>CM057348.1:41816927-42416927 GCA_030015575.1 Agapanthus africanus
CTCAAGGGATACAAATCTATGTACAAGAGAACAAAAAGAAAACAAAATGAGTTACAAAGTATAGAACAAAACTTGGCAAAATATGAGACCCTTGACCCCTTGCCTACTGTCTGCTTTTATAGGCAAAAAAGAAGATTAAACAAACAATAAAAATAGGGCTACGTGGCAGCAAAGGAGGGCCTGTAGAAATTTGTGACCCACAGGAGGCAGTGGGGCCGGCCAGCTCGGCCGGAAGGGCATTGTGCTCGGCCAAGTTGGTGAGTCCAGGGCTTGTGTTAGAAGTATGGGTTTGTGTGTTCCCCCACATCACTTTGGTGCTGCTAGTTTTCTCTAATTGAACTGGTCTGCACCCAGTGTTTTGGAGGGAAACAATGTAGCTTTAAGTCAACACACTACACTTTATGCATTGAATGCACATCACACTCATGCCCACTTGTGTGCCTTGGGCAGCCCCCTCACCTAAGTCCATGCTCTAAGAGTTGTGTTCATACATGCAATGTGTTGGACCAAAAATGTGTACACTTTATTTGTTTGCAAAATAACTCTTGGGATATCGGTTTGCAGTTCCGGTTGCAGTGTCGGCTGGCAAATGATATATCCGTGATTTTAAGTGTATTTCCAGTATTTTGTCACGGATACCTGTAATCTGTATTACTGAGCAAACACTGATTAATAGTATCGATATATAGCAAAATAGATAAAGAATGAGTGGTATTAAAATGCAATATTCTGGTATGAACAAATACCCCTAAACTTATCTTTTGCTCGTCCCGAGCAAAAAAAAATCCTAGCCTCACTTTCACAAGGAACGCGATTGCACTGAGCACGTGCAACAAGCCGTTAAAACTCTAGGCGTCCCTACTAGGAGGAGTGTTGTCTCCTGAGGATTTTCAGCGAATACTATCCACAAAATCCCGTCAAGCTAGTTTCATAAGTTAACATCGATTCTACTCCTACAGTTTAGTATCTACGTTAGAAATTCTATTATCCTAAGTTAGAAATATTCAACCCTTATGTTTCACGCCTCCTATTTATTCAACCTCAGATCCTATACGTTTTACAGTTTAGAAAGATCTTGATATCTCCTGAGTTTTCCTTTTGAAATGCGGTCTCCAATCAGGGATTTTTATCAACTTTACAGAAAACATAAGTTTTATTCTTTATTCCTATCTTTCCTCTAAATATCGATTGTATACCCCTACGTGTGTGTAAAATTTCACCCTTACACTTAAGAATTCAATTCAAGCTATAGTACCCTTGCCCTAATGCCTAATACTACTTCTTTTCATTAATGATGGACGGTGTTGCTCACACACCTTTCATGCGACTATTAATGCTTCTTGAGGCACTAACGCCGATTACTGAATGTGTGGGCTTTAAAGCGTAAATAGCAGTTTCCAGGTCTTGACTTTATTTATTTTTTCTTTTTTCTTTTTCTTTATTTTTCTTTTTCAAGACCGGATATATTTTTCAATGATGCTCTTTTGGTGTTTAGCTTTAAATACCATTTTTCATACTAAGCTTTCAGGCAAGATTATTTCTAGGTATCTTCTACTATCCCAAGTTTTAAGGTGCGTGTATGTGCAGTTTGTAGGGTATATACTTTCTAAGTTTGGACTCAAGAATAGAAACTATTTTTCAGATTTATCCTTCAGTAAAGATTCAATACTTTCCCTTCATATTGACTTAACTCAAGAACTGAACTCAAGATTACCTACTTCTATAAAAAAAACTGTAAGGACGTATAATTACCAAGGTTTAAATAAAATGAGGGTTATTTTTAGGGTTTTCAATTCCTAGGCCTAGAATTTAGTTATTTCTAACGTATCAACCAAACTTTCTGTTTACCGCCGGAAACCGGGAAAGACTGACGTCTTGCCTGAAATTCGGGGCAGATGCTATATGGTTTTATCCGTCTACCTCTCCGAAGATGCCAAGTTGATTTATGGCACCGCGTATCGGAGGTTTAGATGGATGCGGCCGATGTAGCAGACTTCGTCAGATTCCCCCTCGCTTAAAGGGTCTTTGATTGTGGGGACGCTCTTCCCTGCAGGCGCAAGCCCTTGCAGTTAATTACGCTACCGCATCGCGGTAGCAACTTTCTCCTTCTCCAGAATTTCACTTCGTGTCGTGGGTGTTTGTTTTGTTTGTGGTTGCCCGTGGATTGTATACGGAGACTATTTATTTCGTCGCCCGTAGGACGTGGATTAGTCCAAATCCGTATTTTCTTAGACTTGTGTTTGGTGTTTTGGTTTGAGGATACGTTAGCCATATTTGAGGCTAAGATCGACTCAAACGTTTGTCAAGGATATGTTATTCCGGTTTGAGACTAAGATCAACTTAACGGATCGTTTAGATCCGACAAAAGAGCATTTGGAGGCTCTATTGTTCCAGTTTAGGGATGTAGTGGTCCGTGTTCCAGTTTAGGGACATAGAGGTCCATGGCATTTATGGCCGTCGGGACCCGTCACCTCTCTGACGTCGTTGAAGGATTACAACGATAGGTGTCAGAGAAGTTCATAGATGTACCCTTGGACCAAGTGTAAATTGGTTTGAGAGAGCAGCCGTGCTCAGTCAATTTAATTTGAGAACTTACGGCCATGATTGGGCTAAGTTCAGTTGAGAATATTCAACGTTTTATTTGCATTTGGCCTGTTAGGCCTTTACTAGGCTCTGCCCCTGTTTAATAATGCAGTGCATTTTCTCTGGCCTTTTAAGCCCAGAGCATTTTATTTTGGTCTGATAGACCTTTATTTGGGCCCTGCCCCTTTTTCATAATGTACTGCATTTTTTATTAGGCCTGTTAGGCCTTTTTTAATTGGGCTCTGCCCTTTAATAATGCGCTGCATTAATGAGTCTGACAGAGTGCCACGTGGCTTGTCAGGCGCTTTGCGCCAATTGAGAAGCGCAAGGCGTAAGTCCATGGGGAGGTGATACGTGTCACGCTCAGGAGAGCGCAAGCGCAGTGCGCTGCGCCAGTGCGCTGCTGACACGTGGCGCGCTCTGGTGAGTTGCGCCAATTCATGAGAGCAGTGCTCTGTTTTAGAAGCGCATAGCGCAGATCATCATAGGGCTGACACGTGGCGCTCTCTGGTGGCTTGCGCCAACCCGAGAGTGCAACAGTGTAGATTTTGCAAGTGCAGAGCACTGTTTTATTATTTTGATCAATTTTAGATCAAAGAAAACAAATTTTCTTGTTTTCAAAGAACCAGTGGTTCATCAAAAGGCAATGCCTTTTTTTATTATTATATTTTTATTGAAGATCTTTGATCTTGTTCTTAGATCAATTATCTTTTTAGAAGAAATTCTTCTTTTATTCAAGGTTTTTACCTTTCCTTTCTTTGAACTCTTCTCAAATTTTCTTTAAAGGAGTTCTCTCTGTCTTGATGTTTTTTTGAGTTGGGGTCTAGGGGTCTTTATATAGTGCCCATAGATTTGTTAATTTTGTTAAAGAGATCATTCTCTGAGTGATTTGGAGAATTTTTCCCACCGTTGGATCTTTGATCCAAGGGCTTCTGTTTTACAGAAGACAATCTTCTTATTTTAACAAGAACATAAGGATATTACTGAATTTTAATTCTGTTTGGCGCAAACGCACCTGCGCCTGACACGTGTCGCGCAGCGTGACTGCGCTAGCGCAACTGCGCTGCCACTTGTCGCGCAGCGCAGAGCGCAGCACGACTGCGCTAGCGCAACTGCGCTTCCACGTGTCGCGCAGCGCAGAGCGCAGATCATCTGAAGCGCTGCTTCCTTTAATTTTGTTTTAAATAGAGCCTTGCTCTGATTGGGCGCGCTGCCTTGGACGCTGCGCCTGACGTATCAACTTCTGACACGTGGCACGTTGCGCGTAGCGCACGGGATTTGAAGCGTTGCTTCAATTTTTGAATTTTTGAAATTCAAACAGAGTCTTGCTCTGATTGGGGGAAACAATTGTCCCCCCCACCGTTGCGCTCACGTGGCGCGCACGTGAGTGCAGCGGTGGAAAGATCCTAGCCATTGGATCAACCGGTGAGGTGAAAGGGCGCAGGCGCCTATAAATAGGACCCTTGGTCCTTAGAAAATTTTTACCATTTTCAAGATTTTATTTTCCAGAGCCCTGCTCTTTTAAGAACTTCAGAGCCTTGCTCTCTTTTTCCAAGAACTTCAAAGTTCAAACTTTTAGAACATCTTAGGTAAAATTTAACTTAAATTAGTTTTAATCAATAGAGCCTTGCTCTCATAGATCTTTGATCTAAAGAAAACCCCTTTGGGATTTCACCAACAGATCCTTGCTATTAAGAATCCATAAATCTGAAGAGATCTTGTTTCAGGGTTTTTAACCCATGAACAGAGCTTTGCTCATGGACCAAATGTAGATCTTTTTGATCTAAAAATGAAGAACTCCTAAGAGTTTTCATGGATCTTTAGGATCCCTAAAAAAAATTTTAATCCTTAGGAGTTTAAAGAAAATTTTTTAAAAATAAATTTTCTCATCATTATCACAAAGTTAGGCTCTTTTAAGGAATTTTATTTTCCTGAGACCAGAGTTTGACAAGTGTCACTCTGTGACAGAGCTTTGCCTGAAAGAGGAGATTTTCTCCTTGTCTCTAGGGATTTTTATTATTAATGAGAATCTTCTCTTAGGGATTAACTGACAGTCTCATCCAATGATGGGGTTTGTCTTATTAACTGATGCACTGTCATCCAGATTTTGTGGGTCCCCCTTTGGTCCCCCTACACTGCATTGCAGTGTAGTATCAAGTGTCAGGCTTTTAAAATTAAATTATGACACTGACGGCTGAATTTCGTTTTTCTTTGCAGGCAATCATGTCTGCTGATCTGTCTTTCCCATTTGTTCGCTCAGAGGGAGGATTTCCCCAGGCACCAGTGGACCGAGTAGTGCTCGCTCTCATCAAGGATCATGACCCCGAGCATAAGAGCCTTCACCTGTGGGGTAGGTGGTACAATGAGATCATCCAGGGTCGCCGAAGTTTCGGTTCCGCCACGCCGTCTGAGCCCATATCTTCACTCCCCTACGCGGATGAACCCCTGGTGAAGTATGCCGTGGAGGTTAAAAATTGGAACTCGGATGACCTCCTCCAACCCGCAATTGGTGCTATTCCCGTGCAGCCGCCGCCGGCAATAGATATTTTAGGGAGGCGAATCTGTCAGGGTGAAGCACGCCCTTGGGGACAGGCCTATAATATTGGATTGATGCCGCGACCGCCCGCCGGATATTTGCCGCCGGAAACCGGGAAAGACTGACGTCTTGCCTGAAATTCGGGGCAGATGCTATATGGTTTTATCCGTCCACCTCTCCGAAGATGTCAAGTTGATTTATGGCACCGCGTATCGGAGGTTTTGACGGATGCGGCCGATGTAGCAGACTTCGTCAGATTCCCCCTCGCTTAAGAGGTTTTTGATTGTGGGGACGCTCTTCCCTGCAGGCGCAAGCCCCTGCAGTTAATTACGCTACCGCATCGCGGTAGCAACTTTCTCCTTCTCCAGAACTTCACTTCGTGTCGTGGGTGTTTGTTTTGTTTGTGGTTGCCTGTGGATTGTATACAGAGACTATTTATTTCGTCGCCCGTAGGACGTGGATTAGTCCAAATCCGTATTTTTTTAGACTTGGGTTTGGTGTTTTGGTTTGAGGATACGTTAGCCATATTTGAGGTTAAGATCGACTCAAACGTTTGTCAAGGATACGTTAGTCCGGTTTGAGACTAAGATCAACTTAACGGTATCGTTTAGATCCGACAAAAGAGCATTTGGGGCTCTATTGTTCCAGTTTAGGGACGTAGTGGTCCGTGTTCCAGTTTAGGGACATAGAGGTCCATGGCATTTATGGCCGTTGGGACCCGTCACCTCTCTGACGTCGTTGAAGGATTACAACGATAGGTGTCAGAGGAGTTCAGAGATGTACCCTTAGACCAAGTGTAAATTGGTTTGACAGAGCAGCCGTGCTCAGTCAATTTAATTTGAGGACTTACGGCCATGATTGGGCTAAATTCAGTTGAGAATATTCAACGTTTAATTTGCATTTGGCATGTTAAGCCTTTACTAGGGCTCTGCCCCTGTTTAATAATGCAGTGCATTTTCTCTGGCCTTTTAAGTCCAGAGCATTTTATTTTGGTCTGATAAACTTTTATTTGGGCCCTGCCCCTTTTTCATAATGCACTGCATTTTTTATTAGGCCTGTTAGGCCTTTTTTAATTGGGCTCTGCCCTTTAATAATGCGCTGCATTAATGAGTCTGACAGAGTGCCACGTGGCTTGTCAGGCGCTTTGTGCCAATTGAGGAGCGCAAGGCGTAAGTCCATGGGGAGGTGACACGTGTCACGCTCAGGAGAGCGCAAGCGCAGTGCGCTGCGCTGTTGCGCTGCTGACACGTGGCGTGCTATGGTGAGTTGCGCCAATTCATGAGAGCAGTGCTCTGTTTTAGAAGCGCATAGCGCAGATCATCATAGGGCTGACACGTGGCCCTCTCTGGTGGCTTGCGCCAACCCGAGAGCGCAACAGTGTAGATTTTGCAAGTGCAGGGCACTGTTTTATTATTTTGATCAATTTTAGATCAAAGAAAACAAATTTTCTTGTTTTCAAAGAACCAGTGGTTCATCAAAAGGCAATGCCTTTTTTATTATTATATTTTTATTGAAGATCTTTGATCTTGTTCTTAGATCAATGATCTTTTTAGAAGAAATTCTTCTTTTATTCAAGGTTTTTACCTTTCCTTTCTTTGAGCTCTTCCCAAAATTTTCTTTAAAGGAGTTCTCTCTGTCTTGATGTTTTTTTGAGTTGGGGTCTAGGGGTCTTTATATAGTGCTCATAGATTTGTTAAGTTTGTTAAAGAGATCATTCTTTGAGTGATTTGGGGAATTTTCCCTACCGTTGGATTTTTGATCCAAGGGCTTCTGTTTTACAGAAGACAATCTTCTTGTTTTAACAAGAACAGAAGGATATTACTGAATTTTAATTCTGTTTGGCGCAAACGCACCTGCGCCTGACACGTGTCGCGCAGCGCGACTGCGCTAGTGCAACTGCGCTGCCACGTGTCGCGCAGCGCAGAGCGCAAATCATCTGAAGCGTTGCTTCCTTTAATTTTATTTTAAATAGAGCCTTGCTCTGATTGGGCGCGCTGCCTTGGGCGCTGCGCCTGACGTATCAAGTTCTGACACGTGGCACGTTGCGCGCAGCGCACGGGATTTGAAGCGTTGCTTCAATTTTTGAATTTTTGAAATTCAAACAGAGCCTTGCTCTGATTGGGGAAACAATTGCCCCCCCACCGTTGCGCTCACGTGGCGTGCACGTGAGTGCAGCGGTGGCAAGATCCTAGCCATTGGATCAACCGGTGAGGTGAAAGGGCGCAGGCGCCTATAAATAGGACCTTTGGTCTTTAGAAAATTTTTACCATTTTCAAGATTTTATTTTCCAGAGCTCTGCTCTTTTAAGAACTTCAGAGCCTTGCTCTCTTTTTCCAAGAACTTCAAAGTTCAAACTTTTAGAACATCTTAGGTAAAATTTAACTTAAATTAGTTTTAATCAACAGAGCCTTGCTCTCATAGATCTTTGATATAAAAAAAACCCCTTTGGGGTTTCACCAACAGAGCCTTGCTCTCAAGAATCCATAGATCTGAAGAGATCTTGTTTCAGGGTTTTTAACTCATGAACAGAGCTTTGCTCATGGACCAAATGTAGATCTTTTTGATCTAAAAATGAAAAACTCCTAAGAGTTTTCATGGATCTTTAGGATCCCCAAAAAAAAATTTTAATCCTTAGGAGTTTAAAGAAAATTTTTTAAAAATAAATTTTCTCATCATTATCACAAAGCTAGGCTCTTTTAAGGAATTTTATTTCCCTGAGACCAGAGTTTGACAAGTGTCACTCTGTGACAGAGCTTTGCTCTGAAAGAGGAGATTTTCTCCTTGTCTCTAGGGATTTTTATTATTAATGAGAATCTTCTCTTAGGGATTAACTGACAGTCTCATCCAATGATGGAGTTTGTCTTATTAACTGATGCACTGTCATCCAGATTTTGTGGGTCCCCCTTTGGTCCCCCTACACTGCATTGCAATGTAGTATCAAGTGTCAGGCTTTTAAAATTAAATTATGACACTGACGGCTGAATTTCGTTTTTCTTTGCAGGCAATCATGTCTGCTGATCTGTCTTTCCCATTTGTTCGCTCAGAGGGAGGATTTCCCCAGGCACCAGTGGACCGAGTAGTGCTCGCTCTCATCAAGGATCATGACCCCGAGCATAAGAGCCTTCACCTGTGGGGTAGGTGGTACAATGAGATCATCCAGGGTCGCCGAAGTTTCGGTTCCGCCACGCCGTCTGAGCCCATATCTTCACTCCCCTATGCGGATGAACCCCTGGTGAAGTATGCCGTGGAGGTTAAAAATTGGAACTCGGATGACCTCCTCCAATCCGCAATTGGTGCTATTCCCGTGCAGCCGCCGCCGGCAATAGATATTTTAGGGAGACGAATCTGTCAGGGTGAAGCACGCCCTTGGGGACAGGCCTATAATATTGGATTGATGCCGCGACCGCACCGCCGGATATTTGCAGTGGGCCTGGTATATCTTGTCAGCGAAGAGGACTTATCTGATGAAGATTGGTTTGTATTCAGCCATCTATGTCTCGCTCTTCGAGTATCCCTCTCCTCCAACGTGGTGGGTTAAGGCTTTTATTGAACAGTGGAACATCCCTACCCATACCTTCCTGATGACGGACAGGGAAGTCTCTATCTCCTTGGAGGAGTTTGCTGAAGTCTCAGGTTTGCCGATGAGGGGGGGAGCATTATGAGGAGCTGCTTCCTCCTGACGAATATGTCTTTGCCCCCAAGCCGTTGGTGTTCAACCTGACGCCGGAGAATGCTATCCAGCACCAGTTTCCGGGCCTGGTGAAGGTGCTGGAGATCTATGAAGAGCTCTATCTGGAATCGGGCACCCGGGGAGTCAGTTTCGCAGACTTCATTGGCCGCTTCATCCGACCGGAGTTTCTATCGGAACAGTGCGAGAAGTTCGCCAAGCTTGACGACCCTTTCGGCTTCGGCCTGGACCGTCGACCAACATCGGAGGGCGATCAAAAGGATTTTTATCTCCCCAGCGCCGCCGTCACGCCGTTATCGGAGATCGCCGTCTCGGGTATGGATGAAGAAACCTTTTTTATAGGGTTCCTGGGATTGTGGTTGTGCAACTTTGCGCTCCCCATGCACTCGCGCCTCATGCAGCCATCCGTTTTCTACCCAGCGCATCGGATGGTGGCTGGCCTGCAGTTAACAATAGGAATTGCCGGGTTGGCTCATCTCTATAATGGACTTAGCATGGCGGCGGACGCTAATGAACCCGGGGTGCAGCCTGCTAATTTCCCGATGCACTACTTCACCTCTTGGTTAGAAATGCACGTGCATGGGGTGTTCGGCGTCCACAAATTCCCTCCGTTTTTTGAAAAGTGCAGACTCCCGAGAGTCATGCGGCTGGTCGGCGCCTCGATCGTGGTTGCGTCTCCGCGAAAGGCTAGGGGGGCTACTCCTTCGTCCACACCTGGTCGGAGTGAAGGTTTCTTTTTTGGACAAGGTCATAACCATAGGCTCAGAAAACACTAAGTCGGTGGTGCCGCTGCGCGATGTTTTTAAGGACGGGGCCTCCATATTGAAAGCCCGAGAGATCCTCCACCTCTATTCCATTCGGCCGAGCTACCTGGTGTTCAGGCAGAATGAGATGGTGCTTTTCATGAGGTATAACCCTCACCGGTTCGCCCAACAATCCAGCTATCACCAGGGGTATACCGCTGGAAGCCTTTTTGGAAGAGCCTATGGACAACCGGGAGGGGATAAGGAGTGCGATGCACCAATTCATGCGGCTTAACACGGGCTCTTATTTCTTCATCAGCGAGCCGAGCTGCGTCCCCAAAGTCCTCAACGCGTACGTGGCTTGGTACGCCCACGCAATGGGTCCGGTTATCCATATGGAGAAGCGTATGTTGGTTGACCGGAAGGGTGCGCCTCCCGGTGGCGATCGCAAGGCTCCTTTGAAACCAAGGACCCCGGTCATTCCTCCGCTAAAAGATGCCGGAACCCTGCCACCACGCGTGTTGAGCCCTCCGCGCGGACTGCCACTCCGTGGTACTGCAGATGCACCACCAGCGTCCCGTGCTCCAGTGGAGACGGTAGATGTGGTTTCGCCGGAGTCCAGCGTGGGCACGGATATCGGGACCTGCCGCCCTAGGGTGCCTACCAAGCGCAAGTCAATCTCGGGTGCACCCAAGGCTGGTGGGCAGAAGAGGAAGAAGAAGTCGCTCCTCTCTCTCGATGCTATCCTCGGTTTAGAGGAGCCTTAGGCCCCTCTTACCGAAGGTATAAGCGAATATGGCAAGCAATAAGGGCTTCTCGGTAGACCCGGCAGACACCGATCTGGCGGCCGCCATTGCGGCTTCTGAGCGATCAGCCAGACTTGAAGCGTGGTTGGATAAGCTCACTCAAGCAGGTAATCATTAGCTGTACTCTTCATCATTTTATAGCATTTTTATCATTATCCTCGACTAATGCGTTTCCCTCTTTTTTAACAGGTGTCACTACCGAAGAAGCCATCACTGCTTCTTTGAAAACCTTCCAGGAGGAGGAAAATAAGCACGCTTTAACGGGCGTTGGTACGTTTCGTCTTTTTGAGTTTTTATCCTCCTTTCTGATGGCCAACCTAACCTTCTTCTTTTGTTTCTTTACAGGAGCTGCCCCGGCTGATGCGGGGACTCTCCCCGGGCCTGAAACTGAAGTCCCAGTCTCTTCGGAGCCACCGCGAGAGCCTCGACTCGACAAGTCGACGAGGGATGCCTTGAAGGATTTGGAGGCATCCCTGTTTACGGACGAGGACGTCTCAATGAGGGAAGCCTTGGAGAGCTCCGTCTTGACGGCTCGAGAGGAGAGAAAGTGGCTAAGGCGCAAGGCGCAAGGCGAAGGCACGCAGGGATGCTTTGGCCGTGGGAGCGGGCCCAAGCACCGTCCCTCGTGCTGATACCCCCTCAGAAGAGCCTCCGGTCGCCTTCTCCACTGCTCGGAGACAGGTGGCGCGTGCAGTTAGGAGTGCTAACTATAAATCCTCTTCAGGTAATGTATCTTTCGAGATTTGTTTATAAGAATTGTAAACTTGTCAGTTCTTATATATCTTGTCTTATAGGGCCAAGTCCAATCGAGGGGGAGGCAGAGACCGTCGAACCCAAGGGGCCAGAGGAAGAAGCACCGGCCGAACCCGAGCCGACGGTGGGCAACGTCGCTGGGGTTGCCGAGCCTGAGCTGGGGGCTGAGGGAGCTGCACCTGAGAAGGTCGTTGATGCCGAGCCTGAGATGGCGGCAAATGAGACGACCGCTATAATTGAGCCCGAGGCAGCGGCGGACGAGGCGCCTGAGACCGGCGACCCCATGGTGACGGCGGATGAGACAATAGCGACCGCCGAGCCCGAAGAAGTAGCGGGTGAGACGGGTACGTCTCTTGGGGAAAAGCCAGCCGCTCTTTCTCAAGAGTCCGGCAATACTCCAATCATTGCTCTCCCTGTCTACGGTCTTCCGCCGTCTCCTGGCCGGGCGAGTACGACGGCTGCCCTTGTCGAGTCCGGTGATGAGGCCATGGGAGGTGGACTCGTATCGATGGAGGAGGGAGACGCCTCCGTTTCGGCCGGCGGCTCATCAGGTAAATTTCGGATTACTGTCCTTTTTTCTTTATCTTGCAATCTTCCCTGACAGGTTTATCCTTGTTTTTAACGCAAGTGCGGCCAGTGCCGATGCTCCATTGCTCGAGAGAGCGCCGTCAACTACTGCCTTGGCGGTGGTCACATCTCAGCCCTCCCTTGTACCGTCAAAGATGTTGGAAGGTATGGGTTTGCAACTTATTAGTTTTATCTTTCAGACGCATAATTTATGTACTAAAGTCGTACTGTTGTGTCTTTTCAGGAGTGCTTTTTGACCATCTCTATCAGGTGTTGCTCCCACACTTCTCCTTCACATCTGAACTCGCTTCTTCCTCTAGTGATGCTGGTGAGTATAGTTTCCAACTGATATCTTTCTTTTTCATTAATGGAATTATGTCTAACTTTCCCTCGTCCTGATTGCAGTGCTACAAATCGAAGGAGGGGATGAAAGATCGGCTGCGCCACCGGCCCTTCCGGCCTTGCCACCTGCTGCAGCTGGTATAGCAAACTATTGTATTGATGACCCCTTTTTTTGTATTTCTTGAACTGTCATCTAATCGTATCTTGTTTTTTCAGCTGTCGTTCCGATCTCAGTGCCTTTCGAGTCTCGTGTCACAATGCCGGCAGGCCCTTTCTTGAGACGTCCGTCCTCGAAGGGCGCCGTGAATAGTCTGCGCATGTTGAGCGACTACATTGAGGAACTCGACGTCGAAACTCCTACGTTTGCCGCAGATTTTGCTACGGCGGTTAACCCAATACTGGTGATACTCGTAAACTTCCATAACGAGGGCACCGTCGCGTCTTGGGTTAATCACTGCAGGGAGATCGAGGCTCGCCTGCATCAACTGGAGTTCATGCGCCCTGCTCCCGAGACCTTAGCCGCAAGCCATCAAAGAGCAGCGTGGATTGAGCAAAGCGCTTTTTACTTCCGCTATCTCGAACAAGAAGTTACTTCAAGGCGTAAGGAGCGCGGTGAGACTTCGAGCAAATCTGCCCAACTGCATGCTCGGGTGGAGGTAAACGCTGCACGGCTGAAGGTTATCTTTGAAGGCCTTCTGCGATGCCTCTCCGAAGGGTTAACACTGAGGCAACAGCTTGACGTCGTCGAGCGGGATGCACCTAATCAGGAGGCAGCCCAGCAGGCAGCTGAGGAGCAACTTTCATCCTACTTGCAGCAGCGGGCCCTGGTGGAAGCGGAAGTGGCCGCAGCAGCCACTCAGGAGGAGGCGCTGAAGGAAGTGCGAGAGCAGCTCACGGATTTGTTAAAGACACTTCCTTCTCAGTAGCTACTTTTTGTATCATTTGTACTTGTAAATAAAAATGTATATTTTTTTTATTCTTTAACACAATGTATTTTGTACTCAATCAAGTTTATGAATAAAAGATATACATTCTTTGTAATGTCTTGTGTCATTTCTCCGTCTTTTTCTTTCTTTTATTATCAGCATGCTACCTTAGTAAACATGGTTGACAGATAATAGAGCAAGCATCTTGGTTTCTTCAAGAGATAGCAACGGCTTGGGCCGCAGGTTCAAATCTGCTCCCTAAGACTTTTCAACTCTATGAGCCGTGAGGGTCTCATAGAGATTTTTCTCCCTACGGATCGAGAGGATCTCGTAGGTGGATTTTCTCCTTAGAAATCGTGAGGATTCCTAAGTGCGTTTTCTCTTATAAGTCGTAAGGATCCTATAAGAGAATTTTCCCTCTTACGAGTCGAGAGGACCCGTAAGCGGTTGTTTCCCTCCTTGTCGAGATTCGAGTTTGGAGAGTGAGACCCGTGGATAGCATGCAAGAGACCGTTTTGGGCCAATTTGCAGGGTCCCAGTGCTTAGGGAACAAGTTTTTTAATCCTTACTGCCTAAGGCTTTATCTTACGAGTCGAGCCGCATCGAGAAGTTCTCGCAAAGGCATCAATTTCTTCACAAGTCGAGACGAATCGAGTATTTCTCGCAAGAATATCCTAACGTCACAGTTAAGCTCTGTTCTTTACGACAGAAGTCCGTTAGGGTCTGTGGTACTTAGGGTTTTGGCCGTCGTACCGTCGCATCAGTTGATATATTCCTCGATAGGCAATCGTGCTATTCGAGTAGCCCTGCGACTGCCGTGTCTCTGATCCTTTCGGGGGCTGGACAAGACGTCTTCAAGCAATCCTCCTTGGCAGTTTGACCATCGGAAGAGAAAGCGTTAGGAATTTGCCATGCCGCTTTTTACTTGAGGTTAGGCTCATTTTGGAGAGCCCCGATGAGTCATAACCACTCCGCGCTGGTGTGGGATGATCTCCGATAGTCTTTCAGGTTTTATGTAAGTTGCCGTCAAGACCCTGAAGCTAGGAATTTGGCCTTTGCTTCGTTTGCTGGCATCGCGTCTGCTGTATCGAGACGAATGTCGCGGTTGTCTCTAGGTCGCTTTTGAACCGTCGAGATTTGGAACTAGGGATTTTGCCGTGGCTCCGTTTGTTTGATTGTCATGTCTGAACCCTGCTGGAGGAAGAACGCTGGGATGACATCTTGTCTGCTATATCGAGACGAACGTCGAGGAGGTGACCACTCCATGTGGGATGATCTTCGGTAGTCTTTCAGGTTTTATATGAGTTACCGTCAAGACCCTGAAGCTAGGAATTTGGCCTTTGCTTCATTTGCTTTGGTGTGTCCGAATCCTGTTGGAGGAAGGACGCTGTAGTGACATTCCGCCTGCTGTATCAAGACGAACGTCGCGGTTGTCTCTAGGTTGCTGGTGAACCGTCGAGATTTGGAACTAGGGATTTTCCCGTGGCTTCATTTGTTTGATGATGTTGCGTCTGCTGTGTCGAGACGAACGTCGAAGTGGTGACCATTCCACACTGGTGTGAGACGATCTCTAGTTGTCTTTCAGGCTTTATATGACTCGCCGTTAAGACCTTGAAGCTAGGAATTTGGCCTTCGCTTTATTTGCTTTTGTCATGTCCGAACCCTGTTGGGGGAAGAACGCTGTTGTGACATCTCGTCTGCTGTATCGAGATGAATGCCGAGGTGGAGCTGGGATTTTGCTGTTACTCCACTTGTTTGACCATGGGGTCTTTCGTCGGCGTTGTATCTGCATCTTGATGGACTGCGAAGGAACGCCGTTGTTAACATTGCGTCTGCTGTAACGAGACGAATGCTGAGATGGTCTCTAGGTTGTCTGTGAACCATCGAGATTTGGAACTAAGGACTATGTCGTGGCTCCGTTTGATGGTGTAACATCTATGTCCTGCTGGAATGAGGATGCACACCGTTGTTGGTCTCCAGGCTGTAGATGTGGCCATTGAGATTTGGAACTAGGGACTTTTGCCATGGCTCCGTTTCATTGCGACTCTGAAGTCGGTTGTTGACGCCACGTCTGCATCTGATTGGAGTGAGGAGAAACGCCGTTGGTGATCTCTAAGTTGTCAATATCGACGTCGAGACCCTGAAGCTAGGGATCTTCCTTTGCTTCGTTTGTTGACATTGTGTTTGCAATATTGCGACAACTGTCGAGGTTGCCTTTAGGTTGTCTATGAACCGTCGAGATTTGGCTTCGCTTTCTGGTGGAGTCTGTTGGGAAGGTATGGTTCCCTCTTTGTTTGTGCCCCTGGATTGTATACAGGGATCGATGTGATCTCACCTGTAGGGCAAAAAGTTTCATTCTTTCATCATTTTTTTATTCTTTCCGCGATGCTTTATCATTTCAGCTTTTTATATCGCGAAAATCGCGATTGCCCAATCATTTCAGCTATTTTTCGCGGTGCCCAATCATTTCGGCTATTTTTCTTTTTTACTCGTTGCTTTTTATTGCGAGTTGCCCAATCATTTTGGCTTTTTTTTACTTGCTGCTTTTTATTGCGAGTTGCCCAATCATTTCGGCTGTTTTTGTATGCATACATTTTTACTTGCTGATTTCGTTGCAAGTTGCCCCATCATTTCGGCTATTTCGTATGCATGTGTGGCTCGTTGGCTTTTCGCCGCAAGCTTGGAATTAGACACCGGTTTCGGCATCAGCACTGCTACCACTGGGATATTGCCAGGAGCGAATCATCATTTGCCTCTGTCGACGTTGAACAAAGGTGGCTTAGTAAACAGGGTTAGGATCCTGTCGACTAAGGCTTTTGACTTCATGAGCCGTAAGGGTCTCACAAAGGTATTTCTCCCTACAAGTCGTGATGATCTCGTAGGTGTGTTTTCTCCTTAGGAATCGTGGGGATTCCTAAGTGTATGTTCTCTTATAAGTCGTAAGGATCCTACAAGAGTGCTTTCTCCTTATAAGTCGAGGGGACTTACAAGGGTTGTTCACCGTGCGAACATATCCCTAGTCATGGGTGGACTTTGCTGGGGAAATGCTTATTTGTGCCCGTGGATTGTATACAAGGGTCAGTATTGAGCTACTTGTAGGGCCATATCGAAGGTTGTGGGAGTTGCTTAAGAACATGTTCAGGTCTCTGTAACTTAAGACTTTCAAATCCTATGAGCCGTGAGGGTCCCATAAGAGAGTTCTCCTTATGAGTCGTGAGGATCTCGCAAGTGTAATTTCTCCTTGGGGATCGTGAGGATCCTTAAGTGTGTTGCTCCCTTGTGAGTCGTAAGGATCTCACGCGGGCGATTTCTCCTTACAAGGTCGAGAGGACCCTGTAAGTGTCCTTTAACGAGGTTGCGCCCTTTCGGGTTTTCACAAACACTCGCCGGCAGTCCTGCTGTTTTTACTCACAGAGCCCTTTAGGGTTTTCATCCGTGCCCATTTTGCTTATGGACGTACCATTTTTTTTTATTTTTTTTTATTCTTTTTTCTAACGAGGCTGTGCCCTTTCGGGTTTTCACAAGACTCGCCGGTAGCCCTGCTGTTTTTACTCACGGAGCCCTTTCGGGTTTTCATCCGTGCCCATTTTGCTTATGGACATACCGTTTTTTTTATTCTCTTTTTTTTTTTAACGTCCGCCTGAGGATGCTGCGGTAGTAGTTTAAAGACGTTTCGGTCGTTTGCATGTTTTAGGACATTGCGGTCCATCATTAGTTTAAGGACGTTTCGGTCCGCCGTCGCCGTATTTGAGGTGAATCTCTAGTTTACTAACTTTTCGGTCTATGGGGCTTTCTCTATGACTGATCATGATGCCCCCGGCGTATCCATCTTTCTCAGAGCATGCGGTTGTGGCGGGCTCACTTTCCAGTTTTCGGAGATGACGAACTTGTCCTGTTGGTATTGGTCTTCAACCCAGTTCTTGAAGACGTAACAGTTTTCGATCGGATGGCCCAATACTTGGTGGTAAGGGCAATAATTAGAACTGTTGACATCATCCAGTTGTAGTTGGTGTTTCGGCTCCGATAGAGTGATAAGCCTGTTATGCACTGCCACTTCGAACAGCCTCCTTGTTTCATCCTGGGGAAATGAGTAAGGACGTCTTAGCCTCTTCTCGAGGGATATGCGTGGACGCATATTGTTTTGACGAACAACCGGTCTAAGACCACTCGACTGTTGTTGAGTGTTGGCGACGAAAGTCATTTTCTCCTTTCCTTTATTCTTTTTGCTCGATCCTTTGTTTGCGGGGCTGAGATTTTTTTCGAGTAGCGGGCGATTGCACGGCTGAATGTTCTCGCAACTCCTCAATTCTTTCATTTTTGAAATGGATTCCTTGAGGAGAGGGTTGAGGGCAACTTCTTCGTCAGAGTCGCTTCCAAAGGTGATAATTTGTGATCCCTTGGAGTCGGCTATATAACAGCCATTAGCGGCTCTTTTGCGCTCATCTATCGCATTTTTCCGATGTCTACGAGCTTCACACTTTGTCCTGTTGAAGTGTTGCTTTTGAGCGACATATCCTTGCCACCAACACTTAAAGGATTCGCAATCTTCGGTAGGATGTATGATCTTCTGATGATATAAGCAGAAGTTAGGATGCATCTCTACTCCACCGAGAGTATTTTCTTCAGGGGCCGGTAGCTTCATTCCTATTGATAAGGCTTTGGCGAACCTTTTCCTCGTCTTGAATTTGTTTATATCCGCAGCGGATGACTTTCGATTTGACGGAAGTGCCTCAACTCTTTGGTCTAATAGTCGGTGTTTGGTTCCTTCCAGTATGGCCATCTCACGCTCTTGATTGGCTTTAACTTTCAAACGGATCTCATTCAGGAAGGCATCGATCAACTCTTCTGACGGCCGCGGAATTTCTGGTTCAGGGTCCGCCCTCGGTTTCTCGGCGCAAGGAGCCTCTTCATCATCCGCCAATGAGTGAGAGATCACATGACAACTCGCTACGTAGTCTTCGGATTCATCTGATGAGTCTTCTCCATCGTTTTCGTCCTCAACAAAAGAACAAGCTGCCCCCATCGTGTCCGTCTTCTTTGGAGTGTGCGGCTGTGGTGGGTTTACCTTCCAGTTTTCAGACAGCGCAAACTTGCCTTGTAGGTATTGATCCTCGATCCATCCCTTAAATACGAAACAATCCTCGATCGGGTGATTTACTGTTTGGTGGTAAGGGCAATAATCGGGATTATTGAGCTCGCCTGGCTGCGACAAACATTTTGGACTCGGCAGATTGATGAGTCTATTGCGCACTGCCAGCTCGAACAGTCTTCTCGTTTTATTCTGAGAAAACAAGTAAGGACGTCCTAGTCTTTCCTCGAGGGATGGGCGTGGACGCGCGTTATTTTGGCGAACGACCGGCTTTGAGTTGCTCGGCTGTTGTTGAGCATTGGCAACGACAGTCGCTTTCCCTTTTCCTTTCTCATTTCGAGAGTCTGGTTTTGGAGGAGACGGTCCATGGCCCATCTGGTCCATTTGGGCTAATTTGTCGATCAAGGCCTGGAAGGTGGTGATTTGTCTCAAAAACTATCTATTAACCGCAATCAAGAACGGCGTCGCTTGGTAGCTAGCCGGTGAGTACGGGTCGGTCCACAGGGATGTTGTGAATTTCCTAGTCGCTCTTACGAGTTAATTCCGATGGGTGTTCGGATTGACTATTAAATCTAAAAACTAAATTAATCTAGGGCAATTGAATTAAAGATCTAACTATCTAACTAGGGCAAGGAATTAAATTTATACTAGGGCAGAGAATGAAAAATTACCTAGGGCAAGAATTAAAATCTAAACTAGGGCAATTAAATAAATCTACTTACTTTACAGATGGCTCTCTCCAAACATCAACACAAGACTTGTCAGATCTGAATTTCTGAAATGAAAAGAGGCATCGATGCTCTCCAAAAGAATTCTAAATTTTATTGATAAAAAGAGGCACAGGGAGGCATAGCTAATACAATGATTTAGAGTTCCTATTTATAGAGGATAGGAAACCCTAGGTTACAATTTATTCGCACGTCTACATTTACCAAAATATCCTTAGGAAGACCTAGTCAAAGTAAACTCCAAGTTTTGGTAAAATTTTATCTCTGGAAATTTTGGAACTGATTCTGGGCTTCTTGGGCTTTTTATTTCTTTGGATCTTTATTCAATTTGGCTTCTCTATTTCTTCCAGATCTCCAGTGAACAATTGCAGTGGACTTTTAACCGTTTGCTTTATAATCATGGATCTTGCGTTGCCTTGTACTGATCTTTTGTGTAGGCTTGATTAAGATCCTTCTATTTGTTGGTCAAAGTCCCTTTTTTGTGTCGTCTTTTGTCTTTTTCACTGTTTTCGCTCCAAGAACCTGTAACCTGTAATATGTAGCAGACATGCGTCAAAAGCACCTGTTTATTTATAAAAAGAATAAGAATGGGGAATATAATAATGCAATATTATGGTATGAACAAATACCCCCAAACTTATCTTTTGCTCGTCCTCGAGCGAACTTATATTTTTATTCTCTACAAAAAAAACTAACCGCACTTTCGCAGGGAAACGCGATTGCACTGAGCACGTGCAACAAGCCGTTAAACCTCTAGGTGTCCCTAGTAGGAGGAGTGTTGTCTCCTGAGGGTTTTCAGCGGATACTACCCACAAAATCCTATCAATTTGGCTTATCGACTTTTGTTCTCCAATTAGGTTTCCTAACAAGGAATTCTATTATCTTCGACTCGTAAACTATCCACCCGTATTCTTCACACTTCCTCATCATTTAACTTAAGATTATATATTTTCTGCAGACCTACTTAGCTTTCGGCATTTCTTAAGTTTTCCTTCTAGAGTTCCATCTCCACTTAGGAATTTTTATTAACTCTATTAAAGATACAAGTTCTATTCTTCACCCCTATCTTTCATCTAAATCCCAATCACATACCCCTATGCGTGTGTATATATCACCCCTACACTTGGAAATTCAAATCAAGCAATCATACTCTTGTCCGTTGTCCAAAGCACTTATTAGTAGGTGAATTTTTAATTGAATTTTGCCTGCACATCCTTCATGCGACCGCTAATACTTCTTGAGGTACCAACGACCGATTACAAAATGCGTTTGCACGTTAAAGCGTAATTCCTAGTCTTGCAACACCCAAAGCTTTTAGCAGTGACTCCCAAACCAATTGGTCTAAGGCACTAGGTGATGAAGCACCCTCGCTAAATATTTTTTTATTTTTGCAGCCTTAAGTAATTACAAAAACTAGTGTTCATTTTTTTTTCTTTATTCACACTTATATTTTTTTTATTTCATTTTCTTCATACTAAGGACTTCAGACAAGAGCATTTCAAGGTCTCCTCTACTATTCCAAGTTTCAAGGTGCGTGATTGTGCAAATTGTAGGGTATACATTTTCAGAATCTAGACTTAAGTTAGGAACTATTTTTCAAACTTATACTCTAATAAGAACATCAATACTTTTCCTTTGTTTCGACTTAGCCCAAGAAGTGAACCCAAAATTTGCCTATTTCTAAATAAACTACAAAGACATATACTTTCTACCACTAAATTTTAAGAAAGGTTATTTTTAGGGTTTTTAATTTACTAAGTCTAAAATCTAGTTGTTCCTAACCAGTTAACCTATTTGTCAAACTCTAGTCAAATAAGCCAAAATTGAAAACAATAATTTTTATAATTTTTCAAATTTTTTCAATTTTTATGGGTTTTCAAATAAATATGCAAATGCAAAAATATACATATGAATGCGAAGGAAGAAGACGTACCGAGCATACCCCCAAACTTAAATTTGACAGTGTCCTCACTGTCATGCTACACCAAGAGGGTCAAAATGCTGGCACTCCCCTGTTTATTTATTTATAAATTTTTTAAAAATATTTTTTAATGTTTTGAATTTTTTTTTATAGAAAAAGAAAACAAAAAATATATATACATATATACAACAAGGTTCCCCCAAAACTTAAGCTTGGCTTTACACAAGCCAAAAGTTAGCACCAACCATTCAAAAATCTTATCGTGGTAATGGTCGAGTTGGTGAAAGAATGGAGTGGAAAGAAAAGAGATGAGAAGCACATGAGACCGTGTGGGAAGAAGAGTGGAATATGGTCTCGGTGGAGGAGAAGAAGGGCGGAAAAGAGAAAGAAGGGTAGCACGATCTTGAGGGTGTAAATTGAGTGAATAAATTAGCACAATTTGTGATGACCGATGTGATAAAAGCGATTGTGCTAACCTATCAACCCGTCGAGAAATGGGGTCAAATCCCTCAAGATTCGCAAGAAAGCATGGGTACATCGAACTTGGTAGTGGAGATAAAGGCGTAAAGGTCTCTTGTACGGTCGGAAGGATAGGAAGGACGAAAGGGAGTGAATTAGGGATAGTCTCATTCTCACCGTAGTAAACTGTTTCGAACTTAAAAGATTCCATCAATAGTTCGAAACGACTGTATGCGACCGAGTCTGATGGTTCAACTAACTCATCAGAAAATGTAAAGGACTCAAACTCGGACGGTGAGTCTTTAACATCGTCCGAAAAAGTGAAACACTCGTAAGTGTTATCGTCTGTGAGAACTGTGTCAGATTCAAAAAGAAAATTTTCAAGCTCACAGTCTTCAAGCGTGATATTAGGAGTGGTCGGAACGATGGAAAGGAGGGAGGGTGATTTTGTTAAAGATTCAAGAGGATGAATTGGAAAATCCGACACATCAAACAAAAATGGTTCAATCTCAATATTATCCTCAATACTCTCCTCAATACTCTCCTCATAATTTTCCTCAATATTTAACTCATCCATGCCATTATCATCAAAATCAAGATGCATATGAAGTTCGGGAGAAACATCTAATGACTCGGGATGATGAGTTGGACATAAAATTTCAATCAAAACTACTGGTTCATCATCCAAAATATTCCCGGTGTCTATATCCTCAATCAAGTGAAAATCAATATTTTTTGACACCTCATCAAAAGCATGGATATTTATCGATTTATGTTCTAGAGTGGAGGTGTAAAGATCGAAAGGATTAAGTGTGGTTTCACTTGAAAGGGGTTTTTCACAATTTGGCAAATCAAGCACTACATAGTCGCACAACTCATCATTTTGGACACATGTTTGAAAATTGGAGTTGTTGGATTCAATTGGGTATGGGTAGCTTTGATTTGGAAATCCTCTCACATTCTCTCTCTGCCCAACCGCCTCCTCATACATTGAAAAATTTGAAGCTAGTTGGAAACTAGCTACCGGTTCAGCAGGTTGCATAAGGGCGGCCATGGACGCTTCCACATTCCTAACCATTTTGTTTGTTGTGGAAATATAAGCTGCCAACGACTGTTCCAAACTAGACATGGGTGGTGAAGGGGTTTCGGTAAAAGATTCAAAACTGTTTGGATACGTGAAACTCCCAAAAGGCTGTATAGAAAAAGGGTCTAGTGAAGGTGGGAAAGTCGGATAGGACTGGTAGGAAGTGGATGGTTGGACAGGATTAGGGTCAACATATGGATAAAAAGGTGAATGGACTTGTTGATCCCTAAAATTAGATGTGTGGAGAGGGGTGAAAGATCGGCTACGAGATTGAGCAATATGCTCAGCAATGGACATCGGTTTAGGAGTTACAGCTGGACTCGAAAAAGTGGTATCAACATATGAAGGTGGTAAAGGTTGACTTGGTTGACACAAAGTGGGTTTCAAAGTCGAACTGTTTCTCCTAGACGCTTCTATTTGATCTTTCAAAGATATTTTAGGTATGGAAGGATCGTCTTTAAATTGACCGAAACAATTGACGTACGGGGCAAAATTAGGTTCGGGATACCAAAGTTCGGAAAGTGATTTATGATGTGGGGTACCCATGATAGAAGAAATGGGAAAAGAAAGAAGGTTGGGTGGTGCAAGGATTTATTTGCGGCAAAAAAATTTTTGCAAGTCTTTTTAAAAAATTTTCCTTTTTTTCTTTTTCTCTTTATTTGGAAAAATTTTTTAGCAAAAAGATTAAGGATATGCAAATCAGAAAAGATCACTTGCAATCAATTATTATTTTAAGTATAGCGCAAAGAATCTTGCATAAGATTTGTTATTTGGAAGGGAAAAAAATTTTAAAGCGCATAAAATTCTGCAGGAATTTTTCAGAAAAGATATATTTAGATTTCCAGAGAAAAAACAGAGGATCTTACAGAGCAAATTTTACGGGATGTCGTCACCACTGTGCCGCCCTTCCGCGGTCTAATCCTTGTTGCCACCGCATTTCCGCGGTCAACTTGAATGTACGGTTCCCCAGAAAAGAAAGGGAGACAAAAGATCAATCCTTAAAGCCACTCTTTCAGCTGGCACATAGAGCTCCAAAAGAATAGGCAGAACTAAATAGATAGCTCACTATAAGTCCATGACTTTCCTGAATCTTACCCTGTATTAACATAAACAGGTTTATTTGTAGGACTAAGAAGTTGTCCTGGGTCAGAATTGGGAATTTTGAGTGGCTGCAGGTTTATATGGACCTTGTCTGACTGAAGCAAACCAGTTGACAAATACTATTAGAAACTTCAAACGATAATTTTACTCCATAACTAAGCATTTAATGAAAAGTCAATCAAAGAATCAGTGAATCATATTGCATTCATAACAAGGTAAAAGAAACAAACAAGTCCAGCCATATACTATATAATACCTTTCCATGATGAAGGCCAATTCCTGCCAGTGCCAAAAGGATCAAATCAGTTGCAGCCACAACATTACTGTATCACCGCCTTTCCGCGGTCTGAGGAGGGTTATGCCGCGTTTTCGCGGTCTGATGAGGTGTTCAGATCCCGAGAATTTTTCTTTCCCTCTGTTTTGATTTTTCCCTATTTTCCAGATGTTTATTTTTCTGTTTCGCTCTCTGGATTTTTCCAGATCCGTCGATCCTGCAAAATTCTCACAAAAATACCCTTTCCAAAAATAACAGATGATATATTTTTATATATTTTTTTGATTTTTCAGTTTTTATGATTTTTTAATTTTAGATTAACCCGAAATTGCAAAAAGAAAATAACACGCCATCCCCGGCAACGGCGCCATTTGATTTGTCTCAAAAACTATCTATTAACCGTAATCAAGAACGGCGTCGCTTGGTAGCTAGCCGGTGAGTACGGGTCGGTCCACAGGGATGTTGTGAATTTCCTAGTCGCTCTTACGAGTTAATTCCGATGGGTGTTCGGATTTATTATTAAATCTAAAAACTAAATTAATCTAGGGCAATTGAATTAAAGATTTAACTATCTAACTAGGGTAAGGAATTAAATTTATACTAGGACAGAGAATGAAAAATTACCTAGGGCAAGAATTGAAATCGAAACTAGGGCAATTAAATAAATCTACTTACTTTACAGATGGCTCTTTCCAAACATCAACACAAGACTTGTCAGATCTGAATTTCTGAAATGAAAAGAGGTATCGATGCTCTCCAAAAGAATTCTAAATTTTATTGATAAAAAGAGGCACAGGGAGGCATAGCTAATACAATGATTTAGAGTTCCTATTTATAGAGAATAGGAAACCCTAGGTTACAATTTATTCGCACGTCTACATTTACCAAAATATCCTTAGGAAGACCTAGTCAAAGCAAACTCCAAGTTTTGGTAAAATTTTATCTCTGGAAATTTTGGAACTGATTCTGGGCTTCTTGGGCTTTTTATTTCTTTGGATCTTTATTCAATTTGGCTTCTCTATTTCTTCCAGATCTCCAGTGAACAATTGCAGTGGACTTTTAACCGTTTGCTTTATAATTTTGGACCTTGCGTTGCCTTGTACTGATCTTTTGTGTAGGCTTGATTAAGATCCTTCTATTTGTTGGTCAAAGTCCCTTTTTTGTGTCGTCTTTTGTCTTTTTCACTGTTTTCGCTCCAAGAACCTGTAACCTGTAATATGTAGCAGACATGCGTCAAAAGCACCTGTTTATTTATAAAAAGAATAAGAATGGGGAATATAATAATGCAATATTTTGGTATAAACAGGTGGTCGGCCTGAAGAACATCATGAATTGCGAGATGGTCGCTTGCGGATCGAGAGTGCCCACGAACATGCCTACCGCAGGTGCCTCTTCTATGCGTTGTTCGCATTTTGACCATAGGTTCCGCCATCGTGTTGCGTATTGGACCCATGTTTCGCCTGGCCTTATCCTGGCATTTATCAGTGCTGTTATCGGGGTGCGTTCACTTGCACTCGCGAATCTTTGTGTAAATAGTAGCTCCATCTCCGCAAATATTTTGACAGAGTCGTTAGGTAGCTCCGAATACCATTCAAAAGCTGTTTCTGCTAAGCTGCCAACGAATTGGCGAAGCAACAATTTGTCATCGCCTCCAGTATTGCCGCACAAGGCCCTGAATTGAGCGACATGTTGATGCGGATTCCCTGTCCCTTTATATACGTGGAATTTAGGGATCGTATATCCCGGCGGGTAACTGATTTGGTCATACCAGCCCGGGTAGGGTCGTCCGGTTCTAGCAATTTGTCCACCCGCCTCATTCGCTTGATGAACTCGTATTTGCTGAGCTATATAGTCGTCCAGTGCGGCCTTGGAAATGATTTCATTTTTTGCCGCTGAAAGAGCCGGCGGTGGATTTGACGTTTCTCCTCTGTCATCTTCAAGGATAATCGGAGGATCTTCAGCTGGGGGATCTGGCTGGATCATCATCCCGACCATGTCTTGAAATTGGAGAGCCATCTGCTTTATATTGGCCGCTTGCTCTACAACCTCCTTGTCCTTCCTTTCAAGCATTCTACGAAGGAATTCGGCATCGGTTTCTTGCTCGTGACGCTGCTCTGATGATACTTCCGAACTTTCTGTCGGTTCGGTAAGTGCAGCCATCGCAGTCATCATTTCCTGAAGCTTCTGTTGCTGCTCCTGGGCTTTCGTCAGGGATCGAGTGAGCGGCCGGTGACCCATCGAAGCACGGCTTTCCTCCTTTCCGGAAGCCATATAAACCGTGTGCACTACCATGCCCCCAGACTTGGGGCGTCTGTGTTCAGCGCTTTTACGGTTCACCATATTCACAGGGGCTTTTTGCGGCCTCCTTTTCTTTTGAGTGATTAACATTGAGGGAGCCGTTGCAGTGGGCACCCATCCAGCTGTTGCCTTTTGTGGCTTGACGGAGTAATTCTTCTCCTGAACCTTTATCTTTTTCTGTCGGCGGGAGTAATCTTGATCAATCACCAACTCCTGGACCTGTCGCCAGACTTTGTAAATTTTGGAGGACAGCCGCTGAGGGGGCTGCTCCGTCTTCTTCTCTGGAGCATTCTCCACAGGTGGAGGAGATCGTTTCAACACCGCAGTAGGAGAGCTTCCGCGCACCATGTTTAGCAATTCAAAACTGTTCCCGGTTGGAACAGCAGTATCAATCCCCACCGTTGGAGCTGGCGGAGTTATCCCAGAGGGGGAATTGCCCCCAGCCTTCCTTACTCGGCGCCAGTGGCGACGTCGAGCGTGTCATGCGGATGGAGTTGTTCTAACCGTAGGGGTGACCTCCTCATGCCCCCTGTGTTGGTCGGAATCTGCTGGTATCAGCCTTTTAAAGACCGACGTCCGTTGAATGGGGACGGCCAACCTGTCAAAAGCAGACTTTCGAGCAGGGGAAGCAACCTTGATGATCTCGCCTAAAACTGGAGTAGGGATAGCTATCCGCTTCGGGATAACATCTTCTGGTATTGCTGGTTTTTCATGGGCCCGTTGGAGCTCTGACCTAGCCTGTTAAAAACTGAGGCAGTGGAGTTGGGCGACCCGTTGAGAGGGGCCGCGGCAGTGGTAAGTCGATCAAAGACTGACTTTTTGGGGTTTCTTGCAACGTCATTGGGGCATTGAAGCTCATCGGTGGGAGCATGGTCCTGAAGAATAGTCCAGTGGTGGCTTGAGTTACCTGCTCTACTGGAATTTTGAAAAGGGAGGCCGCTTGGGGCCCATAAGTCACTCCTCTAGCAGGGACGGAGCGAGAGTTGCAGTTGCAGGTAGTGCAGTTTGAAGCCATTGATCTTCTGTTTTCTGCACGGAGCAAGACACCAAATCATAGTACCTCGAATCCACAGGCAACCACAGCAAACCGCGATTCGTTCGCGAACACGACACACGAAGTGTGGAGTGGAAAGAGGAAAAGGTCCCACCGGGCGTGCCAGATTCTGTTTACCGCCGGAAACCGGGAAAGACTGACGTCTTGCCTGAAATTCGGGGCAGATGCTATATGGTTTTATCTGTCCACCTCTCCGAAGATGCCAAGTTGATTTATGGCACCGCGTATCGGAGGTTTAGACGGATGCGGCCGATGTAGCAGACTTCGTCAGATTCCCCCTCGCTTAAGGGGTTTTTGATTGTGGGGACGCTCTTCCCTGCAGGCGCAAGCCCCTGCAGTTAATTACGGTACCGCATCACGGTAGCAACTTTCTTCTTCTCCAGAATTTCACTTCGTGTCGTGGGTGTTTGTTTTGTTTGTGGTTGCCCGTGGATTGTATACGGAGACTATTTATTTCGTCGCCCGTAGGACGTGGATTAGTCCAAATCCGTATTTTCTTAGACTTAGGTTTGGTGTTTTGGTTTGAGAATACGTTAGCCATATTTGAGGCTAAGATCGACTCAAACGTTTGTCAAGGATACGTTAGTCCGGTTTGAGACTAAGATAAACTTAACGGAATCGTTTAGATCCGACAAAAGAGCATTTGGGGGCTCTATTGTTCCAGTTTAGGGACGTAGTGGTCCGTGTTCCAGTTTAGGGACATAAAGGTCCCTGGCATTTATGGTCGTCGGGACCCGTCACCTCTCTGACGTCGTTGAAGGATTACAACGATAGATGTCAGAGGAGTTCAGAGATGTACCCTTGGACCAAGTGTAAATTGGTTTGACAGAGCAGCCGTGCTCAGTCAATTTAATTTGAGGACTTACGGCCATGATTGGGCTAAGTCTAGTTGAGAATATTCAACGTTTTATTTGAATTTGGCCTGTTAGGCCTTTACTAGGGCTCTGCCCCTGTTTAATAATGCAGTGCATTTTCTCTGGCCTTTTAAGCCCAGAGCATTTTATTTTGGTCTGATAGACCTTTATTTGGGCCCTGCCCCTTTTTCATAATGCACTGCATTTTTTATTAGGCCTGTTAGGCATTTTTTAATTGGGCTCTGCCCTTTAATAATGCGCTGTATTAATGAGTCTGACAGAGTGCTACGTGGCTTGTCAGGCGCTTTGCGCCAATTGAGGAGCGCAAGGCGCAAGTCCATGGGGAGGTGACACATGTCACGCTCAGGAGAGCGCAAGGGCAGTGCGCTGCGCTGTTGCACTGCTGACACGTGGCGCGCTCTGGTGAGTTGCGCCAATTCATGAGAGCAGTGCTCTGTTTTAGAAGCGCATAGCGCAGATCATCATGGGGCTGACACGTGGCGCTCTCTGGTGGCTTACGCTAACCCGAGAGCGCAACAGTGTAGATTTTGCAAGTGCAGGGCATTGTTTTATTATTTTGATCAATTTTAGATCAAAGAAAACAAATTTTCTTGTTTTCAAAGAACCAGTGGTTCATCAAAAGGCAATGCCTTTTTTATTATTATATTTTTATTGAAGATCTTTGATCTTGTTCTTAGATCAATGATTTTTTAGAAGAAATTCTTCTTTTATTCAAGCTTTTTACCTTTCCTTTCTTTGAACTCTTCTTAAAATTTTCTTCAAAGGAGTTCTCTCTGTCTTGATGTTTTTTTGAGTTGGGGTCTAGGGGTCTTTATATAGTGCCCATAGATTTGTTAAGTTTGTTAAAGAGATCATTCTCTGAGTGATTTGGGGAATTTTCCCCACCGTTGGATCTTTGATCCAAGGGCTTCTGTTTTACAGAAGACAATTTTCTTGTTTTAACAAGAACAGAAGGATCTTACTGAATTTTAATTCTGTTTGGCGTAAACACACCTGCGCCTGACACGTGTCGCGCAGCGCAACTGCGCTGCCATGTATCACGCAGCGACAGCGCTAGCGCGGCGGCGCTAGCGCGACTGCGCTGCCACGTGTCGCGCAGCGCAGAGCGCAGCGCGACTGCGCTGCCACGTGTCGCGCAGCGCAGAGCGCAAATCATCTGAAGCGTTGCTTTCTTTAATTTTGTTTTAAATAGAGCCTTGCTTTGATTGGGCGCGCTGCCTTGGGCGCTGCGCCTGACGTATCAACTTCTGACACGTGGCACGTTGCGCGCAGCGCACGGGATTTGAAGCGTTGCTTCAATTTTTGAATTTTTGAAATTCAAACAGAGCCTTGCTCTGATTGGAGGAAACACTTTCGGAATAAAATCTAAGTTACCCTATTAGCTAACTTGACGACAAAGTTTTTATATTTTTGAGAAATGTTTCGATTTTTGTGGGTTTTTATATAAGGTATGCAAATGCAGAATATCCATATGAATGTGAAAGTAGAAAGCTTACCGAGCACACCTCAAACTTAAAATTGACAGTGCCCTCACTGTCAGGCTACACCAAGAGAGTAAAAATTGTCGTCGCTCCCTAAAGAAAATTTTATACAAAACAAAAAACAAAAATATATACACAAAAAGGTTCCCCCCAGACTTAAGTGAAATAGTGTTTCCACTGTTTAAGAGGTGAAGTTCAGGATTAGGGGGAAAAGAACAGTATTCATCTATACAAGGCCTTACACAGGCCAAAAGTGAGCACCAACCATTCAAAAATTTTATCGAGATAGTGTGCCGGTTGATGAAAGAATGTGGAGAGGAAAGAAATGGAGAATACGCGAGACCGTATGAGGATAGAAGTGGTATACAGTCCCGGTATATGAGGAGAAGAATGGCGGAAGGGAGAAAGAAATGGAGTACGAACTTGAGGGTGTAAATTGAGTGAATAAATTAGCACAATTTATGATGACCGATGTATAAAAAGCGATTGTGCTAATCTATCAACCCGTCGAGAAATGGGGTCAAATCCCTCAAGATTCATGAGAAACCATGGGTAAGCCGAACTTGGTAAACCAGACACATAAAGTGTAAGTGGTACGGTGTCTTGCAAGGTCAGAACGATGGAAAGAATGGAGGGAAGTGATTGAGGAAGGGTAACAGTTAAAGGTTCAGGAGGGTGTACACAGTCAGTGAAAGGGATAGGATGAATTGGAAAATTCGACTCATCAATTAAAATTGGTTCATCCTCAAAGCTATCCTCAAGATTCTCCTCAAAATTCAGCTTATCCATGCAATTCTCTTCAAAATCAAGACGCATATGAAGTTCGAGAAAAACAATTAATGACTCGGGATGATGACTTGGAGAGAAAAACTCATCCAAATCTGCGGGTTCATCATCAAAAATATTCCCAGCGTCAATATCCTTAATCAAGTGAAAATCAATTTTCTCAGACACCTCATCAAAAGCATGGATTTCAATCAATTTTGGTTCTAAGAAAAAGGTATGGAGGTGTAGAGGTCAAAAGGTTTGGGATTGGTTTCACTTGGCAAGGTCCCTTCACAATCGGGTAAATTAAACACTACAAAGTCGCACAACTCATTGAACATTCTATCTTCAATTGATAATTCATTAGGGACACTTGATAGCCATTCAAAACAGAGTTGTGTGATTTAATTTGGGACGGGTATGTTTGATTTAGAAGGGTGTACAGCTCACTCTCTCCACTCAAATTCTCAACCTGTCCTACCGCCTCATCATATATTGGAAAATGTGGAGCTATTTGGAAACTAGCTACCGGCTCACTAGGTTGTATGAGGACGGCCGTTGACGCATTCAAATCCATCATCTGTTGGAACGACGCTACCCGGAAGTCGTCCAATGACTGTTCTAGCTAGACATGGGTTGTGAAGGGGTTTCAGTAAAAGATTCAAAGTTGTTTGGCTACTGAAAACTCCCAAATGGCTGTTCAGAAGCAATGTCTAGGGAAGATGTAAAAGTCGGGTAGAACTGGTAGGAATTGAATGGCTGGACAGGGTGATGATCAACATTCTGATAAGAAGGTGAATGGAATTGTTGATCAAAAGAATTTGCAGTGGTGAAAGGAGTGAAAGATTGGCTACGAGATTGTTCAATACGTTCAGCAATAGACATGGGTTTCGGAGTTACAACAGGACTTTCAAAAGAGGTATCAACGTAAGAAGGTGGTGAAGGTTGAATTGGTTGATACAAGGTGGATTGCGGAGTCCAATTGTTCGTCCTAGACGCGTCTATCCGATCTTTCAAAGAAAGTTTGGGCATGGATGGATCGTTCGGCGTTTGACCAAAGCAAGAACCGTAAGAAGTAATGTTTGGTTGTGGGTACCAAAGTTCGGCAAGAGTTTTTCGAGGTGGGATACCCATGATATGAAGAGAGGAAGAAGAAGAGAAAAGGAGGGAAAAAGAATGTGTTTTTTTAATGTTAGTTATTAACAGAAGAATGAAATATACACATAAAAAGAATATGGAAAAAAACAATCACGACACAAAAATACTACACACCTAATCGGTCTAGGGTTTACCTAGGTCAATTAGACCTGCTCAAGAACTTGATTGTCGAAGTAAAACTGTATCGAGAAACGGGCTCAAGATATACAGATCACGATGCCAGGTAAGTGCAGAGATAAGGGGAGGTTTTCCGACGCTTTCGCGAAGGTCCTTAATTATATAACCCTTTCTCTTTTGGCGGTTTCGCCATGAACACTTTCCTAGACACCTTGTGAATGATATACCGTTAAGCGGTGTTCAAAACACAGTTAACTTCTTCTAGTGAGCGCGAAGTCCTTAAGACTTAAAGTCTAGTTTCTTTTAAAGGTTGTGCGGGCAAACGTTCTGCTCAATTTCGTGATTTGTGGGCCACGGAAAAGGGGATGAAATCCTTTACCGTATGTTGTGGGGTTCGCTTTCCCTTAAGTCCGTATTAATTGATGCAATGCGCAATTTAATAAAAAATTATTCAAAGAATAAAACAATCGTTTTTTACTTTAAGCACGGAACTGCAACAAATACGGGTTAGTCAAGTTTAGCGTTTGCTAGCGAACTTGCAAAGAATCCTGCAAAGATATTATATTGGATGCGTCGGATTTGAGAAGAAGGTGTTAGTAAAGTAGGTACCGATAAATTTTCGGGTTAAGAAACCCCCGTTGAAGTAAATCCGGTTAGCTTGAAAAGTTCGCTTGCGCGGGTCAAACTACCCGGATCTTTGGCACTGTACTTCGCAATCACCTTAACCTTGAATGTACACTTTGCTCCACACAATCGCAGTTCGCAAATCCGTAAAAATCTACAAATGTCGGAAAAATGGATATTAGTACGGAAAAGTGATATGAATGCCCAAATACCTGCACACTAAAAATTTAAAAAAAAACAAGCAATAAAAATGGTACAAAAACAGAACACTGGAGCACAGAGGAAAGTTTTGGAGCAAATTGAGGTGAATGGGCCGACGAGCTCGGTTTTTGAGGGTAAGTCGCAGGTTCAACTTAGGAGTTTGGACTCCAAACTTCTTCGGTAATCACACTGTTCTATTAGTATTTCACTTGTATTGTTTATTTTCTTAGTTGAGATCTAGAGTGCCAGCAGGTAAGAAATCCAGAGAGCAAAAGTTGTTAGCAAAGTTAGTTTTAGTTTTGGTTTTTGAAATTTTTGAATTTTTTTAGTTTGTTTTTAAAAAAGTGTTGGATATTAACAAGATTAACCCGAAATAACAAAAATAAAAACGTTACCGTCTCCCCGGCAACGACGCCATTTGGTTGCACGCTTTTGGCGTGTCGAGTTTTAAGAGTTCTAAAGTTTAACCGCGATCAGGACGGTGTCTCTTTGCAGCTAGCCGCGATGAGCACGGGTCGATCCACAGGGAGACGGAGCGTTTTACGTTCTTGTTTTGACGAGTTAATGCGCTTGGGCAGATTGTTTGTATCTATCCTATGTGTTATATTCAAAGTATAAAGTTGTTAGGAAAAGATACAATAGTGTAAGCTAAGGAAATCCGCACTAAAACCTTTGAGCCGAATTTAACGATTGAAGCTAGAGCAATCGGCAACAACGTGGATTAGGGTACTTAAGCACGGTATTAGAAATCCGGCTTATTGACCCTTGTCCTTCCGTTCTTGTCTCTTGCTTTCGCCTCCGGCCAAACCGAATGCAATCGGTCGCAGTTAGAAATCACCGATAACTTGGTAGGGTAGGATGCTTAACGGAGCGCTTGCGTAAGGTTTGGGCGGAGCTCAATTGGAAAATACGGGAAAAGGAAATGAGCAAAGAAACCTTAACTTACAATATCTTTCTCTTTTCCTAACAACACTAATTTACAACCATTCACAAAACAACAAAGAAAGCAAAAGAAAAGAGCAACAAAGAAAAGAATAACACGACATTACAAGAAAGTAAATTGCATGGAAAGTAAAGTGCAAGTAGGTAAAGGCAAGAATGAAAGTGCAAGTAATTAAAGGGCATGAATGAAAGTGCAAGTAAGTAAAGGGCATGAATATAAAAGAGCAAGATAAGAATAAAGAGATAGAGAGACTAAGAACCCAAGAGTGCAAATGATATTTTTATTATGTCCAAGATACAACCTTGAGATCAATAGCCAAATCTTAAACTTGCAAGCTCATTGAAGAGGTTGCAAGATCAAGAGGAGGCAAGGAGCTCAAGGGATACAAAGCTATGTACAAGAGAACAAAAAGAAAACAAAAAGAGTTACAATGTATAGAACAAAACTTGGCAAAATGTGAGACCCTTGACCCCTTGCCTACTGCCAGCTTTGATAGGCAAAAAATAATATTAAACAAACAATAAAAATAGGGCTACGTGGCAGCAAGGGAGGGCCTATAGAAATTTGGGACCTACAGGAGGCAGGGGGGCCGGCCAGCTCGGCCAAAAGGGCATTGTGCTCGGCCAAGTTGGTGAGTCCAGGGCTCATGTTGGAAGTGTGGGTTTGTGTGTTCCTCCACAACACTTTGGTGCTGCTAGTTTTCTCTAATTGGACTTGGTCTGCACCCAGTGTTTTGAAGGGAAACAATGTAGCTTTAAGTCAACACACTACACTTTATGCATTGAATGCACATCACACTCATGCCCACTTGTGTGCCTTGGGCAGCCCCCTCACCTTGGTCCATGCTCCAAGAGTTGTGTTCACACATGCAATGTGTTGGACAAAAAATGTGTACACTTTATTTGTTTGCAAAATAACTTTTGGGATATCGGTTTGCAGTTCCGGTTGCAGTGTCGGCTCGCAAATGATATATCCGTGATTTTAAGTGTATTTCCAGTATTTTATCATGGATACCTGTAATCTGTATTAATGAGCAGACACTGGTTAATAGTACCAATATATAACAAAATAGGTAAAGAATGAGTGGTATTAAAATGCAATATTCTGGTATGAACAGACACCAAGAGCTTTGAGTTTGAAGGAGGCCAACCTTCTTCCGATGCCGTCAGGAAAATTTTCAATCTTTAGGGCATGAATCAAGGGCAACGAGCTCTTAAATAGAGGAATGAAGTCTGCTTCTGTATCTTCGTATCCCGTTCCAGATCTATCTATATTGAGTTCATTCTCTACTTCCAAAAATCAAAATGACCTCCATATGTTTGTTTGGAGCACCAGTTCACCAAGGCAAGTAATTAGAACTGCTTCTATTAACTCTAGAGACAATTATTTGTCTCAGTCAGCTTTGCAACAAAAGACTGCTGATAGAGGTCTCACTCTCTCTCATGCACAGAGTTTTCTAATATAACAGATCAATTGAAGACACAATGAGATGATTGTATATCGTCATCTTTTTATACTAGGTTTATAATTATGAGAGTGAAGGCATCCGCCTTTTGCTGAGATTTAACGGGTATTTGAGAATAGGTTTGAGAGGTATTCCGCTATGATTGCAGGCACAGTTTCTAATATGGTAAATCTGCACCTTCTCCCTTGGACGTAGGCTCAAGCCGAATCATGTTATATCTGTGTTTAATTTGACCTTCGAGATATTGTTTATGTTACTTTGTGGATTTTCTATAACAAAAGTGTAAATCATTTTCACTTCACCGCAAAATAACATGGTTTTTTCATGTTATAGGCATTCATATCTTGAAAACGGAAAGAAATTGGGAGTTGGGTGTAGAAGATGTAAGAAAAAAGCGAGAGCTAAAGCATCCAATAGCAAAGTCACCGCTTCTAGCTACACAAACTGTTGGAGAAACTAAAGAACAAAGGAATGATGAGAGCCGAGCGATGCCACCAGCTACCATTGTTGTTAGGTTTATAATTAGAATAGACCAGAGGAAACTTGTTCGAAACCCTAACACTTACGCGAGCTTACTTGGTATCATTTGGTCTCTCATATCTTTCAGGTGCTTGTCGTATCTCATGCAAACCCTAACCATCTCTAGATTTTAAGAATACAAACTTGTTTTTATCATTTGTATGAGTTTATTGTGAATCTTCCTTTTTATTATAATAAGTTGTAACTCCCCTCCTCTTCCCCCTTTCCTTTTTCTCAATTCAGGTTTCATGTCAAGTTGCCTAAGATCATAAATAAGTCCATAACCATACTGTTTAGTTCAGGCCTGGGCATGGCGATGTTTAGCTTAGGTAACTTCTAGTATACCAAAAGGTTGAAACCCTTGAGATAAAAAGTTAATTTTGAATATATTTGATTTATTTCTAAGCGTTCTTCGCGGCTTTATAACCGAAGACCATAATTTGTGGGAAAAGAGTGGCAATGTTCTTAATGGTCACTAGGTTTTATTAGGCCCACTTATGATTGCAGTAACCTCCATTGTTATCGGTATCCGTGGGGATATCTTACGCGTCTCCATCTTGCAGGTATTTAACTTTTATTTTGGCTAATTTGCAGGAAACACCCTCACTTTTACCTGATCTGCATGAAACCACCTTGAGTTTGGAAATCCTGTGCTTTCCCCCCTGTTCTAATGACAAATACACTTTTTCTGTTTTTTTATTAAAAATATTCTTTTATTTCAAAATTACCCATTGACAAGGCTATTAAGTTCGAACTGTTAATGATACAAGGAGGGGATTTCTTGTGTCTCTATTTAGCCTATTCTTTTCGCTATTTGTCTAAACAAAGTTCGAGTGCCCTCGGTTTGCAACTCGCTTTGCTATGAGAGAGATTGCCCAAGTGGCTTCTCTACTACTTACCCATACAATTATCTATTCATTAAATCTACGGTTTTTGTGCCTATTAGTTTTTACTAATTTTCTTTTGTTTTCCTTCTACTGAGGTACAAACTTCTATTTTGTGTGATCCAAACCTTCAAACCGGTTTTTTGAGCCTTTGTGCTCTCTTTTGGTAAATCAAGCTTTCGTGCTCTCGGCTTTCGAGCCTTCCTTCTAGCCTCGTGCTCTTGATAATTAAGCTATCGTGCTCCCTTATGTTCTCATCTCGAACTATATTTCTCTAGTCATGGACAGTGCTTATAAGGCTTCAAAATATCATTCACCCCCTTCTGGTGCAGATTGTTCCCTATTTTGTCATTGCTATAAGAAAAAGGGAAACATGATTGCTAATTGTCCAACACATCCATCTCGACTAGTTGCTTACTATCGTTCACCACATTCATCCACCATTTCCGCATCTCCAGCAGGCTCTACTACAGTCTTATCATGGGCTTTCTCCTCTGCACAGAGAGCACAGATAACACAGGTCATTGGTATCGTTGTACGGAATCTTGGTATCAATGGAGCTTCCGAAAGATTATCTACATTTTCTGTTTTTACTATCTCAATTGCTAATTTTGGTATTTCTATTCCTTGGATAGTTGACTCAGGTGTCTTATATCATATGACTTTTGATAAATCTTTTCTTGCAAACTGTATTACCATTCCCATGTCATACACACATACTGCTAATGGCTCATCACTTGCAGTTACTCAGTGTGGTGGTATCATACCTAGTTCGTACTCTCCTGGTAATCTTACTCTTTCATCTGTATTGCATGCGCCCAAACTAACAATGAATTTTCTATCTGTTAGTCAGATTGTTGATTTTGGTTGTACTATCACTTTCTCATCCACTTCTTGTATTGTACAGGATTCGAGCACTGGTCAGAAGATTGAGGTGGGTCGTAGAGTGAAATGGCTTGTATCAGTTGGAGTATCTTCACTTACCTGTCTCGAGTAAGATTGTAAATGGATCAGTTATCTTTCATATATAGCATCGCTGTCTAGGTCATATTTTGAATTCTCGTCTTAAGTCCTTATCTGATTCTGGGGTCTCAGGGTCTTTTCGTGCTACTACCTTAAATAATTGTGTTGGATATCGATTAGCCAAACAAACTTCCTTACCATTTGTGTCATATAATAAAATTTCTTTGGAGCCTTTTGACTTGATTCATTTTGATATTTGAGGGCCTGCTCTTGTGATATCCATATCTGGTTATCGATATTATGTTTGTTTTATTGATGCCTACTCTCGTTATTCTTGGATTTATCTTATGCATGCTAGATCTGAGATTTCATCCATTTATATTAAATTTACAAACATGATTTACACCCAATTTAAAAAATGAATTAAAATTTTTAGATCTGATAATGCTTGTGAGTATGTTTCATCATCAATGCAAGCTATCCTTAAATATCATGGCACACTTCTCCAGCAGTCATGTCCACATACTCATGAACAAAATGGTATAGCAGAGAGAAAACATCGACATATCCTTGGCACTACATGAGCCCTTTTACTCTCTGCATTTGTTCCTTGCTCTTAATGGGCTGAGGCTCTCTTGACTGCTGTACTTCTCATCAACATTACTCCATTTTCTTTATTTCCTGATGCCACTCCATACTCAAAGATTTATAAATCCCCTTTTAACTATTCCATTTTACGCACGTTTGGATGTATTTGTTTCATTCTTCTTCCTTCATGTACGAGATAAACTCTCTTCTCGTTCAGTCAAGTGTTTCATGATAGGGTACAATCCGTCTCATAAAGGATATAGATGTTACGATCCCACTAGTAGATGGCTTTATATTTCTCGAAATGTCACATTTTTCAAGAATGTGCCGTATTTTGCTCATTCCGAGATAGATGTGTCCTTTCTTGATTCCTTTACCTCATTGTTAGTTACACCCACTATTGTGCCTATATACACTCCCGCTCTACCTCTGTTACACCTATTGATGCTCCTACGCCTTCTATTGTTCCCTCCATTGATACAATACCGACTGAGTATTCACATATGCATGTACCATCTTCTCCATATGCTATTTCTCCTCCTCCATCTCGTCGGAATCCTCTGCGAGAAAGACGGCCACCCGACCATTATAGCTTTTGCATGAATAACGATTATTCTTTTTAGTTTGTATCTTTTCTTTCTTCTACTTATTCTATTCAGGAACCCAAGTCATATACTGAGGCTATGAAATATCCAGAATAGTAGTAGGTTATGAAGGAAGAATTGCAAGATTTCCACGATACTCACACTGAGATCTTGTTCCTTTACCATCAGATGTCAAGCTCATTAGCTATAAGTGAATTTACAAGGTCAAAACCAAGTCAGATGGATCAGTCGAACGTTATAAGGCACGTCTTGTGGCTCGTAGGTTTTCTCAGGAATATGGCATTGATAATGAAAAGATTTTTTCTCATATTGCCAAGATCACTTCCATTCGCGCGCTCATTGCAGTTGCTGCAGCCCGTCGCTGCCCTATATTTCAGATGGATATTAAGAATGCTTTTTAACAGTGATCTTTCAGAGACAATTTATATGGAGCCGCCTCCTGGTGTCTCCGCTTCCCCTGGGTATGCGCATCGTCAACGTCGTGCTCTTTATAATCTTAAGTAGGTACCTCGCGTTTGGTTTGAGCGATTTCGTCGAACTCTTCTAACTGCAGGATTCACCGAGAGCCTTTTGATTATACACTCTTCTAACGATCTTCTTCCAAAGGCCGAGCTCTTCTCTTGATTTATGTTGATGATATGATTACAGTGATGACACAACTATCACATATCTAAAGAAACTTCTTCAGCAGCAGTTTGAGATGAAGGATCTTGGATATTTACACTATTTCTTAGGGATTGAAGTTTCTTACTCTCCCCGTGATTATTTCCTGTCAAAGCAGAATTAAATTTCTGATCTTCTTGCACAAACCACGATTGATAATTCTACTATTACCGCTAGTACTTCTACAGCGACACCGATAGAGCTTCATCTGAAACTTCATCAAGCAGATGGAGCGACCCTACCTAACCCCACTCGATATCATGAATTGGTTGGTGCACTTATTTACCTTTCTCTTACCAGGCCAGACATTTCACATGTTGTTCATGTTCTCAGTCAGTTTATGAGTACTCCTACATCAGTTCACTATGCAGCTCTCATACGAGTTCTTCGATACCTTCGTAGCACTCATACTCGGTCACTGTTGTTTCTTTCCGATTCTAACCTTGCTTTACACGCATACTCTGATGCTGGATGGGCTGACGACCCTGATACTCATCGATCTACCATTGGATTCTTTGTCTTATTGGGTACATCTTTGATTTCTTGGAGCAGCAAGCTCCAAGATACTGTTTCTCGCTCCAGCACTGAAGCCGAGTACCGTGCAATGGCTGATACTGCTGCAGAGCTAAAATGGCTTCATAGTTTACTTACTGATATGGTTGTCGTCATTCCTACTTGCGTTTCACTTTACTGTGACAACAAAAGTATTGTTCGTATTGTTGAAAATCCAGTTTTTCATGAACATACTAAGCATATTGAGGTGGATTCTCACATAGTTCGCCAAGAGTATGACAGAGGTCAGATTACATTTTCTTACATCCATTCCAATAATCAACTGGCCAATCTCTTTACGAAGCCTCAAACATGTACTCAACTTTTTCATTTCTTGTCCAAACTCTCGGTTTATGATCCACCATGAGTTTGAGGGGCTGTTAAGATATGAATATCTTTACCATATCTTTTATATTGTTTTGTATTTATCTTTTTGCATTGGGGTTAATTTACGTGTATTATACGTATATTACGTAGTAGGGTTTCATCTTGTGGGCTATATATAGAAAGAGGAATATTGTGCATTGCTCCTTGATCAATCAATAATATTATTTTCCTATTTTCCTAAATATACGATTTGTAACAGTTACAATTAAAGTCATTGTAAGAGAATCTTGCTAGGATTTGCTGAGATGCTAGTAAATTTGATTTCATAGGATTGTTTACTGTCGAAGACTGGACTACGACGCGGAGAACGTCTAGCCTGAATTTGGAGGCAGATACTATTTGGACATATCCATCTATCTCTCTGAAGATACCAAGTTGATTTATGGTACCGTATATCAGATGTTTGGGTAGATGCGACCGATATAGCAGACTTCATCAAATTCTCCCTCATTTATGAGGGGTTTTTGATTGTGGGGACGCTCTTCCCTGCAGGCGCAAGTCCCTGCAGTTAATTATGTTATCACGTTGCGATAACAAATTTCTCCTGCTCCAGTATTTCACTTCGTGTAGTGTTATATTTTGTTTATTATGGTTTCCCATGGATTGTATACGGAGACTAATTTATGTCGTTGCCTGTAGGGCACGAATTAGTCCAAATTTGTACATATATTTTCATGATTTGAGTTAAGCATTTGCTTGACGGGATCCACGTTGGTAGCTTAGTTTGCCAACGGGAATGAACTTAGGATGCATTTCTCACATTTGTGAGGTCCATCCGTTCATGGAAAACTTGGGTTTGATCTAATGATCGTTAGTCATATATGAGACTAAGATCGACTTATGAACAAATGAGCATATGGGCTCAACTGATCATTGGATCATATATGAATAGCCCATGAATAGTATACGGTATTCAGTAGGGAGACAGTCCGCAGGGCAAAACATATTAGTTTAAGAACATCGAGGTCCATTATCACCGTGTTTGGGGCGACACGCTAGTTTAGGGACATTTCGGTCCAACATTCTCATGTTTGGGATGAAGAAAGAGGAGTTGTTGGTTGTTGGGACCCGCCATCTCTCTGAAGACGTTGAGAAATTACAACGACATATATCAAAGAAGTGGAAAGATGTACTCTTGAACCAAATCCCGTATTTGAGGGAAAAGATCATGGTAGATATAAGAATCATTAGTCTTGTATGAGACTAAGATTAACTTAGAAGATATGGGATGAAGATCATTAGTCGTATATGGGACTAAAATCAAAGAAGAGCTTAAACTTCTCACAGATTTAGCCAATTTGGGCTAAGATTGGGTTTCTATACCACCTAGCAGTGCCAAGCACTCAATCACGTAGCACTCACGTGAGTATCATGTGAGGCACTATGTCTCTTGAGTGCTTAAGTGTGTTTCACGTAAGGTGCTGAGTTCTTAGGTGTTCATGTATGTTTCACGTGAGGCGTTGAGTTTTTAAGCGCTCACGTATGTTTCACGTGAGGCGCCGAGTTTTTAAGTGCTCACGTGTGTTTCACGTGAGGCGCTTTCCCCATGATTTCTTTTGAGTGCTCAAGTGCTTTTTACGTGAGCTGCTGTTTTGGGTGCTCACGTGCCTTTCACGTGAGCCGCTTTTGTTTGATTTTCACCTTAGCGCTCACGTGGATATCACGTGTGGTGCTGATTTCTTAGAGATTTAATCTTTGTTGATATTTTTAAAGAAATTAAATCTCTGTTAATGGTATTTTGACCATTAACGATCACCAAAGACCACTGTTTTGAGGATCTGAGATTAGGTTTTTAAGAACTAAGTTCTTGATAATGAAGGAATTAAGTTTCTGAAGTATTATGGACTCCATCTTCTTCATGTTCTTTTTCAATCTTGTTCTTCCATGAATCTTTGATTCTCTCAGAACAAGATCTTCCCGATGAGAATTAAATTCTCAACTTATGGGATACTTGTCTTGTCGATCTCAGATCCAGAGAAAAAACTAAGTTCTTTTAAAGGGTTAAACCCTTAGATATGATATGATAAGTAAAGAAGATATTTTGATCTCTTTACTTTCTTTACCTAGGGTTTTGAGAAGGAAGACGATATTTCTTCTTTATTGAGAATTAAATTCTCTATTATTTTATGGAAGCTTGTGGAGAACCTTCTGTAAATTTTTTTACATAAGCATATGGGGGGTCTCCTCTCTCTAAATTTAATCTCTTTGCTCCTATTTATAGGAGAAGAGAAAAACCAATCTGTTGGAGGAAATATCTCATTGAGAGATCATGATTGATTTCATAATCAATCAAATTGATTTTAAAGATCAACAGGTAAATTTTATTCGCCGTTGGATTTTTAATCTAAAGGCTCTCTGTTTAACAGAGAAGATTTCTTGTTTGTTTTAACAAGATTAGGAAAATATTTTCCTAACATAGAATTTTATTCTGTTTAACAGAGAAGATCTTTCTTATTTTAGAAAGATCAAGAAAATATTTTTCACATAGAATTTAATTCTATTAGATGGTTTAATTGGTGATATTTTATCACCATTGGATTTTAAATCCAAAGATTCTCTGTTAGAAAAAGAACTTTCCATATTAGAAAGATCAGGAAAAATATTTCCCAAATAGAATTTAATTCTATCACATAGACTTTAATTCTATCAGATAAGAGTGTTTTAAATTAGGGCGCTCACGTGCTATCACGTAAGCACTGCCATATACATATATGGCAGCAGCACTCACGTGCTTTGCATGTGAGCACTGCCAAAAGAATGCGACAAGGGAACTCACATATTTAACACGTGGGTGCTCACATGTTTAACGCGTAGGGGTTATCATAGGATTTAATCCTATCTGAAGCCGGTACTCACATGCTTTGCATATAAGTGCGCAGGTGTTTAACACATGGGCGCTGCTATAGAATTTAATCCTAACCGCAGCAGGTACTCGCGTGCTTTGCATGTGAGTGCTCACGTGCTTTGCACGTGGGGGCTGTCATAGGATTTCTATATGAAGCCGCTACTCACATGTTTTATATGTAAGTGATCATGTGTTTAACATGTAGAAGCTGCCCTCTATTTTTATAAAGGGAACAGCAAGTTTCGAGCCAAATTTTTTTTTTGGTGGGAACAAATGCCCCCCACTACTTTGCTTACATAGATATATACGTGGGTTAAGTTATGCATCGCCATAGAATTGATGGCTCAGGAGACAGGTTTAGGTCTATGTCGCTTAAGGCTTTGTCCATCATTATGAGCCGTAAGGGTCTCAATAAGGTTTTTCTCCCTATGAGTCATGAGGATCTCATAGGTGTATATTCTCTCTAAAAATCGTGAGGATTTCTAAGTGTCCATCGCCTCCGTGAGTCGTAAGGATCACACTAGGGTATTTTTTCCTTATGAGTCGTGAAGACCCGTAAGTGACTTCTTCACTTCATTAGCATGCAAGTTTGATGGATGTGGCCCGCGGATAGTATACAAGAGTCAGTCTTGACCTTCTTGTAGGGCAGCGTGGCTTAGGAAACATGTTTAGATCTGTCACCTAAGGCTTTTCAACTTTATGAGACATGAGGGTCTCATAAAGATGTTTCTCCCTACGAGTTGAGAGGATCTCGTAGGTGTATTTTCTCCTTAGAAGTCGTAAGAACTCCTAAGTGTGTTTTCACTTAAGAGTCATAAGGATTTCACAAGAGTATTTTCCTCTTACGAGTCGAGAGGATCTATAAGTGGCTTTTTCTCCTCATTGGATGCAATTTTGTCGAATGTGACCCGTGGATAGTATAGAAGAGTCAGTATTGACCTCCTTATAGAGCAGCGATAGCTTAGAAAATAGGTTTAGATCTTTCGCCTAAACCTTTTCAACTTTATAAGCCATGAAGGTCTCATAAAGATATTTCTCCCTACGAGTCGAGAGGATCTTGTAGGTGTATTTTTTTCTTAGAAGTCGTGAGGACTCCTAAGTATGTTTTCTCTTAAGAGTCGTAAGGATCTCACAAGAGTATTTACCCCTTATATGTCGAGAGGATCCGTAAGCGGCTTCTTTTCCTCATTGGATGCAATTTTGCTGAATGTGGCCTATGGATAGTATACAAGAGTTGGTCTTGACCTCCTTGTAGGCAACAGTGCTTAGGAAACAGGTTGATATCCCCGTCGCCTAAGGCTTTTCACCTTCATGAGCCGTAAGGGTCTCGAGAAGGTTTTTTCCTACGAGTCGAGAGGATCTCGCAGGTGTATCCTAACGTGAAATATAGATAACCCCTTTCTTTATGATAAGGGTCGGTTAGGTTTGTGGTACTAGGTTAAGTCCATCGTACCTTCGCGTTGGCTAATATATTCTCGACATGCAGTCCCTTAGGTTGCTGCTCAAGTAGCCCCGCGTATGTCATGTCTTTGATCCCTTTTGAGGCTGAATAAGACCTCTTCAAGTAATCTTCTTAGAGTTGAATATCCGTATTACAATCGGAAGATCAAGCGTTAGGTATTGCCGTGGCGCTATACTTGAGGTTAGGTCTAATTTGAAGCCTCAATGAGTCATAACCACACCCTTCTACGGTGAGATGACATCTAATGGTCTCTAGGTTTGCCATCAAGATCCGAAGCTGGGAATATATCGTCACTTCGCTTTTTCTTTGATGATGTCGCGCCAATTCTTCGCTAAAGTAGGGTAAACACCCATATGACCTTTATGCTGTTTGTATTACAATCGAGATCTAGAGTTAAGAATTTACCATTGCTCCACTTTCATTTGATAGTTGCGTCCGCACTCTGCTGGAATGAGGAAGAACGTCGAGATGACCTCTAAGCTGTAAATGTTATTATCGAGATCTGGAGCTATGATTTTGCCGTCTCTCTACTTTTATTTGACTGATTGGTCTTTGATGACTTTGCATCTTCACCGAGAAGGAACATCGAGCTGGAGTTTGGATTTTGCCATTACTTTTCTTTGATTTGACCCTTTGGTCTTTGATGACGTTACGTATGCATCCTGCTGGAATGAAAAGAACGTGAAGTTGATCTCTAGGCTGTATATGTTGCCATCGAGATCAAGAGCTAGGATTTTACCATTGCTCCGTTTTTATATATTTGACCCTTTTGTCTTTGTTGACATCACGTCTGCATCCTGCTGGAATGAGAAGAACATCGAGTTGATCTCTAGGCTGTAGATGTTGCCATTGAGATCTGGAGCTAGGATTTTGCCATCACTCCACTTTTATTTGACCCTCGGGTCCTTGTTGATGTCGCGTCTGCACCAAGAAGGAACGTCGAGTTAGAGCTAGGATTTTGACCCTTTGGTCTTTGATGACGTTGTATTTGCATTCTACTAGAATGAGAAGAACGTCGAGTTGATCTCTATGCTGTAGATGTTGCCATCGAGATCAGGAGCTAGGATTTTGCTATTACTCCACTTTTATATATTTGACCCTTTGGTCCTTGTTGATGTCGCGTCTGCACTGAGAAAGAACATCGAGCTGGAGCTAGGATTTTGCCATTAATCCATTTTGATTTAGCTCCTTGAAGCCTTGTCTACACTATGTCTGTACTCTGCTGGAGTAAAAGATGCGTCGAATTGGTCTTTAGGATGCATCATTGCCATCGAGACCTGGAGTTAGAAACATGTCATTGCTCCGCTTTTATTTGACCCTTGGGTCCTTATTGACATCGTGTATGCACCCTATCGGAATGAGAAGGACGTAGAGATGATCTCTAGGCTGTAGATATTTCCATCAAGATCTGGAACTTCTTTTGACAAAACATGGTGGGAAAATATGGTTTCTTTCTTTCATTTGTGCTCATGGATTGTATACAAGAGTCAGTATGGTCCTACTTGCAGGGAAGAATTTTTTTATTTTTTTATTATTTTTTTTAAATTTCCACGATGCTCCATCTTTTCAGCTTTTAATATTGCGAAAGTTGCGACTGCCCGATCATTTCAGTTATTTTTTTCGCGGTGTCCAATCATTTCGGCTATGTCATTTTTTTACTCGCTATTTTTTATTGCGAGTTGCCCCATCATTTTGGCTATTAGCTGCCCCACTATTTTAGCTATTTCATATGCATTTTTTCTCGCTGATTTTGTTGTGAGCTGGGGACTTGGGTCCTGATACAGCATCACTACAACTGGAATATTGCCAGGAGCGAATCATCATTTGCCGTGAGAGAACTTGGAATTTGACACCTGATTAGGCATCAACATCATTACAACTAGGATATTGCCAGGAGAGAATCATCATTTGTCTTTGTCGATTTGAACAAAGATGGCTTGGCAAACAGGGTTAGGATCCTGTTGACTAAGGCCTTTTGACTTTATGAGCTATAAGGGTCTCATAAAGGTATTTCTCCCTACGAGTCATGAGGATCTCATGGGTGTGTTTTCTCCTCATGAATCGTGAGGATTCCTATGTGATATTTTCCCTCGCAAGTCGTAAAGATCTTACAAGAGAGTTTTCTTTCATTTGGGGATCTCTTTTTTTTACCATTGGTGGACCTTTGTGGGAACATATTTTGTTCATGCCCGTGGATCGTATACAAGCATCAGTATTGAACTACTTGTAGGGCAACTTAGTGTAAGTCCACGTTACCTCTCCCGGTTCTTACGGGCTTGCGGAAATGATGAAAAACAAATTTTCTTTTGGTGGTAACATGGACTTAAAATATGGATCTTAGTTAAACAACTATCTAACAACCTAACTAGGAGTTTTACCTACTCGGTTAGGAGTTATACCTTAACTTGAACTCCTTCTCTTGGACTCCTTGGTGGTCGGATGGTTCTCTCCTTGTCGTCTCTTTGTGCCGAAGATGGATCCACCTGAAAGCTTCTACCTTTGGCTTCAACCTCAATCTTGAGGAAACTAGAACATTTGGTTTGCTAAACCTTGTGTACTAGGATGAGTAGAGGAGTGTGTTGGGTTTTATCTCTATGGTTCTTGCTTCTCAACACATGAGACAAGTAGAACCATGGACTAGAGAGAGAGCAAGAGGAAGAGGGAGAGCTTGAGGATGAGAGAGAATGAGAATGATAGAATGAGCAAGACTTTTCTCACCCTTGCTCTCGTAATCCAAAATAATCATAACTCATAATAATAATTGAGTATCATGTGATGGTTGTTATCATATCAAATGGCCATATCATTTCTTGCATTAAATGCAATTTGTGAACAAACAAGCAAGCCAAGGTCAATGCCAAGAAATGATAGCCATTGTCATGATGATGGTCAACAAGTCCAACCTAGTCAACCGGTCAACTAAGTCAACAAGTCAACAAAGTCAACCCTTCAACCCAACCATGGCACAATAATACTTAATTAATATTATCATTAATCATATTTATTATTCTTATTAGGGTTTAGCAAAAGTCAACAGTCAACAACCCTAATGAGAATCCTCTGCCTCTGTCAACCGTGCATACACACCCGCATCCGCGTTCCGAGGAACACGAATACAAACGAGATAAAACCAATCCCAAATCGTACACTAGGATCTGGCTTAAACCAAAGCCCGCTAGTGATAACTGCCCGGACACTAAACGTGCACAAGTGCACAGATGTGACCGAACCCTGTCGCAAAACCATGCGACCTCTACTCTTTTGCCTAAAGGCGAAAAGCTCTCTGTGTGGGACTCTAAAGACTCGACACTACGCTGGAAGTGGGTTTAACCATAGACCGCAAGCGGCACTAGCTGTGCGTAACGGCCCCCAGGTAGATGCCGATAAGAAGACGGACGAGGTGAAACCCATCTGAACTCCTACTGAGCCTGAATGTGACAATCCGCGTACAGTCCGGTCTATTCGTCTGAGAATATCGCATGGCGGGCCTAGGGGGCGGTAAACGTCAGTCCCCTAATAGCGGTACAAGTCGTGTCGGAGTGTAGCCCAGAACACTCTGAGATAACACTGGAAACCTACCAGTATATCTCGCTTGCCCTGGCCAGGGACTTTGTGTAATGGCTCTCCTAGACACAGCGCGATATCAACCCCCAATACCGGAAGAGACGAATACTATCTAACCGTCACTGCCTCCAAGTGCTTCGGGACTGCACCCAACTACTACCTGTTTGCACGACTCCTTTGAGCCGTGGTAGGGTTGTAATCTAAGTACAGTGGGAACACACTCGAGGCGAAGTGACAGTGTCAAGTCAGCGGACTAAGCTGTACTCATGTCACCTGGGAACTGATAACTGACGATAGGTATAGTACCAACCAACAGTTCCCGACGAGTCCTGTCCAGTGTATTCGTAACCTAACGAGCGCCCGCATACTATCTCAAGTACGACGTACTGACGGCTGTGGGACAGACCGTCTCCCCTGCTGGGATGAGAAGCGCATACGCTAGTCTACTCCGGAGTATCGATGCCCTGTCTTGATAGTCCTACGACTAGAGACCTGCATAAGGATGTGCTTGTGGATTACCCAGCCCCCACGAGTGTGACTGCCATCACAATGCTGGTAATTAAGCAAAGATCCTAAGGGCTCCACTAATGTGTATAGGTAATATACTAAAATAAACACATGTACACATTAAAGTAGAAACAAACCAAGTAGCATACTACTATTTTGAGCAAGATTGTCTATACAAGATGAATATCCCAAGCTTCCATTAAGTAATATACAAACTAGTATGATACAGTAATGGCCTCTAGGGCATATACACTAACAATCTCCCACTTGCACTAAGGCCATGTACTGGTGTATTAAAGACTTATCATCTCGATCAGCCGCTCAAACTGAGTCTGAGGTAAGGCCTTCGTGAATGGATCAGCAGTGTTATCTTCCGTAGCAACTCTCCGAACCTCGATCTCCTGGCGACCCATGATCTCCCTGATCAGGTGATACCGCCTTAAGATGTGTCTGGACTTTTGATGGGACCTGGGTTCCTTCGCTAAAGCTATAGCCCCGTTGTTGTCGCAATACAGAGGTATTGGATCAACAATGGACGGAACCACCTGAAGTTCTGTCAAGAGCTTCCTTATCCAGACGACTTCTTTTGCGGCATCTGCAGCAGCGATATATGTCGCTTCCATCGTCGAGTCAGCAACGGTTTCCTGTTTGGAACTCTTCCAACACACCGCCCCTCTATTGAGGGTAAAGACATAACCCGACATAGACTTGGAATCATCCTTATCACTCTGGAAGCTGGAGTCAGCAAAGGCCTCGATCTGGAGGTCTTTTCTGCCATACACCAAGAATATCTTCTTAGTCCTTCTCAGGTACTTGAGAATGTTCTTTACCGCTATCCAGTATTTCTCCCCAGGGTTTGACTGATACCGGCTTACCACACTCAGTGCATAAGCTACATCTGGTCTGGTACACATCATCGCATACATTATAGAGCCTACCGCAGAAGCGTAAGGTATAATAGACATGCGATCCCTTTCCAAATAAGTCTTGGGAGACATTTCCTTGGAGAGGGTGATCTCGTGACAAGCCGGTAGATTACCGCGCTTGGAATCTTCCATACTGAATCTTCTCAGTATGGTGTCGATGTCCCTGGACTGTGAAAATCCTAATATCCTCTTGGATCTGTCACGATAGATCTGGATCCCCAAAATGTAAGAGGCATCACCCAGGTTTTTCATGGAGAACCTGTATGACAAGAACCCCTTGACAGATTGTAGCATAGGAATGTCATTTCCTATCAAAAGAATGTCATCCACGTACAATACGAGGAATACGACAGTTCTTGCTACAAATCTACTATAGATGCGTGGTTCATCTGGATTTTTGATAAAGCCAAATTCTTTGACCGTCTCATCAAAACAGATGTTCCAACTCCGCGATGCCTGCTTTAGTCCATAGATGGACTTAAGCAACTTGCACACCTTTTCGCTGCTCCCACTCTGAATGAAACCCTCTGGCTGGTCCATATAGACACACTCCTCTAAATTTCCATTCAGAAAAGCGGCCTTTACGTCCATCTGCCAAATCTCATAATCGTGGAAGGCAGCAATGCCAAGAAGGATCCGAATGGATTTCAGCATAGTCACTGGAGAAAAGGTTTCGTCATAGTCCAAACCAGGTCTTTGACGGAAACCCTTTACAACAAGTCTAGCTTTATAGGTCTCAACCTGTCCATCCACACCAATCTTCCTTTTGAAGATCCACTTGCATCCTACGGGTTTTACCCCATCTGGAGCAACGTCCAATGTCCATACTTTGTTGGTGTACATGGACTCCATTTCGGTCCGCATTGCATCCAGCCATTTTACCGAGTCGACGCTTTGAATGGCTTGCTGGAAGCTAGTCGGCTCATCACTATCAATGATGCAATCCTCTCTATCCCCGTCTATGAGAAAACTGTAGTATCTCTCGGGCGGATGAGACTGCCTACTACTCCTGCGGAGCGGCGCAGGAATGTCCTGATCTTTCAAACCCTCTGGTTCTACTAAGCTTTCAGTAATAGCTCATGGTTCTGGAATTTCTTCCAGTTCTATTGCGCTCCCACTTATCTGATTTTCCAAAAACTCAGTTTCCAAGAAGTGGGCATGACGAGAAACAAAAACCTTTTGTTCCTCTTCGCAATAGAAGAAATATCCCTTGGAATTCTTTGGATATCCCACAAACTTGCACTGTACTGAGCATGCCTCGAGTTTGTCCGCATGCTGCTTTTTGACAAAAGCCGGACACCCCTATGTCTTAATGTACTTAAGATAGGGTTTCTTCCCACACCACATCTGATATGGTGTGGTAGGCACAGTCTTAGTTGGAACTCGGTTCAAAAGGTATGCAGCTGATTCTAGTGCATATCCCCAGAATGATCGTGGTAACTCAGCGTTACTCATCATGGAACGTACCATATCCAATAGGGTCCGGTTCCGTCTCTCCGATACACCGTTATGTTGCGGAGTGTATGGAGGAGTAAGCTGAGAGAGAATTCCATTCTCTTTTAAGTAATCCAGGAACTCGGCACTTAAGTATTCACCACCTCGATCAGATCTCAGTGTCTTGATACTTTTGCCTGTTTGTTTTTCTACTTCATTCTTATATTCCTGGAATTTTCCAAAGGCTTCGGATTTATGTTTCATTAAGAAGACATATCCGTACCTTGAAAAGTCATCCGTAAAAGTAATGAAGTAAGAATAACCGCTTCGTGTGTGCATAGACATTGGACCGCACACGTCGCTGTGTACGAGTCCCAAGAGCTCGCTCGCTCTTACTCCGTGTCCAGTGAACGGAGTCTTTGTCATCTTTCTTTTGAGACAGGATTGACAAGTTGCATATGATTGATATTCGAACGGATCCAAATATCCTTCTGTATGTAACTTCGTCAACCTTCTCTCATTGATGTGACCCAGTCTACAATGCCATAAGAAAGCCTGATTTGTTTCCGGAGACTTTCTTTTGTGTGTATTCTGGACATTGAAAATCTGTGGTTGGTTTAATATGTATATACCATTGCTTAATGTACCTGACCCAATCAAAACTTGATTAAGGTGAATGTTCACAACATTACTTACAAATGCAAATTCATAACCTTCTTTAGATAATAAAGATACAAATATGCTATTACAGGTTGCATTGGGTACAAAATAACAATCACGCAAAACCAAAACGTGTCCATCTGACAACCCTAGGTGATAGTCCCCCACGGACTCAGCATCCATGCCAGCTCCGTTTGCAACTCTGAGGGTCATATCACCTGCCTTCAAAACCCTACGCCTTCTCAGTGCCTGTAAAGAATTACAGATATGAGATCCTGATCCGGTATCCAATACCCAGGATGTAGAGTTTATTGATAGACAGTTTTCAATAACATACACACCTGAAGCTGAAGCCGCAACTTGCTTCAGATCCTGGGTTCTGGCCTTCCAAGCCCTGCAATCCTTTTTCCAGTGTCCACTCTTGTGACAGTAAAATCATTCTTCCTTTCCCACAAGCTTTCCCGCTACCTTTGTTGCCTTTGTCTTTCCCTTTGTATCCACTTTACTAACACCGCCCCTTAGTTTGGCGGGGGCTTTCTTCTTCTTTCCCTTAGCTTTCGTCTTAGACCTAGAAGAGGAAGATCCTCCTACAAACAAAGTGGATGTTTCCCTACCTTTCTGTAGGGTGCCCTCTGCACTCCTCAGCATGTTGAGGAGTTCTGAAAGTTCAACTTTCTTTTCTTGTAAGTTGAAGTTCAGGATAAACTGGGCGTAAGTAGAAGGAAGCGACTGGAGAATCAAGTCCGTGTAGAGCTCGTTCTCTAACGTGGTCCCAAGGTCCGCAAGCTTCTCAATGAAACCAATCATCTTAAGCACGTGTTCCGCTACCGATAATCCGACGGCCAATCTCGCCGAAAACAGCTTTTTCGAGATTTCGTATCTGGCGATACGGGATTGCTCTCCATACAGTTCTTTTGTATGGAGAAATATGGATTCAAGGTCCATATTCTCGTGCTTCCTCTGATGTTCATTGTCCATAGAGGCAAGCACGAGACACTTGGCCTTCGCGCAATCGATTTCCCAGGTTTTACGGATTTCCCTATCCGCGACGCTGGTTTTGGGACCTGGGACAGGGGGAGCTTTGGTGGTGAGGAGATACCCCAACTTGTCATAAGTGATTGCCATTTTGACATTCCTGAGCCAATCTTTGTAGTTTGGCCCTGTCAATATGTTTTTATCTAGTAGTAACTTAAGTCCAGTCATGATATTTGGTCGCTGCAATTAGGAGAGAGAGAAGAAACACTTTAGCATGATGCTCTTGCAAGTTTAGAGTGGTTTTTAATTCGTCTAAACAGGATGGCTCCCACTGTCTCTCGAATCCCTCCTCAAACCAAAAGGGAAGAATTAGTTAGGATCAATCTCACCGTACAATACTTGCTTAACCGTTCAGCCAGGCTAGTGTCGGTACTTCGAGAGAGGTTTTCTAACGCTTTCGCGAAGTTCCTTAATTAAATAACCTCTTTTCCCTGTGGGCGTAGCCCCGCTAACACCTTTCTAGACACCTACTTGGTTTATAGCATTGATCGTTAAGTGAGAAATTTCCCGAGGAGTAGCATATACTCACAGTAGGATCGGGATCCAAATATCATTGCATGACAAAACTGAAGGAATCCTACCAGAATCATCACACTCTAAATGGTATGCAGCGCTAGCAAGTTTCAGTTTCTTTTGAAACTCCCGATGTGGATTTTTGTCCCATGCTCTTATGACCTTGACTTTGGCCAACAAATCATAAGTCACATGTCAAGTTCTACCCGTCATTCTCCAGGTTAATTTGAACCCATCCGTACCTACCCTTGAGTTTGGCCAACAAGGCAGTACGACTGTCCCAAACCAACACATCTATCTATGCTGCACATGAATACCCAATAGCTACCAATCACTATGCCTTGACTTTGGCCAACAAACATAGCTTGAATACTATTGACTATCCATGTGAAACGACGGAGGGCTACGAATGGTTTTGGCGAAACCGTGAACGTAGTGAACTTGATATAATCGATGGAACAAGATAGCTTTTAAAAGGAGTGGCTTAAGCTCCGCGTTTAAAAGTTGTTTTTGAAAAGAAACCGAGTGGTTTTGAAAGTGTTCCAATGACTCAACTTTGGTTTATTTTCTTGCATTAATTTAATGCGTCCCATCATTTAATCCTACCATTGCAGAAAACAACGAAAATATGACGTACGCTTATGCCATCCGCATTCGCCACGAGGCCCCGTCATTACCCGTTAGGTTACTTAATTAACGACAGAGCGGGGGTTGGACTAGCGCGGATGCAAAACATAAGCAACGCCTAAATAGATATCATATATAGATATACACATTCGTCACATGCAATGATAGCCATTCCAGATCACAGATGAACACCTTGGATATACTAGGAATCCGCAATCCGTACGAGCCTGTAATGAAGAGCGGATTACACGGTTGCGATGAATAGCCAAGACCCCACCCTAGACCCCTATGGGTGCGGCAAACTATCCGCCAAGTACCAGAAGCGAAGCAACCTCCCTCAACACTGTGAGTAGGCCACTCGGCACTTCGAGATACCTGGTAGTTTGTGCACCCCACCTTGGGTCTATCCTAGGAGCAAAAACAGTAAAAGAAATTATACAATGACGGCTACAACCCCATCCCGGTTGTGCGGCCATATAAATAATATTACAACAATTACAAATTACATGAATTGAAAAAAAAAGAAAACTCTTATCTCACAACCCCCCGGCTATTCATCCGCGACAATCCAATGGATTCATATACACATACAATCAACATTACAGATCACAGATATGTATAACCCCCACTAATCGACGTATAGCGATTAGCAGACGTTCAATACACATATCACATCACAGATATAACCCGTTAGCTTAAGTCTTTAGAAGTTCGATCAAAATACGGATTTTTAAACCCCAAAAACAAATTTTGCTTTCTGTAAAATCTGGGCAGAAAAAACATATTTCAAAAATCCCAAAACAGCCCCAGAAAAACACTGCAGGAAAATTGTGCCACGACCGAGTCAACTCGGCCGCGGATCCGCGGCGGGAGCATGCTCCTGCCGTGTTTCCGCGGCGCTTTGATTGAGTCTGTGGACCAATTTTCTTGTGTGGGTTTTAAAAAGCCTGAGCCGATTTTTAGTGTAAGATTAATTATTTTTTGAACAGAAAATAGAATCGGCAGAAACTTGATATTACGGGCATGTTCGACTTTTTCTCCGATCGAACTTCTAGTTACTTTGCTAACATGTTAGATAGTGTTTAACTACGCTCTGATACCACTGTAAGTCCACGTTACCTCTCCCGGTTCTTACGGGCTTGCGGAAATGATGAAAAACGATTTTTCTTTTGGTGGTAACATGGACTCAAAATATGGATCTTAGTTAAACAACTATCTAACAACCTAACTAGGAGTTTTACCTACTCGGTTAGGAGTTATACCTTAACTTGAACTCCTTCTCTTGGACTCCTTGTGGTTGTCAGATGGTTCTCTCCTCGTCGTCTCTTTGTGCCGAAGATGGATCCACCTGAAAGCTTCTACCTTTGGCTTCAACCTCAATCTTGAGGAAACTAGAACACTTGGTTTGCTAAACCTTATGTACTAGGATGAGTAGAAGAGTGTGTTGGGTTTTATCTCTATGGTTCTTGCTTCTCAACACATGAGACAAGTAGAACCATGGACTAGAGAGAGAGCAAGAGGAAGAGGGAGAGCTTGAGGATGAGAGAGAATGAGAATGATAGAATGAGCAAGACTTTTCTCACCCTTACTCTCATAATCCAAAATAATCATAACTCATAATAATAATTGAGTATTATATGATGGTTGTTATCATATCAAATGGCCATATCATTTCTTGCATTAAATGCAATTTGTGAACAAACAAGCAAGCCAAGGTCAATGCCAAGAAATGATAGCCATTGTCATGATGATGGTCAACAAGTCCAACCTAGTCAACCGGTCAACTAAGTCAACAAGTCAACAAAGTCAACCCTTCAACCCAACCATGGCACAATAATACTTAATTAATATTATCATTAATCATATTTATTATTCTCATTAGGGTTTAGCAAAAGTCAACAGTCAACAACCCTAATGAGAATCCTCTGCCTCTGTCAACCGTGCATACACACCCGCATCCGCGTTCCGAGGAACACGAATACAAACGAGATAAAACCAATCCCAAATCGTACACTAGGATCTGGCTTAAACCAAAGCCCGCTAGTGATAACTGCCCGGACACTGTAAGTCCACGGTAGCGCCCCGGCCGTCTAACAGTCGCCAATATGCGGAACAAAACTTTTACGACTGGCGCTATCGCGTACTATAACCCGGATCTGCCATTAAAGCTAAACTAACAAACTGTAAAGAGGGTAGAATTGTTATACCGAACGATCCGAGTCTTTCGGTCTTCAACCATCATCCCACGCTTTGTTGCGGCGGCTTCGATCTTCTGAAACTCCAGTCTCGTCGTCCAGATGGCACCACGTCGACGGATCTTTAAACGGGCTCCCGCCTCTGAACAGAGGCAACTCGGTCGTCAAGTTTGCTAAAAGAGACGACTAAGATGTTGTAGAGAATGAGTAGAACACTTTGTCTCGTAACGTCCAAAGCTATGGACGAACGGTTAATGAAGTTGCCAATTGGAATCGGGTAAATGGAAATTGGGCTATGAAATTTCCATACACTAAACTATCATAATCTTTTCTCTGAAGCAACCTAACCATTATCCTTCACAATGAAGGGGCCGGCCATATATAGAGAGGAAGGGGTGAGTGTAGGAACAAGGGAGGGTGACCATAAGCCATTCTTATCATGAAGAAAGAATGAGTCACAAATGACACCAAGTATGAACACAATAGATGAATCAATTAATGCTTAATGAGTCATGAAAACCTAGTCACCAAATAATCAATGCAAAAGAATGAGTCACTCATCTTGAAGCTTCCACACACAATGACTTACCCTCAAGACGAAAAGATAAATCCGTATTTAACCGAATGTTAAATACGGCTGATAGAAAACTGGAAACTGGCAACTTCCAAAAGTGATCCTGAAACGAATTTCAGGATAACCCCGTAACAGTATAAACATACCCGTATTTGTATTACGACCGAATACAAATGTAACTGAGACAAAGATATTATATCTACACAGTATAATACTGGGATCCGGCTTAAACCAAAGCCTACCAGTATTATCTACCCGAAAAATGACACGTGCGAAAATGCACGTGCATTTTCCGAACCCTGCCATAATACCATACGGCATCTACAACGTATCGCCCGAACTTAGGAAATCGTCTGTGGGGGACTCTAATGACTCATCAACACACTGGCACTGGGTATAACCTCTAGCACGTCAGAGGTACTAGCTGTACGTAACGGTTTGCCTATGTATTGATTGGAAGGGAAGCTGACGAGCGAACTCATCTATAAACCCTACTGAGCCTGACAGTGACAATATCCTTACAGTCCGGTCCATTCGTCTATGAGTATCGCATATTAGGCCTAGGGGTCGGTAAACGTCAGACCCCCAATAGCTGCATAAGTCGTGTCAGAGAGCAGCCCAGAACACCCTGAGATACTATTGGTATACCTACCAGTATATCTCGATTACCCTGGCCAGGGATTTCGTGTAATGGCTCTCCTAAACACAGCGCGATCTCACCCCCAATACAGGGAGAGACGAATCCCCGACGATCTGCTCACTGCCTCCATGTGGCTCGGGACTGTACCCAAAATATACCTGTTTGCACGACTCCTTTGACCCGTGGTAGGGTATAAATCAAAGCACAGTGGGAACTCACACGAGACAAATGACGACCTCAGGTCGATGAACTAACCTGTACACATGTCACCAGGGAACTGCTATCCGACGATATGTATAATACCAACTAGCATGTTCCCGGCGAGTCCTGTCCGGTGTACTCATAACCCAATGAGCACCTGTATACATCTTAGGTGATCCAACTGACACCAGTGGCTTGTGAGACCGGCCACCGCCCTTCGTCGGGGTCTCGAATGTATACACTAGTCTACTTTGGAGTATCGATGCCCTGTCTGGAAACTTCCACGACTAGGGACACTTTAAGGATGTGCTTATAGACCCCAGCTCCCACATATATGATCGCCATCATACTGCTAGTAGTCAAGCAAGAATTCTATGGGCTCTATCAACATCTACATGATGATAAAGACAAACCAGATAGCATACTATCATTTCGAGTAAGACTGTTCTATCGGTATAGGTCCTCCCTCAATCATTGCAATCATATACCTGTGATCCAATAATTGACTTAGAGGGCACTATATCCAACAATCTCCCACTTGCACTTAAGGCTAATTATTGCGATGTCGTGTACTCACAGCTCGTGTGATATCGAGCATCCAACTCCTCTACTAATCAGTTTCACAAAGCTTATTTGCAAAACTATTGTGTTCGAGAAATAGCCTCAGTGAGTGGATCCGCTTCGGTGTTTCTTTTTGTATCTCTCTATATCTCAACCTCGCGGAGAAAACCATCTCCCGAATTGAGTAATACCTGTCTTAGAATATGTCTGGATATCTGATGGGACCTAGTTCATAAATGAACTCCAAATCCAAACTTCTTAGACTGTATCAATCACTGAAACTAATCAGTGTCCAGCACCATGCCTCCCACAGTATCCCCTTGGACCAGCTGTCCATAATACTGTCTCTCGTCTAAGGGAAAACTATAGCTCTGACAATCACTCTGTCATCCAGGTCACCTGTGAAGCCTGGAATAATAACCGTCTCCCGAAGGAGGCTGCCGTCATCAAATCCGTAGAACATTCACTTATGTTCTAAAACTGCTTCCATATGTTTCTTCAGGATTGAATTAATATAAACTTATCGCATCTAGTGCGAAAACAACATCTGGTGTGGTACTTGACATCTCACGATTGACTCAATTGCCTAAGCAAGTGATCTGCCAATCATGCATGTCCCTCTCCCCTTTAGTCTGTAAGACACCTTTAGAGAGGGTGACTCCATCACCTGCAGGTACACCACCATGCCAGGAGTCATCTATTCTAAAATACTATTAGAATACTGTCAAAGTACCCACATTGGGAAACTACCCAAATCTAGATCTAAAACCATTAGATCTAGTAACCAGAATGTCAGATATTATATCCATATCCTCTGTGGAGAAACAACTGTGTGACGACTACAGTACAACCGATCGTAGTATATGAATTTTACTTCCTACTCTGTGTATGTCATCCAAATACCAGGATATTACACCCTACTACCTTTTTTAACAGATCCATCCCCTATTCTGATGAAGTCAAACCCATGACTGTTATATCAAAAATTAGATGATCTATCTCCGCTATATCTGCTCAAGTCTATAAATAGACATTAGCTACTTGCCCACTATGCTTTCGCTGCTTCCACTGACTACGACAACCCTCTGGCAGAATAATATATACGTACACTTCTAAAACTTGTTTAGAACGACGCTATACATATCCTCCTGTCGGGTCTCATAGTCTGGAACAACAGTAGTGTCAAGTTTGGGTAAACAAGAACCTCCCTGCCACCTTCCTTGAGGCTACCGGAGTACCTCTCGGGTGTCTGAGGTTACCAATCATATCTGCGGAGTGGCTATTGGAATGTCAAACCTGATTGAATATATAGGTCCTATTAAATTTTCCGTAATCGTTTGCGGTTCTGGAATCACTTCCAGTTCTACCATACTCCCACTACTGTTTTCTGAAAAAATCCATTTTTAATAAAACTGTGGCGAGTCAAGAACAATATCACTATTGATCTTCCAGATGGTAGAAAATCAACCCTCGTCAAAGCTAGGGTCAACCCACAAACTGTCATTACAGAAACGTGCCTTGAGTTATCCAGTGTCTGGTTTTAAGCATAAGCTGGACAACTCCCCTTACCTTAACATCATTAAGATATGAAGCATTCTATATCCAATATAGAAATATTGGCACTTATTTAATTGGAACCAGATTCTAATCATGCAGCTGTCTCCAGTGCATATCAACTTAATGGAGAGAGGCTAATCAGCATTACTCAACTTAGGAATCCATCCAATTATGAGTAACCTGAAAGAGAAACAAGTTTCTCAAAACCATTACTATCAACTGAATACTAATCACAAGAATCTACTTCTTCGATTTCTTTGAAGAATTCCGATACTTGCGATACATGGTTCTCTACTTTATTCCTATACCCACAACTTCTCAATACTTAGACATTGTATTTCTACGAAATACTTGTCTATAAACTAGAGAAGTCACAAGTAAATAGAATATAGTACGAGGACCAACCCCTTTGTCCTGATGGACACTGGACAACATACAATACTCTGTATAAGTCCGCTGAGTTGAATAACTCAAAACCTGTGCGTCGTAGGTTGAAAACTGTCCCCAGGCCATTTCCTCAAATATCACCAATTACAACGAATTATGATATAATGAGGATGATCACCTAATTCCCAATAACTTGCTCCCACTCAACATCTGTAAAACCATACAGATGTGAGAATCATACCTGGTAAATACATACCTTGGAGTAAGTATCTAATCGGAAAATCAGTTTTCAATTAACAATGCACAGTGAATATTGAAACATGAAAATGTTTCGAAGGGGTGTCCTGGTATTCTTAGTAATGCCTCTTCCATAATCCAATTCATAACTTTAACCGTATATTTCCCTGCCATCTCTCCAATTCCCTTTATTTGTCTTTAGTCGTTACCTTCTGTACACCATCATTAGGCTAAGTGGTTTTTTTCCTTCCCTACCGTTCGGTACCAGCCTATGGTTTGAAAGAAGAATATCCAGTAAGCATAATAGGTGTACCCTCCTAATCCTATGAGTTCTCGCAACTTGAGAGAAGGTGATGATAAAAGACAACTGAATAATCCTTATTCCTATTTCTCCTGAACCAAAATCCATCCTCGAAAAAATATCCTTTGAGTTCGTATATAACCATACGATGGATTTATCCAATGGAATTGGATGTTCATAGTGATACGGGTTGTTCTGGAGAAATAAAAGGTGAAGTAGGAGTGGCGATGAAGTACGCGGTTTGGTCATGAATGATAACAGTCGCAATTTACTTTGCCCTCTTTCTAATCCCTTTATTTTGTCTTTATTTAATACCTTCTGTATACCCGGCTTAGGCTAATTGGTTTTCTTCATTCCCTACCTTTCGGCACCTGCCTATGGTTTGGAATAAGACTATCCAATAAGCGTAATAGGTGTACTCTCCTAAACCAAGGAGCCCTCGCAACCTGAGAGAAGGTGATAATAAAAGACAACTGAATAAACCAATTCTATTTCTCCTGAACCTGGATCCATCCTCAAAGAAATCCTTCGAGTTCGTATATAACCATACGATAGATCTATCCAATGGAAGTGGATGTCCGTAGTAATACGGGTTGTTTTGAGAAATACAAAGGGTAAAAGAAGGAGCGGCAATGACTTATGCAACTAAAGACAATCCAAAAGCCAGTATATTACGAAGGTTCGGTCAACTTTGGTCACTGAGTTATAGTCTAGGGTCGGTCAAAGGTTGCTGCCAAAAGAGAGAGAGAGAAAAGAAACACTCTGCGTGCACTCAAAACTAGATCAGAATGATTATCACTTTATCTAATTTAGGAAACCTCCCACTGTAACCTCAAATTCTCCTCCAAACCTGAAAGAAGAATTAGTCGGGATCACCCGAAGAGTAAACAAACTCATCAGTGGGAATCGGGATCCAACTCTCATTGCATGATAACGTGACGGTATCCACTCACGTTATTATACTCCAGAAGGTATGCCCAAGTTTGGCAAGTTTCCTGTATGTTTGAAACTCCCGATATAATTTTTATCCCATGCTCTTATGACCTTGACGTAGGCCAAAAAATCATAAGTCACATGTCAATGTTCTACCCGTCGTTGTCCTGATTAATTTAGGCCATCGTACATACCCTTGATGTAGGCCAACAAGGCTGTACGTCTGTCCTAAACTGATGCATCTATCTATGCAATAAATGAATACCCCAGCAGCTACCAAACACTATGCCTTGACGTAGGCCAACAAACATAGCTTGAATACTACTGACCATCCATAAGAAATGACGGAGGATTACGGCTGGTTTTTGGCAAAAAACCTTTAACGTAATGAACTTGATCTCGTCGAAGGAACCTGATAGAATAAAAATATAGTGGCGAAAACGTTTTGCTAAAGAAGTCACTCCCGGTGAAGGGATTTTGGCTCTTTCCTCGTGGAATGAGGTGCAGGATATTCTAACTGAATACCGCTATGCAAAGCAACTTGTGATCGACTATATTTAAGTTATTACCCTGACGTAAACTTCTGTCCAAGGGGTCACTCCCGGTGAACGGATCTCGGCCCTTACCTCGTCGAATGAGGTGCAGGATATTCTAACTGAATATCACTGTGCAAAACGAAAGGAAACATCTTTGTAATTTTGTTCCAACAATATCAAATATAGGTTTGTTTTATCTTGCATTGATAAGAATCAACGCATTCCCATCATTTAATCACACCAGAAAAGAACGAAAATAAAATGTACGTATATGCCATCCGCATTCGTCACTGGGTCCCGTCATCACCCGTTAGGTTACTTAACTAACGACAGAGCGGGGGCTGGGCTAGCGCGGGTGTAAAAAATATACAATATCTAATAGTATATAGACTAATATACAATAATCGCTCCAGGCGTGATAATGTGCAACATTACAGAAAAGTAATAAGCATCACAGAACAATACAGATAATCTGGGATCCCCGGGTTTCACAGAGCCGTTGCTGAAACCCGACGTTCCCCTGGTCGTGTGGATAGCCTGTGCAATGAAACCTAGACCCCTACGGGTGCGGCAAGTTACCCGCCAAAACCTGAAGCGAGGTAGTCCCCACATCATAGTGAATGGAACACCCGGCACTTCACGGAATCCGGTAAATTGAGCACCCCTTCTTGGGTCAACCTGTACCCCCCACGAGTGCGGCGAATAGTATGCCAATTCTAGAGTGAGGTCCCTTTGCCTCTCAAAGCCATGAGATACGGACCCGTTGCCCTCTAAAATCCGGCTATCCGTGCACTCCTTCGCGGGATAAACCTAGTACAGAAATGAAAATATGTACAACGGGTACATCGACCTCGACCCGGTCGTGTCCCAAAAGAATATTATACAAACAGGCAGTGACGGCTGTCCACATGTTGGACGCTCGCCCCGCAATATCAAATATACAAATAAATCCAAACCGCACTATTATTGCACCCTGCTATCCACCATGACAAATTCGTATCATCACAGCACAACACAGAACATCAACGCGAATGTCACGTTCACAAACCCGTCTAAAAGAACTATAGCAATCAGACGCGGTTTACCGATCAAATGACATTCCCGGTCGAAGATATAAAGTAAGTACTGTAAACTAACACGTTTAAATTTCGATCGACAAAATTTCCCGAAGTGGGCCCCATAAACATCTGCTGTACAGTAACAAAATATGGGCCCTAAAGAAATATACCAAAAACCACATTTTCCTATATAGAAGCTACTGTTAAAATTTGGTCACGTGTTCCAACAGAATGGCCGCGGATGAGCGGTCAAACCTTAGGTTTTACCGCGGATCCGCGGCGCTTCTGTAAGAACACTGCTCCAAATTTTAACAGTGTGCTTCAAAATGCCTGCACTATTTTCTGAAGTGCTCAAAATAATTTTTAGACTTGATTTAAAATCGACAGAAACTTCGTACAGAAAAAATGTAGTTTTCGATAATCCGTTCGATCGATATTTTAAACGCGTTAGCATAAGTTAGTATAGCTTAATGGTGAGGCTCTGATACCACTGTAAGTCCACGGTAGCGTCCCGGCCGTCTAACAGACGCCAATATGTGGAACAAAACTTTTACGACTGGCGCTATCGCGTACTATAACCCGGATCTGCCATTAAAGCAAAACTAACAAACTGTAAAGAGGGTAGAATTGTTATACCGAACGATCCGAGTCCTTCGGTCTTCAACCATCATCCCACGCTTTGTTGCGGCGGCTTCGATCTTCTGAAACTCCAGTCTCGTCGTCCAGGTGGCACCACGTCGACGGATCTTTAAACGGGCTCCCGCCTCTGAACCGAGGCAACTCGGTCGTCAAGTTTGCTAAAAGAGACGACCAAGATGTTGTAGAGAATGAGTAGTGTAGGGTTCCTAGGCACTCTCAAGAGGTCTCACAAGGCATCAACCATGCCAATTTCAAATTTTACGGGTGCCGAGAAACCCTAATACGGATCGTTAACTAGAAATTTAGGCGAAAAACTAAACTAGTTAACAACATAACTAAAGATAAGAAGCTACAACCTTTGTAGATCCAGATTTCCACTTCCTTGGCTCCACGTAGGCGTCCTCTCGCTGTCCATCTCGAATCCCGGACTCAATCGTCGGCTTGATCGGAGAAATGGGCGGACTAGGTCGTCGGCTTCGTGCCGAAGATGATCTACGTCGAGGCATCACAAGTTCAAGCTCCGACTTCACAAATTTGTGAAACTTGTGAAGAAAACACCCAAAACAACTTGGCAATAGGTAGAGGGTGAAGAAATAGGAGGTGGGTTCACTTTAGAATTGGATTTCTCACTCTTTAGCTCAAGGTACCATTAATGGTGTCAAGCTTTTTCTTTTAAGAAGAAGAAGAAGATGAAGCTAGAATTATGATAAGTGTTGAGTTAAAAATGAATAATAAATGAATACTTATCATAAACTAACTAAAGTAGAGTGTAGAGAATAGACCATGGTTACTTGGATGGGTTAGGGTTAAGCATGAAGACAAGAATGGTTAAGAAGTCAAAGCTTCATGAAGCTTCAACTAGAAACAAACATAGCCACCATTCTTATCTAATTATTTTCCAAATAAATAAACAAATAAATAAATGAAAAATCAAAACCCTAATCATCTCTTAACCATGGTTTAATCCTTTACACTTAACCAAATGATCAAGTATCATCAAACATGATACAAATATGTGCACAAAAGTATATCACATATACTTCTTGCACATCAAGTAAGAAAATCCATTTAAAGTGAACCAATACTAGTTCATGCAAAGTAATATATCAAATATATAATTATACATTGAATCATTAAATCAACACTTGATTTAACGATCCGGTCATATCGCATATAACCGACTAGTATCCTATGTATCGGCTTATCGAATCAATCCTTGATTCGATATCTAGGTTATATCGAATATAACCAATCGATACATCCATCGCGAGAATGGAATACGGTATCACATACACGCATCATTCTCGGTCCTGCACATATCTCATATGCACTCCTATTTCGTTTCGCTTGAGCCAGGAAACCTCTGTGTAGGACTCTAAAGACTCGTCAATACGCCGGTAGCAGATGATGATCATATCAAGCACCTACAAGCCGCAAGCGGTCTGCTAAACGTAACGGCCACCCGAGTATTGAGCGATCAGAAGATCGACGAGCTAGCCCGCTCACACTCCTGTGAATCCAACCAGTAACACTTACCGTACAGTCCGGTCTGTTCGTCTGATATGTCGTATATCAAGTCTAGGGGTGGCAAACGTCAGACCCCAATAACCGATAAGTCGTGCCGATGTGAGGCTCATAACGGGTCGAGAAACTACTGGTAACACTTACCAGCAAATCTCTGATCAGCCCTGGCCAGGGACTTCCCTGTTACGGCCAATCGAGCATAGCGCAACATCAACCCCCAATACCGGGAGAGACGAAACCCCTCCTATCGCTCATTGCCTCCATATGACTCGGGACTGTACCCAAAGACCACCGTTTTGCACGCCCTCATGGACGTGGTAAGGTGGATATCAAAGCACAGTGGGAATCACACAAGACTCAATGACGATCTCGGGTCTACAGACTAACCTGCACAAGTGTCACCTGAGAACTGCCATCTAACGTGAGGTATAATACCATCTGGGAGTTCTCGGCGAGTCCGTCCAGTGTACCCAGTCTCCACTTAGCACCCGTATACCATCTCTGATGTCAAACACCAATGGATGTGGGATCATCCATCGCCCATCTCATGGGTCGAGAAGCGTATACGCTAGTCTACTCTGGTATATCGATGCCCCGTCTCGATACACCCACGACTAGGGACCTTGAAGGATGTACTTATGGACTACCATGTCCCCACTAGTATGATCTGCATCATAGTCCAGGTAGTCAAGTACACATCCTAAGGGCTTTATCAACATGTAACTATAACACAGTTTAAAGAGACAAATGTACATGTTAAGATAAAGAGTAACCAGATAGCATACTATCATATCGAGCAAGAAAGTCATCTCTATATATATGTCCAAGCATCCAATATAATATACATCATCTGTACAATACTGGCCTCTAGAGCATACATACAACTAACAATCTCCCACTTGCACTAGGGCCAGCTGCTGTAGTATCGCATACCGAGCATCCCGAAGAGTCTCTCAAACTGTATCTGGGGAATGGCCTTCGTGAGTGGATCCGCCGTGTTGTTCTTCGTGTCAACCCTCCTGACCTCGATCTCCCGGCGATCAACTATCTCCCGGATCAGGTGATACCGCCTCAGAATATGCCTGGATCGCTGATGGGACCTAGGTTCCTTGGCCAAAGCCACCGCTCCATTGTTATCGCAATACAAAGGTATTGGATGCTCAATGGATGGAACCACTCCAAGTTCAGTAATGAACTTCTTGATCCAGACAGCCTCTTTAGCAGCATCGTTGGCAGCGATGTATTCAGCCTCCATCGTCGAGTCTCCCACGGTTTCCTGCTTGGAACTCTTCCAGCTAACCGCCCCTCCATAAAGGGTGAAGACAAAGCCCGACTGCGACTTAGAGTCGTCCTTATCACTCTGGAAGCTCGAATCGGTAAAAGACTCCACTTGGAGTTCTCCGTTACCATACACCAAGAGCATCTCTTTAGTCCTTCGTAAGTACTTGAGAATGCTCTTCACAGCTGTCCAGTGACTCTCTCCAGGATTAGCTTGATACCTGCTCACTACACTTAGTGAGTATGCAACATCGGGTCTGGTACATAGCATCGCGTACATGATAGAGACTACAGCCGAAGCATAGGGTATCCCTTGCATGCGAGCTCTCTCCAAATCAGTCTTGGGAGACATCTCTTTGGAGAGAGTGACTCCAGAGATCGTGGGTAAGTTCCCACGCTTGGATTCTTCCATACTAAACCTCTTTAGTATGGTGTCAATGTACCTGGATTGGGACAATCCCAGTATCCTTTTGGATCTATCTCTATAGATCCTGATCCCCAATATGCAGGAGGTATCACCAAGATCTTTCATTGAGAATCTTTGTGATAAGAAGAGCTTGACCGATTGCAGCATAGGAATATCATTTCCTATCAAGAGTATGTCGTCCACGTACAATACGAGGAAGACAACCTTACTCTCTGCCACCTTCTTGTAAATACAAGGTTCATCTGGGTTTTTGACGAAATCAAACACTTTGATAACGACGTCAAAGCAGATGTTCCAACTCCGCGATGCTTGCTTTAATCCATAAATGGATTTAAGCAGCTTGCACACCTTTCCGCTGCTCCCACTGTCTACGAAGCCCTCTGGCTGAGTCATGTACACGCACTCTTCTAAATCACCATTTAGAAAGGCGGTCTTAACATCCATTTGCCAGATTTCGTAATCATTATATGCAGCGATGGCAAGCATGATCCGGATGGATTTAAGCATAGCCACTGGAGAAAAGGTTTCGTCATAGTCCACACCTGGTCTTTGGCGAATACCTTTTGCAACAAGTCTAGCTTTGAAAGTCTCCACTTTCCCATCTACACCAAGTTTCTTCTTGAAGATCCACTTGCTCCCAATGGGTTTTACCCCTTCAGGAGCAACTTCCAAAGTCCATACTTTGTTGGTGTACATGGATTCCATCTCGGACCGCATAGCATCCATCCATTTCACTGAGTCCCTACTCGTGATGGCCTGCTCGAAGCTAGTTGGGTCATCATCCTCCATGATGCAATCCTCGCTCCCTCCATCCATGAGAAAACCGTAGTATCTCTCAGGTTGGCGAGGAACCCTACTAGATCGGCGGAGTGGCTGGGGTTCATCGGGAACTACGGAATCCTCTGGTTCAACCAAATCTTCTGTTGTAGTCTGTGTCGCTGGAACCTCTTCCAGTTCTACCTCAATGCCACTTATCTGTTTCATAAGAAAACTTTTTCTAAGAAAGTGGCATGTCGAGAAACAAACACCTTTTGTTCCTCGGGGTGGTAGAAGATATACCCTTGTGGGATATCCTATAAACTTACATAAGACAGATCTTGCCTCGAGTTTGTCCGGATTTTGTCTTTTGACATAGGCTGGACAACCCCATATCTTAATATAATTAAGATGTGGTCTCTTCCCTTTCCATATCTCATATGGAGTGGTAGGCACTGATTTGGTAGGAACTCTATTCAATAGGTCCATGGCTGTCTCAAGCGCATATCCCCAGAAGGAAATAGGTAACTCAGCTGTACTCATCATTGAGCGCACCATATCTAATAGGGTGCGGTTTCTCCGTTCAGATACATCGTTGTGCTGTGGTGTATATGGAGGAGTCAGCAGAGAGAGAATCCCATTCTCTTTTAGGAAGTCCAGGAATTCATTGCTCAAGTATTCCCCTCCTCGATCAGATCGTAGGATTTTAATACTTTTTCCTGTTTGGTTCTCGACTTCTTGTTTATATTCCCTAAATTTCTCAAAAGCTTCAGACTTGTGTCTTATTAAGTACACATGTCCGTATCTTGAGAGATCGTCAGTGAATGTAATGAAGTACGAAGAACCATCCCTGGCATGTGTAGACATTGGACCACATACATCACTATGTACTAGTCCTAAGAGTTCAGTAACTCTTTCTCCGTGTCCCGTAAACGGAGTTTTGGTCATCTTGCCTTTGAGACATGACTGGCAAGTGTCATAAGATGAAAATTCAAACGGATTTAAATATCCATCCTTATGCAACTTTGCCAGTCGTGTCACATTGATGTGACCCAGTCTACAATGCCACAAGAAGGATTCGTTCAGTTCTGAACTCTTCCTCTTGTGTGTGTTTGTTATGCTCAGAACTGTTGATTGGTTTAGAACATAAATGCCATTGCACAACGTGCCTGATCCAACCAACTTTTGGTTACGGAAAATGTTCATAACATTATCCTGTAATACAAAATTATATCCCTCTTTACTCAATAAAGAAACCGATATAATGTTGCATATCAGGTTCGGCATGTAATAGGATTCGTTCAGAACCGATGTATTACAAGTTGGTAATTCAAGGTGATATTCCCCGACAGTCTTAGCTGCAACAATTGCACCATTTCCAACTCTAATGTCTTTATCACCTTCTCCAAGTTCTCTACCTTTCCTAAGCCCATGTAACTGATTACATATATGGGATCCTGATCCGGTATCTAATACCCAGGACGTAGGGCAAATGGAGAAACAGTTCTCTGTAACGAACACACACGAAGAAAATGCATCAACATGTACTTTCTTCATTCGGGTGGCATGGGAATCCTGGTATTCCCCTATATCCTGTTCAGTCCTATAACTCTTATAGGAAAGAACGGAACCAACGTTCCCCAGCACAGTATAACATGCGGGTTCGGTCAATACATCCATATTATTATCTTTATTAGGGCATAAAATGGTCGCTACCTGGAGAGAGAGAGAAGAAAACACTTTAGCGTATGCTCGTGCAAGATCAGATTGGTTATTATCTTATCTAATCAGGATGGCTCCCACTGCTTTTTATCAAATCTTCCTTCAAACCCTAAAAGGAAAGACTAGCCGGGATTAATTACACACTACAAGTTCGCCAATCTTTTAGCCAGGCCAGTGTCGGTACTTTGAGGGAGGTCCCCCGTGCTTTCGCACGAACCTAATTAATGTAAACCTCATTTTCCCAGAGGCGTAACCTCGTTAACACCTTTCTAGACACCTACTTGATCGGCTAATTGTAATGTGTAAAATTCTCCCAGGAGTAACTCTTACTCGCAGTGGGTATCGGGATCCAACTATCTTATAGAAGGTATGCAATCTCATTGCAAATTTCAACACTTGAAATTCCCGATAATATTTTGCCCCTAGCGTGCTATGACCTTGACGCATGCCAAACAACCCATAGTCCGCTAGTCAAGTTCAACCCGTACATTTCTTGATTGAATTGAACCCACCCGCACGACCCTTGACGCATGCCAAACAACGCCGTGCGAATACCCTAATCCAATCGCATCGTATGCTAGCAGATAAGCACTAGTTAGCTACCGTACACTACGCCTTGACGCATGCCAAACAACCGCAGCACGAATACTAACTAGTACTTATCTGAAATGACGGAGGGCTACGACAGGTTTTTCTGAAAACCTATTGCGTAATGAACTTGATATCGTTGTAGAACCAAATGAAGTTTTGAAATGGAGTGATTTTGAGGCTTTTCTAGTTTTGCTAAAGGGGTCACTCCCGGTGAAGGGATCGTCGGCCCTTTCCTCGTCGAATGAGGTGCAGGATATATCATATATATCACTGTGCAAAGCAGAAACTATAGAAGCTATCAAAAACAAACCGAGTGTGTAGCATCTGCCAGTTATTGCTAAAGGAGTCACTCCCGGTGAAGGGATCTCGGTCCTTTCCTCATCGAATAAGGTGCAGGATATATCACATATACCGCTGTGCAAAGCAAGAACTGTATCTACCTGTTTTATTTAAAATTTGATTCTATAACATCTTAGCTTTCTTTTCTTTCATTAATCACATTAATGAAGTCCCATCATTTAAATACCTAAACATCACAGATCAATACGACGTACACTTATGCCATCCGCATTCGCCTCGATGTCCTCTCGTGCACCGTTAGGTTAGGTAACTAACGACAGAGCAGGGCAGGACTAGTGCGGGTGCAAAACATAAGTAACGTCTATATAATATATCATATATACTATATAAAGTATCTATCACAGAACATCACATGATCACATCACAGATATCGCAGCAGAAGAAACATATGAAATATTGGATATACTAGGACGTCCGTGTTTTCAATACGAGCCAGTATAAAACACGGATTCCACGGTCGTGATGAATAGCCAATCCCACACCCTAGACCCCTACGAGAGCGGCAAGCAACCCTACCAATTCTAGGGTTAGGAGACCCGGACTCGACTCCTCGAGTTGGTCTCCCACTGGACCCCAGAACCCGGTTACTTGTGCTCCCCTCCTTGGGTCTATCCTAATGCGGAAAAGTAAATAATATACAAAAGGTGACAACTTCCCCAACCTGAAAGTGCCCCAAATAAAAGAATATTACATACAAGTTTTTACATGAATGAAAATGAAAAACACTCATCTCACATAAAAACCCCCGGCTATTCAAACACGACAATCCAATATAACATATCAAGCAACACATAACATCACATGTCATCAACGTAAGTAAATATGCGCATCCCAATTGTCGTTGACATATAGCAACGAAACCGGCGATATCACATATTACACTTACGGTCACAGAAAAGAAAGTGTAAAACTACAACAGTTGGAATCCGCAACCTCTTTAGACATCGCATGCCTAATCAAATGAAATACTTAGACATCACATGCCTAACAGTTATAAACCCCGCATTTTAGTCTCATTATCGAAAACTCTTTTCAATATCAAATGAAACTAAACCGCTAGATTTATAACATTCATTCAGTTATCTCATAACTGTTTGTGAATTCGAATTATTGTATCCCATTCCGGATAAATAGAAAATATTAAACTTTCCGATCGAACATTCGAACACCCAAGTTTTCCCGAAACCGTCCAACACATGAAATAGGTTCAAAGACATTCATTTCATGCCTCAGTACCAACGGTCCAGCCGTAGAAGGGTCAAGCCAACGCCTCACATGTGGCACGCCGTACTGCCCCAAACCCGAAGGTTCAAAGGGCAGTTCAAGACGGTCACATAATCGAGTTAAGCTTTGTTGTCTTCTAGAGGGACCATCGCGTTACTTGCACTACTTAGAACGTCCTTAAACCACAGAGAAATCCAACACTTGGAAATTTTCCGGCAGGGGAAAAGTTGGGCATTTATATCCGGTCGAACTTTTTAACATATTCTAAAGTTATCTGGAAAGCCACATAGACAAGATTTGATAATCCGATCGAATCATCGATTCCCAATACAACCCCAGAACTCTCAACTCTTGAATCAAATTAAAAATTCCCAGAAAATTCAGCATAATAAAATAGTAATTACTGTGCAAAATGGGAGTGATGATGTCATCATCTTGCCGCGGAACCGCCGCAGAAGCCAGGCTTCTGTCGCGGTTCCGCCGCACTTTTTACTGTTCATGGGATAAATTTTGCATCGTAATTCTTAGATTTCCCTGCTGAATTTTTTAAGCATTTTTAATATGGAAAAATCCCAGATTTTAGAAAAAGTCCAGAGAGCACTTGGGTTTTAGGGTTTCGGGTTCGTTCGGGTTTCAAACGTCGTCTAGACTTCGCCTAAGGCTCTAGCTAGGCTCTGATACCACTGTAGGGTTCCTAGGCACTCTCAAGAGGTCTCAAAAGGCATCAACCATGCCAATTTCAAATTTTACGGGTGCCGAGAAACCCTAATACGGATCGTTAACTAGAAATTTTGGCGAAAAACTAAACTAGTTAACAACTTAACTAAAGATAAGAAGATACAACCTTTGTAGATCCGGATTTCCACTTCCTTGGCTCCATGTAGGCGTCCTTTCGCTGTCCATCTCGAATCCCGGACTCAATCGTCGGCTTGATCGGAGAAATGGGCGGACTAGGTCGTCGGCTTCGTGCCGAAGATGATCTACGTCGAGGCATCACAAGTTCAAGCTCCGACTTCACAAATTTGTGAAACTTGTGAAGAAAACACCCAAAACAACTTGGCAAGAGGTAGAGGGTGAAGAAATAGGAGGCGGGTTCACTTTAGAATTGGATTTCTCACTCTTTAGCTCAAGGTACCATTAATGGTGTCAAGCTTTTTCTTTTAAGAAGAAGAAGAAGATGAAGCTAGAATTATGATAAGTGTTGAGTTAAAAATGAATAATAAATGAATACTTATCATAAACTAACTAGGGTAGAGTGTAGAGAATAGACCATGGTTACTTGGATGAGTTAGGGTTAAGCATGAAGACAAGAATGGTTAAGAAGTCAAAGCTTCATGAAGCTTCAACTAGAAACAAACATAGCCACCATTCTTATCTTATTCTTTTCCAAATAAATAAACAAATAAATAAATGAAAAATCAAAACCCTAATCATCTCTTAACCATGGTTTAATCCTTTACACTTAACCAAATGATCAAGTATCATCAAACATGATACAAATATGTGCACAAAAGTATATCACATATACTTCTTGCACATCAAGTGAGAAAATCCATTTAAAGTGAACCAATACTAGTTAATGCAAAGTAATATATCAAATATATAATTATACATTGAATCATTAAATCAACACTTGATTTAACGATCCGGTCATATCGCATATAACCGACTAGTATCTTATGTATCGGCTTATCGAATCAATCCTTGATTCGATATCTAGGTTATATCGAATATAACCAATCGATACATCCATCGCGAGAATGGAATACGGTATCACATACACGCATCATTCTCGGTCCTGCACATATCTCATATGCACTCCTATTTCGTTTCGCTTGAGCCAGGAAACCTCTGTGTAGGACTCTAAAGACTCGTCAATACGCCGGTAGCAGATGATGATCATATCAAGCACCTACAAGCCGCAAGCGGTCTGCTAAACGTAACGGCCACCCGGGTATTGAGCGATCAGAAGATCGACGAGCTAGCCCGCTCACACTCCAGTGAATCCAACCAGTAACACTTACCGTACAGTCCGGTCTGTTCGTCTGATATGTCGTATATCAAGTCTAGGGGTGGCAAACGTCAGACCCCAATAACCGATAAGTCGTGCCGATGTGAGGCTCATAACGGGTCGAGAAACTACTGGTAACACTTACCAGCAAATCTCTGATCAGCCCTGGTCAGGGACTTCCCTGTTACGGCCAATCGAGCACAGCGCAACATCAACCCCCAATACCGGGAGAGACGAAACCCCTCCTATCGCTCATTGCCTCCATATGACTCAGGACTGTACCCAAAGACCACCGTTTTGCACGCCCTCATGGACGTGGTAAGGTGGATATCAAAGCATAGTGGGAATCACACAAGACTCAATGACGATCTCGGGTCTACAGACTAACTTGCACAAGTGTCACCTGAGAACTGCCATCTGACGTGAGGTATAATACCATCTGGGAGTTCTCGACGAGTCCGTCCTGTGTACCCAGTCTCTACTGAGCACCCGTATACCATCTCTGATGTCAAACACCAATGTATGTGGGATCATCCATCGCCCATCTCATGGGTCGAGAAGCGTATACGCTAGTCTACTCTGGTATATCGATGCCCCGTCTCGATACACCCACGACTAGGGACCTTGAAGGATGTACTTATGGACTACCATGTCCCCACTAGTATGATCTGCATCATAGCCCAGGTAGTCAAGTACACATCCTAAGGGCTTTATCAACATGTAACTATAACACAGTTTAAAGAGACAAGTGTACATGTTAAGATAAAGAGTAACCAGATAGCATACTATCATATCGAGCAAGAAAGTCATCTCTATATATATGTCCAAGCATCCAATATAATATACATCATCTGTACAATACTGGCATCTAGGGCATACATACAACTAACAATCTCCCACTTGCACTAGGGCCAGCTGCTGTAGTATCGCATACCGAGCATCCCGAAGAGTCTCTCAAACTGTATCTGGGGAATAGCCTTCGTGAGTGGATCCGCCGTGTTGTTCTTCGTGTCAACCCTCCTGACCTCGATCTCCCGGCGATCAACTATCTCCCGGATCAGGTGATACCGCCTCAGAATATGCCTGGATCGCTGATGGGACCTAGGTTCCTTGGCCAAAGCCACCGCTCCATTGTTATCGCAATACAAAGGTATTGGATGCTCAATGGATGGAACCACTCCAAGTTCAGTAATGAACTTCTTGATCCAGACAGCCTCTTTAGCAGCATCGTTGGCAGCGATGTATTCAGCCTCCATCGTCGAGTCTGCCACGGTTTCCTGCTTGGAACTCTTCCAGCTAACCGCCCCTCCGTAAAGGGTGAAGACAAAGCCCGACTGCGACTTAGAGTCGTCCTTATCACTCTGGAAGCTCGAATCGGTAAAGGACTCCACTTGGAGTTCTCCGTTACCATACACCAAGAGCATCTCTTTAGTCCTTCGTAAGTACTTGAGAATGCTCTTCACAGCTGTCCAGTGACTCTCTCCAGGATTAGCTTGATACCTGCTCACTACACTTAGTGAGTATGCAACATCGGGTCTGGTACATAGCATCGCGTACATGATAGAGCCTACAGCCGAAGCATAGGGTATCCCTTGCATGCGAGCTCTCTCCAAATCAGTCTTGGGAGACATCTCTTTGGAGAGAGTGACTCCAGAGATCGTGGGTAAGTTCCCACGCTTGGATTCTTCCATACTAAACCTCTTTAGTATGGTGTCAATGTACCTGGATTGGGACAATCCCAGTATCCGTTTGGATCTATCTCTATAGATCCTGATCCCCAATATGCAGGAGGCATCACCAAGATCTTTCATTGAGAATCTTTGTGATAAGAAGAGCTTGACCGATTGCAGCATAGGAATATCATTTCCTATCAAGAGTATGTCGTTCACGTACAATACGAGGAAGACAACCTTACTCTCTGCCACCTTCTTGTAAATACAAGGTTCATCTGGGTTTTTGACGAAGTCAAACTCTTTGATAACGACGTCAAAGCAGATGTTCCAACTCCGCGATGCTTGCTTTAATCCATAAATGGATTTAAGCAGCTTGCACACCTTTCCGCTGCTCCCACTGTCTACGAAGCCCTCTGGCTGAGTCATGTACACGCACTCTTCTAAATCACCATTTAGAAAGGCGGTCTTAACATCCATTTGCCAGATTTCGTAATCATGATATGCAGCGATGGCAAGCATGATCCGGATGGATTTAAGCATAGCCACTGGAGAAAAGGTTTCGTCATAGTCCACACCTGGTCTTTGGCGAAAACCTTTTGCAACAAGTCTAGCTTTGAAAGTCTCCACTTTCCCATCTACACCAAGTTTCTTCTTGAAGATCCACTTGCTCCCAATGGGTTTTACCCCTTCAGGAGCAACTTCCAAAGTCCATACTTTGTTGGTGTACATGGATTCCATCTCGGACCGCATAGCATCCAGCCATTTCACTGAGTCCCTACTCTTGATGGCCTGCTCGAAGCTAGTTGGGTCATCATCCTCCTTGATGCAATCCTCGCTCCCTCCATCCATGAGAAAACCGTAGTATCTCTCAGGTTGGCGAGGAACTCTACTAGATCGGCGGAGTGGCTGGGGTTCATCGGGAACTACGGAATCCTCTGGTTCAACCAAATCTTCTGTTGTAGTCTGTGTCGCTGGAACCTCTTCCAGTTCTACCTCAATGCCACTTATCTGTTTCATAAGAAAACTTTTTCCTAAGAAAGTGGCATGTCGAGAAACAAACACCTTTTGTTCCTCGGGGTGGTAGAAGATATTCCCTTTTGGGATATCATATAAACTTACATAAGACAGATCTTGCCTCGAGTTTTTCCGGATTTTGTCTTTTGACATAGGCTGGACAACCCCATATCTTAATATAATTAAGATGTGGTCTCTTCCCTTTCCATATCTCATATGGAGTGGTAGGCACTGATTTGGTAGGAACTCTATTCAATAGGTCCATGGCTGTCTCAAGCGCATATCCCCAGAAGGAAATAGGTAACTTAGCTGTACTCATCATTGAGCGCACCATATCTAATAAGGTGCGGTTTCTCCGTTCAGATACACTGTTGTGCTGTGGTGTATATGGAGGAGTCAGCTGAGAGAGAATCCCATTCTCTTTTAGGAAGTCCAGGAATTCATTGCTCAAGTATTCCCCTCCTCGATCAGATCGTTGGATTTTAATACTTTTTCCGGTTTGGTTCTCGACTTCTTGTTTATATTCTCTAAATTTCTCAAAAGCTTCAGACTTGTGTCTTATTAAGTACACATGTCCGTATCTTGAAAGATCGTCAGTGAATGTAATGAAGTACGAAGAACCATCCCTGGCATGTGTAGACATTGGACCACATACATCACTATGTACTAGTCCTAAGAGTTCAGTAACTCTTTCTCCGTGTCCCGTAAACGGAGTTTTGGTCATCTTGCCTTTGAGACATGACTGGCAAGTGTCATAAGATGAAAATTCAAACGGATTTAAATATCCATCCTTATGCAACTTTGCCAGTCGTGTCACATTGATGTGACCCAGTCTACAATGCCACAAGAAGGATCCGTTCAGTTCTGAACTCTTCCTCTTGTGTGTGTTTGTTATGCTCAGAACTGTTGATTGGTTTAGAACATAAATGCCATTGCACAACGTGCCTGATCCAACCAACTTTTGGTTACGGAAAATGTTCATAACATTATCCTGTAATACAAAATTATATCCCTCTTTACTCAATAAAGAAACCGATATAATGTTGCATATCAGGTTCGGCATGTAATAGGATTCGTTCAGAACCAATGTATTACCAGTTGGTAATTCAAGGTGATATTCCCCGACAGTCTTAGCTGCAACAATTGCACCATTTCCAACTCTAATGTCTTTATCACCTTCTCCAAGTTCTCTACCTTTCCTAAGCCCATGTAACTGATTACATATATGGGATCCTGATCCGGTATCTAATACCCAGGACGTAGGGCAAATGGAGAAACAGTTCTCTGTAACGAACACACACGAAGAAAATGCATCAACATGTACTTTCTTCATTCGGGTGGCATGGGAATCCTGGTTTTCCCCTATATCCTGTTCAGTCCTATAACTCTTATAGGAAAGAACGGAACCAACGTTCCCCAGCACAGTATAACATGCGGGTTCGGTCAATACATCTATATTATTATCTTTATTAGGCCATGAAATGGTCGCTACCTGGAGAGAGAGAGAAGAAAACACTTTAGCGTATGCTCGTGCAAGATCAGATTGGTTATTATCTTATCTAATCAGGATGGCTCCCACTGCTTTTTATCAAATCTTCCTTCAAACCCTAAAAGGAAAGACTAGCCGGGATTAATTACACACTACAAGTTCGCCAATCTTTCAGCCAGGCCAGTGTCGGTACTTTGAGGGAGGTCCCCCGTGCTTTCGCACGAACCTAATTAATGTAAACCTCGTTTTCCCAGAGGCGTAACCTCGTTAACACCTTTCTAGACACCTACTTGATCGGCTAATTGTAATGTGTAAAATTCTCCCAGGAGTAACTCTTACTCGCAGTGGGTATCGGGATCCAACTATCTCATAGAAGGTATGCAATCTCATTGCAAATTTCAACACTTGAAATTCCCGATAATATTTTGCTCCTACCGTGCTATGACCTTGACGCATGCCAAACAACCCATAGTCCGCTAGTCAAGTTCAACCCGTACATTTCTTGATTGAATTGAACCCACCCGCACGACCCTTGACGCATGCCAAACAACGCCGTGCGAATACCCTAATCCAATCGCATCGTATGCTAGCAGATAAGCACTAGTTAGCTACCGTACACTATGCCTTGACGCATGCCAAACAACCGCAGCACGAATACTAACTAGTACTTATCTGAAATGACGGAGGGCTACGACAGGTTTTTCTGAAAACCTATTGCGTAATGAACTTGATATCGTTGTAGAATCAAATGAAGTTTTGAAATGGAGTGATTTTGAGGCTTTTCTAGTTTTGCTAAAGGGGTCACTCCCGGTGAAGGGATCGTCGGCCCTTTCCTCGTCGAATGAGGTGCAGGATATATCATATATATCACTGTGCAAAGCAGAAACTATAGAAGCTATCAAAAACAAACCGAGTGTGTAGCATCTGCCAGTTATTGCTAAAGGAGTCACTCCCGGTGAAGGGATCTCGGTCCTTTCCTTATCGAATAAGGTGCAGGATATATCACATATACCGCTGTGCAAAGCAAGAACTGTATCTACCTGTTTTATTTAAAATTTGATTCTACAACATCTTAGGTTTCTTTTCTTTCATTAATCACATTAATGAAGTCCCATCATTTAAATACCTAAACATCACAGATAAATACGACGTACACTTATGCCATCCGCATTCGCCTCGATGTCCCCTCGTGCACCGTTAGGTTAGGTAACTAACGACAGAGCAGGGCAGGGCTAGTGCGGGTGCAAAACATAAGTAACGTCTATATAATATATCATATATACTATATAAAGTATCTATCACAGAACATCACATGATCACATCACAGATATCGCAGCAGAAGAAACATATGAAATATTGGATATACTAGGACGTCCGTGTTTTCAATACGAGCCAGTATAAAACACGGATTCCACGGTCGTGATGAATAGCCAATCCCACACCCCTAGACCCCTACGAGAGCGGCAAGCAACCCTACCAATTCTAGGGTTAGGAGACCCGGACTCGACTCCTCGAGTTGGTCTCCCACTGGACCCCAGAACCCGGTTACTTGTGCTCCCCTCCTTGGGTCTATCCAAATGCGGAAAAGTAAATAATATACAAAAGGTGACAACTTCCGCAACCTGGAAGTGCCCTAAATAAATGAATATTACATACAAGTTTTTACATGAATGAAAATGAAAAACACTCATCTCACATAAAAACCCCCGGCTATTCAAACACGACAATCCAATATAACATATCAAGCAACACATAACATCATATGTCATCAACGTAATTAAATATGCGCATCCCAATTGTCGTTGACATATAGCAACGAAACCGGCGATATCACATATTACACTTACGGTCACAGAAAAGAAAGTGTAAAACTACAACAGTTGGAATCCGCAACCTCTTTAGACATCGCATGCCTAATCAAATGAAATACTTAGACATCACATGCCTAACAGTTATAAACCCCGCATTTTAGTCTCATTATCGAAAACTCTTTTCAATATCAAATGAAACTAAACCGCTAGATTTATAACATTCATTCAGTTATCTCATAACTGTTTGTGAATTCCAATTATTGTATCCCATTCCGGATAAATAGAAAATATTAAACTTTCCGATCGAACATTCGAACACCCAAGTTTTCCCGAAACCGTCCAACACATGAAATAGGTTCAAAGACATTCACTTCATGCCTCAGTACCAACGGTCCAGCCGTAGAAGGGTCAAGCCAACGCCTCACATGTGGCACGCCGTACTGCCCCGAACCCGAAGGTTCAAAGGGCAGTTCAAGACGGTCACATAATCGAGTTAAGCTTTGTTGTCTTCTAGAGGGACCATCGCGTTACTTGCACTACTTAGAACGTCCTTAAACCACAGAAAAATCCAACACTTGGAAATTTTCCGGCAGGGGAAAAGTTGGGCATTTATATCCGGTCGAACTTTTTAACATATTCTAAAGTTATCTGGAAAGCCACATAGACAAGATTTGATAATCTGATCGAATCGTCGATTCCCAATACAACCCCAGAACTCTCAACTCTTGAATCAAATTAAAAATTCCCAGAAAATTCAGCATAATAAAATAGTAATTACTGTGCAAAATGGGAGTGATGATGTCATCATCTTGCCGCGGAACCGCCGCAGAAGCCAGGCTTCTGCCGCGGTTCCGCCGCACTTTTTACTGTTCATGGGATAAATTTTGAATCGTAATTCTTAGATTTCCCTGCTGAATTTTTTAAGCATTTTTAATATGGAAAAATCCCAGATTTTAGAAAAAGTCCAGAGAGCACTTGGGTTTTAGGGTTTCGGGTTCGTTCGGGTTTCAAACGTCGTCTAGACTTCGCCTAGGGCTCTAGCTAGGCTCTGATACCACTGTAGGGTTCCTAGGCACTCTCAAGAGGTCTCACAAGGCATCAACCATGCCAATTTCAAATTTTACGAGTGCCGAGAAACCCTAATACGGATCGTTAACTAGAAATTTAGGCGAAAAACTAAACTAGTTAACAACTTAACTAAAGATAAGAAGCTACAACCTTTGTAGATCCGGATTTCCACTTCCTTGGCTCCACGTAGGCGTCCTTTCGCTGTCCATCTCGAATCCCGGACTCAATCGTCGGCTTGATCGGAGAAATGGGCGGACTAGGTCGTCGGCTTCGTGCCGAAGATGATCTACGTCGAGGCATCACAAGTTCAAGCTCCGACTTCACAAATTTGTGAAACTTGTGAAGAAAACACCCAAAACAACTTGGCAAGAGGTAGAGGGTGAAGAAATAGGAGGTGGGTTCACTTTAGAATTGGATTTCTCACTCTTTAGCTCAAGGTACCATTAATGGTGTCAAGCTTTTTCTTTTAAGAAGAAGAAGAAGATGAAGCTAGAATTATGATAAGTGTTGAGTTAAAAATGAATAATAAATGAATACTTATCATAAACTAACTAGGGTAGAGTGTAGAGAATAGACCATGGTTACTTGGATGGGTTAGGGTTAAGCATGAAGACAAGAATGGTTAAGAAGTCAAAGCTTCATGAAGCTTCAACTAGAAACAAACATAGCCACCATTCTTATCTAATTCTTTTCCAAATAAATAAACAAATAAATAAATGAAAAATCAAAACCCTAATCATCTCTTAACCATGGTTTAATCCTTTACACTTAACCAAATGATCAAGTATCATCAAAATGATACAAATATGTGCACAAAAGTATATCACATATACTTCTTGCACATCAAGTGAGAAAATCCATTTAAAGTGAACCAATACTAGTTAATGCAAAGTAATATATCAAATATATAATTATACATTGAATCATTAAATCAACACTTGATTTAACGATCCGGTCATATCGCATATAACCGACTAGTATCCTATGTATCGGCTTATCGAATCAATCCTTGATTCGATATCTAGGTTATATCGAATATAACCAATCGATACATCCATCGCGAGAATGGAATACGGTATCACAAACACGCATCATTCTCGGTCCTGCACATATCTCATATGCACTCCTATTTCGTTTCGCTTGAGCCAGGAAACCTCTGTGTAGGACTCTAAAGACTCGTCAATACGCCGGTAGCAGATGATGATCATATCAAGCACCTACAAGCCGCAAGCGGTCTGCTAAACGTAACGGCCACCCGAGTATTGAGCGATCAGAAGATCGACGAGCTAGCCCGCTCACACTCCTGTGAATCCAACCAGTAACACTTACCGTACAGTCCGGTCTGTTCGTCTGATATGTCGCATATCAAGTCTAGGGGTGGCAAACGTCAGACCCCAATAACCGATAAGTCGTGCCGATGTGAGGCTCATAACGGGTCGAGAAACTACTGGTAACACTTACCAGCAAATCTCTGATCAGCCCTGGCCAGGGACTTCCCTGTTACGGCCAATCGAGCACAGCGCAACATCAACCCCCAATACCGGGAGAGACGAAACCCCTCCTATCGCTCATTGCCTCCATATGACTCGGGACTGTACCCAAAGACCACCGTTTTGCACGCCCTCATGGACGTGGTAAGGTGGATATCAAAGCACAGTGGGAATCACACAAGACTCAATGACGATCTCGGGTCTACAGACTAACCTGCACAAGTGTCACCTGAGAACTGCCATCTGACGTGAGGTATAATACCATCTGGGAGTTCTCGGCGAGTCCGTCCAGTGTACCCAGTCTCCACTTAGCACCCGTATACCATCTCTGACGTCAAACACCAATGGATGTGGGATCATCCATCGCCCATCTCATGGGTCGAGAAGCGTATACGCTAGTCTACTCTGGTATATCGATGCCCCGTCTCGATACACCCACGACTAGGGACCTTGAAGGATGTACTTATGGACTACCATGTCCCCACTAGTATGATCTGCATCATAGTCCAGGTAGTCAAGTACACATCCTAAGGGCTTTATCAACATGTAACTATAACACAGTTTAAAGAGACAAGTGTACATGTTAAGATAAAGAGTAACCAGATAGCATACTATCATATCGAGCAAGAAAGTCATCTCTATATATATGTCCAAGCATCCAATATAATATACATCATCTGTACAATACTGGCCTCTAGGGCATACATACAACTAACAATCTCCCACTTGCACTAGGGCCAGCTGCTGTAGTATCGCATACCGAGCATCCTGAAGAGTCTCTCAAACTGTATCTGGGGAATAGCCTTCGTGAGTGGATCCTCCGTGTTGTTCTTCGTGTCAACCCTCCTGACCTCGATCTCCCGGCGATCAACTATCTCCCGGATCAGGTGATAGCACCTCAGAATATGCCTGGATCGCTGATGGGACCTAGGTTCCTTGGCCAAAGCCACCGCTCCATTGTTATCGCAATACAAAGGTATTGGATGCTCAATGGATGGAACCACTCCAAGTTCAGTAATGAACTTCTTGATCCAGACAGCCTCTTTAGCAGCATCGTTGGCAGCGATGTATTCAGCCTCCATCGTCGAGTCTGCCACGGTTTCCTGCTTGGAACTCTTCCAGCTAACCGCCCCTCCGTAAAGGGTGAAGACAAAGCCCGACTGCGACTTAGAGTCGTCCTTATCACTCTGGAAGCTCGAATCGGTAAAGGACTCCACTTGGAGTTCTCCGTTACCATACACCAAGAGCATCTCTTTAGTCCTTCGTAAGTACTTGAGAATGCTCTTCACAGCTGTCCAGTGACTCTCTCCAGGATTAGCTTGATACCTGCTCACTACACTTAGTGAGTATGCAACATCGGGTCTGGTACATAGCATCGCGTACATGATAGAGCCTACAGCCGAAGCATAGGGTATCCCTTGCATGCGAGCTCTCTCCAAATCAGTCTTGGGAGACATCTCTTTGGAGAGAGTGACTCCAGAGATCGTGGGTAAGTTCCCACGCTTGGATTCTTCCATACTAAACCTCTTTAGTATGGTGTCAATGTACCTGGATTGGGACAATCCCAGTATCCGTTTGGATCTATCTCTATAGATCCTGATCCCCAATATGCAGGAGGCATCACCAAGATCTTTCATTGAGAATCTTTGTGATAAGAAGAGCTTGACCGATTGCAGCATAGGAATATCATTTCCTATCAAGAGTATGTCGTCCACGTACAATACGAGGAAGACAACCTTACTCTCTGCCACCTTCTTGTAAATACAAGGTTCATCTGGGTTTTTGAAGAAATCAAACTCTTTGATAACGACGTCAAAGCAGATGTTCCAACTCCGCGATGCTTGCTTTAATCCATAAATGGATTTAAGCAGCTTGCACACCTTTCCGCTGCTCCCACTGTCTACGAAGCCCTCTGGCTGAGTCATGTACACGCACTCTTCTAAATCACCATTTAGAAAGGCGGTCTTAACATCCATTTGCCAGATTTCGTAATCATGATATGCAGCGATGGCAAGCATGATCCGGATGGATTTAAGCATAGCCACTGGAGAAAAGGTTTCGTCATAGTCCACACCTGGTCTTTGGCGAAAACCTTTTGCAACAAGTCTAGCTTTGAAAGTCTCCACTTTCCCATCTACACCAAGTTTCTTCTTGAAGATCCACTTGCTCCCAATGGGTTTTACCCCTTCAGGAGCAACTTCCAAAGTCCATACTTTGTTGGTGTACATGGATTCCATCTCGGACCGCATAGCATCCAGCCATTTCACTGAGTCCCTACTCGTGATGGCCTGCTCGAAGCTAGTTGGGTCATCATCCTCCATGATGCAATCCTCGCTCCCTCCATCCATGAGAAAACCGTAATATCTCTCAGGTTCGCGAGGAACCCTACTAGATCGGCGGAGTGGCTGGGGTTCATCGGGAACTACGGAATCCTCTGGTTCAACCAAATCTTCTGTTGTAGTCTGTGTCGCTGGAACCTCTTCCAGTTCTACCTCAATGCCACTTATCTGTTTCATAAGAAAACTTTTTCTAAGAAAGTGGCATGTCGAGAAACAAACACCTTTTGTTCCTCGGGGTGGTAGAAGATATACCCTTATGGGATATCCTATAAACTTACATAAGACAGATCTTGCCTCGAGTTTGTCCGGATTTTGTCTTTTGACATAGGCTGGACAACCCCATATCTTAATATAATTAAGATGTGGTCTCTTCCCTTTCCATATCTCATATGGAGTGGTAGGCACTGATTTGGTAGGAACTCTATTCAATAGGTCCATGGCTGTCTCAAGCGCATATCCCCAGAAGGAAATAGGTAACTCAGCTGTACTCATCATTGAGCGCACCATATCTAATAGGGTGCGGTTTCTCCGTTCAGATACACTGTTGTGCTGTGGTGTATATGGAGGAGTCAGCTGAGAGAGAATCCCATTCTCTTTTAGGAAGTCCAGGAATTCATTGCTCAAGTATTCCCCTCCTCGATCAGATCGTAGGATTTTAATACTTTTTCCGGTTTGGTTCTCGACTTCTTGTTTATATTCTCTAAATTTCTCAAAAGTTTCAGACTTGTGTCTTATTAAGTACACATGTCCGTATCTTGAGAGATCGTCAGTGAATGTAATGAAGTACGAAGAACCATCCCTGGCATGTGTAGACATTGGACCACATACATCACTATGTACTAGTCCTAAGAGTTCAGTAACTCTTTCTCCGTGTCCCGTAAACGGGGTTTTGGTCATCTTGCCTTTGGGACATGACTGGCAAGTGTCATAAGATGAAAATTCAAACGGATTTAAATATCCATCCTTATGCAACTTCGCCAGTCGTGTCACATTGATGTGACCCAGTCTACAATGCCACAAGAAGGATTCGTTCAGTTCTGAACTCTTCCTCTTGTGTGTGTTTGTTATGCTCAGAACTGTTGATTGGTTTAGAACATAAATGCCATTGCACAACGTGCCTGATCCAACCAACTTTTGGTTACGGAAAATGTTCATAACATTATCCTGTAATACAAAATTATATCCCTCTTTACTCAATAAAGAAACCGATATAATGTTGCATATCAGGTTCGGCATGTAATAGCATTCGTTCAGAACCAATGTATTACCAGTTGGTAATTCAAGGTGATATTCCCCGACAGTCTTAGCTGCAACAATTGCACCATTTCCAACTCTAATGTCTTTATCACCTTCTCCAAGTTCTCTACCTTTCCTAAGCCCATGTAACTGATTACATATATGGGATCCTGATCCGGTATCTAATACCCAGGACGTAGGGCAAATGGAGAAACAGTTCTCTGTAACGAACACACCCGAAGAAAATGCATCAACATGTACTTTCTTCATTCGGGTGGTATGGGAATCCTGGTATTCCCCTATATCCTGTTCAGTCCTATAACTCTTATAGGAAAGAACGGAACCAACGTTCCCCAGCACAGTATAACATGCGGGTTCGGTCAATACATCCATATTATTATCTTTATTAGGCCATGAAATGGTCGCTACCTGGAGAGAGAGAGAAGAAAACACTTTAGCGTATGCTCGTGCAAGATCAGATTGGTTATTATCTTATCTAATCAGGATGGCTCCCACTGCTTTTTATCAAATCTTCCTTCAAACCCTAAAAGGAAAGACTAGCCGGGATTAATTACACACTACAAGTTCGCCAATCTTTCAGCCAGGCCAGTGTCGGTATTTTAAGGGAGGTCCCCCGTGCTTTCGCACGAACCTAATTAATGTAAACCTCGTTTTCCCAGAGGCGTAACCTCGTTAACACCTTTCTAGACACCTACTTGATCGGCTAATTGTAATGTGTAAAATTCTCCCAGGAGTAACTCTTACTCGCAGTGGGTATCGGGATCCAACTATCTCATAGAAGGTATGCAATCTCATTGCAAATTTCAACACTTGAAATTCCCGATAATATTTTGCCCCTAGCGTGCTATGACCTTGACGCATGCCAAACAACCCATAGTCCGCTAGTCAAGTTCAACCCGTACATTTCTTGATTGAATTGAACCCACCCGCACGACCCTTGACGCATGCCAAACAACGCCGTGCGAATACCCTAATCCAATCGCATCGTATGCTAGCAGATAAGCACTAGTTAGCTACCGTACACTACGCCTTGACGCATGCCAAACAACCGCAGCACGAATACTAACTAGTACTTATCTGAAATGACGGAGGGCTACGACAGGTTTTTCTGAAAACCTATTGCGTAATGAACTTGATATCGTTGTAGAATCAAATGAAGTTTTGAAATGGAGTGATTTTGAGGCTTTTCTAGTTTTGCTAAAGGGGTCACTCCCGGTGAATGGATCGTCGGCCCTTTCCTCGTTGAATGAGGTGCAGGATATATCATATATATCACTGTGCAAAGCAGAAACTATAGAAGCTATCAAAAACAAACCGAGTGTGTAGCATCTGCCAGTTATTGCTAAAGGAGTCACTCCCGGTGAAGGGATCTCGGTCCTTTCCTCATCGAATAAGGTGCAGGATATATCACATATACCGCTGTGCAAAGCAAGAACTGTAGCTACCTGTTTTATTTAAAATTTGATTCTACAACATCTTAGCTTTCTTTTCTTTCATTAATCACATTAATGAAGTTCCATCATTTAAATACCTAAACATCACAGATCAATACGACGTACACTTATGCCATCCGCATTCGCCTCGATGTCCCCTCGTGCACCGTTAGGTTAGGTAACTAACGACAGAGCAGGGCAGGGCTAGTGCGGGTGCAAAACATAAGTAACGTCTATATAATATATCATATATACTATATAAAGTATCTATCACAGAACATCACATGATCACATCACAGATATCGCAGCAGAAGAAACATATGAAATATTGGATATACTAGGACGTCCGTGTTTTCAATACGAGCCAGTATAAAACACGGATTCCACGGTCGTGATGAATAGCCAATCCCACACCCCTAGACCCCTACGAGAGCGGCAAGCAACCCTACCAATTCTAGGGTTAGGAGACCCGGACTCGACTCCTCGAGTTGGTCTCCCACTGGACCCCAGAACCCGGTTACTTGTGCTCCCCTCCTTGGGTCTATCCAAATGCGGAAAAGTAAATAATATACAAAAGGTGACAACTTCCGCAACCTGGAAGTGCCCCAAATAAAAGAATATTACATACAAGTTTTTACATGAATGAAAATGAAAAACACTCATCTCACATAAAAACCCCCGGCTATTCAAACACGACAATCCAATATAACATATCAAGCAACACATAACATCACATGTCATCAACGTAAGTAAATATGCGCATCCCAATTGTCGTTGACATATAGCAACGAAACCGGCGATATCACATATTACACTTACGGTCACAGAAAAGAAAGTGTAAAACTACAACAGTTGGAATCCGCAACCTCTTTAGACATCGCATGCCTAATCAAATGAAATACTTAGACATCACATGCCTAACAGTTATAAACCCCGCATTTTAGTCTCATTATCGAAAACTCTTTTCAATATCAAATGAAACTAAACCGCTAGATTTATAACATTCATTCAGTTATCTCATAACTGTTTGTGAATTCCAATTATTGTATCCCATTCCGGATAAATAGAAAATATTAAACTTTCCGATCGAACATTCGAACACCCAAGTTTTCCCGAAACCGTCCAACACATGAAATAGGTTCAAAGACATTCACTTCATGTCTCAGTACCAACGGTCCAGCCGTAGAAGGGTCAAGCCAACGCCTCACATGTGGCACACCGTACTGCCCCAAACCCGAAGGTTCAAAGGGCAGTTTAAGACGGTCACATAATCGAGTTAAGCTTTGTTGTCTTCTAGAGGGACCATCGCGTTACTTGCACTACTTAGAACGTCCTTAAACCACAGAGAAATCCAACACTTGGAAATTTTCCGGCAGGGGAAAAGTTGGGCATTTATATCCGGTCGAACTTTTTAACATATTCTAAAGTTATCTGGAAAGCCACATAGACAAGATTTGATAATCCGATCGAATCGTCGATTCCCAATACAACCCCAGAACACTCAACTCTTGAATCAAATTAAAAATTCCCAGAAAATTCAGCATAATAAAATAGTAATTACTGTGCAAAATGGGAGTGATGATGTCATCATCTTGCCGCGGAACCGCCGCAGAAGCCAGGCTTCTGCCGCGGTTCCGCCGCACTTTTTACTGTTCATGGGATAAATTTTGCATCGTAATTCTTAGATTTCCCTGCTGAATTTTTTAAGCATTTTAAATATGGAAAAATCCCAGATTTTAGAAAAAGTCCAGAGAGCACTTGGGTTTTAGGGTTTCGGGTTCGTTCGGGTTTCAAACGTCGTCTAGACTTCGCCTAAGGCTCTAGCTAGGCTCTGATACCACTGTAGGGTTCCTAGGCACTCTTAAGAGGTCTCACAAGGCATCAACCATGCCAATTTCAAATTTTACGGGTGCCGAGAAACCCTAATACGGATCGTTAACTAGAAATTTAGGCGAAAAACTAAACTAGTTAACAACTTAACTAAAGATAAGAAGCTACAACCTTTGTAGATCCGGATTTCCACTTCCTTGGCTCCACGTAGGCGTCCTCTCACTGTCCATCTCGAATCCCGGACTCAATCGTCGGCTTGATCGGAGAAATGGGCGGACTAGGTCGTCGGCTTCGTGCCGAAGATGATCTACGTCGAGGCATCACAAGTTCAAGCTCCGACTTCACAAATTTGCGAAACTTGTGAATAAAACACCCAAAACAACTTGGCAAGAGGTAGAGGGTGAAGAAATAGAAGGTGGGTTCACTTTAGAATTGGATTTCTCACTCTTTAGCTCAAGGTACCATTAATGGTGTCAAGCTTTTTCTTTTAAGAAGAAGAAGAAGATGAAGCTAGAATTATGATAAGTGTTGAGTTAAAAATGAATAATAAATGAATACTTATCATAAACTAACTAGGGTAGAGTGTAGAGAATAGAATATGGTTACTTGGATGGGTTAGGGTTAAGCATGAAGACAAGAATGGTTAAGAAGTCAAAGCTTCATGAAGCTTCAACTAGAAACAAACATAGCCACCATTCTTATCTAATTATTTTCCAAATAAATAAACAAATAAATAAATGAAAAATCAAAACCCTAATCATCTCTTAACCATGGTTTAATCCTTTACACTTAACCAAATGATCAAGTATCATCAAACATGATACAAATATGTGCACAAAAGTATATCACATATACTTCTTGCACATCAAGTGAGAAAATCCATTTAAAGTGAACCAATACTAGTTAATGCAAAGTAATATATCAAATATATAATTATACATTGAATCATTAAATCAACACTTGATTTAACGATCCGGTCATATCGCATATAACCGACTAGTATCCTATGTATCGGCTTATCGAATCAATCCTTGATTCGATATCTAGGTTATATCGAATATAACCAATCGATACATCCATCGCGAGAATGGAATACGGTATCACATACACGCATCATTCTCGGTCCTGCACATATCTCATATGCACTCCTATTTCGTTTCGCTTGAGCCAGGAAACCTCTGTGTAGGACTCTAAAGACTCGTCAATACGCCGGTAGCAGATGATGATCATATCAAGCACCTACAAGCCGCAAGCGGCCTGCTAAACGTAACGGCCACCCGAGTATTGAGCGATCAGAAGATCGACGAGCTAGCCCGCTCACACTCCTGTGAATCCAACCAGTAACACTTACCGTACAGTCCGGTCTGTTCGTCTGATATGTCGCATATCAAGTCTAGGGGTGGCAAACGTCAGACCCCAATAACCGATAAGTCGTGCCGATGTGAGGCTCATAACGGGTCGAGAAACTACTGGTAACACTTACCAGCAAATCTCTGATCAGCCCTGGCCAGGGACTTCCCTGTTACGGCCAATCGAGCACAGCGCAACATCAACCCCCAATACCCGTAGAGACGAAACCCCTCCTATCGCTCATTGCCTCCATATGACTCGGGACTGCACCCAAAGACCACCGTTTTGCACGCCCTCATGGACGTGGTAAGGTGGATATCAAAGCACAGTGGGAATCACACAAGACTCAATGACGATCTCGGGTCTACAGACTAACTTGCACAAGTGTCACCTGAGAACTGCCATCTGACGTGAGGTATAATACCATCTGGGAGTTCTCGGCGAGTCCGTCCAGTGTACCCAGTCTCCACTGAGCACCTGTATACCATCTCTGATGTCAAACACCAATGGATGTGGGATCATCCATCGCCCATCTCATGGGTCGAGAAGCGTATACGCTAGTCTACTCTGGTATATCGATGCCCCGTCTCGATACACCCACGACTAGGGACCTTGAAGGATGTACTTATGGACTACCATGTCCCCACTAGTATGATCTGCATCATAGTCCAGGTAGTCAAGTACACATCCTAAGGGCTTTATCAACATGTAACTATAACACAGTTTAAAGAGACAAGTGTACATGTTAAGATAAAGAGTAACCAGATAGCATACTATCATATCGAGCAAGAAAGTCATCTCTATATATATGTCCAAGCATCCAATATAATATACATCATCTGTACAATACTGGCCTCTAGGGCATACATACAATTAACAATCTCCCACTTGCACTAGGGCCAGCTGCTGTAGTATCGCATACCGAGCATCCCGAAGAGTCTCTCAAACTGTATCTGGGGAATAGCCTTCGTGAGTGGATCCGCCGTGTTGTTCTTCATGTCAACCCTCCTGACCTCGATCTCCCGGCGATCAACTATCTCCCGGATCAGGTGATAGCGCCTCAGAATATGCCTGGATCGCTGATGGGACCTAGGTTCCTTGGCCAAAGTCACCGCTCCATTGTTATCGCAATATAAAGGTATTGGATGCTCAATGGATGGAACCACTCCAAGTTCAGTAATGAACTTCTTGATCCAGACAGCCTCTTTAGCAGTATCGTTGGCAGCGATGTATTCAGCCTCCATCGTCGAGTCTGCCACGGTTTCCTACTTGGAACTCTTCCAGCTAACCGCCCCTCCATAAAGGGTGAAGACAAAGCCCGACTGCGACTTAGAGTCGTCCTTATCACTCTGGAAGCTCGAATCGGTAAAGGACTCCACTTGGAGTTCTCCGTTACCATACACCAAGAGCATCTCTTTAGTCCTTCGTAAGTACTTGAGAATGCTCTTCACAGCTGTCCAGTGACTCTCTCCAGGATTAGCTTGATACCTGCTCACTACACTTAGTGAGTATGCAATATTGGGTCTGGTACATAGCATCGCGTACATGATAGAGCCTACAGCCGAAGCATAGGGTATCCCTTGCATGCGAGCTCTCTCCAAATCAGTCTTGGGAGACATCTCTTTGGAGAGAGTGACTCCAGAGATCGTGGGTAAGTTCCCACGCTTGGATTCTTCCATACTAAACCTCTTTAGTATGGTGTCAATGTACCTGGATTGGGACAATCCCAGTATCCGTTTGGATCTATCTCTATAGATCCTGATCCCCAATATGCAGGAGGCATCACTAAGATCTTTCATTGAGAATCTTTGTGATAAGAAGAGCTTGACCGATTGCAGCATAGGAATATAATTTCTTATCAAGAGTATGTCGTCCACGTACAATACGAGGAAGACAACCTTACTCTCTGCCACCTTCTTGTAAATACAAGGTTCATCTGGGTTTTTGAAGAAATCAAACTCTTTGATAACGACGTCAAAGCAGATGTTCCAACTCCGCGATGCTTGCTTTAATCCATAAATGGATTTAAGCAGCTTGCACACCTTTCCGCTGCTCCCACTGTCTACGAAGCCCTCTGGCTGAGTCATGTACACGCACTCTTCTAAATCACCATTTAGAAAGGCGGTCTTAACATCCATTTGCCAGATTTCGTAATCATGATATGCAGCGATGGCAAGCATGATCCGGATGGATTTAAGCATAGCCACTGGAGAAAAGGTTTCGTCATAGTCCACACCTGGTCTTTGGCGAAAACCTTTTGCAACAAGTCTAGCTTTGAAAGTCTCCACTTTCCCATCTACACCAAGTTTCTTCTTGAAGATCCACTTGCACCCAATGGGTTTTACCCCTTCAGGAGCAACTTCCGAAGTCCATACTTTGTTGGTGTACATGGATTCCATCTCGGACCGCATAGCATCCAGCCATTTCACTGAGTCCCTACTCGTGATGGCCTGCTCGAAGCTAGTTGGGTCATCATCCTCCATGATGCAATCCTCGCTCCCTCCATCCATGAGAAAACCATAGTATCTCTCAGGTTGGCGAGGAACCCTACTAGATCGGCGGAGTGGCTGGGGTTCATCGGGAACTCCGGAATCCTCTAGTTCAACCAAATCTTCTGTTGTAGTCTGTCGCTGGAACCTCTTTCAGTTCTACCTCAAAGCCACTTATCTGTTTCATAAGAAAACTTTTTCCTAAGAAAGTGGCATGTCGAGAAACAAACACCTTTTGTTCCTCGGGGTGGCAGAAGATATACCCTTGTGGGATATCCTATAAACTTACATAAGACAGATCTTGCCTCGAGTTTGTCCGGATTTTGTCTTTTGACATAGGCTGGACAACCCCATATCTTAATATAATTAAGATGTGGTCTCTTCCCTTTCCATATCTCATATGGAGTGGTAGGCACTGATTTGGTAGGAACTCTATTCAATAGGTCCATGGCTGTCTCAAGCGCATATCCCCAGAAGGAAATAGGTAACTCAGCTGTACTCATCATTGAGCGCACCATATCTAATAGGGTGCGGTTTCTCCGTTCAGATACACTGTTGTGCTGTGGTGTATATGGAGGAGTCAGCTGAGAGAGAATCCCATTCTCTTTTAGGAAGTCCAGGAATTCATTGCTCAAGTATTCCCCTCCTCGATCAGATCGTAGGATTTTAATACTTTTTCCGGTTTGGTTCTCGACTTCTTGTTTATATTCTCTAAATTTCTCAAAAGCTTCAGACTTGTGTCTTATTAAGTACACATGTCCGTATCTTGAGAGATCGTCAGTGAATGTAATGAAGTACGAAGAACCATCCCTGGCATGTGTAGACATTGGACCACATACATCACTATGTACTAGTCCTAAGAGTTCAGTAACTCTTTCTCCGTGTCCCGTAAACGGAGTTTTGGTCATCTTGCCTTTGAGACATGACTGGCAAGTGTCATAAGATGAAAATTCAAACGGATTTAAATATCCATCCTTATGCAACTTCGCCAGTCGTGTCACATTGATGTGACCCAGTCTACAATGCCACAAGAAGGATTCGTTCAGTTCTGAACTCTTCCTCTTGTGTGTGTTTGTTATGCTCAGAACTGTTGATTGGTTTAGAACATAAATGCCATTGCACAACGTGCCTGATCCAACCAACTTTTGGTTACGGAAAATGTTCATAACATTATCCTGTAATACAAAATTATATCCCTCTTTACTCAATAAAGAAACCGATATAATGTTGCATATCAGGTTCGGCATGTAATAGCATTCGTTCAGAACCAATGTATTACCAGTTGGTAATTCAAGGTGATATTCCCCGACAGTCTTAGCTGCAACAATTGCACCATTTCCAACTCTAATGTCTTTATCACCTTCTCCAAGTTCTCTACCTTTCCTAAGCCCATGGAACTGATTACATATATGGGATCCTGATCCGGTATCTAATACCCAGGACGTAGGGCAAATGGAGAAACAGTTCTCTGTAACGAACACACCCGAAGAAAATGCATCAACATGTACTTTCTTCATTCGGGTGGCATGGGAATCCTGGTATTCCCCTATATCCTGTTCAGTCCTATAACTCTTATAGGAAAGAACGGAACCAACGTTCCCCAGCACAGTATAACATGCGGGTTCGGTCAATACATCCATATTATTATCTTTATTAGGCCATGAAATGGTCGCTACCTGGAGAGAGAGAGAAGAAAACACTTTAGCGTATGCTCGTGCAAGATCAGATTGGTTATTATCTTATCTAATCAGGATGGCTCCCACTGCTTTTTATCAAATCTTCCTTCAAACCCTAAATGGAAAGATTAGCCGGGATTAATTACACACTACAAGTTCGCCAATCTTTCAGCCAGGCCAGTGTCGGTACTTTGAGGGAGGTCCCCCGTGCTTTCGCACGAACCTAATTAATGTAAACCTCGTTTTCCCAGAGGCGTAACCTCGTTAACACCTTTCTAGACACCTACTTGATCGGCTAATTGTAATGTGTAAAATTCTCCCAGGAGTAACTCTTACTCGCAGTGGGTATCGGGATCCAACTATCTCATAGAATGTATGCAATCTCATTGCAAATTTCAACACTTGAAATTCCCGATAATATTTTGCCCCTAGCGTGCTATGACCTTGACGCATGCCAAACAACCCATAGTCCGCTAGTCAAGTTCAACCCGTACATTTCTTGATTGAATTGAACCCACCCGCACGACCCTTGACGCATGCCAAACAACGCCGTGCGAATACCCTAATCCAATCGCATCGTATGCTAGCAGATAAGCACTAGTTAGATACCGTACACTACGCCTTGACGCATGCCAAACAACCGCAGCACGAATACTAACTAGTACTTATCTGAAATGACGGAGGGCTACGACAGGTTTTTCTGAAAACCTATATCGTAATGAACTTGATATCGTTGTAGAATCAAATGAAGTTTTGAAATGGAGTGATTTTGAGGCTTTTCTAGTTTTGCTAAAGGGGTCACTCCCGGTGAAGGGATCGTCGGCCCTTTCCTCGTCGAATGAGGTGCAGGATATATCATATATATCACTGTGCAAAGCAGAAACTATAGAAGCTATCAAAAACAAACCGAGTGTGTAGCATCTGCCAGTTATTGCTAAAGGAGTCACTCCCGGTGAAGGGATCTCGGTCCTTTCCTCATCGAATAAGGTGCAGGATATATCACATATACCGCTGTGCAAAGCAAGAACTGTAGCTACCTGTTTTATTTAAAATTTGATTCTACAACATCTTAGGTTTCTTTTCTTTCATTAATCACATTAATGAAGTCCCATCATTTAAATACCTAAACATCACAGATAAATACGACGTACACTTATGCCATCCGCATTCGCCTCGATGTCCCCTCGTGCACCGTTAGGTTAGGTAACTAACGACAGAGCAGGGCAGGACTAGTGCGGGTGCAAAACATAAGTAACGTCTATATAATATATCATATATACTATATAAAGTATCTATCACAGAACATCATATGATCACATCACAGATATCGCAGCAGAAGAAACATATGAAATATTGGATATACTAGGACGTCCGTGTTTTCAATACGAGCCAGTATAAAACATGGATTCCACGGTCGTGATGAATAGCCAATCCCACACCCCTAGACCCCTACGAGAGCGGCAAGCAACCCTACCAATTCTAGGGTTAGGAGACCCGGACTCGACTCCTCGAGTTGGTCTCCCACTGGACCCCAGAACCCGGTTACTTGTGCTCCCCTCCTTGGGTCTATCCTAATGCGGAAAAGTAAATAATATACAAAAGGTGACAGCTTCCGCAACCTTGAAGTGCCGCAAATAAAAGAATATTACATACAAGTTTTTACATGAATGAAAATGAAAAACACTCATCTCACATAAAAACCCCCGGCTATTCAAACACGACAATCCAATATAACATATCAAGCAACACATAACATCACATGTCATCAACGTAAGTAAATATGCGCATCCCAATTGTCGTTGACATATAGCAACGAAACCGGCGATATCACATATTACACTTACGGTCACAGAAAAGAAAGTGTAAAACTACAACAGTTGGAATCCGCAACCTCTTTAGACATCGCATGCCTAATCAAATGAAATACTTAGACATCACATGCCTAACAGTTATAAACCCCGCATTTTAGTCTCATTATCGAAAACTCTTTTCAATATCAAATGAAACTAAACCGCTAGATTTATAACATTCGTTCAGTTATCTCATAACTGTTTGTGAATTCCAATTATTGTATCCCATTCCGGATAAATAGAAAATATTAAACTTTCCGATCGAACATTCGAACACCCAAGTTTTCCCGAAACCATCCAACACATGAAATAGGTTCAAAGACATTCACTTCATGCCTCAGTACCAACGGTCCAGCCGTAGAAGGGTCAAGCCAACGCCTCACATGTGGCACGCCGTACTGCCCCAAACCCGAAGGTTCAAAGGGCAGTTCAAGACGGTCACATAATCGAGTTAAGCTTTGTTGTCTTCTAGAGGGACCATCGCGTTACTTGCACTACTTAGAACGTCCTTAAACCACAGAAAAATCCAACACTTGGAAATTTTCCGGCAGGGGAAAAGTTGGGCATTTATATCCGGTCGAACTTTTTAACATATTCTAAAGTTATCTGGAAAGCCACATAGACAAAATTTGATAATCCGATCGAATCGTCGATTCCCAATACAACCCCAGAACTCTCAACTCTTGAATCAAATTAAAAATTCCCAGAAAATTCAGCATAATAAAATAGTAATTACTGTGCAAAATGGGAGTGATGATGTCATCATCTTGCCGCGGAACCGCCGCAGAAGCCAGGCTTCTGCCGCGGTTCCGCCGCACTTTTTACTGTTCATGGGATAAATTTTGCATCGTAATTCTTAGATTTCCATGCTGAATTTTTTAAGCATTTTAAATATGGAAAAATCCCAGATTTTAGAAAAAGTCCAGAGAGCACTTGGGTTTTAGGGTTTCGGGTTCGTTCGGGTTTCAAACGTCGTCTAGACTTCGCCTAAGGCTCTAGCTAGGCTCTGATACCACTGTAGGGTTCCTAGGCACTCTCAAGAGATCTCACAAGGCATCAACCATGCCAATTTCAAATTTTACGGGTGCCGAGAAACCCTAATACGGATCGTTAACTAGAAATTTAGGCGAAAAACTAAACTAGTTAACAACTTAACTAAAGATAAGAAGCTACAACCTTTGTAGATCTGGATTTCCACTTCCTTGGCTCCATGTAGGCGTCCTCTCACTGTCCATCTCGAATCCCGGACTCAATCGTCGGCTTGATCGGAGAAATGGGCGGACTAGGTCGTCGGCTTCGTGCCGAAGATGATCTACGTCGAGGCATCACAAGTTCAAGCTCCGACTTCACAAATTTGTGAAACTTGTGAAGAAAACACCCAAAACAACTTGGCAAGAGGTAGAGGGTGAAGAAATAGGAGGTGGGTTCACTTTAGAATTGGATTTCTCACTCTTTAGCTCAAGGTACCATTAATGGTGTCAAGCTTTTTCTTTTAAGAAGAAGAAGAAGATGAAGCTAGAATTATGATAAGTGTTGAGTTAAAAATGAATAATAAATGAATACTTATCATAAACTAACTAGGGTAGAGTGTAGAGAATAGACCATGGTTACTTGGATGTGTTAGGGTTAAGCATGAAGACAAGAATGGTTAAGAAGTCAAAGCTTCATGAAGCTTCAACTAGAAACAAACATAGCCACCATTCTTATCTAATTCTTTTCCAAATAAATAAACAAATAAATAAATGAAAAATCAAAACCCTAATCATCTCTTAACCATGGTTTAATCCTTTACACTTAACCAAATGATCAAGTATCATCAAACATGATACAAATATGTGCACAAAAGTATATCACATATACTTCTTGCACATCAAGTGAGAAAATCCATTTAAAGTGAACCAATACTAGTTAATGCAAAGTAATATATCAAATATATAATTATACATTGAATCATTAAATCAACACTTGATTTAACGATCCGGTCATATCGCATATAACCGACTAGTATCCTATGTATCGGCTTATCGAATCAATCCTTGATTCGATATCTAGGTTATATCGAATATAACCAATCGATACATCCATCGCGAGAATGGAATACGGTATCACATACACGCATCATTCTCGGTCCTGCACATATCTCATATGCACTCCTATTTCGTTTCGCTTGAGCCAGGAAACCTCTGTGTAGGACTCTAAAGACTCGTCAATACGCCGGTAGCAGATGATGATCATATCAAGCACCTAAAAGCCGCAAGCGGTCTGCTAAACGTAACGGCCACCCGGGTATTGAGCGATCAGAAGATCGACGAGCTAGCCCGCTCACACTCCTGTGAATCCAACCAGTAACACTTACCGTACAGTCCGGTCTGTTCGTCTGATATGTCGCATATCAAGTCTAGGGGTGGCGAACGTCAGACCCCAATAACCGATAAGTCGTGCCGATGTGAGGCTCATAACGGGTCGAGAAACTACTGGTAACACTTACCAGCAAATCTCTGATCAGCCCTGGCCAGGGACTTCCCTGTTACGGCCAATCGAGCACAGTGCAACATCAACCCCCAATACCGGGAGAGACGAAACCCCTCCTATCGCTCATTGCCTCCATATGACTCGGGACTGTACCCAAAGACCACCTTTTTGCACGCCCTCATGGACGTGGTAAGGTGGAGATCAAAGCACAGTGGGAATCACACAAGACTCTATGACGATCTCGGGTCTACAGACTAACTTGCACAAGTGTCACCTGAGAACTGCCATCTGACGTGAGGTATAATACCATCTGGGAGTTCTCGGCGAGTCCGTCCAGTGTACCCAGTCTCCACTGAGCACCCGTATACCATCTCTGATGTCAAAAACCAATGGATGTGGGATCATCCATCGCCCATCTCATGGGTCGAGAAGCGTATACGCTAGTCTACTCTGGTATATCGATGCCCCGTCTCGATACACCCACGACTAGGGACCTTGAAGGATGTACTTATGGACTACCATGTCCCCACTAGTATGATCTGCATCATAGTCCAGGTAGTCAAGTACACATCCTAAGGGCTTTATCAACATGTAACTATAACACAGTTTAAAGAGACAAGTGTACATGTTAAGATAAAGAGTAACCAGATAGCATACTATCATATCGAGCAAGAAAGTCATCTCTATATATATGTCCAAGCATCCAATATAATATACATCATCTGTACAATACTGGCCTCTAGGGCATACATACAACTAACAAGTAGAACACTTTGTCTCGTTACGTCCAAAGCTATGGACGAACGGTTAATGAAGTTGCCAATTGGAATCGGGTAAATGGAAATTGGGCTATGAAATTTCCATACACTAAACTATCATAATCTTTTCTCTGAAGCAACCTAACCATTATCCTTCACAATGAAGGGGCCGGTCATATATAGAGAGGAAGGGGTGAGTGTAGGAACAAGGGAGGGTGACCATAAGCCATTCTTATCATGAAGAAAGAATGAGTCACAAATGACACCAAGTATGAACACAATAAATGAATCAATTAATGCTTACTGAGTCATGAAAACCTAGTCACCAAATAATCAATGCAAAAGAATGAGTCACTAATCTTGAAGCTTCCACACACAATGACTCACCCTCAAGACGAAAAGATAAATCCGTATTTAACCGAATGTTAAATACGGCTGATAGAAAACTGAAAACTGGCAACTTCCAAAAGTGATCCTGAAACGAATTTCAGGATAACCCCATAACAGTATAAACATACCCGCATTTGTATTACGACCGAATACAAATGTAACTGAGATAAAGATATTATATCTACACAGTATATTACTGGGATCCGGCTTAAACCAAAGCCTACCAGTATTATCTGCCCGAAAAATGACACGTGCGAAAATGCACGTGCATTTTCCGAACCCTGCCATAATACCATACGGCATCTACAACGTATTGGCCGAACTTAGGAAATCGTCTGTGGGGGACTCTAACGACTCATCAACACACTGGCACTGGGTATAACCTCTAGCACGTCAGAGGTACTAGCTGTACGTAACGGTTTGCCTATGTATTGATTGGAAGGGAAGCTGACGAGCGAACTCATCTATAAACCCTACTGAGCCTGACAGTGACAATATCCATACAGTCCGGTCCTTTCGTCTATGAGTATCGCATATTAGGCCTAGGGGTCGGTAAACGTCAGACCCCCAATAGCTGCATAAGTCGTGTCAGAGAGCAGCCCAGAACACCCTGAGATACTACTGGTATACCTACCAGTATATCTCGATTACCCTGGCCAGGGATTTCGTGTAATGGCTCTCCTAAACACAGCGCGATCTCACCCCCAATACAGGGAGAGACGAATCCCCGACGATCTGCTCACTGCCTCCATGTGGCTCGGGACTGTACCCAAAATATACCTGTTTGCACGACTCTTTTGACCCGTGGTAGGGTATAAATCAAAGCATAGTGGGAACTCACACGAGACAAATGACGACCTCAGGTCGATGAACTAACCTGTACACATGTCACCAGGGAACTGCTATCCGACGATATGTATAATACCAACTAGCATGTTCCCGGCGAGTCCTGTCCGGTATACTCATAACCCAATGAGCACCTGTATACATCTTAAGTGATCCAACTGACACCAGTGGCTTATGAGATCGGCCACCGCCCCTCGTCGGGATCTCGAATGTATACACTAGTCTACTTTGGAGTATCGATGCCCTGTCTTGAAACTTCCACGACTAGGGACACTTTAAGGATGTGCTTATAGACCCCAGCTCCCACATATATGATAGCCATCATACTGCTAGTAGTCAAGCAAGAATCCTATGGGCTCTATCAACATCTACATGATGATAAAGACAAACCAGATAGCATACTATTATCTCGAGTAAGAATGTTCTATCGGTAGAGGTCCTCCCTCAAATATTGCAATCATATACCTGCGATCCAATAATTGACTTAGAGGGCACTATATCCAACAGACACTAAACGTGCACAAGTGCACGGATGTGACCGAACCCTGTCGCAAAACCATGCGACCTCTACTCATTTGCCTAAAGGCGAATAGCTCTCTGTGTCGGACTCTAAAGACTCGACACTATGCTGGCAGTGGGTTTAACCACAGACCGCAAGCGGCAGTAGCTATGCGTAACGGCCCCCAGGTAGATGCTGATAAGAAGACGGACGAGGTGAAACCCATCTGAACTCCTACTGAGCCTGAATGTGACAATCTGCGTACAGTCCGGTCTGTTCGTCTGAGAATATCGCATGGCGGGCCTAGGGGGCGGTAAACGTCAGTCCCTTAATAGCGGTACAAGTCGTGTCGGAGTGTAGCCCAGAACACCCTGAGATAACACTGGAAACCTACCAGTATATCTCGCTTGCCCTGGCCAGGGACTTTGTGTAATGGCTCTCCTAGACACAGCGCGATATCAACCCCCAATACCGGGAGAGACGAATCCTATCTAACCGTCACTGCCTCGAAGTGCTTCGGGACTGCACCCAACTACTACCTGTTTGCACAACTCCTTTGAGTCGTGGTAGGGTAGTAATCTAAGTACAGTTGGAACACACTCGAGGCGAAGTGACAGTGTCAAGTCAGCGGACTAAGCTGTACTCATGTCACCTGGGAACTGATAACTGACGATAGGTATAGTACCAACCAACAGTTCCCGACGAGTCTTGTCCAGTGTACTCGTAACCTAACGAGCACCCGCATACTATCTCAAGTACGACGTACTGACGGCTGTGGGACAGACCGTCTCCCCTGCTGGGATGAGAAGCGCATACGCTAGTCTACTCCGGAGTATCGATGCCCTGTCTTAATAGTCCTATGACTAGGGACCTGCATAAGGATGTGCTTGTGGATTACCCAGCCCCTACGAGTGTGACTGCCATCACAACGCTGGTAATCAAGCAAAGATCCTTAGGGCTCCACTAATGTGTATAGGTGATATACTAAAATAAACACATGTACACATTAAAGTAGAAACAAACCAAGTAGTATACTACTATTTTGAGCAAGATTGTCTATACAAGGTGAATATCCTAAGCTTCCATTAAGTAATATACAAACTAGTATGATACAATAATGGCCTCTCGGGCATATACACTAACACTTAGGGAATATGATGGCTTAAGAATAGATTTGGATCCTTGTAACTTAAGCCTTTTGAATCCCATGAGCCGTGAGGGTCTCATAGGGGGAATTCTCCTTACGAGTCATGAGGATCTTGCAAGTGCAATTTCTCTATAAGAATCGTATGAACTCTTAAGTGTGTTGATCTTTTGTGAGTTGTAAAGATCTCACGCAGGTATTTTTTCCTTAACAAGGTTGATGTGATCTTGCAAGTGCACACATTTTTTATTTAATGGTTTACGCTCTCTTAGGTTTTCATAAACTCGTCGGCAGTCCTTCTATTTTTACTCACGGCGTCCTTTCGGATTTTCATCCATGCCCATTTCGCTTGTGGACATACCGTTTTTTTTTTCTTTTTTTAACGAGATTGCGCCCTTTCGGGTTTTCACAAACTCGCTGGAAGTCCCGCTGTTTTTACTCACAGCACCCTTTCGGGTTTTCATTCGTGCCCATTTTGCTTCTAGACTGTTCACCACCGAAAGACAGAGACCGAGACGTTGGGACGTTTGGCCTGAATTTGGGGGCAGATGCTTGTATTTATCCTTCCACCTCTCCGAAGATACCAAGTTGATTTATAGCACCATATATCGGAGGTTTAGACAGACGCGACCGTTGTAGTAGACTTTATCAGATTCCCCCTCATTTTATAAGGGTTTTTTAATTGTGGGGACGCTCTTCCCTGCAGGCGCAAGCCTCTGCAGTTAATTACGTTACCGCATTGCGATAACCACTTTCTCCTGCTCTGGCAGTTCACTTCATGTCGTATGTGTTTTTGTTTGTTTAGGTTGCCCGTGGATTGTATACGGAGACTAGTTTATGTAGTCGCCCGTAGGGCGCGGATCAGTCCAAATCTGTATATTTTAGATTTGGGTTTGTTTTATTTAAGGACCGTTAATCTGGTTTGAGATTAAGATCGACTTAAAATATATGAGCATTTGGGCCCAATTATTTTAGTTTAAGGACATCACGGTCTATTATCACCCTGTTTGAGGCAAAATTTTAGTTTAGGGACATTTCGGTCCAACGTTCCCATTTTAAGGACGAATGTTAGTTTAAGGACATTCCGGTCCATTATCTCCCTGTTTGAGGCGAAATTTTAGTTTAGGGACTTCTCGGTCCAACATTCCCATTTTGGAGACGAATGTTAGTTTAAGGACATTCCGGTCCATTACCGCCATGTTTGAGGCAAGTATTTGAGGTATGCACGTCAATTTAGAAGTGCATCAATATATAAAGAAAGGAGTTGTTGGTTGTCGGGACCCACTACCTCTCTGAAGACGTTGAGGAATTACAAAGACATATATCAGAGGTGTGGAAAGATGCACCCTCGAACCAAATCCCGTATTTGAGGAAAACAGGGGTTATGGTGGACCTAAGAATCGTTAGTCATATTTGAGACTAAGATTACCTTAGGAGATATGAGATGAATATCATTTTTGATATCATCAATGAGAGATCATTAATCATATTTGAGACTAAGATTAGTTTAACAATGTTTTTTAGGATTATTTTTACTTAAGATCCATCAAAAGAGCATATGGGCTCAGCTTTAAAGAAGTTTCAGAGACTTAGCCAATTTGGGATCAGTCTGCCTACTCTTTTTCTTTTTTATTCAAAAGTGCTAAGCACTCATTTGGGCTCTGTTTGTTCAGCCCTTTTTTTTATGCAAAAAGTGCTAAGCACTTATTTGACGCTCTGACACTCACATGGGTGTCATGTGAAGCATTTAATTATGGGCGCCGTCCAATGAGCACTAAACACTCAGCCATTTTGGCTGTTTATGGAGTGCTGAGCACTTTTCTCTCTTCTCTCTTTTTTTGGTGGCGCCCACGTGAGGAACAAGTGAGACGCTGGGCGCTGCCCAATCAGTGCTAACTACTCAGCCGTTTTGGCTATTTATGGAGTACTAAGCACTCTTATTATTTTTTTGGCACCCACGTGAGGAGCACGTGCGGAGCTGGGCACTCAACTGTTGTGGCTGTATGTGAAGTGCAAAGCACTTTTTATATGGCGCCCACGTGTGTTTCATGTGAAGCGCTGGGCGCTGTTAAAGAGGGACGCCCACGTGGGAAGCACGTGAGATGCTAGTTTCTTTTATATGGAGATTTAATCTCTGTTGATGTTTTCAGAGAGGTTAAACCTCTATCAATGGCGCTTTTACCATAAACGCTCGCAAAAACCACTATATTTGAGAATTTTAGGTTGATTTTTTAAAGAACTAAGTTCTCGATTGAAGGAACTAAGTTCCTGGAGTATTCTGGACCCCTTCTTCTTTTTTTTTAAAAATTTGTTCTTCCTTGAATCTTTGATTCTCAAGAACAAGATCTTCCCGATGAGAATTAAATTCTCAACCTGTGGGATACTTGTCTTGTGGATCTTAGATCCAAAAAAAGAACTAAGTTCTTTTTACAAGGGTTAAACCCTTAGATGCGATATTATAGATGATAGAGATATTTTGATCTCTATTCTTTACTTAGGGTTTTGAGAAGGAAGGTCTTCTTCTTTGAGAAGGAAGGTTTTCTTCTTTGAGAATTGAATTTTTTGTTCTTTTTTAGGGCTCACTGTATTTTTGCAGAAGCTTATGGTTTTTTTTTTCTATTTGAGACTTGAAGTCTCGGGTTCTTTATATAGTGGAGGCAAGTTTGTTACTTAATTCTGAGAAAATCTCTCATTGAGAGATTCCAATTGATTTAATTGGATTCAAAATTGAGTTGGGGAATTTTACCCACCATTGGATCTTTGATCTAAGGACTTCTGTTTTTATAGAATATGATTTTTGTTTTTAACGAGATTGGAGAAATATTTTCCTCTATACAGAATTTATTCTGTAAAATTGGATTTTTTAATCCAATGGTTCTCTGTTTTACAGAGAGCAATCTTTCTTATTTAGAAAGATTGAGGGAATAGAATTTTATTTTATAATTGGATTTTTGATCCAACCGAAAGTATATTTCTTATTTTAGAAAGATTTGGGAAATTTTTTCTTCCAACAGAATTTAATTCTGTATTTTGCTGATTTATCATCTCCGTTGGATATTTGATCCAACAGCTCTGTTTAACAAAGAGTATTGTAGAATTTAATTCTACCTGGGTGCTGACGCTCACGTGGCATGCATGTGGGTGCCACTCAAGAATTTAATCCCTAAGATGGTTACTTATATTCTTTGCACATTGGCGCCCGCGTGAGGAGCACGTGAGGTGCCACCTAAGAGTTTAACTCTTATGTAATGAACTCTTCTGCGCTTTGCACACTGGCGCCTGTGTAAGGAGCACGTGCAGCGCCACCTAAGAGTTTAACTCTATATAAGGAACTCTTCTGTGCTTTGCACATTGGCGCCCGCGTGAAGAGAACGTGCGGCGCCATCTAAGAGTTTAACTCTATATAATGAACTCTTCTGTGTTTTGCACATTGGCACCCATGTGAGGAGCACGTGAGGCGTCACCATAGAATTTAATCTATAAGATTGGCTTTAGCGCTGGCGCGCTCGTGGAGAGCACGTGAGGCGCTGCCTCATTAAATTCAACAGAGCTTTGCTATTTTATTAGGTTAAATATATTGGGGAAATAAATGCCCCAACCGTTGCTCTTACGTGGCTTACACATGGGTGCAACGGTGTCACCATTTCCACCGTTCGATCTTCTATGGAGTTGAACCGTCCTTTCATGTCTTATTAATAGGGCCTTTGGCCTTTGAGATGACTGCTGTTTCGTCATCCTCTTTCTTATTCCTTGAGAATTTAATTCTCTTCTCAGAGCTTAGATCTCTGCCCAAAGAAACTCTTAGAGTTTAACTCTGTTTAAGAAAATTGGTAAAGATTATGACCATTTTTCTTTTAAAATAGACTATTTTTTTCTTGGATTTTTAACTCATTAACAGAGTTTGGCTCTTTTTCTTGAAATGATCTCTTAGAGATCTTTAAAAACTTTATTTAGGTAGACCGTTGTTTCAGAGATCTTAGGAATTTACCCTATTACTCTGATCTTTAAGAGTTCTATGGAATTTAATTCCAGTATATTTCCCATGGGGATTTCTGAGATTTAATCCCATTATTAGATGAATTTAATTCCGGGTTGTTCTACAGAGCTTAGCTCTGAGAAAATTTCTTTTTAAGAATTTCTTTTCGGATTTTTATTCCCTTTTCTTATTTTATTTTATTTTTCTTTTTAGAGTTCTTCTTGCAGATTTGAATCTGCTGTAGAACTCGTTTTTCAAGAATATTGGGAGTTTAACTCCACAGTTCAATGAGATTTTTCATTAAATGAGAATCCTTTTGGATTCTTACAATGAGTGCCTTCCTCATCATTGTTGGGGGCGTTACCTTGATTTTGTGGGGCCTATTATCCCTTTCTCTTTAAATTGTGGTGACTTTAACATGCCAGAATGTAGTACAAATTTAGGTGTAATGAAAATACTAAAGTCTTAAACATTGTGTCAATAATTTTTTTTCTTTTTTTTTATAGGTACTACAGCTTCCGATTCCTTCTTCCCCTACGTTCGCTTGGAAAGTGCTTTCGCCGATGCGCCTACAGATCGGGAAGTCTTTGCGCTCATTCGGGATTATGACCCAAAGAAGAAGTATTTTCATCTGTGAGGGTCGTGGTTCAGTCACATTATCCGAGGTCGGCGCAGTTTTACTTGCGCAGCGCCGTTAGAACCGATCATGGCAAACCATTACGCTGGCCCTCCACAGGTCACTTACGCAGTAGAAGAGGTCAATTGGACCTCGGAAGGTCGTCTCCAACCTTGCATGGCATTGATACCAGTGCAGCCACCGATGGACCTAGACATTCTAGGGCGTCGCATATGCCAAAGAGAATCGCGTCCTTGGGGGCAGGTTTACATGATAGGAATGACTCTCCATCATCCGTCTAGCTATCTGCAATGGGCCCGATACATTATGTCGGCCAAGAAGTCGCTGCTACTGAAGACCGGACTATATCCAGCGATCTATGCGTCCCTCTTTCACTACCATACTCCCCATGTGTAGTGGGTCAAATTTTTTCTGGAGAAATAGAATATCCCGACCCACACATTTCTCTTATTGGATTGGGAGGCCTCAATCTCATTGGAGGAATTCGCTGAGATATCTGGATTACCTATCAGAGGGGAACATTATGAGAAGATATTTCCCCCCGACGAGTTTGTCTTCGCTACCGAATCAGTAGTCATGGGTCTTACCCCAGAAAATGCCGTTCGACACAAATTTTCGAGCTTGATCAAGGTGTTGAATATATACGAGAGCTTATTCTTGGAGTCTGGTGGGTACGGAGTTAACTTTACAAATTTCATTGCCTGCTTCCTTCGTCTGGAGGGTTTGCCGAAGAAAGCTGCGAAGTTCACCAAGTTTGATGATCCGTTCGGATTTGGCTTGGACAAATTATCGACCACGGAAGCAGATTTAAAGAAGTTTTTTATTCCAGATACCCCGATCGTTTCTTTTGCAGAGGTTGCTGCTCAGGACATTGATGAGGAGACATTCTTCCTAGGGTTCATCGGCTTGTGGCTGAGCTGGTTCGCACTTCCGATGCATCCCCGTTATATGAGACTGTCTATCTTTTATCCGGCTCACTGTATTGTGGCGGGGATATGCCTGGGCGTTGGGGTTGCAGGTCTGGCTCACTTATATCATGGCCTGAGTCTAGCAGTAGACACTACTCAGCCAGGTCTGAAGCCCGTTAATCTCCTACTACATTACTTCACCTCGTGGATCGAGATGCACGCGCTGGGTGCTTTAGGTGTGCATAAATGACCTTTAGGTGTGCATAAACGACCCAGATTTTATAAAGGATACAATTTTCCTCGGGTCATGCACTTGGTCGATACTTCTTCTCCAGACCCAACACAGCAGGAGGCTCGGCGATTGCTTCTTTGCCCGCGCATGGTCGGGGACAGCATGACCTTCGTCGACAGAGTCCTGACCATTGGTAAGGAATCTTCTAAAGCAATCCAGTCGCTTCACGACGTTTTCAAGGACGGAGCTTCTGCATTAATAGCCCGAGAGATTGTCCACTTTTATTCTATTAGGCCGGGTTTCCTGGTATTTAGACAGAACGCCTTGGTTTTTTTTATGAGATATAACCCGTGCCGTTTTGCCCAGCTATCGGGTTACAACCAAGGCGTTCCTCTCGAGGCGTTCATCGTTGATCCAGTTACTACTGAAGAAGGTGTTCGCAACGTGACGCACCATTTCATGCGTCTGAATACGAGGTCCCGTTTCCTCGTCAGCAAGTCAAGTCATATTCCAAGGGCCTCGAATGCTTACGTTGCTTGGTACCAACATGCGACTGGCGCTGTCATCAAAGAGGAGAGGCGACTGCTTCTTGACCACAAAAATGTTGTCCCAACCAGTAATCCAACGGTTCCGCTGAAGCGACGGGCGGTTGTGATTTCGTATTTGAGGGGAAGCAGCGCAGTTGTGGTTCCGCGAGCTTTTCCAGATAAGCCTCGACCGGAGGTAAATGTTCTTGTGGCTGTGGTGGCTGCTGCATCCCCCGAGTCAAGTATTGGCTCGGAGATCGGGACCCACCGTCCGAAGAAGCCCGTTAAGCGAAAACTCTTATCATCGGATGTTAGTGCCAGCTCGCAGAAGAAGAAGAAATCTCTATTCTCAGCTGATATTATATTCGGCCAAGAGCCTCATGCTCTTTATAGCGAAGGCTTGTCTGAGTATGGAACTAATGATGGTCTACTCGAAGCTCCTATTGCCCTTACCGACCTTCAAGCTGCTATCGAAGCTTCTGAAAGACTGGCTCGTGAGCAACCGGCGTTAGCTTCTCTTGCGGTGTTCGGTATATTTCATTTATACTCTCTTGTATATATCCCTTTTTATGAACTTCTTACGCTTTAGTGACACCCTTCTCTTAACAGGAATCTCCACTAAAGAGGCTCTCTTGGAGTCCCTCTAAACGTTTGAGGAGGAAGAGAGGCTTCGTGCTTCCATGGGTCTTGGTATAATTTGTTTCACAATGCTTTTACATATTTAGTTTATTTGATTCACAACTTGACTCCTTTCCTTTTCCTGTTACAGGAACTACCACAGCCCATGTTGTTCCAAGTATAATGCCAACCTCGGGTGGTGGTGCAGAAGAGCTTTCAGAGCCACCGGTTACGGCTGAGGTCCTCCCCGGACCGCCACGGGAGGCGTCGCTGAAGCAGCCAATGACTGATGTTACAGTATGTCCTGAGGCCGAGCCTGATCTGGACGAAGATGCTCCTCTGTTGGAGCTCCTGAGGAAATCCGTCCGTACAGCCAAAGCCAAGTGGAAGCGCAAAAAGCATGCCACAAGGGAGCGTCAGACTAATTTGGCAACAGACACGGGTTCGAGTGATGCTCGACCTTCTGACGTTTGAATGGAGGACGCTCCTTTTTCCCTGTCCACCGCTCATAGGCAGGTTGCACGTGCAGCTCGTGAAGAGGCCGAGCGGTCGCTTCAAGGTAAAACAGTGCAAAATCCTTTATTGAAACCTGATAGCAGTCTTTTTTCCTTAAATTATAGTACTCTTGTTTTTTGTTTTTTTAACAGGGCCGAGTTCAGGTGGTGACGTGGTGGGTGAAGTACTTGGAGTATCAGGCCTTCCTTTCGAATCTGGGACTGTTCTGATTGCTGCTTCCTCCCCTCGTGGATCCTCGATATCAACGGGTGATGCGAGCATTATGAATGACCTTATTGATTCAGGGGACGAAGGTGTGGATGCCGAATCCACCTTCCCGATGATGATGGAAACTGAGGAAGCCATTGAGGCTGGTGACACTCCAGACCCTGTTATGATTTCCGCCCCATCAGGTATACCTCGAGCTATTACTTTTAGTTTCTCAATCCCATTAAACATTTCTTTTTATATTTCCTTTATTCTAAATACAGGCGTGGTAGACCCCGGCGTTGTGCTGATTGAAGGATCACTGTCAGCCTTGGCCATGATTGTCACTGCTCCACCCCTCTCTTCTATGTCCCCCCGAGTTCTCTCGGATTTAATGACAGAAGGTAGAGATCCCTCATTTCTTGTTTCAGTGTGGATACTATTTTCTTGTATTAACTATATATTGTTGCAATCCTGCAGGAGTGCTTTTTGACCGCTTACACCAGATGTTAAGCCCGTACTTCGCCTTCCAATCGGAATTCGTTCCCCCTTTAGGGGTTGGTTAGTATATTCTTCACCTGTTATTTCATCTTTCCACGAGTAAACTTTTTATTGCTAACCTTTCCTCGTATTGACCACATTATCACAGCTCGAGGGAGAGAGCGAAGGAATAACCGAGCCTCCTGTGCTCCCTGCCCTGCCACTTTTGACCACTGGTATGGTAGATCTCATCCATCAGCATTCTTCCTTACTTTTCAGGATGAAATCTGACCCTTCTTTGTGCATGATTTATTCTGCAGCAGCTACACCGGTTTTGGCTCCTTTTGATTCTCGCATTTCCATGCCTGCAGGGCCCTTTGCTAAGCGTCAATCTTCCTGGGGTGCGGCAAATAGTAGGTGACTGCTGAGTGAATTCATCGAAGATCTTAACGTTGAAGCTCTTACTTATGCCGCTGATTTTGCTGACGAGGTCAACCCGATGCTGGCGACGCTTTTGAATTTCCACAACGAAGATTTCGTCGGTCTTTGGGTTGATTATTGTAAGCGGATCGAGGATTGTCTGCATGAGATCGAAATCAAGCATCTCACTCCTGAAAGCATTAATCTCGAAGGCTCAACTGATCGCGTGGATCGAGCAATGTGCCGATTCTATTCAATACATTGAGCAAAGGTTGGCCTTGAAGCGAAAGGAATATAAGATATCTTCTGATGAATCCAGCTGATTGTAAGCCCAAGTTGAAGCGAATGCCACGTAGCTGCGAGTTATTTTTGAAAACCTCCAACAATGCATTTATAATGGACCGGCGTTGAGGCAGAACCTCGACTTTACCGAGCGGGGCATGCGAGATTGCGTGGTTGCAAAGCAGGAAATCGCTGAGAAGTTTTCATCATGTTTGCAACAACGGGCTCAAGTCGAAACGAGACTAGCTGCAGTAGTGGCACGCGAGGAGGAGCTGCAGGAAGAAAGTGAGCGGGTTACCAATTTATTAAAAGCCCCCCTTCTTAACAGTTAAAATTGTATTTCCCTCTTTTCTTTACATAAATTTAAACCATTTTGATTTATGAATAAAGAATTCACATTTTTTTGCATGTGCTCCCCTGTGTCCGATGGCTTAATTTAGCGCTCACTAGTTTATTTACTCGTTTTGGAGTTTGTAGTTTATTTACTCATTTCGGAGTTTGTAGTTTATTATCGGAGTCTCTAGTTTATGTACTCATTTCGGAGTTTGTAGTTTATTCACTCATTTCAGAGTCTCTAGTTTATGTACTCATTTCGGAGTTTGTAGTTTATTCACTCATTTCGGAGTCTCTAGTTTATGTACTCATTTCGGAGTGTGTAGTTTATGTACTCATTTCGGAGTGTTTTTAGTTTACCTCCCTTGGATTTACAGGCAAACATGTCCTAACATTATATGCAGATAACCCCCATTCTTTACAATAGAAATCCGTTAGGCTTGTGGTGCTAGGATTTTAGTCCGTGGTACCGTCGCGTTGGCTGATGTATTCCTCGATATGCGGTCTTTAAACCGTTGTTCGAGTAGACCCGCGACTGTCATTTCTCTGATCCCTTCGGGGGCTGGACAAGACGTCTTCAAGTAATCTCCTTATGTCATATTACTGTCGGAAGAGCAAACGTTAGGAATTTTCCATGACACTTTTTACTTGAGGTTAGGCTCAGTTTGGATCCCCGATGAGTCATAACCAATCCTCTTTGGTGTGGGATGATCTCCAATAGTCTTTTAGGCTTTATATGAGTTGCCTTCAAGACCCGAAGCTGGGTATATTTCGTTGCTTCATTTTTTGTTTTGACGATGTCGCGCCGATTCTTTGCTGAAGTAAGGTAAATATCTGTAAGACTTCTATGCTATATGTATTGCAGTTGAAATCCGGAGCTAGGAATATGCCATTGCTCCATTTTGATTTGGCTCCTTGGAGCTTTGTTAACGTCACGTCTGCACCCTGGTGGAATGAGAAGAACGTCGGGATGGTCTCTAGGTTGTATATATGCCGTCAAGACTTGGAATTAGGATTTAGCCGTTACTCCATTTTTAGTTTCGACCCTTGGGTCTTTTGTTGACATTGCGTATGCATCCTGCTGGAATGAGAAGCACGTCGAGACGATCTTTAGGCTATAGATATTGCCATCAAGATTTGGCTCTCCCTTTGACGGAGCCTGGTGGGAAAATATGGTTCCCTTTCTTTCATTTGTTCCCATGGATTGTATACATGAGTCGTTGTGGACCTACCTGCAGGGCAGAGAAAATTTTATTTTATTTTATTTTTTATTGCCGCGACGCTCTATCTTTTCAGCTTTTCATATCGCGAAAGTCGCGATTGCCCAATCATTTCGGCTTTTTATCCACGGTGCCCAATCATTTCAGCTATTTTTTATATATATTTTTTTACTTGCTGCTTTTTAATGCAAGTTGTCCAAACATTTTGGCTGTTTTTATATGCATATTTTTGCTACTCGCTGCTGTTTTTTATTGCGAGTTTGGAATCTGATACCAACCTTGGCATCAGTATCGCTACGACTGGAATATTGCCAGGAGCGAATCATCATTTTTTTAGTGAGATATGCCCTAGAGGCCATTTTTGTATCATACTAGATTGTATATTACATATTGGAAGCTTGGGATATTCACAGTTATAATAACAGTCTTGCTCAAAATGGTAGTATGCTGCTTGGTTTGATTCTATCTCAATATGTGCATGTGTTTCTTTTAGCATATCGTTTATATATATTGGTAGAGCCCTTAGGATTTTTGCTTGACTACCAGCGTTGTGATGGCAGTCATACTAGTGGGGGCTGGGTAGTCTATAAGCACATCCTTATACAGGTCCCTAGTCGTAGGATTATCGAGACGGGGCATCGATACTCCAGAGTAGTAGAGTGTATACGCTTCTCATCCCAGCAGGGAAGATGGTCTGTCACATCCATTAGTACGTTGTACTGGAGATAGTATACAGGTGCTCATTGGGTTATGAGTTACATTGGACAGGACTCGTTGGAAACTGCTGGTTGGTATTATACATATCGTCAGGTAGCAGTTCACAGGTGACATGAGTACAGCTTAGTCCGTTAACTTGACATCGCAACTTCGTCTCGAGTGTGTTCCCATTGTTCTTAGATTACTACCCTACCATGGCTCAAAGGAGTCGTGCAAACATGTAGTAGTTGGGTGCAGTCCCGAAACACTTGGAGGCAGTAGCGGTTAGATGGGATTCGTCTCTCCCGGTATTAGGGGTTGATATCGCGCTATGTTCGGAAAGCCATTACACAAAGTCCCTGGACAGGGCAATCGAGATTTACTGGTAGGCACTCCAGTAGTTTCTCAAGGTGTATTGGGCTCTATCCCGGCATGGCTTATTGCGCTGTTAGGGGTCTGACGTTTCCTATCCCCCTAGGTCCGATATGCGAGTATCTCAGACGAACAGACCGGACTGTACGGAGATTGTCACAGATAAGCTCAGCAGGAGTTCGGATGAGTTTGCTCATCGGCCTTCTTAGCGACAGATACCTGGATAGCCGTTACGTGCAGCTAGTACCGCTGACGTGCTTATGGTTAAACCCACTGCCAGCGTGCTGTCGAGTTTTTAGAGTCCCACACAGAAGGTTTCCCTGCTTCGGGCGAAACGATGTAGAGGCCGTATGGTTTTACGGCAGAGTTCCGACCACACACGTGTACTGGCTACACAAATGATGTACGGACGGATAATACTAGTGAGCTTTGGATTAAGCCGAATCCTAGTATTATATTATTGGATTGGTATCATCTCTTTATATTTGTATTTTTCGGAATACGAATACAGGTATGTATATACGATGAGGGCATTCTTTTAATTTTACATGGTATGCTTCTAGAAGGGGATGCCTCATTATTGGATTATCTATTTTGGTAAATGGATTAATGAGGTGGAAATTGGAGAAGATTTTTGTGGCATAGGGTGAAACATGGCTCTTGTATTTGTTTATTTATTTGGTCTCACTATTGAAGCATGGGTGATATATTGTATTGGAATTTAATCCATGGTTTAATAAGTGAGTAGAGATAAGATTCATTCTCAACACTTAGCCTTTCACTTGCTCATTTTGCATCTTGGCTTTCTCTCTCCAAAGTTTCCTCCTTCTTCCTCAAAGAGACTCTAACCCTCACATGAGTTGTGAAACATATAGTCTCAAGAGATAAAACACTCCACTAGATACTTTACATCACCTAGGCTATTTAGATTAGCGAACTAAGTACTCTAGTTACCTCGGTTTAGAGGTAGGAGCTTGAAGTACAAACTCTCGGATGGATCATCTTCGACACGAGGAGGCCGACGTTGCAACCTTCATCCATTCTTCTAGGAGCCAAGGAGAGGAGGAAAAGAAGACCCGAAGGACTTGTTCACGGAGGTATAAAAACTCTTCATAGTAGTTAATCATCCTAGTTAGTTTAGCTAGTTAAGGTTCCGTAAAGATCCTGGAGTTTAGTCGGTGTTGCGAATCTTGTAAAAATCATTTTATGAAAATTCCGCCTACCTGCAAACTCGCGGGGTGCACGACATCGACTTACGGTGGTATCAGAGCCTACTAAACCTTAACTAGCTAGTTAGCAAGTAGTTAGAACTTCGATCGTCGGAAAAATCCCGAAATCACAATCTTGAAACCAAGCTTGTTGTTGATTTTAAAAACTGGTCTAAAAATTATTTCAATGGCCTTAAAATTACAAGCAGGGTTTTCTAAGAACACAGAAGAAAAATGAGGAGGTAACTCGCCAAGACCACCGTGGAAGCGCGGCAAAACAGTGTGTTTCGCCGCGGTTCCGCGGCCGAGTCAAGGCCGAGTTGCTCCGATTTTCTCCTGTGGGTCTATTCTGTGGAATTGTGATTTCTGGAATATTTGGTTTCTACCTAAATTGTTTGTGTACTAGATTGTGCATGGGGTAGACAAGGATTTAGTTTATCGATCAAAATTCTAAGTTACTTGGCTAATCAGGTTTTCTGTGTTTGGATATATGATGCTAAACGTCTGCTAATCGCTATACATCGATTAGTGGGAGTTGCACATATCTGTGATCTGTGATTGTGGTTTGTGGATATGAAATATTGGATCATCGTGGATGAATAGCCGGGGGATGTGAGAAGAGTGTTTTCTTTTCTTTCATTCATGTAATTTGTAAATGTGTTGTAATATTAATTTGCGGGGCTCATCCGGGTTGAGGTTGTAGCCACGTTTGTATTATTTCATTTAGTGTTTTTGCTCCTAAGATAGACCCAAGGTGGGGTGCACAAAATTACCTGGTTCTTGAAGTGCTGAGTGGCCTACTCATTTTACTGAGGGAGGTTACTTCACTTCGGGAATTTGGCGGGTAGTTTGTCGCACCCGTAGGGGCCTAGGATAGGGTTTGGCTATTCATCACGACCGTGGAATCCGTCTTTCATTATAGACTTAAACCGAAACGCGGAATTCCTATTATATCCAATATATTCATATGTAATCTGGAATGCCTATTATTGCGTGAGACGAATGGATATATATATATATATATATATATATATATATATATATATATATGATATATAGTAGACGTTGCTTATGTTTTGCACCCGCGCTAGTTCATCCCCCGTTCTGCTGTTAATTAAGTAACCTAAAGGTAAATTGTTCCCTCATAAAAAGAGAGAAAAGGGGAGAAAATTCCCAACTACTCAAGTTTCACGTATTAAACACGTGAGCGCTTATATGCAAAGCATATAGGCGTTGCAGTTAAAACGACTCATGAGCTAAATAAGCCTCACGTGTTAAAAACGTGAGCGCCTATATGCAAAGCATATAGGCGCTGCAATCAAAACACCTAATAGGCTAAATGAGCATCACGTATTAAACACGTGAGCGCCTACATGCAAAGCATATAGGTGCTGCAATCAAACAATTGATAGGCTAAATAAACCTCACGTGTTAAACACGTGAGCCCCTGTATACAAAGCATATGGGCGCGGAACAAAATAAACTAAAAGCCAAACAGGCCTCACGTGTTAAACACGTGAGCGCTCATATGAAAACTATATGAGCGCTGAAAATAAACTGGCCAAAACCTACGCTTAGGGTCGCGTGTTAAACACGTGAGTTCTCCTGCCACATTCTTTGGCGGCGCTCACATGCAAAGCATGTGAGCACCCCAATCTTAAAATACTCACATCTGATTCTGTGTGATAGAATTAAAATTCTATGTGGGAAATATTTCCCTGATCATTCTCAAACTAGAAAGAACTTCTCTGTTAAACAGAGGACCCTTGGATCAAAGATCCAACGGTGATTATAAAATCACCCACCGATCATCTGATAGAATGAAATTCTATCTTAGGGAAAATATTTTCTAATCTTGGTAAACAAACAAGAAAACTTTTCTGTTAAACAGAGAGCCTTTGAATTAAAAATCCAACGGTGAATAAAATTCACCAATTGATCTAAAAATATCATTTTGGATTGATTATGAAATCAATCATGATCTCTCAATCAGAGATTTTCTTAACAAGTTGATATTTTCTTTTCTCCTATAAATAGGAGCAAGGAGATAGAAAAAAGAAAAAAGGGACACACGGAGAGAAAATAGAGAGAATATACAGAGAGAACTTCCTACAAGCTTTTAAAGAATACAGTGAGCCATTGATAGAAAAGAGAATTTAATTCTCAAAGAAGACTTGCCTCATTGAAACCCTAGGTAAAGAAACACAGAGATCATATTAACTTTCTTTTGCCTCTCTAAGGGTTTAACCCTTCATATAAGAATTCGGTTCTTTCTCTGGTTGAGATTTGCAGAAGCATATCTCCCCACAAGTTGAGAATTTAATTCTCATCGGGAAGATTTTGTTCTGCAGATTCAAAACTTATGGGAAAAGAACTAAATTAAAAAGAAAGAACAGAAACATATGGGAATTTCATTCCTCCAAAAATTAGGGTTTAACCCTACATAAAGAACTTGGTTATTAGAAAAGTGAAAAAGAACTTAGTTCTTCAATACAAACGATATTGATGGTCCAAGATCTTCAAAACTGAAATCTTGATGATCATCAATGACTAAAAATATCATTAACAGAGATCAATATCTTTAAGAAAACACAAGAAAAACTTGGTGACTTGATTAGTGCTTAGCACTATTTTGAAGCCTCATGCGTTTCGCACGAGAAGCGCTTAAAAAATAAACAAAAAGAACAACCAAATCTGCCTCACGTGTTTCTCACATGGACGCCTAAAGAGAAAAGAAAAACTTCTTTGTCAATTAGGAAGCCGCCCCAAAAGGAAGCAGTCACGTGAAATGCACGTGAGCTCTATCCAAGTGCTTAGCACTTCTGTAAAAAGAGGGAAACGAACAAATAAAGCCCAAAGCCTAGAACTCATGTGCTTCCTCCGTGAGTATCATGCAGAGTGCTCAGCACTCCATGATTAGTCAAAAATGACTAAAAACGCTCACATTTGAGTACCTCACGTATTTCACACGTGAGTACCACAGGACTGTAGTGCTTAGCACTAATCCAGCACCCCACGTATTTCACACGTGAGCGTTGTATGTCCCAGTACTCAGCACTTTTGGGTAATTATGGAAACTCAATCTCAGCCCAAAATTGGCTAAGTTTCCCGATGTTAAACCTCCTTCTTTTTAAATCAATCGAGCCCATATGCTCTGGATTTCCAAGGTCTCAAATATGAACAAAAATTCTTAAGTCCACAATAACCCATTTTCCCTCAAATACGGGATTTGGTTTAAAGGTACATCTCTTCACACCTCTGATACACGTCGTTGTAATTCCTCAACGTCTTCAGAGAGGTGGCGGGTCCCGACGACCAACAGCTTCTTTCGTTGATGCACTTCCAAATTAATATGCATGACCGCCCTAAATTAGACACATTCCATATCAACACTGTTCACTTCGTCACGTAACAAATATACGTGCGTGTACGCTCCAAACATGGCGATAATGAACCGAAATGTCCCTAAACTAATATTCGCCTAAAAAACGGCGATAACTGACCGTGACGTCCTTAAACTAAAATAAGTCGAGCCCCCAAATGCTCACATAAATTTAAGTCGATCTTAATCTCAAATAAGATTAACGGTCCTTAAATAAAATAAACCCAAATCTAAAACATACGGATTTGGACTAATCCACGCCCTACGGGCGACGACATAAACTAGTCTCCGTATACAATCCACGGGCAAACAAAACAAACAAAAACACACATGATGTCACGCCCCGCTTCCCAGTGTACGGCGTAGGGGACGCGACGAGACCGCTACGTATTTACTCTGAAGTAAATACGCTAAGCGTATCTAAGCAATATAAAAAAAATGTACTCAAGAGACAAATGTAGTGAAACGACAACTTTATTTATTAACATTCTTTTGTACAATGCATCGAAAAATAAATACATCTGAATGAAAGCAATGTCTAAACAATGGCATAACAGAAATGGAAAGTACTGAAATGAAATGTGTAAAATAAAGCTAGAGCTCTGGGTCGTAAGCAAGCTGATCCAATTCCGCGCTGGTAGGGTCGATCTCCTGAGTGTCTAGATCACCTGACAACATTCCAGAAAAGAAAGAGAAATAATGTCGTCGGCGAACAATCGCTCGATAAGCCCCAAAGGTAAGGGAGAAATAGAAAAGGCAGAGAGTAAGAGAGAGAGTGTAGCTTTTAAAGTTGTATTATATTGTTATACTGTTGTATTCATTAACGCTGTTGTTTGTAGCTTTGTACCAAAAGATGCCAGTGTATACGAGAGGAGTCTCTATATGCCAGAGACTAATGCAAATGGAAGTACTAGGCTCCGTCGATAATACCACGGAACAACGGTATGGATGTTGTCACGCCCCGCTTCTCAGAGTGCGCTAAGATCGGCACATGACAGAGCCAACCATGCTACCTGTGACTAGGAAACATCCCTCCACAGTCACATTACGGCTGTCTATAGATATCAAGAACAGGAAAATAAAAGAAACAATCTAGTATATGTCCATGAGCCAGAAATAACGAGTCAAGAAATAATATGCGGAAGCAATAAATCCAAGTAACAATGAAAATCTGGAAAGTACGTCCCATAATACGAGCTCACATCAGGAATGAAAATACGAAATGAAACTAAACTAACTAGCTAATAACATGATCTTCACTGCTCGGCTTGTTGGTCAAAATACTCCTGAACTGCCTGCGACAGAGATAGCGGATCTGGGCCATGCAAAACCCAGACGTCAGTGCGTCATGATATCAACCAATAATAAATGAATATAATACACGAGATATGCAGGTATGAATCATAAACAGTATCATGAATGTAATAAGTAAACACGGATATAGAACAGTGAAGTGTATCAATATATATGACGTGCAGCGATCAATCTAAACTGTGCTACTGGGTTATCTATTCTAAAGTTTGATTGAAATCAATTAATGTAATCCTCCATGTAACTCAAAGGATATGTCCCGTTACCCCCCAGGACCACGGATCAGGAATAAGTGAACCAAGAGTGGTTCTGTCCCGTTACCCCCTGGGACCACGGATCAAGAATATGTAAGAGTCACGAATGGCTCTATCCCGTTACCCCCCGGGACCACGGATCAAGAATATGTAAGAGTCACGAATGGCTCTGTCCCGTTACCCCCCGGGACAACGGATAAAGTAATACCCTTTTAAGATACACTTTAGTTTACACTTTTGATTTCTCCATACCTTCAAGGTTATGTGTTCAAGTCAGGTATTGATAAATCTGAAGCTAATGCCAACACAGGATCAAGCAGGAACATGTTTGTCTATACAGACAACATGATATGTTCATCGCGACAACATGTCAGGATTGTCGGCATTAGAAACAGGATCAGGTAACATGTCAAGTAATGATATATCAGGTCATGTCAGGTTGTGTACATGTATCAAGTTATGTCAAGTAGTGGTGTATCAGGTCACGTCAAGTAGTTTACAGGTATCAAACGGATGCTCATAATAAAACTGTAACAGGTATGGGTGCACAAATAAAGTATGGATGCACAAATATTTATCAGGGATTACATCATGACTATGTAGGATGCACAAGATCAAGTATGAGATACTAATGTAACAGTAAAATGAAATAATATGGTCTCGGCGTACAACTAGATATGTAATAAACCGTACGGATACAGACGGATACTATAAAACTGTAAATCGGTAAAATTTGCTGAATATTAAAACACAAGCACTATTATTTATTAAATAGATATTGATATAATAATATTAACATGGATAACATATTCAAACCGATTAATAACTATAAAATTGGTATTGATTAACCATGCACAAGAAAGTTCCGTTCAGAAATTCAGCGTCACCCTGATTTGTAAAATAGCTTAAAAATAGCAAACGTTCTCCAAAAGGGACGTGCCTTATACAAAAACAATGATAATTCAATAAGGATTTCATTTTTATAAGTTGAAGTATCTCAGGTTGTTTCTACAAAAAGGTATGAACATTCGAAATTGAAAGTTTGCTGCTGGAATTTCCCTGGACAACAGTTTAGAGATATTTTTATTTGCATTTTACGTTATTTAAAAAATTTATTTTGCAAGAAAATATTTCATAGAGTTATAGTATTCTGAGTTAGATTCGTAACAAACTAAAGAAAGTATACTAATTATTTTTCTATGATTTATAATGAATTTTATAAGGTAAGGTGTACAGTAAATTTCAGATTTGTCGTATCAACTTTTTAACGACGTTTCATATGTAAAATATAATATTTTCAAACTATATTTTGTATAGCATTATAAAATGAAGATTATAAACTAATTAAAGATAATAATAAGAAATATTATGACGATATAAATTTTTATAGATATAATTATAGCATGTCGCAAGTTGTAAACTTTCATACTTTTTATATTATAAAACCGATTAACGTTAAATAAATACGGTATATAAATTATATAGATATAGCTGTATGATGATGATGATGATGATGATGATGATACGGAAACATATAAATAAATTACATAAAGCATAGCATGTAGCAAGTTGTAAACTTGCCTCGATCGAATCACGTGACGGATACGCACGGCAAGTCCGACGTCGGTAAATCGTCGCAACGCACACGTGGCATGCGGGACGGGTCCAGACAAGGCAAGAGGGTGATCACACAGGAAAGGTACATTCACTGGATCACTCGGATCGTCAGCGACGAGCACGACTCCGGCGGTGATCACCGGAATCAAGAAACAAGATCAAGAAAAAGAAAGAAGAAAGAAGAAGAAGTAAGAAGAAGATGCTCTGTATTAAATAAGGAAAGAAAATAAATAAATAAATATAAATATATATATGCAGAGGGGGGAGAGAGAGTCACGAGAGAGAGAGAGAAAAAGGGGTTGTTAGTTTGTTAGGAAATTAGTTTAGATTTAAATTTAAAAAAATCTTTTATTAGTTAACTAAATTTTAATTTGTATCAGTTTATAAAATTAATATCATATAAATAAAATTTGATATTCTGGTAAATACAAACATAGTCCAAAACATGTACGGGTCGGGTCTAAAATTCAGTTTTAAAATACGAAAAATATACATGTCGACCAAAATTAAAGTTGGATAACCGGGTAACGAAAATGCATACCCCAAGAACGGATGCACGTACATGCGCGTAGCCATCCAAACAAGTCCGTTTTTACTGAACGGGACGAGAAAAAGATGCGCAGATGCTACCACGGGGTTAAGGGTATCATGCATGCCATGCAATATATTTTTAAAATATTTTATGTGACTTTAAATGATATATATAAAATGCAGATGCCAGATATAATGCGAGTATGCAATGTACAAATAAATGAAAGTGCACGAGTCCATCTAACAAGTCAGGGTAGATCATAAACATGAATCAAGACAGGTTTCAATCAAGCGGGTCAGGTCGGATGCAAATACAGATGTCAAAAACACTATTCGCACAAAAAACACAGTAAATCAGGAAAATACCATAAATAAAGAAATACTTGACTAGAACTGGTATAAATGAACTAGGGTGTTATAATGTAATTACGTCTTATGGTTGCTGTCTCGTGCCACTTCTAACACGTTCCATACCAATCTACCCCTTAAACCCCACGATATCTTATTTGTATTGTTTGTATTGCAACTTGTATTGTCTTATAATATAGATTGTATAATTGGATGACTTGCCGAAACCATGATATCAGTAAATGGATGTAACTGGAGAATCATGGATATAACTGGAGAATCATGTGAATGGAAGTATATCCATGGTTCGGTTCAGTCAATACGGATTGAATAGATTGAATATATGTATTCAGGGATTCATGTTGAATTATAGATTGTAGATTGTACTTGAATCATATTCAAGTCAGATTATTTATAATGAGACTCAGTCTGAGTCAGAACAATAAAAAAAGAAATTGAAGTCCTGAATTAGGTTTTGATGTTATCGGTAACCGCTGCATATGGGCGGCAAGATTTGTGTCTTTTTCAAAGACGATTACCGTATTGATAACACCGTTGTTAAGTTGTCTACCTTAGATAGGCAAGCATCCATACCTCCGGCTCTGTGAGGCTCAAGAGACTGGTCCCGCTTAAACCTATATTTACTATGGTCCTTAATTTATAGAACTTGAAGGGGTTTTATATAAAAATACTTTTGTATAATTTTCAAAATACACCCCAAGTATTTAATTATCGTCTTTAGAGTTGTCATAGATGTATATTTTATATTTGTGATATTTCTAGTGAAAATAACCTAATTTCTTAATATAGGGTATTTAATTGTAATATTGAACTTGTATTGAATTCATGGTATTTTAATGTAAAGTGATTCTTGTGATTTTAGAAAAAGTTGGAATATTTATATTATCACAAAATAGATATTTTAATGATACATATTTATATATATTTATATCAAAATAATTTTAATATTATATTTCTAGAAATCTCATTTTCTTAAGTTATTTGTATTTTAAATCTCTCGAGACCGAATGCTCCTTGCGGAGGTCTACATCTTGCACTACTGAGCCCAGGGATATGCGATAATTCGCACCATCCCAGTCGGGTTCCCCAAAATGGGTTGTAGCGGCGCTTTGCAAAGATTTATAAAAAAATACATAATCTCGTAGAAAACGGTTTTAAATAGTATGTGGTATTTATATGTAAAGTTTCGTTTTCCCGTATTCTATGTTCCCGAAAGATATTGTGCTATGTTGTATATGAGTGTTGTGAGGAGGTAGGTCATTACATCGTGATCTAATTAAAGGCATAGCAAATTTAATGATGTTTTAAAGTAGAAAGTAAACTGCATGGTATTTTAGTGAAAAAGAGCGGTAAAAGTTACAAAATGAAATATTTTGTTATGAAACTTATTCAACATGTTTTGTTAATGGTTAATAGTCAAGATGTAAGAGTTTAGTATGGTTGTATTTGAGAAAAGTTGATCTGTTTAAAGAAAACCGAATCGGAAGTCGGATTAACTCCGCTTCCGTCGGGTTTTATTAAAAGGAGTTTTAAGATTAGAGAATAGAAGAGGGAGGTAGGAATTACTGTCTTAGAATCAAGAGAAGAGGTAGAGTTGGAAGTAGGATTCTCCGGTGCGTCGTTTCGCCGCCGGAAGCTCCTAGGGTCGTCGTCGGAAGTTCGCCAGAGTTTCGCCATTCGCTAACTCTACTTGTACACAAAAGTTTTAGGGATTTTCTTGAGAGTTTTGGACAGAAATTTGGAGTGAGGAGGGTGTGTTAGAGTTGATATTTTTAGGGAAAGATTAGGGTTAGGGTAGGTGAAAGGTTGAATTGAAAATGTAAAAAAAAATTGTATTAAAAATATGGTTTAATGTGGTTTTAAAGAGATCTGTTAAATTGCAGGAAATTTAAAGTGTACAGGGATAATGGGGAGGCCAAAAGACACACTTTTCCTGTTGACAACTCGGCGATCCGGCTCAACTCGGCCGGCTTCGGCGGGCCGAGTCGACCGAGTCGCCGGCCCGAGTCGGCCGAGTCGGGCCGGGGCTCGCTGCCACGTGTCCCTCGTCGCTGGTCTGCATAGTGGGGTAGTTTGTTTTTAGTGTGACCTTTGGTTTTACGGATTTAACACGTGCAGACTCTTAAAATTCTAAAAATTTAAAAAGAAATCAATATTAAAAATAATGTGGGGGATGGGATTTGAACTCTGGTGCTTTAGTTCAGCAGTACAAGGTATTACTAATGAGCTACAAGCTGCTTCTTGTTATTAAAAAGCAAAACAAACTTATAACTTATGCTCGGGCAAAAGTACCCCTTTCTGTATTTTTTTGAAAAATTTGTACAGAAAGTTGTACAGAAAGTTTAGGGTTGTTACACACGACACGAAGTGAACTTCTGGAGAAGGAGAAAATGGTTATCGCATTGTGGTAACGTATTTAACAGCAGGGGCTTGCGCCTGCAGAGAAGTGCTTCCCCACAATCAAAAAACCCCTCACAAAATGAGGGGGAATCTGATAAAATCTGCTACAACGGCTGCGGTCCAAACCCCTGATATATGGTGCCATAAATCAACTTGGTATCTTTGGAGAGGTGGACGGATAAATCCAAATAGTATCTACCTCCAGATTCAGGCAAGACGATCCATCCCGGTTCGTCTCTATTTCCGGTGGTGAACAGATTCTGGCACGCCCGGTGGGACCTTTTCCTCTTTCCACTCCACACTTCGTGTGTCGTGTTTCGTGAACAAAATCGCGGTTCGCTATGATTGCCCTTGGATTCGAGGTAATAAGATTTGGTTACTTTCTCCTGTGCAGAAGAGAACATCAATGGCTTCCAACTGCACCACCTGCAACAGCAACTCCCGCTCCGTCCCAACTGAAGGAGTGACTTACGGGCCCAATGCGGCCTCCATCTTTTTAATGCCGGTGGGGCAAGTAACTCAAGCTACTATCGGATTGTTCTTTGGGACCATACTCCCACCAACGAGTTTCAGCGCCGCAAGACGAAGCTCCCAAGAAGTCGGTCTTCGATCGACTTGCAACCATGACGGCCCCTCTCAAAGGGTCGTCCAAATATGATGTCTCAGTCTTCAATAGGCTGAGCCGAAGCTCAGACGTCTCAGCCTTCAACAGGATGAGCCAGAACCAAAACGGGCTCGTAAAGAGGCTCATCATACCTGAAGGGGCTGCCCCAAAACAGATAGCCTTTCCAACTCCTCCTGCAGGTGAAGTCGTCAAAAGCACTTCCCCTACCAGAAGATCGGTCTTCGGAAGATTGGCCATTCCATCGCAAACTATGCCAAGGACGTCAGTCTTCAATAGGTTGGCACCAGCAACAGTCCCTCACCAAAGCCAGGGACATGAAGAAACCGCTTCCAAAACTAAGGCGGTCCCGTCTGCAAGACAAGTTCGACGTCACCACTGGCGTCGAGTGAGAAAAGCTGGGGGTAACTCTCTCTCTGGACTAACCCCACCAGCTCCGATGGTGGAAATTGACGCTGCTGTTCCAAACGGAAACAGTTTTGATCTACTCAGGAGGGTTCGCAAGGACTCTCCAACGGCGGTACTAAAGAAATCTCCCCCGTCTGCAGAGGTCACTGTGCAGGCAAAGCTGGAGCATCCCCATCAACGGCTCTCCTCCCAAATTCACAGGGTCTGGCGAAAAGTCCAGGACTCTGTAATCAACAAAGATTACTCTCGTCGAACGAAGAAATTGAAAGCTCGGCAAAAGGAAGACCACTCCTCCATCATACAAAGAAGGTCTTCTTATACACGGGTGCCTGTTACAACAGCTCCGTCAACTTCGACCTCCCACAAAAGGACGGGGCCGGAGAAAATCCCACCGCCTGTTGCAAATTCCAATGGTGCCGGACCCAAACGCCCCAAATCTGGGGGCATGATCGTGCATACGATCCACATGGCTTCTAGGAAATAGGAAATCCGTGCTTCTGTGGATCATCGACCGCAAACTCGGTCATTGAAAAAATCTCAGGAGCAACAACAAAAGCTCCAGGAGATGCTAACGAAAATGGCAGCACTCACAAGACAGAAAGAAATTCCGGAACAAGCAAGTGAACAGCGCCAAGAGCAGGAGACCGATACAGAGTTCCTGCGAAGGGCGCTTGAAAGAAATGACAAGGAGGCCACGGAATGAGCTGCTAACATAAAGAAGATGGCGCTTCTGTTCCAGGACATGGGTGGAATGATTATCCAGCCAGAATCTCCAGCCGAGGATCTGCCGATAATCATCGAGGATGACAGAGGGGAAACACCAAACCCTCTTCGAGCTCTATCAACAGCTAAGGAGGAAACAATCTCCAAGGCTGCTGTTGATGACTATATAGCTCAACAAATATGAGCTCTTCAAGCTACTGAAGCGGCATGCCAAATCTTCAGAACTGGGCGACCGTATCCAGGTTGGTATGAGAAAATCAAGTACCCGCCAAGATATACGATCCCCAAGTTCCATGCGTACAAGGGGACATGAAACCCACATCAGCATGTCACGCAGTTCAGAGCTCTGTTCGGCAACACTGGAGGCGATGAAAAACTGTTGCTCCGCCAGTTCGTTGGCAGAGACGGCTTTTGAATGGTACTCGGAGCTCCCAAATGACTCCGTGAGAACATTCACAGAGATGGAACAGCTGTTCACAAAGCGGTACGCCAGCGCAAGCGAGCGCACCCCGATCACGACATTAATCAATGCCAGGGTAAAGGCAGGAGAAACCTGGGTCCAATATGCGATCCGGTGGCGGAACCTATGATCAAAGTGCGAACAGTGCATCGAAGAATCTCCCGCCGTGGGCATGTTCATTGGGACCCTAGATCCTCAGACGACTGTGTCCTAGTTCATGACGTTCTTCAAGCCGACCACCTTCCAGGCTCTGATCGACAAATTGGCCCAAATGGACCAGATGGGCCATAGGCCTTCCTCCTCAGATAAGGACCCTCGAAATGCCAAGGGTAAAGGGAAAGCGGCCTTCGTTGCCAACACGCAACAGCAACCGAGTGGTCCAAAGCCAGCCACTCACCAAAACAACGTGCGACCGCGGCTATCCCTGGAAGAAAGGCTAGGACGCGCTTACTCGTTTCCCTGTGAAAAGACGAGGAGACTCTTCGAGTTGGCAGTGTGCAACAAACTCATCACACCGCCAGACCCATGACGTCCACCGCAACCTAGCGACATCAACAACCCCAACTACTGCTCCTATCACAGAATGGCGAGCCACCCAATTGAGGATTGCTACGTCTTCAAGAACTGGGTCGAGGATCAGTATAAACAAGGGATGTTCGCGCTGTCTGAGAACTGAAGGGTGAACCCGCCTCAGAAGCAAACTCCAAAAAGGTGGATGCACCGGGGGCATCATGCTCACTCGTGGAAGAAACTCCATGGGAAGCCGTTTTTTCAGCTAAAACCAAAAGAATGCTGAAGGATATACAGGCATGTCCGGCAGTCAGGTGGAGAAGCCCACTTGAGCCCGAAATCATCGAAGGATGTTGAAACTACGTCCCGTACCGAAAATTGTTGACAAAGGGCAAAATCCCCAAGTCAAGCCTTCAAAGTCTTCGAAGAAAAAAAAGAAGACAAAGAAGCCTGTGCAGCCTGCCGAGTATGACGACAAGTGCACAGACCTACAATGGTACATTGACGCGCTAGAGCAGTACAACCAGAAGGCGCGTACACCAGTCACCCTCGAAGAGTTCCTCAAGCATATTCTTTAGAACGAAGATCGTGACAACGATAAGGAAAATAACTCATCAGAAGAAACCGAAGACTATGTAGCAAGTTGCCATATGGTCTCCCATTCGTTGTTAAATAGCAAAGGAGCTTCCTCAGCATCAGAAAACCAAGCAGAGGAACTGGGGGCTGGATCGGCACTAAAATCGCTGGAACTGTCAGAAGACCCGATCGATAGGCTGTTAAACGAAGCCTTTCGGAAAAGCAAAGCTGACCGAAAACGCGAAACAACCATATATGAAAAGGCTAAGCGTCAGCGTCAGAATGAAGAAGCTGCGGCGGTGATAAGTCATAAAGTACTCCAACCAAACCAAAGCACACCTGCGACAAATAAGAGCAGGATCAAAGCAGAGAAGCGTTTCTCCAAAGCCCTGTCAATGGGAATGAAGCTGCCACCTCTCGTAGAAAACACTCCCGAGGTCACATGCCTCGATGGAGACGATTCACATCCAAGCTACTGTCCATATCATCGGAGGGTTACTCATCCCACCGAAGAATGCAGTGCCTTCATGAAGTGGTGGCAGGGATATGTTGCCCATAAAAAACACTTCAAGAGGATGAAGCGCGAAACTCGTCGACAGCAAAGAAGTGCGATAGATGTGCGTGGAAAAACGACTGGCAACTATCATATGGACAAAGGGAAAGAAAAAATCTCTGAGGAAATTACCCTCGACAAAACTCGCCTTATAGCACAGCAAAACCTGAAGACTTATAAGGCAAGGATGACACAGTCATACGAAAGACTGACTAGGCCGAGAACATTCTGCCAAGGCGAGCTCATGCTAGTCATCAAAAGACCGATGATCTTCAATCGTGCAAAATGGGGGAAATTCGAGCTAAACTATGAAGGCCCATACATCATAGAAAAAGTCTACCAAGGTGGAGCCTATCTGCTCATGGATATGCATAGCGAAAGACCATTCCGACCAATAAATGGCCGATTCCTCAAGAAATACTACGCTTGATGAGTTATGACTAAGGTCAACGATAGATGATGACGCTTGTATCCGCTCTCTATCTTCCTGAGTCAAAACTCTGAAAGTAGTGTTCAAGAAAACTTCACCTCAAACATGGCGATAATGGACCGAGACGTCCCTAAACCAATACTCGTCCCCAAAAGGGGAATGACGGACCGAGATGTCCTTACACTAAACGGCGCCTAAAACATGGCAACAACGGACTTAGAAGTCTTTAAACTAGGCATTCGCCTCAAACACGGCGATAACGGACCGAGACATCTTTACACTAAAAATGCGCCTCAAACATGGCGACAATGGACCGAAAAGTTCTTAAACTAAAAATTCGCCTCAAACACGGTGATAATTGACCAGAACGTCCCTAAACTAGCGCGTCGCCTCAAATACGGCGATATGCTCTCCTGAGATCTATATTACAATCGAAGCCTCAACGGCGAAGGCTGCAACTCAAGTCCCACCGGCTACACAGCTACTCCAGCGGTGAAGTCACCCCCATGTCCTACTGGCAAAAAGATGGGTCATTAAAAAAAACTGTATATCCACAAGCAAAATGGGCACAGATGAAAACCCGAATGGGCGCCGTGAGTAAAAATAGCAGGATTACCAGCGAGCTTGTGAAAACCCGGAAGGACGCAATCTCATAAAAAAAGGGTATGTCCACAAGCAAAATGGGCACGGATGAAAACCCGAAAGGGCGCCGTGAGTAAAAACGGCAAGATTACCGGCGAGCTTGTGAAAACCCGGAAGGGCGCAATCTCGTAAAATTTTTTTTACACTTACGAGATCCTCTCGACTCGTAAGGAGAACTCCCCCTATGAGACCCTCACAGCTCATAGGATTCAAAAGCCTTAAACTACAGGAATCCAAACTTGTTCTTAAGCCGTCGTATCCCCCAAGTTGCCCTACACGCGTTCTAATATTGGCCCTTGTATACAATCGACGGGCACAAATAAACAATTTTCCCGCCAGGTTCCACCAATGATTTGAAATGTCCTCATATGGTGAACGACACTTGTAAGTCCTCTAGACTTATAAGGAGAAAATACTCTTATAAGATTCTTACGACTTATAAGAGAACACACACTTAGGAATCCCCACGATTCCTAAGGAGAAAATGCATCTACGAGATCCTCACGACTCATAAGATGGAATAACTTTTTGAGACCCTTACGGCTCATAAAGTCAAAAAGTCTTAGTCGACAGGATCTTAACCCTGTTTACCAAGCCATCTTTGTTCAAATTGATAAAGCCAAATGATGATTCGCTCCTGGCAACATTCCAGTTGTAGCGATGCTGATGCCTAAACAGGTGTCAAACTCCAAGTCCTTTCACGGTAAATGATGATTCGCTCCTGGAAATATTCCAGTCGTAGCGATGCTGATGCCAAGGTTGGTATCGGATTCTAAACTCGCAATAAAAACAGCAGCGAGTAAAAAAAATATGAATATAAAAAAATAGCCGAAATGTTTGGGCAGCTCACAATAAAAAGCAACGAGTAAAAATATAAAAATAACCGAAATGATTGGGCACCGCGGATAAAAAAAAGTCGAAATGATTGGGCAATCGCGACTTTCGCGATATGAAAAGCTGAAAGATAGAGCATCGTGGAAATCCAAAATAAAATAAAATAAAAGGAAAATTTCTTTGCCCTGCAGGTGAGTTTACACTGACCCCTGTATACAATCCATGGGCACAAATGAAAAAGAAAACCATATTTTCCCACCAGGCTCCATCAAAGGGAGAGCCAGACCTCGACGACAACATTTACAGCTAAGAGATCATCCCGACGTACCTTCTCATTCCGACAGGATGCAGACACGACATCAACAAAGTCCCAAAGGTCAAATCAAAAATAGAGTCACGGCAAAACCCTAGTTCCAAGTCTTGACGGTCCATACACAACTTAAAGACTACCCCGACGTTCCTTCTCATTCCGACAGGATGCAGACACGATGTCAACAAAGACCTAATGGTCAAATCAAAAATGGAGTCACGAAAAAATCCTAACTCCAAGTCTCGACGGCGCATATACAACCTAGAGGCTATCTCGGCGTTCCCCTCCTTATTTCAGCAGGACGCAGACTCAACTATCAAATAAAACGAGAGCAATGGTATATTCCTAGCTCCGGGCTTCAACTGCGATATATACAGTATAGAGGTCCTACAGATGTCTACCCTACTTCAACAAAGAAATGGCATGACATCGTCAAAAAAAATTGAAGCAACGGCATATTCCCAGCTTCGGGTCTCGACGGCAACTCATATAAAACCTAAAAGACTATCGGGGATCATTCCACACCAGTGCGGAGTGGTTATGACTCGGGGCTCCAAACTGAGCCTAACCTTAAGTAAAAAGCGACATGGAAAATTCCTAACTCTTACTCTTCCGACGGTAATATAACCTAAGGAGATTATTTGAAGACGTCTTGTCCAGCCCCCGAAGGGATCATAGATACGACAATCGCGGGGTTACTCGAACACCAGCTTAAAGACTGTATATCGAGGAATACATCAGCCATCGCGACGGTACTACGGACTTAAAACCCTAGTACCACAAACCTAACAGATCTCTGTCGTAAAGAATGGAGGTTATCTATATACAACGTTAGGAAAACTTTGCCTGTAAACCCAAGGGAGGTAAACTAAATTAACTCCGAAATGAGTACATAAACTACTTTACGCCAAGTCAAGACATCAAGAAACAAAAAGGCGCAACTCATGGGCCCCGGGTTTCAGAACTACATTTCTTAAGGATCGAGATCTGAGAAGACGCTTGAATCCGCTCGCTATATTCTCATATTAAAATTCTAATAAAATTCGTGTATGCCAGCTAGAAACCGGCCAAATGCTATGCATCACTTCAGTCCAATGTTCACCTATGTCTAGATGCATGCATCAGAAACTTCTAAAGATTAAAATACAAAATATGTGTACAGAGGAAGGATGCCCATATGAATATGCGCTGGGGATGAAACGTTCAGTGCTCGACATTATTTTTATTTATGCGATCAGAGATACAAGGATTAACAAAAAAATATACAAGATTTCATAATTCTCTCTCTGCCTTCTCCACCATGTAGAAGCGACAATCTTCACGAAGAGTCACTCCCCATCGGTCAGCACCATGCTCATCAGCGAAGGCAGACATGATGGCCCGCTGAGCCCGTATCTGGCTTAGCGGACGAACCGAACAATCCCTCAAAGGCTGGGTAATCAAACAAGCCTCATGAAAGCACTTGATCTTGTCCTCTGCCGCGTCGAGAATCAACAGAGTTATCTCCGCTGGATGAGGAGGGATGTCAGCAAGTATAGACGAGAGGATCGTCCGAAACCAAATAGAGCCGTCAGGAAGAGGAGAGCCCCTACGAGCCAGCTCGTACATTACCATGTCACATTGGTCATCAATGAGAACAGGATCCGCTAAAAGCGCAGCAAAACGAGGGACGATTCCCTCGATAGGTACCTCCCACAGTTGCCGACGAGCATGCGGACGATTGCAAGCCATAACTCTTGGTTCGTTAAAAAGTGGATCTTTCCTTGTGAAAGAAGGGGGAAGCAGAGCTTCAGATTATAAAGAGGAGCATTCAAGTCTAGGCACAGAAAGTGTGGTGCATGGTGGATCTATTCCCAAGGCCCGGCCAAAAGGGCATGGGAAAAGAAAGAGTTGACTCATGGGAATCAGAGGAAGGAGGTGAAACGACTCCATCAGTAGTGCCTTACATGCACGATACGTGAACGCCCGTTTTGATTCTTTCCGGGACTAGAGCGGCGCCTCACGTGCATAACATGTGAGTGCCGGCGCTAGATCAGGATTAAAATCCTCAGCAGCGCCTCACGCGCATGACACATGGGCGCCAGCAACAGTTTTTATATATGTATAACAACACTTCATGTGAGACACATATGGGCATTGGCATAAAGAGAAAATGGAATTTTGTCATTCATACTTCGAAGAAATTTATACATTGGTGATAAAGGAAAAAAAAGACAACAACAACAATAAAAAAACATCATCAAAGTGTTTACAACAGCAAAACACTGAATCCCGGACACGGATTCAGGAACATGGAAGCAAGTCTGGGTAAAATGCTTCCGGCTTCTTTGGCCATTTTCTTATGCATTTTCTCGCGAATGCAAGCGTCAGGATCCCCATTAATGTCGTCCGTCCTCTGGTATGTGGATATTATCGCCTTCTGTTGGAAGACGTGATGCAAAATATCAACAAGATCATCTCTTCGCTTCTTTGAGATCAGACTCATCAGATATAGTGAATGCACCTTGTCTTCGGCATCATCAAGCGCCTCGAGTGGCAGAGCCTCGTTAAGCCCAGAAATTGCAGCCCAGATCGACCCAACGATAATGTTCAAGAGAGCAGAATGGCGGGGGAGTAACCAACCATTGTAGTCTTCAAAACGACACATCACCTCAGCACATTGGGCGTCGGTAAATTCTTGGCCTTGACAACGGCCCTGGATGCGAATGTCCTCATAAGAGATAATCTCTTCAAGATCGTAAAGATGAGAACCCATAATATCTAAAAAGAAAAATCAGTAAGGGGTTAGCAATCAAAATGATGAGGAAAGTACTCATTATAAGAATCCAAAAGGATTCTCATTTAATGAAGAATCTAATTAAACTGTGGAGTTAAACTCCCAATACCCTCGGAAAATGTGTTGCACAACGGATTCAAATCTGTGAAAAGGGTATTAAAACCCTAAAAAGAAAAAAATGCCGAAGAACAGAAGGGGAATAAAATTCCCAAAAGTCTCTGGGTCTCTCAGAGCTAAGCTCTGTAAGATGGAATTAAATTCCTTTAATAATGGGATTAAATCCCAGAAACCCCCATGGTGGGGAAACAAAGAAAATGGAATTAAATTCTAAGGATCCTTAAAGATCGGTGATAGGAAAAACCCTAAGAGGAGAACTAACAATCTTCAAGACCTCAAAGTCTACTTAAAAGAAAAAGTTTTTAGATCTCTAAGAAATCAGTTCAAGAAAAGAGCAGAGCTCTGTTGATGGATTTAAAATTCAAGGCAAGAACGAAAAGGGTTTTCTAAGAGGTGAATGCCTTTCATGATTCTTACCCAAAAGAAGTGTTTGCAAAGTTTAACTCTGAAATCCTAGGACAGAGAACTAAGCTCTGGAAGGAGAATTAAATTCTCAAAGAAAGAATTAGAGACGAAGATGAAGAAACAGTGGTCATCTCAGTATCAGAGCAACACTGAGATGACCACTGTTTCTTGCAAGCCATGTGAGAGCAACAATGGGGGGAATTTGTTCTTTCTCTGGTTGAGATTTGCAGAAGCATATCTCCCCACAAGTTGAGAATTTAATTCTCATCGGAAAGATTCTGTTCTGCAGATTCAAAATGTAGGGGAAAAGAACTAAGTTAAAAAGAAAGAAAAGGCACATATGGGAATTTAATTCCTCCAAAAATTAGGGTTTACCATACATAAAGAACTTGGTTCTTAGAAAAGTGAAAAAGAACTTAGTTCTCCAATACAAACGATAATGATGGTCCAAGATCTTCAAAACTGAAATCTTGATAATCATCAATGACTAAAAATGTCATTAACAGAGATCAATATCTCTAAGAAAACACAAGAACAATTTGGTGACTCGATTAGTGCTTAGCACTATTTTGAGCCCTCACGTGTTTCCCACGAGAAGTGCTTACAAATAAACAAAAAGAACGGCCAAACTGCCTCACGTGTTTCTCACGTGGGCTCCTAAAGAGCAAAGAAAAACTTCTTTGTCGATTAGGCAGCCGTCCCAAAAGAAAGCAGTCACGTGAAATACACGTAATCTCTATCCAAGTGCCTAGCATTTTTGTAAAAAGAAGGAAACGAACAAATAAAGCCCATCACTCATGTGCTTCCCACATGAGTATCATGCAGAGTGCTCAGCACTCCATGATTAGTCAAAAATGACTAAAAACGCTCACATCTGAGCGTCTCACGTGTTTCACACGTGAGTACCACAGAACTCTAGTGCTTAGCACTTAATCTAGCACCCCACGTGTTTTACACATGTGCACTGTATGTCCCAGTGCTCAGCACTGTTGGGTAATTATGGAAACTCAATCTCAGCCCAAAAGGCAAAGTTTCCTGATGTTAAACCTCCTTCTTTTTAAATCAATCGAGCCCATATGCTATTGATTTCCAAGGTCTCAAATATGACAAAAAATTCTTAAGTCCACAACAATCCCTTTTCCCTCAAATACGGGATTTGGTTTAAGGATACATTTCTTCACACCTCTGATACACGTCGTTGTAATTCCTCAACATCTTCAGAGAGGTAGCGGCTCTCGACGACCAACAACTTATTTCATTGATGCACTTCCAAATTGATGTGCATGACCACCCCAAATCAGGCACATTCCATATCAACACTGTTCACTTCGTCACGTAACAAATACACGTGCGCGTAAGATGAATAATGGACCGAGATGTCCTTAAACTAAAACTTCACATAAAAAACGGTGACAGTGGACCGAGATGTCCTTAAACTAAAAATTCATCTCAAAAAACGGTGACAGCGGACCGAGATGTCCTTAAACTAAAACTTCGCCCAAAAAACGGCGACAGCGGACAGAGATGTCTTTAAACTAAAACTTCGCCTAAAAAACGACGACAATGGACCGAGATGTCCTTAAACTAATATTCACCCTAAACATGGCGATAATGGACTGAAATGTCCCTAAACTAATATTCGCCTCAAAAATGGCGATAGCTGACTGTGACGTCCTTAAACTAAAATAAGTCAAGCCCTCAAATGCTCACATACATTTAAGTCGATCTTAATCTCAAAATAGATTAACGGTCCTTAAATAAAATAAACCCAAATCTAAAACAAATGGATTTGGACTAATCCACGCCCTGCGAGCGATGACATAAACTAGTCTTCGTATACAATCCACGGGCAACCAAAAAAAACAAAAAAACACACGACACGAAGTGAACTGCTGGAGAAGGAGAAAGTGGTTATCGCATTGTGGTAACGTAATTAACTGCAGCGGCTTGCGCCTGCAGGGAAGAGCGTCCCCACAATCAAAAAACCCCTCACAAAATGAGAGGGAATCTGATAAAGTCTGCTGCAACGGCCGCATCTGTCTAAACCTCCGATATATGGTGCTATAAATCAACTTGGTATCTTCGGAGAGGTGGATGGATAAATCTAAATAGCATCTGCCCCCAGATTCTGGCAAGACAACACATCCCAGTTCATCACTGTTTCCGGTGGTGAACATGCATACCGGGACCCCGTGGCGAATGCGGATGGCATAAGCGTATGTTCTATTTTCGTTTCTTTTATGCAATGATAGGATTAATTGATGGGACCGTATTAACATTGATTAATGCAAGGAAAATAAACCAAAGCTTAAATCGTTGGAACAGTTTCAAAACTACTCGGTTTTCTTCAAAAAGCAACTTTTAAATGCGAAGCCTAAACCACTCCTTTTAAATGATATCATGGTTGCTTCAACTATATCAAGTTCATTACATTCACGGTTTTGCCAAAACCATTCATAGCCCTCCGTCATTTCAGATAGGTATTCAGTAGTATTCAAGCTATATATTTTGACCTTCACTAAGGCATGGTGATTGGTAGCTGCTGTGTATTCATCTGTAGCATAGATAGATGCGTTGGTTTGGGACAGTCGTACTACTATTTTGGCCTTCGTCAAGGGTATGTACGGGTGGGTTCAAATTAATCTGGACAATGACGGGTAGAACTTGACTTTCAACTTATGATATGTTGGCCTTCGTCAAGATCATAAGAGCTTGGGGCAAAAATCCACATCGGGAGTTTCTAAGGAAATTGAAACTTGCTAGTGTTGCATACCATCTGGAGTGTGATGATTTTGGTAGGATTCCGTCAAGGTTATCACACGATGATATTTGGATCCCGATCCTACTGTGAGTATCCGCTACTCCTCGGGAGATTTTTCATTAAACAATCAATGCTATAAACCAAGTAGGTGTCTAGAACGGTGTTAGCGGGGCTATGCCTCCAGGGAAAAGAGGTTATGTAATTAAGAAACTTCGCGAAAGTGTTTGAAAACCTCCCTCGAAGTACCAACACTAGCCTGGCCGAAAGGTTAAGCAAGAATTGTAAGAGTGAGATTAATCCTGACTAATTCTTCTTTTATAGTTTGAGGAAGAATTCGAGAAACAGTGGGAGCCATCCTGTTTAGATAAACTAATAACCAATCTAAACTTGCAAGAGTATCATGCTGAGTGTTTCTTCTCTCTCTCCTAATTTCAGTGACCATAATGACCGGACTTAGGTTACTGCTAGATAATAATCTATTGACTGGGCCAAACTATAATGACTGGCAAAAGAATGTCCAGATGACCATTATCTATGAAAAACTGGGCTACCTCCTTACTACCAAAGCCCCGCCGTCCCAGGTCCAGATTCCACGGTCGCGGATGTTGATATCCATAAGACATGGGAAAAGGATTGTGCGAGAGCCAAGTGCCTCGTATTAGCCTCAATGGATTATGAACACCAGAGACAGCATGAGAATATGGGCTTAGGTTCCATCTTCCTCCATACCAAAGTTTTATATGGAGAGCAATCTCGTATCACAAGATATGAGACCTTGAAGAAATTGATTCAGATGAGCTTGGCTGTCGAGTCATCTGCAGGGGACCACGTCCTTACGATGATTAGCTATATTAAAGAGCTCGCGGACCTTGGAACCACGTTGGAGAACGAGTTATTTACTGACATAATTCTACAGTCGCTCCCTGACCAAAGTTTCACTTCCAGAACTCCTCAACATGTTGAGGAGCGCTGAGGGCACTCTGCAGGATGTCAGTGATATATGACTTAGAGACCATTATTGTATCATACTGGATTGTATATTACTTAATGGGAGCTTGGGATATACACGGATATAGTAACAGTCTTGCTCGAAATGGTAGTATTCTACCTGGTTTGTTTCTACCTCAATACGTGCATGTGTTTCTTTTAGCATATCGCTTATACATGTTGGTAGGGCCCTTAGGATCTTTGCTTGATTACTAGCGTTGTGATGGCAGTCACACTAGTAGGGGATGGGTAGTCTATATGCACATCCTATACAGGTCCCTAGCCGTAGGATTATCGAGACAGGGCATCGATACTCCACAGTAGACTATTGTATACGCTTCTCATCCCAGCAGGGGAGATGGTCTGTCCCACAGCCATCAGTACGTCATACTGGAGATAGTATGCCGGTGTTCATTAGGTTATGAGTACACTGGACAAGACTCGTCGGGAACTGTTGGTGGGTATTATACCTGTCGTCGGGTAGCAGTTCCTAGGTGACATGAGTACAGCTTAGTCTGTCGACTTGACACTGCTACTTCGCCTCGAGTGTGTTCCCACTATACTTTGATTACTACCCTACCACGGCTCAAAGGAGTCGTGCAAACAGGTAGTAGTTGGGTGCAGTCCCGAAGCACTTGGAGGCAGTGGCGGTTAGATAGGATTCGTCTCTCCCGGTATTGGGGGTTAATATCGTGCTGTGTTCGGAAGGCCATCACACAAAGTCTTTGGCCAAGGCAAGTGAGATTTACTGGTAGGTATTCCAGTAGTTTCTCAGGGTGTATTGGGTTACTCTCCGACATGACTTATTACGCTATTAGGGGTCTGACGATTACCGCCCCCTAGGCCCGATATGCGATACTCTTAGACGAACAGACCGGACTGTACAGAGATTGTCATATTCAGGCTCAGTAGGAGTTCGGATGGGTTTTCCTCATCGGCCTTCTTATCGACATCTACCTGGGGACCGTTACATGCAGCTGGTACCGCTTGCGGGCTGTGGTTAAATCTACTGCCAGTGTAGTGTCGAGTCTTTAGAGTCCCACACAGAGAGTTTCCCTGCACCGGGCAAAATGTGTAGAGGCCGTATGGTTTTACGGCAGGGTTTCGATCACTTACGTGCACTTGTGCGCGTATGATGTTCAGGCGGATAATAATAGTGGGCTTTGGTTTAATCCAGATCCTAGTATTATATTGATGGATCAGTTTCGTCTCTTTGTATTCATGTTTCTCGGAACACGAATGCAGGTATGTATATACGAATGAGAGAGGCATATAAGGAGACACCTCTTTAGGGTTTTGACCATTGACTTGATTAAAACAATTATGAGGTGGAGGAAAGTATTGTTCTCCGCCGAAAATCGCGACAGGGACGTTGGGACGTCTGGCCTGAATTTTGGGGGCAGATGCTATTTGGTTTTATCCGTCTACCTCTCCAAAAATGCCAAGTTAATTTATGGCACCATGTATCGAAGGTTTAGACGGATGCGGTCGATGTAGCAGACTTCGTCAGATTCCCCCTCGTTGTGAGGGGTTTTTGATTGTGGGGACGCTTTTCCCTGCAGGCGCAAGCCCCTGCAGTTAATTACGCTACCGCATCGCGGTAACAACTTTCTCCTTCTCCAGATGGTCACTTCGTGTCGTGTGTGTTTGTTTTATTTTTGGTTGCCCGTGGATTGTATACGGAGACTAATTTATGTTGTCGCCCATAGGGCGTGGATTAGTCCAAATCCGTATTTTCTTAGATTTGGTTTTGGGGTTGGTTTTAAGGATCGTTAATCTCATTTGAGACTAAGATCAACTTAAACGTTTGTTAAGAATACGTTAGTCTAATTTTAGACTAAGATCTACTTAACAGGATCATTTAGATCCAACAAAAGAGCATTTGGACTCTATTGTTTTAGTTTAGGGACTTGCGGTCCATAAGTTTAAGGACATCATAGTCCATGAGCTTAAGGACCTCATAGTCCATAGAGTTTAGTTTAGGGACGTTGCGGTCCGTAGTTAGTTTAAAGACGTTACGGTCTAATAGGGTGTATCTATGGGTTTGGAAATGTACCAAAAAAATTGTTGGTTGTCGGGACCCGCCATCTCTCTGAAGACGTTGAATAATTACAACGACTTGTATCAGAGGTATAGAGAGATGTACCTTTGAACCAAATGTCAGATTGAGAAGGAATGGGATAACATTACTTTGAATGTCATCTGAGATCAATTTTGAAAGACCTGAGTATAATTGAGGTTCGGTTGAAAAAGAGTTTTGGCTTTGGGAGACTTAGTTAACTTGGGCTAAGGTTGGTCTAAAACACTAGCATATGTTTGGCGCTCACGTGCTCCCACGTGAGGTCTTAAAGTATTGTTTAAATACTGAAGATATGAAGCGCTCACGGGGGGTCATGTGAGGTGCTTGAAGTAGCATTAAACGCTGAGAGTCTGAGGCGCTCACGTGAGGTCACGTGAGGTACTTGAAGTAGTGTTAAACATTAAGAATTTAAGACGCTCACGTGGGGTCACGTGAGGCGCTTGAAGTAGTGTTAAACACTAAGGATTTGAGGAGCTCACGTGGGTTCATGTGAGGCGCTTGAAATAGTGTTAAACACTAAGAATTTGAGGCGCTCACGTGGGGTCACGCGAGGTGCTTGAAATTTGGCGCAATTGCCTTTGATCTATTCCCTTTCTGCTTTATGAAAGCTAAGCACTGCTTACGGGGTCACGTGGGATCGCTTGAGCCGATCTCAGTTTGTTCTCTTTTTGTTCAAGCACTAATCTTTTCCTTACGTGCATGAAGATCTTGAGTTTTGAGACGTTCGAGCCCCTTTTTTATAAGAATTAATTTCTTCTATAGGGTTAAACCCTAATTTTATCAGAGAAATTAAATTCCTATATATTTTTGGTAAGAATTAAACTCTTTTGGATTCAGTTCTTTCCCCTAGGTTTTGAATCTGCATGACAGAATCTCCCCGACGAGAATTAAATTCTCAACTTGTGGGGAGATCTGCTTGTGCAAATCTTAACCAGCGGAAGAACTAAGTTCTTTGAGAAGAGTTAAACTCTTGGTTTGAGAATTAAATTCTCTTTGTTTTGTGGGAGCTTATGCGGTGATCTCCTTCCTTCTCTTACCTAAAGTTTCTTTCTTCTTTGAAGAGACCTTCTTCTTTCTGGAGAATTAAATTCTCTTTTCTCTCTTTTTTTTCTTTCAAGGGGGTTCTTCTCTCTCCTTCCCTTCCCTCTCTGTGTCTCCTTCTTTTTTTTTTTCTTCTTAGCTCCTATTTATAGGAGAAAGAAAAGAATCGGTTTGTTCAGCCAATCTCTCATTGAGAGATTTTGATTGATTTTATAACCAACATGATCTTTTAGATCACCCGGTGAATTTTATTCACCGTTGGATTTTTAATCCAAAGACTTCTGTTTTACAGAAGATATCTTGTTTGTTGTTCTTAACAAGATTAGGAAGATATTTCCCTGTACAGAATTTTTCTGTAAATTGGTGATCTTTTAATCACCATTGGATTGTTAATCCAATGGCGTTCTGTTTTACAAAGCGCAATCTTTCTTGTTTGGAAAGATCTAGGGAAATATTTTTTCCAATTAGGGCTTTTGATTCCTTTTAATTAGAATTTAATTCTATTAGTTCAGAGGGCTTAGGAGCCCATCACGTGTTGGCACGTGACCTCACCAATTAAGCATAAAGCTTCTTAATTAGAATTTAATTCTATTAGTCAAAGGGCTTAGGAGTCCATCACGTGTTGGCACGTGACCTCACCAATTAAGCATAAAGCATTTAATTAGAATTTAATTTTATTAGTTCAGAGGGCTCAGGAACCCATCACGTGTTGGCACGTGACCTCACCAATTAAGCATCTCCAATTGTTTATTTCATTCAGCGCCTATAGAATTTGCCTATAAAAAGTCACGTGTCTGCACGTAAGGTCCGATCACATGTGGGCACGTGATGCTCCACTTGGGGGCTTTCCTCGTTGCTTTATTCATATGTTTTATTCAGTTCCCATGAGGGAACAAGTATTTGTTATTTTTTGTAAATTATAATTGAGGCATGGCTACTTGTTTTGACTACTTGATTTTGTTTGACCATTTGACTTGGCTTGACCACTTGACTTGGTTTGACTATTTGACTTAGATATTTTTGTGAGATATTTTGTAACCTAGATATTTTGATGAGATCTTTTTCATGCCATTCTTGTGGTCATGTGAAGTTAGCCATCTCATTTTCAATTATCATTTATCAAAAATCATTTCTCTTTCCTCAAGTGAGCTCTCATGTTAGCTTTCTTCTTCTTCCTCTCAACTAAAACCCTAAAAGCTCTCATGTGTTGAGAATCCTAGGGTTTCAAGAGACAAATAAATTCATCTTCATACTCTACATCACCTAGGACATCAAGTTTAGCAAGCTTGTTGCCCTAGTTACCTCGGTTTTGAGGTAGAGCTCGGACTATAAACCCTCGGGTGGATCGTCTTTGACTCGAGGAGGCCGTGAAGGTTGCTACAATCCGGATCGATCCTTGGAGCCTACGTAGACGAGGAGGACAGCGATGAAGACCCGAAGGACATGTATCGTAAGGTATAACTTCGTATCCGAGTAGTTAAACCTGAAGTAGTTTGCTAGCTAGGGTTTATAGACGATCCTTGGTTCTAGTCGGTGTTGCGAAGCTCGTAAAAATCATTTTTTACAAATTCCGCCTCCCTACAAACACGTGGGGTGCGCGACATCGACTTACACAGGAATCCAGGGAGACACCTACTCTGCTCATTGGGAAATCTTCCTCTTCTAGATGCAAAACGAAAGCCAAGGGAGAGAAGAAGAAGGCCTCCACCAAGCCGATAGGCGGTGTCAGTGAGGTACAGGGAAAGGACAGGGCAAAAGTTGCAGGTATAACATTAGGGAAGGATAAATGTTTCTATTATCACAGGAAAGGGTATTGGCAGAAGGACTGCAGGGCTTGGAAAGCCAGAAACCAGGATTCGAAGAACGTTGTGGTTTCAACTTCGGGTGTATTTATGATTAAAAACTGTCTGTCAATTAACTTTACTTCTTGGGTATTAGATACCGGATCGGGATCTCATATCTGTAATTCATTATAGGCTTTGAGAAACCGTAGAGTTATCAAGTCAGGTGATATGACTCTCAGGGTTGCTAATAGAATGAGCGTAGACGCTGTATCCGTAGGGGAATATCACCTAGGATTGACAAGTGGGCAAATTTTGATTTTGCGTAACTATTTGTGTGTACCTAATCTGGCTTGTAATATTATCTCTGTATCTTTACTTTCTATAAAAGGTTATGATTTTACATTTATAAGCGATGTTGTCAACATCCACCTAAATCAAGTTTTGATTGGGTCAGGTACACTAGATAACGGTATATACATATTAAATCAAGCTCAGGTTTTCAACGTCCAGAACACACTTAAAAGAAAGTCTCCAGAATTAAATCAGGCTTTCTTAAGGCATTGTAGACTGTGTCACATCAAAGAAATACGATTGAAGAAGTTATATAAAGAGGGATATTTGGATCCGTTCGAATATCAGTCCTATGCAACTTGTCAATCATGTCTCAATAGAAAGATGACAAAGACTCCGTTCACTGGACACGGGATAAGAGCAAGCGAGCTCTTGGGACTTATACACAGCGACGTGTGTAGTCTAATTTCTACACATGTAAGAAGTGGTTATTCCTATTTTATTACTTTTACGGATGATTTCTTAAGGTATGGACATGTATTCTTGATGAAACATAAATCTGAGGCCTTTGAGAAATTCTGAGAATATAAAAATGAAGTGGAAAAACAAACCGGCAAAAGTATCAAGACACTTAGATCTGATCGAGGTGGTGAATACTTGAGTACCGAGTTTATAGATTACTTAAAAGAGAATAGAATTCTCTCTCAGCTTACTCTTCCATACACACCTCAACACAACGGTGTATCGAAAAGGCGGAACCGAACCATATTGGATATGGTACGTTCCATTATGAGTAACGATGAGTTATCGCGATCCTTCTGGGGTTATGCACTAGAATCGGCTGCAAATCATTTGAAAAAGGTTCCCACTAAGACTGTGCCTACCACACCATATCAGATGTGGAGTGGGAAGAAACCCTATTTTAAGTATCTGAAGATATGGGGATATCCAGCTTTAGTAAAAAAACAGCATGCGGACAAACTCGAGGCACGCTCAGTACTATGTAAGTTTGTGGGATACCCAAAGAACTCTAGGGGGTATCTTTTTCTATTAAGTAGAGGAACAAAAGGTTTTTGTTTCTCAGCATGCTGACTTTTTGGAAACTCAATTTTTAGAAATAGTGATAAGTGGGAGCGCAATAGAACTGGAAGATATTACAGAACCATAAGCTATTACTGAAAGCATGGTGGAACCAAAAGTTTCGAAAAAACCGGACATCCCCGCGCCACTCCGCAGGACTAGTAGGCAGTCTCATCCGCCCGAGAGATACTACGGTTTTCTCATAGACGGGGATAGAGAGGATTGCATCATCGATGATGATGAGTCAACCTGCTTCCAGCAAGCCATTCAGAGAAGAGACTCGGTAAAATGGCTGGATGCAATGCGGACCGAAATATAGTCCATGTACACTAAAAAGTATAGACTTTGGACATTGCTCCAGAAGGGGTAACCCGTAGGCTGCAAATGGATCTTCAGAAAGAAGATTGGTGTAGATACACATGTTGAAACCTATAAGGCTAGACTTATTGCAAAAGGTTTTCGTCAAAAACCTGGTTTGGACTATGATGAAACCTTTTCTCCAGTGGCTATGCTTAAATCCATTCGGATCCTTCTTTCCATTACTGCCTTCCACGATTATGAAATTTGGCAGATGGACGAAAAGACCGCTTTTATGGATTGAAATTTGGTAGAGTGTGTTTATATGGATCAGCTGGAGGGTTTCATAGAGAGTGGGAGCAGTGGAAAGGTGTGCAACTTGCTTAAATCCATTTATGGATTAAAGCAGGCATCGCGGAGTTGGAACATCTGTTTTGATGAGACGGTCAAGCAATTCGACTTTATAAAAAATCCAGATGAACCATGCATCTATAGTAAAATTATAGCGAGGAGTGTGGTATTCCTCGTCTTGTACGTGGATGACATTCTCTTAATAGGAAATGATATTCCTATTCTACAATCAGTCAAAAGATTCTTGTCACAAAGGTTCTCCATGAAGGACCTTGGTGATGCCTCTTACATTCTGCGGATCCAGATCTATTGTGATAGATCTAATAGGATATTGGGACTTTCACAGTAAAGGTATATCGACACCATACTGAAAAGATTCAGTATGGAAGATTCAAAGCACGGTAATCTATCGGCTTGTCACGGAATCACCCTCTCCAAAGAGATGTCTCGCAAGAATGATTGGCTAATCTAGTAGAGGATAATGAAGTAGGAATTTTGCTCACTTTAGAAATAATTTTCTCACTAATTTTCTTCACCTCACATCAAGCTAGAAAGCTTGAGGAAGAAGATGAAGAAAGCAACCATGGAATGAAGCAAGTGAAGAATGAAACTCAAGATGTGAGAATAGTAACCATGGATGAGTTTGTATCATATACTAACTCATATAGAGACTAAACCATGGCTAATCTAATCGTTGGGTTAATAAATATCTTCAAGTAAAACAAAATTAGTGGACTTGGTTAATAGTTCCACAAGTTTCTACAAGCTTCAACCATGTGACTAATTTCCATCTAATTTGATTTAATTTCAATAAATAAAACCTTACATTATATTAAGCATGGTGTGATTCTCAAACACCCATGTAGCATGTAGCATCAAGCATGACACAAAATATGTACATTAATATATATCACATATATACTAAGTGTACACTAGTGAGAAAAAGAATACTTAAGTGAGCTAATATTAGTTAATGTAAGATAATATATCAAATATATAATTATATATTAAATTATTAAATCAACACTTGATTTAATAATCTGGCTATATCACATACAACCGACTAATATCAAATGTATCAACTTGTCGAATCAACACTTGATTCGATAGCTCAGTTATATCACATATAACCGACCGATATCACATATCGCGAGAATAGATTACGGTATCGCATACGCGTATTAATCTCGGTCCCGCACATATCATATATGTGCTCCAACTTCGTTTCTCTTGAGCAGGAAATCTCTGTGTAGGACTCTAAAGACTCGTCAATACGCGGGCAGTAGGTGGTGATCATATCAGTCACCCACAAACCGCAAGCGGTCTTCTAAACGTAACGGCCACCCGGGTATTGAGCGATCAGAAGATCAACAAGCAAGTCTGCTCATACTCCTGCGAATCCAATAAGTAACACTACCGTACAGTCCGGTTTCTTCGTCTGATATGTCGCATATCACAGCCTAGGGCTGGTATAACGTCAGACCCCAATAACCTGATAAGTCATGCTGATGTAAGGATCATAACGGTTCGAGAAACTACTGATAAGACTTACCAGTAGATCTCAGCAACCCTGGCTTAGGATTTCCTGTTATGGCCAATCAAGCATAGCGCAACATCAACCCCTAATACCGGGAGAGACGAAATCCCCTCCTATCGCTCATTGCCTCTATGTGACTCGGGACTGTACCCAAAAACCACTATTTTGCATGATCTCTTGAATGTGGTAAGGTGGAAATCAAAGCACAGTGGGAATCACACAAGACTCTATGACGATCTCGGGTCGACAGACTAACCTGTACCAGTGTTACTAGAGAACTGCTAGATGACGATAGGTATAATACCATCTAGGAGTTCTCGGCGAGTTCGTTCAGTGTACCCAGTCTCCACTGAGCACACGTATACTATCTCTGATGTCAAACACCAATGAATGTGGGATCATCCATCGCCCATCATATGGGTCGAGAAGCGTATACGCTAGTCTACTCTGGAATAACGATGCCCCGTCTCGATATTCCCACGACTAGGAAAATTTGAAAGATGCACTTACCGACTACCTTTGCCCCGCTAGTATGATTAGCATCATAATCATGGTAGTCAAGTACTCATCCTAAGGGCTTTATTAACATGTAATAGAAAGACAATAAGTGTACATGTTAAGATAAAGAGCAACCAGATAGCATACTATCATGTCAAGCAAGAAATTCCTCCCTATATATGTCCAAGAATCCACTATAATATACATCACATGTATAATAATGGCCTCTAGGGCATACATATAACTAACAATTTTCCACTTGCACTAAGGCCATTTGTTGTAATATCTCATACCCAACGCCCCATAAAAGTCTCTCTAGGGAAAGGCCTCTGTGAGTGGATCCGCCGTGTTATCCTTCGCATCAACTCTCCTTACCTCGATCTCTTGGAGATCAACCATCTCCCTGATCAGGTGATACTGTCCTCAGAATATGTCTGGATCGCTGATGCGGCCGGTGTTCATAAGCCAAAGCCACAACTCCATTGTAGTCACAATAACAGTTATTGGATGCTCAATGGTAGGAACCATGTTCATCCCATGAACAAGAATTATCCAGACATCCACTTTGGTAGTATCGTTGGTAGCGATGCATTCAGCCTTTATTGTCTAGTTTGCCACGGTATATAGCTTGGAACTCTTCCAACATACCGTCCCTCCACTGAGAGTAAAGACAAATCCCGAGACTGACTTTCAGTCAACCTTATCACTCTGGAAGTACGAATTGGTAAAGGGCTCCCACTAGAGTTTACCGTTACCAAACCCCAAGAATATTTCTTTAGTGCTTCTCAAGTACTTAAGAATGTCCTACACAACTGTCTAGTGATTCTCCCAAGATCCGATTAATTCTTGATTACTACAACTAGTGAGTCAGCTATATCTGGTATGGTACATAACATCGCATACATGATAGAGCCTAGTGCCGAAGCATAAGGTATCCCTTACACGTGAGCTCTCTCCAAATCAGTCTTTGAAGACATCTTTTTGGAGAGAGTAATTCATGAGTTGTGGGCGAACCACCACACTTAGAATCTTCCATACTAAACCCCTTTAGTATGGTGTTAATGTACATGTATTTGGGACACTTCCAATATCCACTTAGATCTATCACCATAGATCATAATCCACAAGATGTGGTAGGTATCGTCCAGATCTTCCATGGAGAATCCTCGTGACAAGAGGAGCTTGACCGAGTGTAGCATAGGAAACCATTTTCTATCAAGAGTATGTTATATACATACAATACATGGAAGAAAAACTTACTCTCTACTACCTTCTTATATATACAAGGTTCATCTACCTTTTTGATGAAGGCAAACACTTTGACTATCACATCAAAACAGATGTTCCAACTCCGCGATGTGTGCTTTAATCCTGATAGACTTAAGTATAGGTTAGGTAACTAACGGCAGAGCGGGGCAGGGCTAGCGCGGGTGTAAAACATAAGTAACGTCTATATAATATATAATTTATACTATATATAGTATCTATCACAGCACATCACATGATCACATCACAGATATCGCAGGAGAAGAAACATATGAAACATTGGATATACTAGGACGTCCGTGTTTTATTTTGAGACTCTATAAAACACAGATTCCACGGTCGCGATGAATAGCCAAACCCACACCCCTAGACCCCTACGAGAGCGGCAAGCAACCCTTCCAATTCTAGGGTTAGGAGACCCGGACTCGACTCCTCGAGTTGGTCTCCCACTGGACCCTAGAACCCGGTTACTTGTGCTCTCCTCCTTGGGTCTATCCTAGTGCGGAAAAGTAAATAATATACAAATGGTGACAACGACCTTAACCCGGAAGTGCCCAATAAAAGAATATTATATACATTTAATTTTATATGAATGAAAAATAAAAACTCTCATCTCACATAAAACCCCCGGCTATTCAGAACGCGACGATCCAATATAACATATCCAGCAACACATAACATCACATGTCATCAACGTAAGTAAATATGCGCATCCCAACTGTCGTTGACATATAGCAACGAAACCGGCGATAACACATATTACACTTACAGTCGCAGAAAAGAAAGTGTAAAACTACAACAGTTGGAATCCGCAACCTTCTTAGATATCGCATGCCTAACAATTATAAACCCCGCATTTTAGTCTCTATATCGAAAACACTTTTCAATATCTGGTCGGGTAATTCAACAAGATTCCCGAAAACCTGATCGAATGCTCGTCGCAAACTTTAGTAGACGGCCGCACCCCGATGCCGTCGACGAAGTGCTTTAAGGTGGAACACCGCTGCCGCGAGCACCCGAATGGATGCTTTTGGTGATGGGGTTCTCCTACAGTCACTTGGTCGGGGCTATGAGGCATGGCTGTCTATTAAGTTTACCCGGCGAGTATCCGCGTACGCTACGTGATTGCGACGGACTTTTGATCGCATCAAAATTCCGTGGCAACCGATCAATTGAGACTAAACTGCTATGTTTATAACATCCAAATTAGTTATCTCATAACTACTTGTGGATTCCAAATATTGTATCACATTCCAGATAAATAGAAAATGTTAAACTTTCCGATCGAATAAACAAACACCCAAGTTTTCCCAGATAGTTCTCAACACTTGAGGGGAGTTTAAAAACATCTATCACATGCCACAGTACCAACGGTCCAGCCGTAGAAGGGTCAAGCCAACGCCTCACATGTGGCATGCCGTACTGCCCCAAACCCTAAGGCTCAAAGGGCAGTTCAAGACGGTCACATAATCGAGTTAAGGTTTGTTGTCTTCTAGAGGGTCCATCGCGTAACTTGCACGATCTAGCAATTCTTAAACAAACAGAAAAATCCAACACTTGGAAATTTTCCGGGTCGGGAAAAATTGAGTTATTGATATCCGTTCGAATATTTTAATACTTTCTAAATATCCGGAAAACACAACGAAATTAAATTTTCCGATTGAACCGACAATTATAAAATAAACCCCAGAATACTCAATCCTTGAGTCAGATTAAAAATACCCATAAAATAGTAACAACATAGGCAAGTATTACTGTGTAAAAAAACGTCCCTAATACCCTTACCTTTCCGCGGAACCGCCGCCAAAGGTGGCTTATTGCTGCGGTTCCGCGGCCAAGTTGAGGAATTGGGGGCTCGTTTTTCATGGTAATTCTTAGAAAACCCTGCTGAATTTTTTAGGTATTTTTAATACAGAAAAATCCCAGATTTTAAAAAATGTACAGAGAGGGTTTTATTTTGTAGTTTCCGAGTTCGATCGGGGTTTTAACTTCGTAAACTCATCGCCTAATGCTCTAGCTAGGCTCTGATACCACTGTTGGGTTACTAGGCACACTAACAAGGCTCTACAAGGCATCGACCATGCCGGATTAAAATTATTAGGTGCCGAACAACCCTAAGAAAGATCGTTAACTAGATATTAGGCGAATCAAAAGCAAGTAAACCACATTTACACTAAAGGAAAGGGACTACAACCTTTGTAGATCCGGTCCTCCACTTCCAAAGCTCCGTGACGACGTCCCTTCGCTGCAATCATCCAACTCCCGGACTTTCAGACGGCTCCTTGAGAAATTGTAACGGGATCGCTTGAAGCCTTCGATGCCAAAGATGATCTACGTCGAAGGAATACGGACTCAAGCTTCTACTTCACTAACCAAAGAATTAGTGAAGCAAACACCCTAAACTAAAGTGCTAGTCTAGTAGAAGATGGTGAGATAGGAAATGGGTACACTTTAGATTTTCTTTTCTCACTTTGTATCTCTCTCTTTTATCAAACCCTAGCAAGAAATGAAGGAGGAAGAAGATGAGCTCAAAAAATGAGAATGGAAAAATGATCAAGAGAGAGAGTCCTTACCATGGTGAGTGAGTATCATATACTTAACTCATGTAGAGACAATACCATAGTTAATTATAGTGGTTATGTTAGTTAATAGATTAAGTAAAACAAAATAAGTGGAATAAGTCAAAGCATCCATAAGCTTCATGAAGCTTCATGTATGTGAGCTCATTATCCATTTGTTTTAGAATTACTTAAATATAAAAACCTAACCATTATAATTATAATGGTGTATGTCTCATACACCCATGTCTTGTGTATCATCAAACATGATACAATTTGTGCACTAATAAATATATATATCACATATATATTAACTAGTGCACAAGTGAGAAAAATAAATGCTTAAGTGAACCAATGTTAGTTAATGTAAATTAGTATATCCAATATACAATTGTACACTAAATTATTAAATCAACACTTGACTTAATAATCCGGTTATATCGTATACAACCGACTAACATTCAAGGTATCGACTTATCGAATCAACCCTTGATTCGATAAGTAGGTTATATCGCATACAACCAATCGATACAAACATCGCGAGAAACGAATACGGTATCACATACTCGCATCATTCTCGGTCCCGCACATATCACATATGCGCTCCTATCTCGTTTCGCCTGAGCCAGTACAACCCCTATGTAGGACTCTAAAGACTCGTCAATACGCCGGCAGTAGGTGATGATCATATCAAGCACCCACAAGCCGTCAGCGGTACTAGCTGGACGTAACGGCTACCCGGGTATTGAGCGATCAGAAGATCAGCAAGCAAGCCCGCTCCAACTCCTGTAAAAGCCTGACAGTGACACTACCGTACAGTCCGGTCTCCTCGTCTGATATGTCGCATATCAGTTCTAGGGGTGGTAAACGTCAGACCCCAATAACCGATAAGTCATGCTGATATGAGGCGCATAACGGGTCGAGAAACTACTGGTAACACGTACCAGTATATCTCTAAACCAGCCCTGGTCAGGGACTTCCCTGTTATGGCCAATCGAGCATAGCGCAACATCAACCCCCAATACCGGGAGAGACGAAACCCCTCCTATCACTCATTGCCTCCATATGACTCGGGACTGTACCCAAAAACCACCGTTTTGCATGCCCTCTTGGATGGGTAAGGTGGAAATCAAAGCACAGTGGGAATCACACAAGACTCTATGACGATCTCGGGTCTACAGACTAACCTGTACCAGTGCCACCAGAGAACTGCCATCTGACGTAAGGTATAATACCATCTGGGAGTTCTCGGCGAGTCCGTCTAGTGTACCCAGTCTCCACTGAGTACCCGTATATCATCTCTGATGTCAAACACCAATGGATGTGAGATCATCCATCGCCCATCAGTATGGGTCGAGAAGGCATAGGCTAGTCTACTCTGGTATATCGATGCCCCGTCTCGATACACCCATGACTAGGGACCTTGAAGGATGTACTTATGGACTACCATGTCCCCACTAGTATGATCCGCATCATAGTCCAGGTAGTCAAGTACACATCCTAAGGGCTTTACCAACATGTAACAGAAAGACAATCAGTATACACGTTAAGGTAAAGTGCAACCAGATAGCATACTATCATGTCGAGCAAGAAAGTCCTCCCTATATATGTCCAAGCATCCACTACAATATACATCAGATGTATAGTAATGGCCTCTAGGGCATACACATAACTAACAATCTCTCACTTGCACTAGGGCCATCTGATAACAGTGGTTGTAGCATCTCATACTCAACCATCCCATAAAAAGTCTCTCTCTCTGGGAAAAGGCCTTTGTGAGTGGATCCACCGTGTTGTCCTCTGAGTCTACTCTCCTGACCTTGATCCCCTGGAGATCAAACATCTCCATGATCAGGTGACACTGCCTTAGAATATGTCTGGATCACTGATGGGACGGGCGTTCCTAGGCATAAGCCACAACTCCATTGTCACACAATGGTAGGAACGAAGTTCATCTCATGAACTAATATACACCCAGACTGCCTCTTTGGTAGCATCTTTGGTAACGATGTATCTTGCCTTTATCGTCTAGTATGCCACGGTATCTAGCTTGGAACTCTTCCAACATACCGTCCCTTTACTGAGGGTAAAGACAATGCCTGCGACTGACATTCAGTCGTCCTGATCATCCTGGAACCTTTCCAGTGATTCTCCCTAGGATCAGTTGATACCATCTCACTACAACCAGTGAGTATCCTAACATCCAATTAGATCTATCTCATAGATCCAAAACCCAGGATTTGGGAGGTATCATTTTGATCTTCTATGGAGAATCCTTGTGATAAGCGGAGATTGATCGAGCGTAGCATAGGAAACTCCTTCCCTATCAAGAGTATGTCATCCACGTACTCTACGAGGATCACCACCATACTCCCTACTACCTTTTTGTATATACAAGGTTCATCTACCATTTTGATGATGTCAAACTTTTTGACTAACTCATCAAAACAGATGTTCCATCTTCGCGATGCCTGCTTTATCACATAAAACATCTTACACACGTTTCCGCTGCTCCCACTGTCTACGAAGCCCTCCAACTGTGTACTTATAGACTCTCTCTTCTAAAACATCATTTAGAAAAGCACTCATGACACCCAACCGCCAGATATCGTAGTCATGGTATGTAGCCGTGGCAAGTAGGATCTGGATGGACTTAAGCATAGGCCTCAGAAAAGGTTTCATCATTAGCCACAATTGGTCTATGATGCAATCCTTTAACAGGTCTAGCTTTGAAAGTCTCAACCTTTCCATGTACACCAAGTAATCTTCTCAAGATATACTCGCTCCGGATGGGGATTTAACCCTTCAGATAAAGCAACCAAAGTCCATACTTTGTTGGTGTATAAGGATTCCATCTCAGATCGCTAAGCATCCAGCCATTCTTACATAGTCCCACTCCTGATGGCCAGCTCGAAACTAGTTGGGTCATCACCTCATGATGCAATCCTTGCTCCCACTGTCATAGAGAAACCGAAGTATCTCTCAAGTGGGTGAGGAACCCTACTAGATCGGCGGAGAGGCTAAGGTTCGTTGGTTACTATTGAATCCTTTGGTTCTACCAAATCATCAGCTGCAGTTTGTATAGATGGAACTCCTTCCAGTTCTACCTCATGTCCACTAATTTTTCCACAAGTTATATCCTTTCACAAAGGTGGCATGCTGAGAAACAAAACATCTTTTGTTCCTCGGTTAGGTAGAAGATATTCCCTTGCAATTGCTTGGGATATCCAACAAACTTCTACAGAACTGACTTTGCCTCGAGCTTGTCCGGATTATGCTTTTAGACATAGGCTGGACAACCCCAAATCTTAACAAACTTAAGATATGGGCTCTTCCCTTTCCATATCTCATATGGAGTGGTAGGCATCTGATTTGGTTGGAACCCCATTCAATAGGTATGCAACTTCATAAGTGCATAACTCTCAAAAGGAAAATAGGTAACTCAGTAGTACTCATCATAGAGCACACCTTATCATATAGGGTGTGATTGCTCCGCCCCGATACACCGACGTGCTGTGGTGTATATGGAGGAGTAATGCTGAGAGAGAATCTCATTCTCCTTTAGAATAATCCAGGAATTCCGTGCTCAAGTATTCTCCTCCCTGATTACATCAAAGGACATAATACTTATACCCATTTTGGTTCTCTACTTCTAACTTATATTCTGTGAATATCTCAAAAGGTTCGGACTTGTGTTTCAACAGGAACATATGTCTGAATCTTGAGAGATTATCAGAGAATGTAATGAAGTACAAAGAACCGGTCTTGGCATGTGTAGACATGGGATCTTCATACATCAACATGTATTATCCCAAAAGTTCACTAACTCTTTCTCTGTTTCCATTAAACAGAGCTATGGTCATCTTATCTGTGACATGACCAGCAAGTTTCACAAGATGTAAATTCAAACTAATTTAAATATGCATCTATATGTAACTTTAGCTAGTCGGGTCGCATTGATATGACCTAGTCTACAATACCTCAAGAAGGATCCGTTCATTTCTGAACTCTTCCTCTTGTGTGTGTTCTGTATACTAAGAACTGTAGTTTGATTTAGAACGTCAATGCTTTTAGATAATGTGCCTAAACCGATCAACTTTTGATATAGGAAATGTTCAAAACATTATCCAACAATACAAAATTATATCCTTTCTTTACTAATAAAGAGACTGATATGATTTTGTATATCATGTTCGGTATCTAATAACATTCGTTCAGAATCAATGTATTCTGGTAATACTGGGTGATAGTGACCAATAGACTTGGCTGCAACACTTGCACAGTTTTCTGTCTCATGAAACTTATCTCCCGTTCTCAGTTCTCTACCTATCTGTAGCCCATGTAACAAATTACATATGTGGGATCCTGATCCGGTATCACATATCCAGGACATAAAGGATACTGAGAAACAGTTCTCTGTAATGAAAACACCCGGATGATGCATCATCATGCACTTTCTTCGTTTGGGCGGCACGGGAAATCTGGTATTCCCCAAATTCCTGCTCTGTCTTATAACAATTATAAGTTGGAGTGGGACCAGCGTTCCCCAGCTCAGTATAACAAGCGGTTTCGGTCAATACATCCGTATTATTATCTTGATTAAGGCGTGATATGGTCGCTACCTGGAGAGAGAGAGAAGAAAATACTCTGTGTATGCTCTTGCAAGATCAGATTGGTTATTATTTTATCTAATCAGGATGGCTCCCACTGTTTTTATCAAATCTTCCTTCAAACCCTAAAAGGAAAGACTAGCCGGGATTAATTACACGCTACAAGTTCGCCAATCTTTCAGCCGGGCTAGTGTCGGTACTTTGAGGGAGGTTCCCCGTGCTTTCGCACGGACCTAATTAAAGTAAACCTCGTTTTCCCAGAGGCGTAACCCCGTTGACACCTTTCTAGACACCTACTTGATCGGCTAATTGTAATGTGTAAAACTCTCCCAGGAGTAACAATTACTCGCAGTGGGTATCGGGATCCAACTATCTCATAGAAGGTATGCAATCTCATTGCAAATTTCAACACTTGAAATTCCCGATAATTTTGCCCCTAACGTGCTATGACCTTGACGAAAGCCAACAAACCATATCCCGCTAGTCAAGTTCAACCCGTACATTTCTTGACTGAATTAAACCCACCCGCACGACCCTTGACGAAAGCCAACAAAGCCGTACGAATACCCTAATCCAATCGCATCGTATGCAGCAGATAAGAGCATATAGCTACCGCACACTACACCTTGACGAAAGCCAACAAATGTAGTACGAATACTATATACAACTTATCTGAAATGACGGAGGGCTACGACAGGTTTTTCTGAAAACCTATTGCGTAATGAACTTGATATCGTTGTAGAATCAAATGATTTTAAAATGGAGTGTTTTTTAGGCTTTTCTAGTTTTGCTAAAGGGGTCACTCCCGGTGAAGGGATCGTCGGCCCTTTCCTCGTCGAATGAGGTATAGGATATATCATATATACCACTATGCAAAGCAAGAACTATAGAAGCAATCAAAATACAAACCGAGTGTTGTAGCATCTGCCAGTTATTGCTAAAGGGGTCACTCCCGGTGAAGGGATCTCGGCCCTTTCCTCATCGAATAAGGTGCAGGATGTTCTACAAGGAACACCGCGATGCAAAGCAAGAACTGTAGCTACCTGTTTTTGAAAATTCGATTCCACAATATCTTTTAGGTTTCTTTTTCTTTCATTAATCATATTAATGAAGTCCCATCATTTAAGCACCTAAAAATTACAGATAAATACGACGTACACTTATGCCATCCGCATTCGCTTCGATGTCCCCTCGTGCACCGTTAGGTTAGGTAACTAACGGCAGAGCGGGGCAGGGCTTGCACGGGTGTAAAACATAAGTAACATCTATATCATATATACTATATATAGTATCTATCACAGCACATCACATGATCATTGTTCATATCAGATTTTTGCATTTTTATACCACCCAATTTTTATCACATTGCTTATCGGTAGGTACTCTTGAGCCGTGTTTGCTAGTCAATTGCAGGATACAGGTTCTCGGCTATAAATGGTGAAATTCATGGAAAAACACGACAAAATCCGGATTACTGCCAACCACAGATAAAACACGGGTCTCCGCTCTCTATCCGTATGTTGCCGCACACCAGTTTAAGAGACAAAATGGCAAATCAATGTCATTTTCATGCACAAAGCTCAATGGCAACACAAGATCCAACATATCTACGCGGAGCTCGAGGAAATCATGACAAAAATATCCACATCAAATCACCTTTTGGTCTGCTGGAATTCTGGAAAAATTGTGAAGCGTTTTTGAGAAAAAAACATATACCAAATAGCAGACAACATCAACACTAAGAAGCACAAAAATTCCGAGGAGCCAACTTGTAATACCCAGCTCCTTTTATACCAAAACCTGTATGTTGTTACTTTATAATTCTATTTATAAATTTATTTTAAAACCCCATTTTTCTTTTATCAAAATTAAACCCAAAACCAGATATAACCAATTCCCTCATTTTAATTCCAAACCCATTTCTTTTCTTTAACAAATCCCTTAGGCCGGCCCTTTCTTTTCTTATCTATTTTTTGTTTTATTCCTTACCCCATCACTACAAACCCAAACCCTATTATATCCATACTCTTCCTTATCCTCGGCCCAACTCTTTTCCATTTTATTTTTATTCCCTACGGCCTAATATCCAAGCCTGGCCCTATTCATTTTTCCCATTTAATCTTTAAACTTTTATTACTGGCCGGCCCAGTAAAAATCCCGGCCCAGTAAAAATCCCAGCCCACTCCCTTTTGTTCTACTAAAGTTTTTCCTTTAAAATCTTCAGCCCACTTCTCCAGCCTGCTCCTCCATACTCGACCCGGTCCGCCCCTGTGCTTCTCCCCCAACGGCTATTTTTTTTCCCGCGCGCTCAACCCACGATCCTCGCCATCTTCGTCGCCAACGCTCGCGAGCGTTACTCCCCACGACGCGCACGTTTCCCTGCGACCCGCTCCCTCAACGTTCACCCCTGTTTACTCCTATCGTCTTTCCCTCAATCCTCACTCTCGCAACCCCTCGCGAAACCCACTGCAGCCGTCCCCTCACACAGAGCACCACCACCCTCGCCGTCGACGACGACGACAGCAGGTCTCTTCCCTTCCTCCTCCACCGACTGAGTCCCTCACCACTCAATACATCGACCACCACCTTGCCAAACTCCACTACGCATCCCACTCGCTCGCTGCACCCGAGCTCGAACACCACCTCCCGACCACGCAAGCACGTCGCCGCCGTCACCTCCAGCCACCTCCTTCCATCATCATCGCCCTCGTCTCCGTTCCTCTCTCCCTCACTCCCTATCTCCCTCTCTTCCTCCTGCGATCCCCCTCTCTCTCTCTCACTGGTTTCTCTCTCTGTATCTCTCTATGCTCACTTTTTTTCTCTCTCTCTAACTCTCAAATCCCTCTCACTCCTTCTCTTTTTAACTCTCCTTCTCTCTCCTTGTTATGCATGTTCTCTCTCTCTATAAACATCTCCCCTCTAAATCTCTCTAATTCTCTCTCTCCCTGCACACTCTCCCTCCCTCCCTCTGTTTTCTTTCTCTATTTCTAACTTTTCTCTCTCTCTCTCTAGCACTCCCACTCCCCCTCTCTAAACCTCGCCCATTTTTCTCCTCTATCAACCTACTATCACCACACGACACCGCCTGAGCCGCAACAGCCCATTCCCAAGCTCGACCCAAGCGTAGCCGAGACTCGTCGCGTGTTTGCTACTCCGTGCCGGGACGTGTCACTACTGCTTTAGCTGCCGCGCCATCAGTTCACCGTGTCCAAGCAAGTATTTTACTTGCTTACATGCTATTTACTCAAGTTATAATCTTAAATTGCTTAAATCATGAAATTATAATTTTAGATTAATTGTGTGCCATACCCGTTCGACGTGTGTTCTCAATGAAAATACTCATCAAATTTGACGGAACTAAATGGTGTAGTTTGTCCCGTATGGCTGTGAACCTAGTGTATGAATTTCGTTGGATATTATGACCGTTAACGACTAAAACGAAAACCCCAAGTTTACTGGTAAAACTGGAATTTTATTATACCTGAAAACCGTTAAATTCTCCATAAATTATATACACACTGGATTAATGCGTTCTAGGGCTCAAATCGAAGCCAAATCGACGAACTTTAACCCTAAACTAGTTTCCAGATATTCCTGTACTCACACTGTGTTAATATTTGGATCGGAGTGCGACTCTGGACTGCAGTCCAGAGCGACTCCAATTGTTTCTTGCTGTTCCGTAATGGGTACCACAGGATTTCCTTAACTCGTAGGTTGTGGAACTCCGCTTTTTATTGTTGGTGAACCTGTTAGATAGACAACACAAGTAGTTTCATTCTGTTTCGTTATCGTTTGTTATTTATTCTGTAAATTAAAAGATCGGGACGCATAACAGTCCCAACAGAATCAGAATTGACATACTAGTACTAAACAGTGTATATCTCCTGACGTACAGACGCGATTGAAGATCCGTCTATTGCGTTGAAAACCTTACTGAAAACCCTAGATTTCATCCTACTGTAGAGTCGCTAAAATCTGATCCCAACTGGGATTAAAATACATTGCGAAACGGACTTCCAATTCTGAAACCGGATTTCCAGCCGTGAACGCTTAAAATGAAATGGCTATAATTAATGATCCTGGAACCCGATTGGCATGAAACTAAATTCGATGGATAGATAACGGAACATACTAATTTTTACCTGTTCATCATTTCACTAAACTGTAACTGTATGATTTATGATATATTATTCAAGTGGTAGATTACTATTTCATGACATCCTAAACATGCTTTATATACTGTTTACACATTATCATACACATGTCATTGCATTAATAACCTAGTGATAACGTGCATTACCCAGTGTTAAGTGTTAGTGATGATTGTGGCAAGTACGTCAGTGTTCGTGTATCAGTGAATAAGTGAAAGTGATACGTACTTGTACACAATCAGTGACCCTATTATTCTATTGCATTGTCGACGTCTGTGGGATGCGTGTACGTGTGACTATAAGTGGTATGGGACACTTATGGAAGCTCTTGCACGGGTGTCACAGATAAGGCACCAGACACTGCCATTTATCTTGGGTATTAGTCGGGACGTGCTTGATGGAGATCCTGCCTCCAGTTCTCGCGCAGACTTGTCACCGACCGATTGGTATTTTGGGTTATGGTTACCGTTTGATGTAGACCACGGGGTGTGGGGTAGTTTAAGTGTGAGTTCAACAGAATCTCGGGAGTCCTATGCCGGCTTATATATTTAGGGAGATATATGGAGATTTACAGGGTATGTGATTATCACCGTGATATACATGTTGGGCCCGTGGTCCCTTGCCCTTGGGTTCTACCCTTGGGTGGAGGACACTCACGAGAGGTTGACTCTCACACTTGGACTGACGATAGGCTTAGTGACCTGTACAGTGAGACTTAGAGACTGATAGGGATACTGGCATTGTTATACCTTACATACTGTGTTGACATACGTGGCATATCTTTCTACTGCTTCTACTGTTCCGCTGCATTGATTACTGCATGTCCATATACATACTGCCATTGATCTACTATTATTTATGCCTATTATCACTGTTAGAATTGTCACATGATTTTATATATATATTATATTGCTATTGTGTCGCTCTGACGACCTGAGTATGCATGCTCAGTGTGAAGAGAAGATTTAGCCTGGACCAGGGCTAGACGTATATCACAGACACCTCGACTTGCTATCCAAAGTTATATCTCTTGTTTCCCCTCAGGTCAGTTCTTTACATAGTCTCATTCAGTTACTGCATTTCTCATTACCTGCGCATCATTTACTGTTTACCATGTTAAACTAGAAGCCGAAGTGTGACTACGGCAGGACATTTCCTTGACCGTAGGAGCATGGCTGTCCTTGTCTACCCCTCGTATTCCGTATTTTGGGAAGCGGGGCGTGACATGGTTTAGTTGGTATCAGAGCCAGGTTTTGCTTCGATTGGGAATGCAGTTTTCCGTGTAGAGTTTGACAATCCAAGATATCCCTCAGTCTAGATTGTAAACTTGATATTCTTGATCCATGTTCACATTGAGTGTTCTGCTATCCATTCGCTAGGGTTTTGGGTGACTTGGCAAGGTTACGTGGTTGCAATTGCACTACCGTAATCTGTTTAAGTGACTTAGAGCCATACAGTTGATTCTCCACTTGTAATAAATTCATCATCTTTGATATTCTTGAATCTTTGTCCTATCCATATTATATCTTGATTCGTATAGCTTGTGACTTATATCATCCTCAAAATTGTTGTTTCAGGATCATGTCTTCCAACGACTCTTCATCTTTATCCGCTCCCCAGAATCAGACCATTGAGATTCTGAGTGTACTGCAAGGTCTAAGGAAGCCCAGGAGCGAACAAACGACTTGTTGGCTGAAGGACTGAGAAGACAGATGAATCAGGCACCAGCGGGAGTCTCCACTCATAAAGGGATCCCCGTTAGACGAGAAAAAGAGAAGAAAATGAAGCGCTAATTTGTTTCCCCGCGACAGAAGCAGCAGAAGACCCCATGTTGTGGGTACTGTAAAAGGCCAGGACATCTCCAGAGGGATTGTCGCCGCGCCCAAGGAAAATGTCTGATATGCGGGTCCAACAAACATCTCATCAACGGTTGCCCAGAAAGGAAAGAACTACAGGGAGGAGACTCGTCCACACTCCCTACTTCTGCCAAGTGAGGATTACTGTGTAGTTCGAATTTCGAGGATAAGGCGGATCCAACACAGGTTTCAACTCGCGTGACGAGAATGCAGCGGCCCAGAAATCAAAGAAGAATTTTCCTGTTTTCTAATTTCAGCATTATGTTGTCATCCCCTTATAAATATTTCTTTCCGTTTGAAATCTTGTATCCGCTGAACTTTTGATTGAATGCAATAAAACTTGAATCATAATATATGTATCATTCTCTTGTTTTCTCCTTATTTATATTATTCGTTATCACAGCGTTTCTATCCTGATTTTTCAGTTCCTGCCACCGTATATTTTCGTATACTTCGTACACTGAGCTATTTACCTGATGTATTCCATTGTCTAATCATGACTTTTTTCTTTCAGGCCATGGCCCGCCCTGGAGCAGCACCGCATCTAGACGAGGATGCACAGTCATGCGTTTCCTTAGACCACAGGCTGATGAGTTCTGATGATGAGATCAACGGTCCCCAGGTCAATTTCGAAAACAACGATTCAGAGGACGAAAGAGCAGACATCCCAGAGTTTGACATGATGGGCGATTCCGATGAAGAGGTAGGAGACCCTGAAGAGAACCCGATAGAGGAAGATCTCGAGGAAGACCCGATAGAAGAAAATCCAGTTGAGGAAAATCTCGTGGAAGAAAATCCAGAAGAAGAGAATCACATGGAATCAGACCTCGATGAAGAAACTCTAGCCGAGGAAGAAGGACCAAAAGATCAAGACCCTGCGGTGGAAGAACTCCCAATGGCGATACCCGCGAGGCGCTATGGAAATGGACGCCCCTATCTGAGCGCGCGAGCCTACCGCAACCTGCTGAATCTCCACAACCGCGACTGACGGGATTTCTTTTAGATGTTGTGTTCTTTGGCCAAATAAATCTGTGTATAGTTTAGGGCCACTTTTCGCCTTTGAGAATGTTTTGTTTAAAATCTTTTGAAATGAAATAAATTGTTGAATTCGCTAATCCATCGATCTTCTTGGTCCCCTTTGAAGTTTGATTATTTCTACTATATAATTATTTTTCTACTGAGACCTGTCCACCTCTACTCCTTACGTTGCCTTAACCCTCACTCAGATTAACCAGTACCACTCACGATCGTTCAGAGGTCCACTCTTCATCTTTCGTCTGTGCCCGTTTGAGATCCTTTTGGGAGGAGAACGTTTCTTGTGAAATTTCCGAGTTAGCTAACTCTTCAAATCTTTGATTCATATGATATACCGACCGTCATCCTTCCCATACTTTTCCCCTAGTAGTCCTTTATTGCTCATCCTTACTTCCTGTGCTGACCCGATCCCAATCTCCTTGACCTTTAGCCTAAAGCCGCCATACCCCAACCTTTGAATGATCCACACTTCCTTGTAATCATTACCCTAGCTAGCCTATACATTTTTGTGTTCTTCCTATTACCCTAACTATATATAGGGACAGTGTTATTCAAAAATTTAGTTTTCATTATTTTGGTCCGTGTTATTGATTACTCCGTTTTTGTATTTTAAGTACACTATTATTATTCTCATTTTCAGTAGCGCGAGCTTACAACGCGCCTATTTTGTCCCATGTTTCTTATTTTCACGATATGGGTTTTCTAAGTTATTTTAAAACTATTTGATCGATACAATATCCTAAAATGTTTTAAACTACCGACAAATCTTTCACCACTTTATTGTCGTTACTTTCTTTTCGAGTAGTGTGCCTATGATTACTATGTTAGATGGTTAAGCCTTATACTTATTTTACTGCTTGCTTTTGATAGACTTAGATGTGCACATATGTGGGATTCGACTTTTATCGAACACACTTTGATTATTATTGTTCGTTATTGATTCCTATATTCTCGTATACTCGTAGTTGCTCTTATAGTTATTCTTGCCTTATACCTATTTAGACCTACCTTTCGTATGTTGTTCATACTTATATATAAATTTTCAAATTTCTTCGTCCACGTACTGCTAATAAATCTTTTGTGTTAGTGTGCAATCTAATAGCTTTCGCTTATGTTTGTATAACCTATCGTTAATTTTAAATTTCGAGGACGAAATTTTTGTAAGGGTGATATGATTTAATACCCAGCCCCTTTTATACCAAAACCTGTATGTTGTTACTTTATAATTCTATTTATAAATTTATTTTAAAACCCCATTTATCTTTTATCAAAATTAAACCCAAAACCAGATATAACCAATTCCCTCATTTTAATTCCAAACCCATTTCTTTTCTTTAACAAATCCCTTAGGACGGCCCTTTCTTTTCTTATCTATTTTTTGTTTTATTCCTTACCCCATCACTACAAACCCAAACCCTATTATATCCATACTCTTCCTTATCCTCAGCCCAACTCTTTTCCATTTTATTTTTATTCCCTACGGCCCAATATCCAAGCCCGGCCCTATTCATTTTTCCCATTTAATCTTTAAACTTTTATTACTGGCCGGCCCAGTAAAAATCCCAGCCCACTCCCTTTTGTTTTACTAAAAATTTTCCTTTAAAATCTTCAGCCCACTTCTCCAGCTTGCTCCTCTATACCCGACCCGGTCCGCCCCTGTGCTTCTCTCCGAACGGCTATTTTTTTTCCCGCGCGCTCAACCCACGATCCTCTCCGTCTTCGTCGCCAACGCTCGCGAGCGTTACTCCCCACGACGCGCACGTTTCCCTGCGACCCGCTCCCTCAACGTTCACCCCTCTTTACTCCCATCGTCTTTCCCTCAATCCTCACTCTCGCAACCCCTCACGAAACCCACTGCAGCCGTCCCCTCACACCGAGCACCACCACCCTCGCCGTCGACGACGACGACGGCAGGTCTCTTCCCTTCCTCCTCCACCGACTGAGTCCCTCACTACTCACTACATTGACCACCACCTTGCCAAACTCCACTACACATCCCACTCGCTCGCTGCACCCGAGCTCGAACCCCACCTCCCGACCTCGCAAGCACGTCGCCGCCGTCACCTCTGGCCACCTCCTTCCATCATCATCGCCCTCATCTCCGTTCCTCTCTCCCTCACACCCTATCTCCCTCTCTTCCTCCTGCGATCCCCCTCTCTCTCTCACTGGTTTCTCTCTCTGTATCTCTCTGTGCTCACTTTTTCTCTCTCTCTCTAACTCTCAAATCCCTCTCACTCCTTCTCTGTTTAACTCTCCTTCTCTCTCCTTGCGATGCATGTTCTCTCTCTCTATAAACATCTCCCCTCTAAATCTCTTTAATTCTCTCTCTCTCTACACACTCTCTCTCCCTCCCTCTGTTTTCTTTCTCTATTTCTAACTTTTCTCTCTCTCTCTCTAGCACTCCCACTCCCCCTCTCTAAACCTCGCCCATTTTTCTCTTCTCTATCAACCTACTATTACCACACGGCACCGCCTGAGCCGCAACAGCCCATTCCCAAGCTCGACCCAAGCGTAGCCGAGACTCATCGCGTGTTTGCTACTCCGTGCCGGGACGTGTCACTACTGCTTTAGCTGCCACGCCATCAGTTCACCGTGTCCAAACAAGTATTTTACTTGTTTACATGCTATTTACTCAAGTTATAATCTTAGATTGCTTAAATCATGAAATTATAATTTTAGATTAATTGTGTGCCATACCTGTTCGACGCGTGTTCTCAATGAAAATACTCATCAAATTTGACGGAACTAAATGGTGTAGTTTGGCCCGTATGGCTGTGAACCTAGTGTATGAATTTCGTTAGATATTATGACCGTTAACGACTAAAACGACAACCCCAAGTTTACTGGTAAAACTGGAATTTTATTGTACCTGAAAACCGTTAAATTCTCCATAAATTATATACACACTGGATTAATGCGTTCTAGGGCTCAAATCGAAGCCAACTCGACGAACCTTAACCCTAGACTAGTTTCCAGATATTCCTGTACTCACACTGTGTTAATATTTGGATCGGAGTGCGACTCTGGACTGCAGTCCAGAGCGACTCCAATTGTTGCTTGCTGTTCCGTAATGGGTACCACAGGATTTCCTTAACTTGTAGGTTGCTGAACACCACTGTTTATTGTAGGTGAACCTGTTATCTAGACAACACAAGTAGTTTCATTCTGTTTCGTTATTGTTTGTTATTTATTCTGTAAATTAAAAGATCGGGACGCATAACAGTCCCAACAGAATCAGAATTGACATACTAGTACTAAACAGTGTATATCTCCTGTCGTACAGACGCGATTGAAGATCCGTCTATTGCGTTGAAAACCTGACTAAAAATCCTAGATTTCATACAACTGTAGAGTCGCTAAAATCTGATCCCAACTGGGATTAAAATGCGTTGCGAGACAGACTTCCAATTCTGAAACCGGATTTCCAGCCGTGAATGCTTAAAATGAAATGGCTATAATTAATGATCCTGGAACCCGATTGGCATGAAACTAAATTCGATGGATAGATAACGGAACATACTAATTATTACCTGTTCATCATTTCACTAAACTGTAACTGTATGATTTATGACACATTATTCAAATGGTAGATTACTATTTCATGACATCCTAAACATGCTTTATATACTGTTTACGCATTATCATACACATGTCATTGCATTGATAACCTAGTGATAACGTGCATTACCCAGTGTTAAGTGTTAGTGATGATTGTGGCAAGTATGTCAGTGTTCGTGTATCAGTGAATAAGTGAAAGTGATACGTACTTGTACACAATCAGTGACCCTATTATTCTATTGCATTGTCGACGTCTGTGGGATGCGTGTACGTGTGACTATAAGTGGTATGGGACACTTATGGAAGCTCTTGCACGGGTGTCACAGATAAGGCACCAGACACTGCCATTTATCTTGGGTATTAGTCGGGACGTGCTTGATGGAGGTCCTGCCTCCAGTTCTCGCGCAGACTTGCCACCGACCGATTGGTATTTAGGGTTATGGTTACCGTTTGATGTAGACCACGGGGTGTGGGGTAGTTTAAGTGTGTGTTCAACAGAATCTCGGGAGTCCCATGCCGGCTTATATATTTAGGGAGATATATGGAGATTTACAGGGTATGTGATTATCACCGTGATATACATGTTGGGCCCGTGGTCCCTTGCCCTTGGGTTCTACCCTTGGGTGGAGGACACTCACGAGCGGTTGACTCTCACACTTGGACTGACGATAGGCTTAGTGACCTGTACAGTGAGACTTAGAGACTGATAGGGATACTGGCATTGTTATACCTTACATACTGTGTTGACATACGTGGCATATCTTTCTACTGCTTCTACTGTTCCGCTGCATTGATTACTGCATGTCCATATACATACTGCCATTGATCTACTATTATTTATGCCTATTATCACTGTTAGAATTGTCACATGATTTTATATATATTATATTGCTATTGTGTCGCTCTGACGACCTGAGTATGCATGCTCAGTGTGAAGAGAAGATTTATCCTGGACCAGGGCTAGACGTATATCACAGACACCTCGACTTGCTATCCAGAGTTATATCTCTTGTTTCCCCTCAGGTCAGTTCTTTACATAGTCTCATTCAGTCACTGCATTTCTCATTACCTGCGCATCATTTACTGTTTACCATGATAAACTAGAAGCCGAAGTGTGACTACGGCAGGACATTTCCTTGACCGTAGGAGCATGGCTGACCTTGTCTACCCCTCGTATTCCGTATTTTGGGAAGCGGGGCGTGACACAACTCCTCTAAACGTCCGCGTTTCCGAGGCATAAGCATGTTTAGGCCGCGGAACCGCGGCCGTACGGCCTCCTCAGTTGACAAAACTTCAGGGGCAGTTTGGTATTTTCATGAGGGTTCAGAATGTTGCCCTAGGTTTCCAGCTCCCTGCCTATAAATAGTCCAGAACTTGCCAAAGCCAAGGGGGCATAATCTTGTATTTAGATTTTCGGTTTTATGTTGTTGTTCTTCTTCCTCCTCTCATCTCTTCTCCATTAAAAAACTTGTAGTGAGTTTTTGTGAGTGAAGAATGAATAAAGGAGTTCTTGTTCTTACCATGCTTGTCCTTTTATTTTGTTAACTATTATTGCTTGTAATTTTCATTTGCTAATTTAGTTGTTGTTATTTGTGTTTGTTTCTTTCTTGTTCTCTTTTCTTTATCCTTAAACAACAATGATGCTTACGCTTGATCCTTGCCAAGGTGAGGTCGCAAATAGCTAGTTGTAATCTTCTAACCTCTTTCTTTCTATCTTTCTCCTTTGTTTTATTTTCCTTTTTCTTATAATGGGTGAGTAGTTTCCATAACTTGTTAGGGTAGGATAAGGAAAGTTTGAGAGAAAGAAATCTCTCTCACTCTTTCTTTGCCCAACATCTTAAATCGGACTCCCTTTAATTGAACCACAATCCGCTCCCTACGGCACCCTATCCTACATGATAGCGGTGATTCCGTAGTGAGACCGGTTGTGGTTGAATTAACCGGAGGTTAAGACTAAGAGCCAAGAACGGATGGACAAGCACCAAAAAGAAGAACTTATGCGTTGGAAAGCCTAGCTTATACTCGCAAGTTCCTTCCTAGTCGTGCTAATCCCCGTTGTTGCCGATTACCGTAACACCGATATTAAGAGTGGCAACGAAAGAAGTGAGCGACTCCTAACTCAAACTAACCTAATCCTAACCCTAACAAGCTCTCTTTACATATCATTTTAGCACATAGTTAATCTCAAAACAAATCTGGACATTTAGATTTAACTCGTTAAAGCACATAGAAAAAGATTCACATCTCCCTGCGGACGACCCGTACTCAACCGGCTAGCTGCAAGTGAAACTGTCTTGATTGCGGTAATAAACTAAACTTGAACACGCAAAAACTCTACCAATCAAATGGCGCCGTTGCCGGGGAGACGGTAGTTTATTTCTTTGAATAATTTCGGGTTAATTTATGAATATAAAGCTAACCGAAAAACAAAACAAAAAAAATATACATTGTAAAAATATCCATCTTGTTATTTTTGATTTGTTTTCGTGCAAGTGTGTAGGATACAAAGACGGTCGAGTTCAGTGCCAAAGACGTGGGAAGTTAGACCCATATCTCGCGGCTACACCGTGTTTGATCCAAACGGAACCAACGGGCTATTGTAAGATTCTGGAGCAGTCCCAGTGAGCAAATTAAGATTCAGGGGCTCCAGAAAAGAAGAGGACACCAAACCCAGTATGCCACAGAAAGTACATGGCCCACCTCCACCATATCACCGCGGAACCGCGGCATAAGCTAGCTTAGGCCGCGGAACCGCAGCCAGTTAGTGCTTTCAGGGTGCCAAAATTTTTGGGTGAGTCTCTCTTCTCTCTCCCACTCCTCTGAACTCCACTAAACTGTGTTTTCTGCAGCATTCTTTGCGCAAACTCTCTTCCCCCTTCAAATAAATTATTTTTGTGCAGGATTCTTTGCGCCGCGTTAAAAAATAAAAATTGATTGCAGTTGATTTGTTACTGCTTTGCATTTATTAATACGGAATTTAAGGGGCTTGAAACCAATTCAGATTGGGTGGGGATTTCATCACCCTTCCCAAGACCCCAAAAATCACAAAAAGCATATGCATTGACCATTGTTAATTAAAAAATACATGACTCAGCCCTAAGGACTTCGCGCTCAATAGGACAGAGGACTAGTTACAGGCATCGGCCGTTTATCCTATCCTGACTTTGCGGTGTCTAGGCAAGTGTGTCCAAGGCAAGTGGTTACATAATTAGGACCACTACTTACGTAGTGGGGAGCCTCCCACTTACCTGGCACTTATCTGGCCGCAATTGGCGGAGAAGAGGCGGTTTGAGGTCCTGTTTCTAGCCCTTTGGAACAGTTAGGAGCTGTCTAGCTGACCTAGGTGACCCTAGATCTAGGTGTGATTGTGCATATCTTGTTTGTGATTGCTTGAAGCCATAATTCCGTACATATTTCTGTAAAGCTCTTTCTAAAAAAAAGGAAAAAAAAATCAAAAAAAAAACTTTTATAAAAACTTGCCCTTTGTCGCCAAAATCCCATTTTTCACCTTCCACCCATCGTATTTCTCCATTGACGTTTTCTTACCCTCACCTTCTCCGCTTTGACTATACTAAACTCATTTTGTGTATGTCCGCTTGGACTCGGAACACTAGCGCCCGCCTAGTCCGTGTTGCGTTAGTCGCTACCGACTACGCGATCGACTCAGACATCGAAACTCCGTCCATGCCTCATTCACCCTTACCTTTGTCGGCCAACTCCGACGTTGACCGGAATTCTGTTCATACATCCTCACCTTCACTATCACCAACCTCTTCTTCTGCAATGTCAGGATTTAATCCAAACATCCCTACAACTCCCCAGGGATTGATTCGACCTCCTATGGATACGAATAACCCACCACCACCGCCTGTTGTAGCGCCACAGCGAATCGCGATCCAGGATCGTTTCTACCCCACCCGTTCTGCACTTCCCACATGTCTTTCCTTCCCACCGGCCAATGGGGATAATTTTGAAATTAAGCCCCACTTCATTAACATGCTTCCAAAATTTCATGGGCTTGAATCTGAAGATGCCTATATCTTCATCAACAAATTTCAAAACGTTTGTGCCATGATGAAAACCACCCAGCTGTCGGACGATGCTATACGGCTACGGGTCATTCCGTTCACTTTGTGCGATCTTGCTGAAAAATGGCTGTATAGCACCGCTTCCCACTCCATAACCAGTTGGGACGAGTTTGTTAAAGCGTTTCTCAAAAAATTCTATCCGAATCATAAAACCGCAAGGATCCGTAACGAAATCAACCAATTCTCTCAGCTTCCTACTGAACCCTTCTGGAAATGCTTTGACCGGTATAAAGACCTTCTTGTTCAGTGCCCTCACCATGGTATCGAGAAATGGAAACTTTGCCAAACCTTATACGAGGGCCTGAACCCAGCAACCAAGCGGTTGTTGGAAACCATTTGTCAGGGCCACTTCCTATCGAAATCTGACGAGGAAGCGTGGCAATTCGTCGACGACCTTGCGGAAAAAACGCTACAATGGGAGAGCACCAGACCGACTTCTTCTTCTACCTCCACTTCTACCGGTCAGTCTAGGGTAGGAATTCACCAACTTGATGTCTCTATTGCGATGAAAGCTGAAATGGCTGCAATAATGAGAAAACTTGAAGCGATAGAGAGCAAATTTTCTTCTCCTGCTCCTGCCCCTGTTCTTCCCCTTCATACCATTTGTGCTTGTTGTTCCGATCCTTCTCACTTAACCGAAGAGTGTCCTTACAATCCACCATCGCAAGGACAGGATCAGGTTAATGCTGCATTTCAGCAAAGACCGAGGAATGATCCATACTCTTCCACCTACAATCCTGGTTGGAGAAACCACCCCAATTTCGCCTGAAATCAGAATCAGCATCAATTCCAAGGCAACAATTTCCAAAGGCCCCCTCCGCCGCAACAACAAGCGCAACAACAAACTCAACATCAATTTCAGCAGCCCTTCCAACCCCAACCTTTTCAAAATCAGACGAACAACTTTGCACCTAACAATTCTTTTCCTCAAAACAACTTTGTTCCATCAAACAACGATAAGGTTTCCTCGCTAGAACGAAGCCTGGAGGCGTTCGTTAAACAATTAACACAATCCACCGTAAACATCCAGTCTTCCATTCAGTCGTTGGTGCAACACACTGCCGCTCACGGGCAAAGCATCAAAACCATCGAAGCCCAGATAGCACAACTGAATGCAGCCTTAAGCGAGCGAGAGAAGGGGAAGCTTCTGTCCCAACCACTCCCAAATCCTGGTCACCCACATAATATACATGTTGCTCTTGAACAACAGAACCATAATGTGAGTGCCGTGACTATATTGAGATCGGGAAGGATGCTGCAAAACAACATTGGCACACGGATCGACGATGACACCCCGGCCGCTTCTTCTTCTTCTTCTTCTTTTTCTTCTGCTTCTTCGTCTTCTGAGCCTATTCTCCATTCTTTAAATGGCTCTCCTTCTTCTTCTTCTGCTCTGAACGGACCCACTTCTCACTCCACGAAAACACCAGTTCTGGGATCCGCTCCAGCTCCACAATCTCCTCCACAAGCATTGGACTCAACCAATTTTTAAAACGTTCCATTTCCAAACCGGTTGAGGTCCAATAAACAAAATCCACAAATGGAGAAGATTCTAGAGTTGTTTAAGCAGGTTAACATCAACATTCCCCTTTTAGATGCTGTCCAACAAGTCCCATCCTACGCGAAAATCTTAAATGACTTGTGCACGAAAAAGAGGAAGTCTCAGGTACCCAAGAAAGTTTTCTTGGCTAATGCTGTAAGTGATGCTCTTACCCAATCTTTACCACAAAAACGGAAGGGCCCTGGCTGTCCTACGATTTCTATTACCATTGGGGATAAGAACATCAACCGTGCACTATTAGATCTTGGTGCCAGTGTTAACCTGCTTCCGTACTCAGTATATGAGCAATTAGGAGTAGGGGAGCTGAAACCCACACACTGTACTCTTCAAATGGCCGACCGATCAATCACCCATCCTAGGGGTGAACTAGAGGATGTGTTAATCAAGGTTGGGGACTTTATATTCCCCGTTGACTTTATTGTATTAGACACACAGCCTGTAGCTAACCCCCAGAATCAAATTCCGGTGATACTCGGTCGCCCATTCCTTGCAACCTCAAATGCTGTGATCAATTGTCGAAATGGTTCGATGAACCTATCTTTTGGAAACATGACAATTGAACTCAACATTTTTAGGTTGGGGAATCAGCCCTCCGAACCTAATGCTCATATATTAGACGTTTGCTCAATTCAGGAGATCATCCCTGAAGAGTGTGAATTCGAGGAGTTTCTGTTTGATCACGATAACCTTAACGCCACTAGTGTGTTCCTCTTCGAACCTGCTACTGCTTCTGCGCCCGACAATGACTACGAGTGTTTCACTTTCTCGAACGATCTTAGCCACTCACCACCCGAGTTTGAATCCTTTGAATTTCCGGATGAGTTACCTGAACCATCCAACTCGGTCGCTTACACTCGTTTTGAACCTTTGCTGGAATCTTTTGAGTTTGAGACCTTTTCACCAATCTTTCCTTCAATCGTTTCACCTCCAACGCTCGAACTCAAGCCTTTGCCATCTCACCTTAAGTACGCTTACTTGGATGAGAACGAGACCCTCCCTGTTATCATCTCGTCTTCTCTGGCTCTAGAGCAAGAGAAAGCTCTTCTTGCGGTCTTGCACAGCAATAGGCAAGCTTTTGGCTGGTCAATGGCGGACATCAAGGGGATTAGTCTTCTGATCGTTGAACATCACATTCATCTGATGGATGATGCCAAACCAGCCAGGGATCCACAAAGGCGACTCAATCCAGTCATGAAGGAGATTGTGAAGAAGGAGATCGTAAAATGTCTGGATAGTGGTATCATTTACCCTATCTCTGATAGCCAGTGGGTGAGCCCCATTCATGTTGTCCCCAAGAAATCAAGCATGACGGTCATCACTAACGAGGCGAACGAGTTAATCCCTACTCGCACCCAAACTGGGTGGCGAGTATGCATCGGTTACAGAAAACTCAACGCCGCAACGCGGAAGGACCACTTTCCGCTACCTTTCATTGACCAAATGCTTGAACGATTGGCCGGACACGAGTACTACTGCTTTCTTGATGGCTACTCCGGCTATAATCAGATTCTTATCTCCGAAAAAGACCAGGACAAGACCACATTCACTTGTCCTTTCGGCACATTTGCATATCGTCGCATGCCCTTTGGGTTATGCAATGCGCCCTCTACCTTCCAGCGGTATATGATGGGAATCTTCTCAGACATGGTGGAAAAATTCCTGGAGATCTTCATGAACGATTTCTCCATCTTCGGCGATTCCTTTAACGAGTGTTTGCTGCATCTCGATGCTGTCCTTACCCGATGTAAGGACAAGAACCTCACTTTGAATTGGGAGAAGTGCCACTTCATGGTACGCGAAGGTATTGTCTTAGGACATATCATCTCGCAAAATGGCATAGAGGTTGACAAAGCGAAGATTGAGGTCATTTCCAATCTCCCTCCTCCCAGATGCGTCCGAGACATCCGAGCCTTCCTTGGCCATGCCGGTTTCTATAGACGGTTCATCAAGGACTTTAGCAAGATTGCTAGGCCCTTGACTCTTTTGCTGGCCAAGGACACGCCATTCGACTTCAACTCGAGCTGTGTGACTGTGTTCGAATCACTAAAAAGCTCACTCACTTCTGCTCCCGTTCTTTCTTCACCTGACTAGACACACTGCGATGCATCCGACTTTGCCATTGGTGCTGTCCTTGGACAACACATCAACAAGATGCCGCACGTAATCTATTATGCTAGCCGAACCCTGAACGACGCCCAACTTAATTATACAACAACTGAGAAGGAATTCTTAGCTGTTGTATTTGCTTTAGAAAAGTTCAGGCCCTGCCTCATCGGCTCTCCAGTCATTGTCTACACAGACCATTCTGCTTTGCGCCATCTTTTTGCGAAGAAAGATGCAAAATCTCGGCTGATACGTTGGATCCTCTTGCTTCAAGAGTTTGACCTTGTTATCAAGGACAAAAGAGGATGTGAAAACGTAGTCGCCGACCATCTCTCACGACTTCCATCTTCGCCTTCGCTTCATATTCCGATCAACGACGTTTTTCCGGATGAACAACTCTTGACAGTATCTTGCGAACCCTAGTTCGCAGATATTGTGAACTATCTGGCCACAGGATTACTACCGACCGAATGGTCAAGTCAGGTCAGACTTCGATTCTTATCCCAAGTAAAACACTTTTACTGGGATGAACCCTATCTGTTCAAGTACTATCCCGACCAGATTATTCGTTGGTGTGTACCTGACGATGAATTCAAGAGTGTGCTGTCATTTTGCCACGATCAAGCATGTGGCGGGCATTTTGGCCCCAGAAAGACAGCTGAGAAGATCTTGCAATGTGGTTTCTACTGGCCACAACTCTTCAAAGACGCTCATGACTATTGTAAGACTTGCTCCCGGTGCCAACACTTGGGCCGGATATCCCGAAGGAATGAGATGCCGCTTCAACCAATCTTGGTTGTGGAGATTTTCGACGTTTGGGGGATAGATTTCATGGGGCCGTTTCCCAGCTCTTTTGGGAACTTGTACATCCTTCTCGCTGTTGATTACGTCTCTAAGTGGGTCGAGGCTGTGCCCAGCCGGACTAACGACAACAAGGTTGTTGTTAGGTTTCTTAAAGAAAACATTTTCTCCCGGTTTGGGCACCCCCGAGCGATCATTAGCGACAATGGAACTCATTTCTGCAATAAGACTTTCGAGGCCTTGATGCGGAAATATTCCATTAATCATAAGCTATCTACGCCCTACCACCCCCAAACCTGTGGGCAGGCCGAAGTTTCAAATCGGCAAATCAAGCAGATACTGGAGAAGACGGTTTCCAAGGATTGGTCGCTGAAACTCACTGATGCCCTTTGGGCATTTTGAACCGCTTATAAGACCGATCTTGGCATGTCTCCCTATCGGCTTGTGTACAGAAAGGCTTGCCATCTCCCTGTCGAAATAGAGCATCGCGCATTTTGGGCGATTAAGGAGCTGAATCTGTCTCTCGAAGATGCGGGCAGCCATCGGAAGCTGCAGTTGAACGAATTGAGCGAGCTTAGGGATGGGGCTTACGATAACGCGTTTGTCGTTAAGAATCGAACGAAGGTGTTTCACGATAAACACCTTTTGCGCAAGACATTCGTACCTGGTCAACAGGTACTGCTTTACGACACCTGGCTACACTTCCATCCAGGAAAGCTCAGATCTCGCTGGAAAGGGCCGTATTTTGTGCGGAATGTGTATCCGCATGGCGCTGTGGATTTGGAGAATCCAAAGGACGGTTCATTTTTCAAAGTAAACGGACACCGACTTAAGCCGTACCTTAGCGCCGAACCAACAGAGGAGCTCCTGGTCTTATAGGAGCCGGTTTACCCTTCATAATCTTCCTCTGCCTACCACCAAACTTTGGTTATCCAGCCAAGAACAGTGGACACTGTTCCAAATAAGTTTGGGGGTATGTATATACCTTTTTGTATATATTTGTGAATATTCTTTTCCATTCTTTAAAAAAAAAAATTGTGTATATCTGACCGAAAATTTTGACCCTTCAATGATCTCTTCATGCAATGACAGTGAGGACACTGTCCAGTTTAAGTTTGGGGGTACGCTCGGTACGCATTTCTAACCTTCGCATTCATATGTATATTTTGCATCTGCATACTAAAATCCATAAAATCCATAAAATCCATACAAATCAGAAAATTTTCTAAAAATATAAAAACTTTTCGTCAAGTTAGCTAGTAGGAAAACTCTGATTCAACATTTCGACGGTTTTGTTTGATAAGATAAGAATAACTAAATCTTATTTTTAGATTCTGAAAACCTGAAAGATAACTCTCCTTTGAAGTTAACTATAGCTGATATACGTCTTTACATCACACTACACGTGTCGTGAGTTTTGGAAATTAGATGACAAGTCTTTCATGTCTAAAAACTTTTAAATGGATAAATAATTTTCTGAGGATCAAATAGGTTTGTTCTGAAATAAGTAATATCAAGAATAGTTTATGAAGTAAAGTGAATATGAAGGAATGTTATTGATGCCTTAATTGGAACTAAGTCTGAAAAATAACCCATCTGGAACTTGATTGGAATGATTACACACCGAACCCACTAAACACATCTTTTATCCAAAAAAATAAATTGAACTGCCGGTTATATCTCCGTTCGTATTGAATCATCATGATTTTCACGCCAAATTGTCTTTTGTTTTTGGACCTAGGTAATTTGAGTAATTAAGTCTGCTGGGGTGTTTCTACACCTAATGCCTTAAAGCCAACTGGTTTGGGTGCATTGGCCCAAAGCTCGTCGTTAAGAAGCCTAGAAAGTCCAGATTAAAACAAAGTCAAGAAAGTGTTCTCTCCGAGCTAAAATTCCTAACGGTTCTTTGTGTGAGAATAATCTTGATAAAAGACAGGCTTTTATAAAAAAAAAAATTTAGCGGAGATATGATGGTTTTACTCTATGATAAAGACTATTGCACGTTCACAGAGGTGTGTATGAAATGAAAACAAGAAAAGGTGGAGTGAAAAATAAGACCTAGTTTCCTGTTAAGGAAGATAGAAATTCTGAAGTTGAAACTTTACTGGAAAATGGATCTTGAATAATGCTTAACTCTTTATAAAACTTATGTGATCCTTTTAAAATTTTTATCCGGGCTTTATTGTGTGACATGATGACTTTAATCGATCCTTCTGGAACATAACGACACTAATTGCACTGCACGTAAAGACATATAAAATCTTAACTTAAATAAGAAGCGAGATGTGAAAAATAAAGGTTCGATAGTCTAGACTTAGGATCATAGAATTGTTATTTTCTGAAACAAAACTTTAGGGGTTTGAATCATAGTAATTTTGCAAAACTAGCTTGACCGGATTTTGTGGGTAGTATCCGCTGAAAACCCTCAGGAGACAACACTCCTTCTACTAGGGACACCTAGAGGTTTAACGGCTTGTTGCACGTGCTCAGTGCAATCGCGTTCCCTGCGAAAGTGAGGTTAGGAAATTTTTTGTGAATAAATTGGCTTTGCTCGGGACGAGCAAATGATAAGTTTGGGGGTATTTGTTCATATCAGATTTTTGCATTTTTATACCGCCCAATTTTTATCACATTGCTTATCGGTAGGTACTCTTGAGCCGTATTTGCTAGTCAATTGCAGGATACAGGTTCTTGGCTCTAAACGGTGAAATTCATGGTAAAACACGAAAAAATCCGGATTACTGCCAACCACATAGAAAACACGGGTCTCCGCTCTCTATCCGTATGTTGCCGCACACCAGTTTAAGAGACAAAATGGCAAATCAATGTCATTTTCATGCACAAAGCTCAATGGCAACACAAGATCCAACATATCTACGCAGAGCTCGAGGAAATCATGACAAAAAGATCCACATCAAATCACCTTTTGGTCTGCTGGAATTCTGGAAAAATTGTGAAGCGTTTCTGAGAAAAAACATATACCAAACAGCAGACAACATCAACACTAAGAAGCACAAAAATTCCGAGGAGCCAACTCCTCTAAACGGCCGCGTTTCCGCGGCATAAGCATGCTTAGGCCGCGGAACCGCGGCCGTACGGCCTCCTCAGTTGACGAAACTTCAGGGGCAGTTTGGTATTTTCATGAGGGTTCAGAATGTTGCCCTAGGTTTCCAGCTCCCTGCCTATAAATAGTCCAGAACTTGCCAAAGCCAAGGGGGCATAATCTTGTATTTAGATTTTAGGTTTTATGTTTTTGTTCTTCTTCCTCCTCTCATCTCTTCTCCATTAAAAAACTTATAGTGAGTTTTTGTGAGTGAAGAATGAATAAAGGAGTTCTTGTTCTTACCATGCTTGTCTTTTTATTTTGTTAACTATTATTGCTTGTAATTTTCATTTACTAATTTAGTTGTTGTTATTTGTGTTTGTTTCTTTCTTGTTCTCTTTTCTTTATCCTTAAACAACAATGATGCTTACGCTTGATCCTTGCCAAGGTGAGGTCGCAAATAGCTAGTTGTAATCTTCTAACCTCTTTCTTTCTATCTTTCTCATTTGTTTTATTTTCCTTTTTCTTGTAATGGGTGAGTAGTTTCCATAACTTGTTAGGTAGGATAAGGAAAGTTTGAGAGAAAGAAATCTCTCTCACTCTTTCCTTGCCCAACATCTTAAATCGGACTCCCGTTAATTGAACCACAATCCGCTCCCTACGGCACCCTATCCTACATGATAGCGGTGATTCTGTAGTGAGACCGGTTGTGGTTGAATTAACCGGAGGTTAAGGCTAAGAGCCAAGAACGGACGGACAAGCACCAAAAGGAAGAACTTATGCGTTGGAAAGCCTAGCTTATACTCGCAAGTTCCTTCCTAGTCGTGCTAATCCCCGTTGTTGCCGATTACCGTAACACCGATATTAAGAGTGGAAACGAAAGAAGTGAGCGACTTCTAACTCAAACTAACCTAATCCTAACCCTAACAAGCTCTCTTTATATATCATTTTAGCACATAGTTAATCTCAAAACAAATCTGGACATTTGGACTTAACTCGTTAAAGCATATAGAAAAAGATTCCCATCTCCCTCCGGACGACCCGTACTCAACCGGCTAGCTACAAGCGAAACCGTCTTGATTGCGGTAATAAACTAAACTTGAACACGCAAAAACTCTACCAATCAATCACATCACAGATATCGCAGCAGAAGAAACATATGAAACATTGGATATACTAGGACGTCCGTGTTTTATTTTGAGCCTCTATAAAACACGGATTCCACGGTCGCGATGAATAACCAAACCCACACCCCTAGATCCCTACGAGAGCGGCAAGAAACCCTTCCAATTCTAGGGTTAGGAGTCCCGGACTCGATTCCTCGAGTTGGTCTCCCACTGGACCCTAGAACCCGGTTACTTGTGCTCCCCTCCTTGGGTCTATCCTAGTGCGGAAAAGTAAATAATATACAAATGGTGACAACGACCTCAACCCGGAAGTTCCCCAATAAAAGAATATTATATACATTTAATTTTACATGAATGAAAAATAAAAACTCTCATCTCACATAAAACCCCCGGCTATTCAGAACGCGACGATCCAATATAACATATCCAGCAACACATAACATCACATGTCATCAACGTAAGTAAATATGCGCATCCCACTGTCGTTGACATATAGCAATGAAACCGGCGATAACACATATTACACTTACGGTCGCAGAAAAGAAAGTGTAAAACTACAACAGTTGGAATCCGCAACCTTCTTAGACATCGCATGCCTAACAATTATAAACCCCGCATTTTAGTCTCTATATCGAAAACACTTTTCAATATCTGGTCGGGTAATTCAACAAGATTCCCGAAAACCTGATCGAATGCTCGTCGCAAACTTTAGTAGACGGCCGCACCCCCGATGCCGTCGACGAAGTGTACTAAGGCGGAACACCGCTGCCGCGAGCACCCGAACGGATGCTTTTGGCGACGGGGTTCTCCTACAGTCACTTGGTCGGGGCTATGGGGCATGGCTGTCTATTAAGTTTACCCGGCGAGTATCCGCGTACGCTACGTGATTGCGACGGACTTTTGATCGCATCAAAATTCTGTGGCAACCGATCAATCGAGACTAAACTGCTACGTTTATAACATCCAAATTAGTTATCTCATAACTACTTGTGGATTCCAAATATTGTATCACATTCCAGATAAATAGACAATGTTAAACTTTCCGATCGAATAAACAAACACCCAAGTTTTCCCAGATAGTTCTCAATACTTGAGGGGAGTTTAAAAACATCCATCACATGCCTATCAACGGTCCAGCCGTAGAGGGGTCAAGCCAACGCCTCACATGTGGCACGCCGTACTGCCCCAAACCCTAAGGCTCAAAGGGCAGTTCAAGACGGTCACATAATCGAGTTAAGGTTTGTTGTCTTCTAGAGGGTCCATCGCGTAACTTGCACGATCTAGACGTTCTTAAACAAACGGAAAAATCCAACACTTGGAAATTTTCCGGGTCGGGAAAAATTGAGTTATTGATATCCGTTTGAACATTTTAATACTTTCTAAATATCCGGAAAACACAACGAAATTAAATTTTCCGATCGAATCGAAAATTACAAAATAAACCCCAGAATACTCAACCCTTGAGTCAGATTAAAAATACCCATAAAACAGTAACAACATAGGCAAGTATTACTGTGCAAAAAACCGCCCCTAATACCCTTACCTTGCCGCGGAACCGCCGCCAAAGGTGGCTTATTGCCGCGGTTCCGCGGCCAAGTTGAGGAATTGGGGGCTCATTTTTCATGGTAATTCTTAGAAAATCCTGCTGAATTTTTTAGGTATTTTTAATACAGAAAAATCCCATATTTTAAAAAATGTACAGAGAGGGTTTTATTTTGTAGTTTCCGGGTTCGATCGGGGTTTTAACTTCGTAAACTCATCGCCTAATGCTCTAGTTAGGCTCTGATACCACTGTTGGGTTACTAGGCACACTAACAAAGCTCTACAAGGTATCGACCATGCCGGATTAAAATTATTAGGTGCCGAACTACCCTAAGCAAGATCGTTAACTAGATATTAGGCGAATCAAAAGCAAGTAAACCACATTTACACTAAAGGAAAGGGACTACAACCTTTGTAGATCCAGTCCTCCACTTCCAAAGCTCCATGACGACGTCCCTTCGCTGCGATCATCCAACTCCCGGACTCTCGGACGGCTCCTTGAGAAATTGCAACGGGATCGCTTGAAGCCTTCGATGCCGAAGATGATCTACGTCGAGGGAATACGGACTCAAGCTTCTACTTCACAAACCAAAGAATTAGTGAAGCAAACACCCTAAACTAAAGTGCTAGTCTAGTAGAAGATGGTGAGATAGGAAATGGGTACACTTTAGATTTTCTTTTCTCACTTTGTATCTCTCTCTTTTATCAAACCCTAGCAAGAAATGAAGGAGGAAGAAGATGAGCTCAAAAAATGAATATGGAAAAATGATCAAGAGAGAGAGTCCTTACCATGGTGAGTGAGTATCATATACTTAACTCATGTAGAGACATTACCATAGTTAATTATAGTGGTTAGATTAGTTAATAGATTAAGTAAAACAAAACAAGTGGAATAAGTCAAAACATCCATAAGCTTCATGAAGCTTCATGTATGTGAGCTCATTATCCATTTGTTTTAGAATTACTTAAATATAAAAACCTAACCATTATAATTATAATGGTGTATGTCTCATACACCCATGTCTTGTGTATCATCAAACATGATACAATTTGTGCACTAATAAATATATATATCACATATATATTAACTTGTGCACAAGTGAGAAAAATAAATGCTTAAGTGAACCAATGTTAGTTAATGTAAATTAGTATATCCAATATACAATTGTACACTAAATTATTAAATCAACACTTGACTTAATAATCCGGTTATATCGCATGCAACCGACTAACATTCAATATATCGACTTATCGAATCAACCCTTGATTCGATAACTAGGTTATATCGCATAAAACCGATCGAAACAAACATCGCGAGAATCGAATACGGTATCACATACTCGGATCATTCTCGGTCCCGCACATATCACATATGCGCTCCTATCTCGTTTCGCCTGAGCCAGTACAACCCCTATGTAGGACTCTAAAGACTCGTCAATACGCCGGCAGTAGGTGATGATCATATCAAGCACCTACAAGCCGTCAGCGGTACTAGCTGGACGTAACGGCTACCCAGGTATTGAGCGATCAGAAGATCAGCAAGCAAGCCCGCTCCAACTCCTGTAAAAGCCTGACAGTGACACTACCGTACAGTCCGGTCTCCTCGTCTGATATGTCGCATATCAGTTCTAGGGGTGGTAAACATCAGACCCCAATAACCGATAAGTCATGCTGATATGAGGCGCATAACGGGTCGAGAAACTACTGGTAACACGTACCAGTATATCTCTAAACCAGCCATGGCCAGGGACTTCCCTGTTATGGCCAATCGAGCATAGAGCAACATCAACCCCCAATACCGGGAGAGACGAAACCCCTCCTATCGCTCATTGCCTCCATGTGACCCGGGACTGTACCCAAAAACCACCGTTTTGCACGCCCTCATGGACGTGGTAAGGTGGAAATCAAAGCACAGTGGGAATCACACAAGACTCTATGACGGTCTCGGGTCTACAGACTAACCTGTACCGGTGTCACCATAGAACTGCCATCTGACGTAAGGTATAATACCATCTGGGAGTTCTCGGCGAGTCCGTCCAGTGTACCCAGTCTCCACTGAGCACCCGTATATCATCTCTGATGTCAAACACCAATGGATGTGGGATAATCCATCGCCCATCTGTATGGGTCGAGAAGGCATACGCTAGTCTACTCTGGTATATCGATGCCCCGTCTCGATACACCCACAACTAGGGACCTTGAAGGATGTACTTATGGACTACCATGTCCCCACTAGTATGATCCACATCATAGTCCAGATAGTCAAGTACACATCCTAAGGGCTTTACCAACATGTAACAGAGAGACAATCAGTATACACGTTAAGGTAAAGTGTAACCAGATAGCATACTATCATGTCGAGCAAGACAGTCCTCCCTATATATGTCCAAGCATCCACTACAATATACATCAGATGTATAGTAATGGCCTCTAGGGCATACACATAACTAACACAACCATAATGCAATCCTCGCTCCCACAGTCACCGAGGAAACCGTAGTATCTCTCAAGTGGATGCGGAACCCTACTAGATTCGCGTAGAGGCTGAGTTTCGTTGGAGACTATTGAATTGTTTGGCTTCACCAAATCATCAGCTGTTAGTTTTTCCAGCTGGAACTTCTTCCAGTTCTTTCTCATGACCACTAATTTCTTCATAAGAAATTCCTTTTCTAAAAAGGTGGCATGCTGAGAAACAAAACACCTTTTCGTCCTCAGAGTGGTAAAAGATATTCCCTCGCAAATGTTTGGGATATCCACCAAACTTATACAGAACTGACCTTGCCTCGAGCTTGTCCGGATTTTGTTTTTCAACATAGGCCGGACAACCCCATATCTTAACTCGTTTAAGACATGGTCTCTTCCTATTCCATATATCATATGGAGTGATAGGCACTGATTTGGATGGAACCCCATTCAATAGGTATGCAGCTTCTTAAGTGCATAACTCCAAAAGGAAACAAGATACTCAGCAATACTCATCATAGAGCACGCCATATCTCATAGGGTGCGATACCTCCACCCCGATACACCGTTGTGTTGTGTGTACTCGAAAAAGTAAGCTGAGAGAGAATCCCATTCTCTCTTTAGAAAATCCAGGAACTCCATGCCTAAGTATTCGCCTCCTCGATCACATCGAAGGACTTTAATACTTCTACCCGTCTGGTTCTTAACTTCAACCTTATATTCCTTGAATTTCTCAAAAGTTTCAGACTCGTGTTTCAACAGGAACATATGTCCGAATCTTGAGAGATGGTCAGTGAATATTATTGGATATAGTGCCCTCAAAGTCAATTATTGGATCGCAGGCATGTGATTGCAATGATTGAGGTGGACCTATACCGGTAGGACAATCTTACTCGAGATGATAGTATGCTATCTGGTTTGTCTTTATCATCGTGTACAGCTTTAGGTGACATTACATATCACTATTACACATAGATAGAGCCCTTAGAATTCTTGCTTGACTAACAGCAGTATGATGGCGATCATATACGTGAGAGTTGGGTAGTCCATAAGCACATCCTTAAAAGTGGTCCATAGTCGTGGGAGTTTCAAGACTGGGCATCGATACTCCATTAGTAGACTAGTGTGTACAGTCGAGACCCCGACGAGGGGTGGTGGTCGGTCTCACAAGCCATTGGTGTCAGTTGGTTCAACTAATATGTATACATGTGCTCATTAGGTTATGAGTACACCGGACAGAACTCGCCGGGAACCTGCTAGTTGGTATTATACCTAGCGTCAGATAGCAGTTCCCAGGTAACAAATTACAGGATTACCCCACTACTTTATATACATACCCGCATTTGTATTCCGACCGAATACAAATGCAATGAGATAAAAAATATCCCTACACAGTATAATACTTGGATCCGGCTTAAACCAAAGCCCATCAGTATTATCCGTCCAAAACACGACACGTGCACGTGCATGTTCGAACCCTGCCATAAAACCATATGACCTCTACAAAGTTTCGCCCGAACTTGGGAAACTATCTGTGGTGGACTCTAAAGACTCGTCAATACTCTGGCAGTGGGTTTAACCACAGACCGTCAGTAGTACTAGCTGTACGTAATGGCTGCCCATGTACTGAATAAAAGGGAAGCCGATGAGCGAACTCATCCTGGAACCCTATTGAGCCTATTAGTGACAATATCCATACAGTCCGGTCCGTTCATCTATGAGCATCGCATATCGGGCCTAGGGAGCAGGTAACGTCAGACCCCCAATAGCGGTATAAGTCGTGTCGGAGTGTAGCCTAGAACACCCTGAGATACTACTGGAGTACCTACCAGTAAATCTCCTGCCTCGGCCGAGGGGTTTGTGTAATGGCTCTCCTAGACACAGTGCGATCTCACCCCCAATACCGGGAGAGACGAACCCCTGCCGATTCGCTCACTGCCTCCATGTGGCTCGGGACTGTACCCAACTAAAACCTGTTTGCACGACTCCTTTTAGCCGTGGTCGGATAATAATCAAAGCACAGTGGGAACTCACACGAGACAAATGACGATCTCAGGTCGATGAACTAACTTGTACACATGTCACCTGGGAACTGCTATCTGACGCTAGGTATAATACCAACTAGCAGGTTCCCGGCGAGTCCTGTTTGGTGTACTCATAACCCAATGAGCACCTGTATACATCTTAGGTGAACCAACTGACACCAATGGCTTATGAGACCGGCCACCGTCCCTCGTCGAGCTCTCGACTGTATACACTAGTCTACTAATGGAGTATCGATGCCTAGTCTCGAAACTCCCACGACTAGGGACCACTTTTAAGGATGTGCTTATGGACTACCCAACTCTCATGTATATGATCACCATCATACTGCTGGTAGTCAAGTAAGAATCCTAAGTGCTCTATCAACGTGTAATAGTGATATGTAATATCACCTAAAATTGTACACGATGATAAAGACAAACCTGATAGCATACTATCATCTCGAGTAAGATTGTCCTACCGGTATAGGTCCACCTCAATCATTGCAATCACGTGCCTGCGATCCAATAATTGACTTTGAGGGCACTATATCCAACAATCTCCCACTTGTACTTAAATCTAATTATTGCGATGTCGCATACTCACAGCCCGTGTGATACCGAACACCCAACTCCTCTACTAATCAGTTTCACAAAGCTCGTTTATAAAACTATTGTGTTCGAGAAATAGCCTCAGTGAGTGGATCCGCCCTGATGTTTCTTTCTATGTCTCTCTTAATCTCAAGTTCGCAGAGAAATCCATCTCCCGAATTGAGCAATACCTGTCTTAGAATATGTCTGAATATCTGATGGGACCTAGTTCATAAATGAACTCCAAATCCAAACTTCTTAAACTGTATTGTCAACTGAACCTAATCAGTATCCTGCACCATGCCTCCCTCAGAATCCGCTTGGACCACCTGTCCAAACTACTGCCCCTCGTCAGAGGGAGAACTATAACTCTGACAATCACTCTGTCATCCAGGTCACCTTAGAAGCCTGGAATGATAACCGTCTCCCGAAGGAGGCTGTCATTATCAAATCCCTAGAACATCCACTTATGTTCTAAAACTGCTTCTGAATGTTTCTCCAGCATTGGATTAATATAAACTTATTGCAGCTAGTGCAAAAACAACATCTGGTGTGGTACTTGACATCTCATGATCAACTCAATTTCCTAAGCAAGTGATCTGCCAATCATGCACATCCCTCTCCTCTTTAGTCTGTAAGACACCTTTAGAGAGGGTGACTCCATCACCTGCAGGTACACCACCATGCCAGGAGTCGTCCATTCTAAAATACCTTTAGAATACTGTGTAAGTACCCGGATTGGGAAACTACCTAAATCTAGATCTAAAACCATAGATCTAGTAACCAGAATGCCTGATATTATATCCATATCCTATGTGGAGAAACCACTGTGTGACAACCACATTATAACCGATCGTAGTATAGGAATTACACTTCCTACTATGTGTATGTCATCCAAATACCAAGACATCACACCCTACTACCGTCTTAACAGATCCATCCCCTATTCTGATGAAGTCAAAGCCCATGACTGTCACATCAAAAAATAGATGATATATCTCCGCTATATCTGCTTTAGTCCATAAATAGACATAAGCTACTTGCTCACTATGCTTCCGCTGCTCCCACTGATTACGACAATCCTCTGGCAGAGTCGTATACACATGCACTTCTAAAGCTAGTTTAGAACGTCGCTATAATCATCCTTCTACTGGGTCTCATAGCCTGAAACAACAGTAGTGTCAAGTCTGGGTAAACAAGAACCTCCTAGTCATTGTGGCTACCGGAGTACCTCTCGGGTGTCTGAGGTTACCCAACATATCTTCGGAGTGGCTAATGGAATGTCAAACCTGATTGAATGTTTAGGTCCTATTAAATTTTCTGTAATCGTTTGCGGTTCTGGAATCTCTTCCAGTTCTACCATACTCCCACTACTATTTTTTGAAAAAATCCATTTTACTAAAACTGTGGCGAGTCAAGAACAATATCACTATTGATCTTCCAGATGGTAGAAAATCAACCCTCGTCAAAGCCTGGGTTAACCCACAAACAGCCATTACAGAAACGTGCCTTGAGTCATCCAGAGTCCGGTTTCAAGCATAAGCCGGACAACTCCATATACCTTAACATGGTTAAGATATGATCCATTCTATATACAATATAGAAACAGAGGCACTAATTTAATTGGAATCAGATTCAAATCATGCAGCTGTCTCCAGTGCATATCAACTAAATGGAGAGATACCGATCAGCATTACTCAACTTAAAAGTGCATCCAACTATGAGTAATCTGAAAGAGAAACAAGTTTCTCAAAACCATTACTATCAACTGAATACCATACACAAGTATCTACATCTTCGATCACCTTGAAGAATCCCGATACTTGCAACACCTGGTTCTCTACTTTATTCTTTTACCTATAACTTCTTAAAACTTAAACCTTTTATTTCTACGAAACACATGTCTAAAACTAGAGAAGTCACAAGTAAACAGAATATAGTACGAGTACCAACCCCTCTGTCCTAATGGACACTGAACAAAATACAATACTTTGTATAAGTCCGCTGAGTTGAATAACTCAAACCCTGTGCGTCGTAGGTTGAAAACTGTACACATGCGATTTCCTCAAATATCACTAATTACAACGAATTCCGATATAATGAGGATGATCACCTAATTTCCAATAACATACTCCCACTCATCATCTGTAAAACCATACAGATGTGAGAATCAAACCTGGTAAATACGTACCCTGGAGCAAGTGTCTAATTGGGAAATCAGTTTTCTATTAACAACGCATAGTGAAACTTAAACATTAAAATGTTTCGAAGGGGTATCTGGGTATTCCTAGTAATGCATTTTCCATTATCCAGATTCATGACTACAACCGTATATTTCTTTGCCATCTTTCCAAATCCCTATATATGTCTTTAGTTGTTACCTTCTGTACACCATCGTTAGGCTAAATGGTTTTCTTCCTTCCCTACCGTTCGGCACCAGCCTATGGTTTGGAAGAAGACTATCCAGTAAGCATAATAGGTGTACCCTCCTAATCCTAGGAGTACTCGCAACCTGAGAAAAAGTGATGATAAAAGACAACTGAATAAAAACTTATTCTATTTTTTCTGAACTGGAGAAAAGTAAAGGTGAAGTAGGAGTGGCGATGAACTACGCGGTTTGGTCGTGAATGATAGAAGTCACAATTTACTTTGCCCTCTTTCTAATCCCTTTATATGTCTTTACTTATTATCTTCTGTACACCACACTTAGGCTAATTGGTTTTCTTCATTCCCTACCTTTCGGCACCTGCCTATGGTTTGAAAGAAGACTATCTAATAAGCGTAATAGGTGTACTCTCCTAAACTAAGGAGCCCTCGCAACCTGAGAGAATGTAAAAAGAAAAAGACAACTGAATAGTCCTATTCAATTTCTCCTGAACCAAAATCCATCCTCGAATCTGGAACAAGTTCCTTCGAGTTCGTATATAACCATACGATGGATTTATCCAATGGAAGTAGATGTTCGTAATAATACGGGGTGTTCTGGAGAAATGCAAAGGGTAAAAGAAGGAGTGGCAATGATGTATGCAACTCAGACAATCCAAAAGCCAGCGTTTTAAGAAAGTTCGGTCAACTTGGTCACTGAGTCATAGTCTAGGGTCGGGCCATGGTCGCTGCTAAAGAGAGAGAGAGAGAGAAAAGAAACACTCTGCGTGCACTCTAATCTAGATCAGAATGGTTATCAATTTATCTTATCAGGAAGCCTCCCACTGTATCCTTAAATTCTCCTCCAAACCTGAAAGAAGAATTAGTCGGGATCACCCGAAGAGTAAACCAGCTCATCAGTGGGAATCGGGATCCAACTATCATCAGATGATAACGTGATGGAATCCACTCACGTTATCACACTCCAGAAGGTATGCGCATGCCTGGCAAGTTTCAGTTTTTTTAGAAACTCCCGATGTGATTTTTACCCCATGCTCTTATGACCTTGACGAAGGTCAACAAATCATATGTCACATGTCAAGTTCTACCCATCATTGTCCAGGTTGATTTGAACCCACCCGTACAAGCCCTTGACGAAGGTCAACAAGGCTATACGACTGTCCCAAACCAACGCATTTATCTATGCAACAGAAAGGTAACAAGCAGCTACCATACACTATGCCTTGACGAAGGTCAACAAACATAGCATGGATACTAAATGCTACCCGTCTGAAATGACGGAGGGCTACGGTTGGTTTTTGGCGAAAAACCTTTAACGTAATGAACTTGATATCGTTGAAGGAACCGGATAGCTTTTTACAAATATATAGTGGCTAAAACCTTTGCTAAAGAGGTCACTCCCGGTGAAGGGATCTCGGCTCTTTCCTCATAGAATGAGGTGCAGGATATTCCAACTGAATACCATGATGCAAAGCAAAAAGTAATCAACTATAATGAAGTTATTATCCTGACGCAAACCTCTGTCCAAGGGGTCACTCCCGATAAAGGGATCTCGGCCCTTGCCTCGTCGAATGAAGTGCTGGATATTCATAATCGAATACCACTGTGCAAAACAAAAGAGAACGTCCTTGTAATAACAAATTTTTGAAAATTGTTCCAACAACGTCTAATAGGTTTGTTTTACTTGCATTGATCTGAACGCAGTCCCATCAATTAATCACACCAATAAAGAACGAAAATATGATGTACGTATATGTCATCCGCATTCGCCACTGGGTCCCGTCATCACCCGTTAGGTTACTTAACTAACGACAGAGCGGGGACAGGACTAGCGCGAGTGTAAAACATATACAACATCTACTAATATATATATCAATATATAATAATCGCTCAAGGCGTGATAAATACAACATCACAGAAAAGTAATAAGCATCACAGAACAATACAGATAATCTGGGAGCCCCGGGTTTCATAAAGCCGCAACTGAAACCCGACGTTCCCCTGGTCGTGTGGATAGCCTGTGCAATGAAAACCTAGACCCCTACGGGTGCGGCAAGTTACCCGCCAAAACCTAAAGCGAGGCAACCCCCTTCAGCAAAGTGAATGGCCACCCAGCACTTTATGGAATCCGGTAACTTGAGTACCCCTCATTGGGTCAACCTGTACCCCCTACGAGTGCGGCGAATAGCCTGCCAATCCTAGAGTGAGGTCCCCTCCCTCTCAAAGCCATGAGATGCGGAACCGTTGCCCTCCAGAACCCGGCTATCCGTGCACTCCACCGCAGGATAATCCTAGTACAGAAAAGAAAATATATACAACGGGTACATTGACCTCAACCTGGTCGTGCCCCAAACAAATAATATACAAACAGGCAGCGACGACAGTCCACATGTCGGACGCTCGTCCCGCGATATCAAATGTACAAATAAATCCAAACCGCACTACCATTGCACACAAGCTATCCACCATGACAAATCCGCAACATCATAGCACAACATAAAACATCAACGTGAATGTCACGTTCGCAAACCCGTCTAAAAGGACTATAGCAATTAGATAAGATTTACCGATCGAATGGCATTCATGGTCGGAGATATAATGTAAGCACTGCAAAACTTTAAATGATGTTAAAAATATCGACTTCAAAATAACCCCCGAATAGCCCCAAACAACCTGATAAAATTTTATCCAAACTGGGCTAAACAAACAATATCACTGAACCAACTTTCCAGAGACCAGGCCACACCCCAAAACCCAAACCCAGAAGCCAATGAAAAGCTGGCGACGCCGGATTTTGTGTATATACAGTAGTGGGGTAATCCTGTAATTTGTTACGGGATTGCTTTTTGAAGTTGCCAGTTTTTCTCCGATTGATTAAACATTAGTTGTAATGTTTGAATAATGGTTTATATGTGTGCATTCTTTTTTTGGCCACAATTTCCTTCATTCTTGCTTAGTGGCCGAAATCATCTAGTAGGTGTGAGATTGTTTTGGATGTGGTGAGGTGGCATGAGTGGATAAGCTTTTATTTAAGCATTAATTGTCGTTGTCTTTGCAAAGATATTTGTTTCATGATATTTTGTGATGATATCTTTCTTATAGTCACCATTTTTCTTTTCTTTGTGCTTACCCCCCTTGATGATGGCCGACCCCCACTTCATGGCTGCCCCTAATCTGGCCGAGCCTCATTTCATGAAGGAAAAATGATTCATTTATTTTTCCAAGATCATTTTCATCACTCCAAAAGACAACTTCAATTTACCTCCACCCAATGGCTTGGGTTCCTTAAGAAAAATTATTCTACACACTCTCTACTTCAATTTTGGACATGTCGGCTAGCAAACTTTATGTCCGAGTTGATTCAGTTTGAAGCGGGAGCCCGTATAAAGATTCGTTGACGTGGTGTCACCTCGACGAGGAGACCGAAGATCGAGCGAGATCGGAGATGCCGCGAGGAGCGTGGGATGATGGCTAAAGACCGAAGGACACGGATCGATCGGTATAACCATTCTATCTTTTTACAGTTTGCTGGTTTAGTGTTAATGGCACGATCCGGCTGAAAGTCTATGCTAGCGCCAGTTGTAAAAGTTTTTGTTCCGTGTTTGGCCTCGGATTGACGGCCGGGGCGCTACCGTAGACTTACAAATATAATGAAGTACGATGAACCAGCCTTGGCATTTATAGACATAGGACCGTATACATCACCATGTATCAGTCCGTAGAGTTCAGTAACTCTATCTCTGTTTCGGGTAAACGGAGTATTAGTCATTTTACTTTTGAGACAAGAATGGAAAGTATCATAAGATGAAATTTGAACAGATTCTCATATTCATCCTTATGTAACTTAGTTGGTCGTGTCGCATTGATATGACCTAGTCTACAATGCCACAAGAAAGATTCATTTATTTCTGAACTATTCATCTTGTGTGTGTTCTAGATACTTTGAACCGTGGTTTGATTTAGAACGTATATGCTATTATATAACGTGCCTGATCGAATCAACACTTGATCCAGAAAAATGTTCACAATATTATCCTCCAATGCATAATTATATCCTACTTTAACTTAATAAAGAATCTGATATAATGTTGCATATCAGGTTCGGTACGTAATAACACTTGTTCAGAATCAATGTATCCACCATTTGGTAATGCAAGGTGATATTTTGCCAACTGACTTGGCTGCAACAATTGCACCATTCCGTAACACTTAGAGACATATCACCAAATCCCAGTTCTCTACCTTTCTGTAGCCCGTGTAACAGATTACATGTGTGGGATCCTAATCCGGTATCTCATACCTAGGACGTAGAGGATACTGAGAAACAGTTCTAGGCAATGAACACACCCGAAGGATATGCATCAATATGCTTATTCCTCGTTTGGGTCGCGTAGAAATCCGAATATTCCCCTATTTCCTGCTCGGACTTATAACAATTATAAGATATAGCGGAACCAACGTTCCCCAGCTCAGTATAATAAGCAGGTTCGGTCAATGCGTCCATATTATTATCTTGATTAAGGCGTGATATGGTCGCAACCAGGAGAAAGAGAGAAGAAAACACTCAGCGTATGCTCTTGCAAGATCAGATTGATTATTATTTTATCTAATCAGGATAGCTCCCACTGTTTTTATCAAATCTTCCTTCAAACCCTAAAAGGTAAGAATAGCCGGGATTAATTACACCCTACAAGTTCGCCAATCTTTCGGCTAGGCCAGTGTCGGTAATTTGAGGGAGGTTCCCCGTGCTTTCGCACGGACCTAATTAAAATAAACCTCGTTTTTCCACGGGAGTAGCCCCGTAAACGCCTTTCTAGACACCTACTTGATCGGCTAATTGTAATGTGTAAAAATCTCCCAGGAGTAACTCTTACTCGTAGTGGGTATCGGGATCCAACTATCTCATAGAAGGTATGCAATCTCATTGCAAATTTTAACACTTGAAATTCCCGATAATATTTTGCCCCTAGCAACTTATGACCTTAAAATGGTCAACAAATCATAAGCGCTAGCCAAGTTCAACCCATACATTTCATTATTGAATTAAACCCACCCGTACGACCCTTAACATGGTCAACAAATTCGTATGACTACCCTAATCTAATCGCATCACATGCTTAAGCAGATAAGCACTAATCAGCTACCACACACTACGCCTTAACATGGTCAACAAACGTAGCACGAATACTAAGTAGCACTTATCTGAAATGACGGAGGGCTACGACGGGTTTTTAAGAAAACCCTTTGCGTAATGAACTTGATATCGTTGTAGAATCGAGTGATTTTGAAAATGAGTATTTTTAGGCTTTTATTAGTTTTGCTAAAGTTGTCACACCCGATGAAGGGATCTCGGCTCTTTCCTCATCGAATGAGGTGCTGGATATTTCACAAATACCACTATGCAAAGCATGAACTAAAAAGGTAATCAAAAACAAAACCGAGTGGGTTGTAGCATCTACCAGTTTCGCTAAAGAGGTCACTCCCGGTGAAGGGATCTCGGTTCTTTTCTTATCGAATAAGGTGCTGGATATTTTATAAGGAATACCGCTATGCAAAGCAAGAACTAGAGCTACCAGTTTTTAAAACAAGATTCTGCAACATTTTTAGGTTTCTTTTCTTTCATTAATCTCATTAATGAAGCCCCATCAATTATGCTTCCCAAGCATCACAGAAGAAACGAAAGCAACAATATTAATTATATATCATATATATAATATAAGCATTCGTCTCAAAATATCATGTGATCACATCACAGAACATCAGCAGCAGAAGAACACATATGAAATATTGGATATACTAGGAATTCCGTGTTTTAAATTAAGCCATTAAAAAACACGGATTCCACGGTCGCGATGAATAGCAAAACCCATATCCCTAGACCCCTACGAGAGCGGCAAGCAACCCTCCCAATTCTAGAGTTAGGAGACCCGGTCTCGACTCTTCGAGATGGTCTCCCACTGGACTCTAGAACCCGGTTACTTGTGCTCTCCTCCTTGGGTCTATCCTAATGCGGAAAAGTAAATAATATACATAAATGGTGACATCATCCTCAACCCGAAAGTGCCCCAATAAAATAATATTACATACAAGTTTTTACATGAATGAAAATGAAAAACTCTCATCTCATATAAAAAAAACCGGCTATTCAAAACACGACGATCCAATATTACATATCAAAGCAACACATAACATCACATGTCATCAACGTAAGTAAATATGCGTATCCCAATTGTCGTTGACATATAGCAACGAAACCGGCGATACACCACATATTACACTTACGGTCGCAGAAAAGAAAGTGAAAAACTACAACAATTGGAATCCGCAACCACCTTAGACATCATAAACCCAATGTATCACATACTTTGGATTTCATGCCTAAGCAAATGAATTCCTTAGACATCACATGCCTAACAATTATAAACCCCGCATTTTAGTCTCTATATTGAAAACACTTTTCAATAAGCAGTCGGGTAATTCAACAAGATTCCCGACAACCAGATCGAATGCTCGTCGGAAACTTTAGTAGACGGCCGCACCCCCGATGCCGTCGACGAAGTGCACTTAGGCGGAACACCGCGGCCGCGAGCACCCGAACGGATGCTTTTGGCGACGGTGTTCTCCTACAGTCACTTGGTCGGGGCTATGGGGCGTGGCTATCTAGTAAGGTTACCCGGCGAGTATCCGCGTACACTACGTCATTGCGGCGGGCTTTTGATCCACATCAAAATCTCGTGGCAACAGATCACTTGAGACTAAATTGCTAGATTTATAAAATTCAAATTAGTTTTAACAAAACTAAATATTGTGGATTCCAAGTATTGTATCACAATCACAGATAGCTAGACGATATTAAACTTTTCGATCGAATCAACAAACACCCAAAATTTTCCAAAGAGCTCAACACTTGAGCAGAGTTTAAAAAAATACCCAGAATATGCCACAGCACCTATGGACCAACCGTAGAAGGGTCAACCCTTGCCTCACCTATGGCGCCGCAAAACTACCACAAACCCTATGGTTTGGTGGCGGTTCCAACGGTCACAAAATCGAGTTAGGGTTTCGTTCTTCTAGAGGGTCCACAGAATCACCTGCATGTTTTTCTGAAGATTTTAAACTTGGAAAAATCCAACTCTTGGAAATTTTCCAGTGAGGGAAAAAATGAGTTATTGATATCCGTTCAAACTTTTTAACGTCGTCTAAATAACCCGAAACGATGTTAGAATTACGACAACGAAACACTCCGAATTGCCTTTACACAAAGATAACATCACATGCAATTTTAGCAAAAACAAGAAACACCTGAAACACCAAAACCCAAAGACTCGAACACCCTAAAAAATCAACCCTGAACCAACTTCCAAAACCGGTCAGGCCGGATTTTAATGCTATGTGGCCGGCCATTTTCCGGCGATAGGGGTTCAATTTTCTACTGTATTCATGTTACATCTCATATAACATTCTGCAACTTCTTAAAAAAAATTTAGACACTCTGAAAAATTCGACAGAAACTGTGTTTATGTTTCAAGTGTTTTGGAGTTGTTTCGGTTTCGTAATACTATAACATCGTCTAATTCTCTAGTATGGTTCTAATACCACTGCTTGGTTCCCTAGGTCGTCGCTGGATTTCGGGAGGTATCGACCATGCCATTTTATAAAAAATTGGCGCGCTAAAGAACCCTAACCTAGAATCTTAACTGGAGAATTAGACGGAACAAGCATGTAAACATCTTTACATCTAAGTGAACAAGGAATACAACCTTTGTAGACCGTTCCTTTACTTCAATAACTCCGTGTAATAGTCTCTTCGCTCCAAGTAGTGAATTCCAGGACTCTAGAAAGGCTCCACAAGATGAACGGAACAAGCTTGCTTGAAGTTTTCGAGGCCGAAAATGATCTACGTTGAGGAGACACCAACTCAAGCTACCTCTTCACTAATATGGAATTAGTGAAGCAAACACCCTAAACTAAATGGATAATCTAGTAGAGCATGATGAAGTAGGAATTTTTTTCACTTTAGAAATAATTTTCTCACTAATTTTCTTCACCTCATATCAAGATAGAAAGCTTGAGGAAGGAGATGAAGAAAGCAACCATGGAATGAAGCAAGTGAAGAATGAAACTCATGAGGTGAGAATAGAAACCATGGGTGAGTTTATATCATATACTAACTCATGTAGAGACTAAACCATGGCTAATCTAATGGTTGGGTTAATAAATATCTTCAGGTAAAACAAAATTAGTGGACTTGGTCAATGGTTCCACAAGTTTCTAAAAGCTTCAACCATGTGATCCATGTGACTAATTTCCATCTAATTTGATTTACTTTAAATAAATAAAACCTTACATTATATTAAGCATGGTGTGAGTCTCATACACCCATATAGCATGTGGTATCAAGCATGACACAAAATATGTACATTAATATATATCACATATATACTAAGTATACACCAGTGAGAAAAAGAATACTTAAGTGAGATAATATTAGTTAATGTATGATAATATATCAAATATATAATTATACATTAAATTATTAAATCAACACTTGATTTAATAATCCGGCTATATCACATACAACCGACTAATATCAAATGTATCAACTTGTCGAATCAACACTTAATTTGACAGCCCGGTTATATCACATATAACCGACCGATATCACATATCGCGAGAATAGAATATGGTGTCACATACGTGTATTAATCTCAGTCCCGTACATATCACATATGTGCTCCTACTTCGTTTTGCTTGAGCCAGGAAACCTCTGTGTAGGATTCTAAAGACTCGTCAATACGCCGGCAGTAGGTGGTGATCATATCAGTCACCCATAAGCCGCAAGCGGTCTGCTAAACGTAACGTCCACCCGGGTATTGAGCGATCAGATGATCAACAAGCAATCCCGCTTATACTCCTGCGAATCCAATAAGTAACACTACCGTACAGTCCGGTCTCTTCGTCTAATATGTCGCATATCACAGCTTGGGGTGGTATAACGTCAGACCCCAATAGCATGATAATTCATGCCGATGTAAGGCTCATAATAGTTCGAGAAACTACTGATAACGCTTACCAGTAGATATCAGCAACCCTGGCCAGGGATTTCCTGTTATAGCCAATCAAGCATGGCGCAACATCAACACCCAATACCAGGAAAGAAGAAATCCCCTCCTATCGCTCATTGCCTCCATGTGACTCGGGACTGTACCCAAAAACCACCGTTTCGCACGATCTCTTGAATGTGGTAAGGTGGAAATCAAAGCACAGTAGGAATCACACAAGATTCTTTGACGATCTCGGGTCGACAGACTAACCTGTACTAGTGTCACCAGAGAACTTCTATCTGACGATAGGTATAATACCATCTAGGAGTTCTCGTCGAGTTCGTTCAGTGTACCCAATCTCCACTGAGCACCCGTATACCATCTCTGATGTCAAACACCAATGGATGTGGGATCGTCCATCACACATCATATGGGTCGATAAGCGTATACACTAGTCTACTCTGGAATATCGATGCCCCGTCTCGATATTCCCATGACTAGGAACATTTGAAGGATGTACTTACGGACTACCTTTGCCCCACTAGTATGATCTGCATCATAATCCTGGTAGTCAAGTACTCATCCTAAGGGCTTTATCAACATGTAATAGAGAGACAATAAGTGTACATGTTAAGATAAAGAGCAATCAGATAACATACTATCATGTCGAGCAAGAAAGTCCTCTTTATATATGTCCAAGCATCCACTATAATATACATCACATATATAATAATATCCTATAGGGCATACATATAACTAACAGACTAGTGTATACTCTTCTCATCCCAGCAGGGAAGATGGTCTGTCCCACAACCATTAGTACGTCATGCTGTAAATTGTATACAGGTGCTCATTGGGTTATGAGTTAAACTAAACATGATTCATTAGGAAATGCTGGTTGGTATTATACCAATCGTCAAGTAGCAGTTCCCGGGTGACATGAGTACAACTTAGTCCGTTGACTTGATATCACTACTTCGTCTCGAGTGTGTTCCTACTGTTCTTAGATTACTACCCTACCACGGCTCAAAGGAGTCGTGCAAATAGGTAGTAGTTGGGTGCAGTTCCGAAGCACTTGGAGGCAGTAGCGGTTAGATAGGATTCGTCTCTCCCTGTATTGGGGGTTAATATCGCGTTGTGTTCGGAATGCCATTACACAAAGTCCCTAGCCAGGGCAATCGAGATTTACTGGTAGGCGCTCCACTAGTTTCTCAAGGTGTATTGGGCTGTATCTTGGCATGACTTATTGCGCTGTTAGGGGTCTGACATTTACCATCTCCCTAGGCCCGATATGCAAGTATCTCAGACGAACAGACCGGACTGTATAGATATTGTCACAGATAGGCCCAGTAGGAGTTCAGATGAGTTTGCTCATCGGCCTTCTTATCGACAGATACTTGGGTAGCCATTACGTGCATCTAGTACCGCTGACGTGCTTGTGGTTAAACCCACTGCCAGCATACTGTCGAGTTTTTAGATTCCCACACACAGGGTTTCCCTGTTTCGGGCGAAACGATGTAGAGGCCATATAGTTTTACGGCAGAGTTCCGATCACATACGTGTACTGGCTACATGGATGATGTTCGGACGGATAATACTAGTGTGCTTTGGATTAAGCCAGATCCTAGTATTATATTATTGGATTGTTATCATCTCATTGTATTCGTATTTTTCGGAATACGAATACGGGTATGTATATACGGTGAAGGCATTCTTGTAATTTTACATGGTATGCTTCTAGAAGGGGACACCTCATTATTGGATTATCTATTTTGGTAAATGGATTAATGAGGTGGAAATTGGAGAAGATTTTTATGGCATGGGGTGAAGTATGCCTATTGTATTTTTTTATTTATTTGGACTCACTATTGATGCATGGGTGAGTGATATATTGTATTGGAATTTAATCCATGGTTCAATAAGTGAGTAGAGATAAGAGCCATTCTCTACACTTAGTCTTTCACTTGCTCGTTTTGCATCTTGGCTTTCTCTCTCCAAAGTTTCCTCCTTCTTCCTCAAAGAGAATCTAACCCTTACATGAGTTGTGAAACATAGAGTCTCAAGAGATAAAACACTCCACTAGATACTCTACATCACCTATGCTGCTTAGATTAGTGAACTAAGTACCCTAGTTATCTCGGTTTAGAGGTAGAAGCTTGAAGTACAAACTCTCGGGTGGATCATCTTCGACACGAGGTGGCCGACGTTGCAACCTTCATCCATTCTTCTAGGAGCCGAGGAGAGGAGGAAAAGAAGACTCGAAGGACTTGTTCACGGAGGTATAAAAACACTTCATAGTAGTTAAACCTCCTAGTTAGTTTAGCTAGTTAAGGTTCCATAAAGATCCTGGAGTTTAGTCGGTGTTGCGAAGCTTGTAAAAATCGTTTTTTGAAAATTCCGCCTCCCCGCGAACTCACGGGGTGCACGATATCGAATTACACATTTCCCGTAAAAGGACTTGGAGTTTGACACCTATTTAGGCATCAACATCGCTATGACTGGAATATTGCCAGGAGCGACTCATCATTTGCCTTTGCTGATTTGAATAAAGGTGGCTTAGCAAACATAGTTAGGATCCTGTCGAGTAAGGCCTTTTGACTTTATGAGCCGTAAGGGTCTCATAAAGATATTTCTCTCTACAAGTCATGAGGATCTCGTAGGTGTATTTTCCCCTTAGGAATTGTGAGAATTCTAAAGTGATATTTTCTCTTGTGAGTCGTAAGGATATTGCAAGAGGGTTTTCTCCTTATAAGTTTTGAGGACTTACAAGTGTCGTTCACCATACGGGGAAATTTCTCGGCATTGGTGGAACTTGGTGAAGGAATATTTATTCGTTCCCATAGATTGTATACAGTGTAAGGTTCCTAGGCACACTCAAGAGGTTCCACAAGGCATCAACCATGCCAAATTCAAAAATTTAGGTGTCGAGAAACCCTAATATAGATCGTTACTAGAGGATAGGTGAAACTATAAGCAAGCAAACAACTTTGCTAATAAGTGAAAGGGATTACAACCTTTGTAGATCCGGTCCACCACTTCTTTAGCTCCGAGATGACGTCCCTCCGCTGCGATCATCGGGATCCCGGACTCTAGCGTCGGTTTCATCGGAGAAATGAGCGGGCTAGGTCGTTGACTTCGGTGCCGAAAATGATCTACGTCGAGACGAGCCAAACTCAAGCTCCATCTTCACTTGGTCATGAACCTTGTGAAGAAAACACCCTATACAACATGGCAAGTGGTAGAGAATGAAGAAATAGGAAGTGGGTTCACTTTGGATTTGAATTTCTCACTTGATTTCATCACTTAGAATTTTCTAGCAAGCTTTTCTTTTCTTCATGAAGAAGAAGAAGAAGAAGAAAAGAATATCAATAATAATTAAAATGAAAAAACAAGTGAAGACTTATCATAATACAACCATGGGTGAAGTAAACTCATGTAGAGAATAAACTAGGGTTTAGGTAAATGGTTAGGTTAAGGAAAGAAACAAAATGGTAAAGACTTTCAAAGCTTCATGAAGCTTCAAGAGTAAAACAAAACAAGCCACCATTTTATTTCTTGCCAAAAATAAATAAAGAAAATAAATAAATAAAACCTTAACCATTAACCTAAACTATGGTTTAAAGCAAACATACACCATAGTTTGCATGTATCATCAAATATGATACAAACTAGTGCACAAACATATATCATATATACAATGTGCACAATCAAGTGAGAAAATCAATCTTAAGTGAACAAATACTAGTTAATGTAAAGTAATATATCAAATATATAATTATACATTAAATCATTAAATCAACACTTGATTTAATGATCCGGTCATACTGCATATAACCGACTAATATCAAGTGTATCAATATACCGAATCAACACTTGATTCGGTAACCCGGCTATATCACATATAACCGACCGATGATACAAATCGCGAGAATAGAATACAGTATCATATACTGGTATTATTCTCGGTCCCGCACATATCTCATATGCGCTCCTATTTCGTTTCGCTTGAGCCAGGAAATCTCTGTGTAGAACTCTAAAGACTCGTCAATACGCCGGCAGTAGGTGATGATTATATCAAACACCCACAAGCTGCAAGCGGACTGTTAAACGTAACGGCCACCCGGGTATTGAGCGATCAGAAAATCAACGAGCAAGCCCGCTCACACTCATGTGAATCCAACCAGTAACACTTACCGTACAGTCCGGTCTCGTCATCTGATATGTCGCATATCTTGCCTAGGTGTAGTAAACGTCAGAACCCTGTAGTTCGATAAGTCGTGTCGATATGAGGTCTATAACAGTTCGAGATACTACTGATAACACATACCAGTAAATCTCAGCAACCCTGGCCAGGGATTTCCGGTTATAGCCAATCAAACACAGCGCAACATCAACTCCATATACCGGGAGAGACGAATCCCCTCCTATCGCTCATTGCCTCTATGTGATTCGGGACTGTACCCAAAAACCACCGTTTTGCACGCCCTCTTAGACGTGGTAAGGTGGAAATCAAAGCACAGTGGGAATCACACAAGACTCTATGACGATCTCGGGTCTACAGACTAACCTGTACCAGTGTCACCAGAGAACTGCCATCTGACGTAAGGTATAATACCATCTGGGAGTTCTCGGCGAGTCCGTCCAGTGTACCCAGTCTCCACTGAGCACCCATATATCATCTCTGATGTCAAACACCAATAGATATGGGATCATCCATCGCCCATCTACATGGGTCGAGAAGGTATACGCTAGTCTACTCTGGTATATCGATGCCCCGTCTCGATACACCCACAACTAGGGACCTTGAAGGATGTACTTATGGACTACCATGTCCCCACTAATATGATCCGCATCATAGTCCAGGTATTCAAGTACACATCCTAAGGGCTTTACCAACATGTAACAGAGAGACAATCAGTATACACGTTAAGGTAAAGAGCAACCAGATAGCATGCTATCATGTCGAGCAAGAAAGTCCTCCCTATATATGTCCAAGCATCCACTACAATATACATCCTATGTATAGTAATGGCCTCTAGGGCATGCATATAACTAACAATCTCCCACTTGCACTAGGGCCATCTGATAGCAGTGGTTGTAGTATCTCATACTCAACCATCCCATAAAAGTCTCTCTCTGGGAAAAGGCCTTTGTGAGTGGATCCGCCGTGTTGTCCTCTGAGTCTACTCTCCTAACCTCGATCTCCTTGGAGATCAACCATCTCCATGATCAGGTGATACTGCCTTAGAATATGTCTGGATCACTGATGGGACAGGCGTTCCTAGGCATAGGCCACAACTCCATTGTCACACAATGGTAGGAACGAAGTTCATCTCATGAACTAATGTACACCCAGACTTTCTCTTTGGTAGCATCTTTGGTAGCGATGTATCCAGCCTTTATCGTCTAGTATGCCACGGTATCTAGTTTGGAACTCTTCCAACATACCGTCCCTTTACTGAGGGTAAAGACAATGCCTGTGACTTACCCTGGAACCCTTCCAGTGATTCTCCCCAGGATCGATTGATACCATCTCACTACAACTAGTGAGAATCCTAACATCCAATTAGATCTATCTTATAGATCCAAAACCCAGGATTTAGTAGGTATCACTATGATCCTATATGGAGAATCCTTGTGATAAGCAGAGATTGACCGAGCGTAGCATAGGAAACTCCTTCCCTATCAAGAGTATGTCATCCACGTACTCTACGAGGATCATCACCATACTCTCTACCACCTTTTTGTATATACAAGATTCATCTACCATTTTGATGAAGTCAAACTCTTTGACTACCACATCAAAACAGATGTTCCAACTCCGCGATACTTGCTTTATCCTATAAAGCATCTTGCACACGTTTCCGCTGCTCCCACTGTCTACGAAGCCCTCTGGCTGTATACTTATAGACGCTCTCTTCTAAAACATCATTTAGAAAAGCAGTCGTGACACCCAACCGCCAGATATCGTAGTCATGGTATGTAGCCGTGGCAAGTAGGATTTGGATGGACTTAAGCATAGATACTTAGAAAAGGTTTCATCATAATCCATACCTCGTTAATGATGCAAAGTTTTAACAAGTCTAGCTTTGAAAGTCTCAACTTTTCCATGTACACCAAGTAATCTTCTCAAGATATACTTGCTCCTGATGGGGATTTAACCCTTCAGATAAAGCAACTAAAGTCCATACTTTGTTGGTGTATAAGGATTCCATCTCAGATCGCTAAGCATCCAGCCATTCTTACAGAGTCCCACTCCTGATGGCCAGCTCGAAACTAGTTGGGTCATCATCTCATGATGCAATTCTCGCTCCCACTGTCATCGAGAAACCGAAGTATCTCTCAGGCGGATGAGGAACCCTACCAGATCGGCGGAGAGGCTGAGGTTCGTCGGGGACTATTGAATCTTTTGGTTCTGTCAAATCATCAGCTGCAGTTTGTATAGCTGGAACCTTTCCAGTTCTACATAACTGACCTTGCCTCGAGCTTGTCCGGATTTTGCTTTTAGACATAGGCCGGACAACCCTAAATCTTAACAAACTTAAGATATGGACTCTTCCCTTTCCATATCACATATGAAGTGATAGGCAACTGATTTGATTGGAACCCTATTCAATAGGTATGCAGCTTCTCAAGCGCATAACTTCCAAAAGGAAATAGGTAACTCAGTAGTACTCATCATAGAGCACACCATATCTAATATGGTGTGATTGCTCCGCCCCAATACACCGTTGTGCTGTGGTGTATTCAGAGGAGTAACACCGAGAGAGAATCTCATTCTCCTTTAGAATAGTCCAGGAATTTTATGCACAAGTATTCTCCTCCCTGATCTTATCATAGGACATAATACTTATACCCGGTTTTTGGTTCTCTACTTCTAACTTATATTCTGTGAATATCTCAAAAGCTTCGGACTTGTGTTTCAACAGGAACATATGTCTGAATCTTGAGAGATCATCAGAGAATGTAATGAAGTACAAATAACCGGTCCTGGCATGTGTAGACAGGGGATTTTCATACATCAACATGTATCATCCCAAGAGTTCACTAACTCTTTCTCTGTTTCCAATAAACAGAGCTATGGTCATCTTATCTTTGTGACATGACTGGCAAGTTTCACAAGATGTAAATTCAAACTAATTTAAATATGCATCTAAAATGTAACTTCAGCCGGTCGGGTCGCATTGATATGACCTAGTCTACAATGCCTCAAGAAGGATTCGTTTATTTCTGAACTCTTCCTCTTGTGTGTGTTCCGTATACTAAGAACTGTAGTTTGATTTAGAACATCAATGCTTTTAGATAACGTGCCTGAACCGATCAACTTTTGATATAGGAAATGTTCAAAGCATTATCCAACAATACAAAATTTTATCATTTCTTTACTAATAAAGAGACTGATATGATTTTGTATATCAGGTTCGGTATCTAATAACATTCGTTCAGAATCAATGTATTTGGAATACAGGGTGACAGTGACCAACAGACTTGGCTGCAATACTTGCACTGTTTTCTGTCTCATGAAACTTATCACCCGTTCTCAGTTCTCTACCTTTCTGTAGCCCTATGTAACAGATTACATATCTGGGATCCTGATCCGGTATCAAATACCCAGGACGTAGAGGATACAGAGAAACGGTTCTTTGTAATGAACACACCCGAAAGAGATGCATCATATGCACTTTCTTCGTTTGGGCGGCATAGGAATTCTGGTATTCCTCTATTTCCTGCTCTGTCTTATAACAATTATAAGTTGGAGCGGGACCAACATTCCCCAGCTCAGTATAACAAGCGGGTTCGGTCAGAATATCCGTTTTATTATCTTGATTAAGGCGTGATATGGTCGCTACTTGGAGAGAGAGAGAAGAAAACACTCATCGTATGCTCTTGCAAGATCAGATTGGTTATAATTTTATCTAATCAGGATGGCTCCCACTGTTTTCATCAAATCTTCCTTCAAACCCTAAAAGGAGAGACTAGCCAGGATTAATTACACGCTACAAGTTCGCCAATCTTTCAGCCAGGCCAGTGTCGGTACTTTGAGGGAGGTACCCCGTGCTTTCGCACGAACCTAATTAATGTAAACCTCGTTTTCCCAGAGGCGTAACCCCGTTGACATCTTTCTAGACACCTACTTGATCGGCTAATTGTAATGTGTAAAACTCTCCCAGGAGTAACTCTTACTCGCAGCGGGTATCGGGATCCAACTATCTCATAGAAGGTATGCAATCTCATTGCAAATTTCAACACTTGAAATTCTCGATAATATTTTACCCCTAGCGTCCTATGACCTTGACGCAGGCCAACAAACCATAGTTCGCTAGTCAAGTTCAACCCGTCATTTCTTGATTGAATTAAACCCACCCGCACGACCCTTGACGTAGGCCAACAAAGTCGCACGACTACCCTAATCCAATCTGCATCATATGCATAAACAGATAAATACTAGTTAGCTACTGCACACTACGCCTTGACGCAGGCCAACAAACGTAGCACGAATACTAAGTAGGACTTATCTGAAATGACGGAGGGCTACGACAGGTTTTTCTGAAAACCTATTGCGTAATGAACTTGATATCGTTGTAGAATCAAATGAATTTAAAATGGAGTGTTTTTGAGGCTTTTCTAGTTTTGCTAAAGGGGTCACTCCCGGTGAAGGGATCGTCGGCCCTTTCCTCATCGAATAAGGTGCAGGATATATCATATATACCGCTGTGCAAAGCAAAAACTATAGAAGCAATCAAAAGACAAATCGAGGGCTGTAGCATCTGCCAATTATTGCTAAAGGGGTCACTCCCGGTGAAGGGATCTCGGCCCTTTCCTTATCGAATAAGGTGCAGGATGTTCTATAAGGAACACCGCGATGCAAAGCAAGAACTGTAGCTACCTGTTTTTGAAAATTCGATTCCACAACATCTTAGGTTTCTTTTCTTTCATTAATCACATTAATGAAGTCCCATCATTTAAGTCACCTAAACATCACAGATAAATATGACGTACACTTATGCCATCCGCATTCGCCTTGATGTCCTCTCATGCACCGTTAGGTTAGGTAACTAACGGCAGAGCGGGGCATGGCTAGTGCGGGTGTAAAACATAAGTAACGCCAATATAATATATCATATATACTATATACAGTATTTATCACAGAACATCAAATGATCACATCACAGATATCGCAGCAGAAGAAACATATGAAACATTGGATATACTAGGACGTCCGTGTTTTCAATACGAGCCAGTATAAAATACGGATTCCACGGTCGCGATGAATAGCCAAACCCACACCCCTAGACCCCTACGAGAGCGGCAAGCAACCCCACCAATTCTAGAGTTAGGAGACCCGGACTCGACTCCTCGCGTTGGTCTCCCACTGGACTCCAGAACCCGGTTACTTGTGCCCTCCTCCTTGGGTCTATCCTAGTGCGGAAAAGTAAATAATATACAAATGGGAACATCAACCTCAACCCGGAAGTACCCCAATAAAAGAATATTACATACAAGTTTTTACATGAATGAAAATGAAAAACACTCATCTCACATAAAAACCCCCGGCTATTCAAACACGACAATCCAATATAACATATCCAGCAACACATAACATCACATGTCATCAACGTAAGTAAATATGCCCATCCCAATTGTCGTTGACATATAGCAACGAAACCGGCGATATCACATATTACACTTACGGTCGCAGAAAAGAAAGTGTAAAACTACAACAGTTGGAATCCGCAAACTCTTTAGACATCGCATGCCTAACCAAATGAATTCCTTAGACATCGTATGCCTAACAATTATAAACCCCGCATTTTAGTCTCATTATCGAAAACACTTTTCAATATCAAGTCGGGCAATTCAACAAGATTCCCGAGATCCTGAACGAATGCTCGTCGGCAAACTTCAGTAGACGGCCGCACCCCCGATGCCGTCGACGAAGTGCACCAAGGCGGAACACCGCTGCCGCGAGCACCCGAACGGATGCTTTCGGCGACGGGGTTCTCCTTCAGTCACTTGGTCGAGGCTATGGGGTGTAGCTGCCTATTAAGTTTACCCGGCGAGTATCCGTGTACTCTACGTGATTGCGAAGGACTTTTGATCACATCAAAATTCCGTGGCAACCGATCATTTGAGACTAAAGTGCTATGTTTATAACATTCATTCAGTTATCTCAAAACTACTTGTGAATTCCAAATATTGTATCAAATTCCAGATAAATAGAAAATGTTAAACTTTTCGATCGAACAATCAAACACCCAAGTTTTCCCGAAACAGCTCAACACATGAAATAAGTTTAAAAACATTCACTTCATGCCACAGTACCAACGGTCCAGCCGTAGAAGGGTCAAGCCAACGCCTCACATGTGGCACGCCGTACTGCCCCAAACCCTAAGGTTCAAAGGGCAGTTCAAGACGGTCACATAATCGAGTTAAGGTTTGTTGTCTTCTAGAGGGTCCATCGCGTTACTTGCACTACTTAGAACGTTCTTAAACCACGGAAAAATCCAACACTTGGAAATTTTCCGGCAGGGGAAAAATTGGGTGTTTATATCCGGTCGAACTTTTTAACATATTCTAAATTATCCAGAAAAACACATAGACGCAGTTAAAGTTTCCGATCGAATCATCGAGCCCACAATACAACCCAGAAAACTCAACTCTTGAGTGTAGATTAAAAATACCCAGAAAATAGAGGAAACTCAAAAGGACATTACTGTGCAAAATTCAAAAAATAATATGACTGTATGGCCGCGGAACCGCCGCACGAGCCATGCTCGTGCCGCGTTTCCGCGGCTCTTTAGTCGACTCAGGCGCACGTTTTGCACAGTAACTCTTAGAAAACCCTGCTAATTTTTCTGCATATTTTTAATTCACAAAATTCCACAGTTTTGAAAAATGTACAGAGAAGGGTTTTGGATTAGGGTTCCGGGTTTGAACGGGTTTCTAACTTCGTCTACACTTCGCCTAAAACTCTAGCTAGGCTCTGATACCACTGTAGGGTTCCTAGGCACACTCAAGAGGTTCCACAAGGCATCAACCATGCCAAATTCAAAAATTTAGGTGCCGAGAAACCCTAATATAGATCGTTAACTAGAGGATAGGCGAAACTACAAGCAAGCAAACAACTTTGCTAATAAGTGAAAGGAATTACAACCTTTGTAGATCCGGTCCACCACTTCTTTAGCTCCGAGATGACGTCCCTCCACTGCGATCATCGGGGTCCCGGACTCTAGCGTCGGTTTCATCGGAGAAATGAGCGGGCTAGGTCGTTGACTTCGGTGCCGAAGATAATCTACGTCGAGGCGACTCAAACTCAAGCTCCATCTTCACTTGGTCATGAACCTTGTGAAGAAAACACCTATACAACATGGCAAGTGGTAGAGGATGAAGAAATAGGAAGTGGGTTCACTTTGGATTTGGATTTCTCACTTGATTTCATCACTTAGAATTTTCTAGCAAGCTTTTCTTTTCTTCATGAAGAAGAAGAAGAAGAAGAAAAGAATATCAATAATAATTAAAATGAAAAAACAAGTGAAGACTTATCATAATACAACCATGGGTGAAGTGAACTCATGTAGAGAATAAACTAGGGTTTAGGTAAATGGTTAGGTTAAGGAAAGAAACAAAATGGTAAAGACTTTCAAAACTTCATGAAGCTTCAAGAGTAAAACAAAACAAGCCACTATTTTATTTCTTGCCAAAAATAAATAAATAAAATAAATAAATAAAACCTTAACCATTAACCTAAACTATGGTTTAAAGCAAACATACACCCAAGTTTGCATGTATCATCAAACATGATACAAACTAGTGCACAAACATATATCATATATACAATGTGCACAATCAAGTGAGAAAATCAATCTTAAGTGAACAAATACTAGTTAATGTAAAGTAATATATCAAATATATAATTATACATTAAATCATTAAATCAACGCTTGATTTAATGATCCGGTCATACTGCAATAACCGACTAATATCAAGTGTATCAATATATCGAATCAACACTTGATTCGGTAACCCGGCTATATCACATATAACCGAACGATGATACAAATCGCGAGAATAGAATACAGTATCACATACTGGTATTATTCTCGGTCCTGCACATATCTCATATGCGCTCCTATTTCGTTTCGCTTGAGCCAGGAAACCTCTGTGTAGGACTCTAAAGACTCGTCAATACGCCGGCAGTAGGTGATGATCATATCAAACACCCACAAGCCGCAAGCGGTCTGCTAAACGTAACGGCCATCCGGGTATTGAGCGATCAGAAAATCAACGAGCAAGCCCGCTCACACTCCTGTGAATCCAACCAGTAACACTTACCGTACAGTCCGATCTCGTCGTCTGATATGTCGCATATCTTGCCTAGGGGTGGTAAACGTCAGACCCCAGTAGCTCGATAAGTCGTGTCGATATGAGGTCTATAACAGTTCGAGATACTACTGATAACACTTACCAGTAAATCTCAGCAACCTTGGCCAGGGATTTCCGGTTATAGCCAATCGAACACAGCGCAACATTAACTCCCTATACCGGGAGAGACGAATCCCCTCCTATCGCTCATTGCCTCCATGTGATTCGGGACTGTACCCAAAAACCACCGTTTTGCACGCCCTCTTAGACGTGGTAAGGTGGAAATCAAAGCACAGTGGGAATCACACAAGACTCTATGACGATCTCGGGTCTACAGACTAACCTGTACCAGTGTCACCAGAGAACTGCCATCTGACGTAAGGTATAATACCATCTGGGAGTTCTCGGCGAGTCCGTCCAGTGTACCCAGTCTCCACTAAGCACCCTATATCATCTCTGATTTCAAACACCAATGGATATGGGATCATCCATCGCCCATCTATATGGGTCAAGAAGGTATACGCTAGTCTACTCTGGTATATCGATGCCCCGTCTCGATACACCCACGACTAGGGACCTTGAAGGATGTACTTATGGACTACCATGTCCCCACTAGTATGATCCGCATCATAGTCCAGGTAGTCAAGTACACATCCTAAGGGCTTTGCCAACATGTAACAGAGAGACAATCAGTGTACACGTTAAGGTAAAGAGCAACCAGATAGCATACTATCATGTCGAGCAAGAATGTCCTCCCTATATATGTCCAAGCATCCACTACAATATACATCCTATGTATAGTAATGGCCTCTAGAGCATACATATAACTAACATACATGGGTCAATATTGGACCGCCTGTAGGGAAACTTAGGAGATGTGGCGGCTTAAAAACAGGTTCAGATCCATGTAGCTTAAGGCTTTTGAATCTTATGAGCCGTGAGGGTCTCATGAGGGGAATTTTCCTTACGAGTTGTGAGGATCTCGTAAGTGTAATTTCTCCTTAGGAATCATGAGGATTCCTAAGTGTGTTTGCTGCTCCTTTGTGAGTCGTAAGGATCTCACGCGGGTATTTTCTCCTCACAAGGTCGAGAGGACTTTGCAAGTGCACATGAATTTTTTATATTACGAGTTTGCGCCCTATTCGGGTTTTCACAAACTCGCCGGCATTCTTGCTGTTTTTACTCATGGCATCTTTTTGGGTTTTCATCCGTGCCCATTTTTCTTATGAACATACCATTTTTTTTGTTTTTTGTTTTTTTAACGAAACTCTCGAAAGTAGTTTCGTCGTAGGTGACCCATCTGTTTGCCGGTGGGATTTAGGAGTGGCTTCATTGCAGGAGTAGCTATGTAGCCGGTAGGATTTGAGTTTCAACCCTCACCGTTGAGACTTCGATTGCAATATAGATCTCAAGAGAGGATATCACCGTACTTGGGGCGAATTTTTATTTAGGGACATCTCGGTCCGTTGTTAGTTTTGGGACATCTCGGTCCGATGTCGCCATGTTTAAGGCGAATAATTAGTTTAAGTACTTCTCGGTCCTATATCGCCATATTTGAGGCGAGGTTCTAGTTTAGGGACATCTCGGTCCGTTATCACCTTTTTTGAGGCGACGGAGCTTTGGATACTGCTTTTAGGGTTCTAACTCAGGAAGATAGCGAGAGGACACAAGTGTCGTCATCTATCATTGACCTAGGTCGTGACTCGTTAGGCATAGTATTTTTTGAGGAATCGGTCGTTTATTGGACGGAAGGGCCTTTCGCCATGCATATCCATGAGCAGGTAAGCTCCACCCTGATAGACTTTTTCTATGATGTACGGGCCTTCATATTTCTCGTGCCTCTTTGAACAAGAGGAGAGCATCCAATATGCTCAGCTGTGAGAGTATTTTCTTCAGATGTGCTAGGATATTGTAATCCACCTTATTTTTCTTAGGCGGGTCCCTTGCTGCGAGCACTTTGGAAAAATTCATCATCGAGGTCAATTTCCTCAGAGATTTTCTCTTTTCCATTGTCTTTTTTTCTCGAACCTTTGTTTGTAGGTCAGAGATTCTTTTCAGCCAGCGTGCGGTTACGGGGCTGAATATTCTTGTTAGGCCACGGCAGCGCCCCGACCGTCAGAACGAGGCCAAAATGCGGAATTAAAACTTTTCTTTAAACAAGAAACCGGCGCTACCGCGGACTTTTAAACCCAGATAAGGCCATTAACCTAATGCTAGCAAACTAGAGAAGGGATAGAGAGATATACCGAGCGATCCCCGTCCTTCGGTCTTCTCGTCGTCATCCCGATCTCCCCGCGGAATCTCCGGTCTTCATCTCCTCGTCGGAAGGGCACCACATAGCCGGGTTCTTTTACGAGCTCCCACCTCTGGACCGAGGCAACTCGGGCACGAAGTTGGCGAGTCGACGTGTCCAAGAATGCTGTAGGATAGTGTAGAACTCTTTTGTCTCAATGGGGTTAAGAAAGTTGCCATATCGATGTGGAGGAAGAGTAGTAAGCTTTTTAGATGAACTAGAGAATTTTGTGGCAAGCAAAAGAGATCAATTTCTCTCCTCAAATTTTTGGACAGCCCCTCCCCTTTGAATGGCCGGCCCCTTGATTGAAGAATGAGAGAGGATGGAGTAAAACAATAATACAAGAGAGAGAAAATGATAATCATGAAGAACAATGATCACAACCAAATCCCCACTCCATCACCTAATCATATCCCATCACCATCAAGCAATGATGAACTAATGAAGTCAAAGGAAGCTAGAATCATGATGAACCAACCATGTGCCACAAAAAGTCTTCTCAATTGTTAATTGCACAATTGCAAATAACCCCTTCCACTAATTTTCAACCAATGAAAGAAACAAAGGAAAATGGTCGAAACGGAAAGCAAACTGGCAATTTCAGAAAACTGATCCCGTAATAAATTACAGGAAAACCCCGCGACTGTATATACATACCCGCATTTGTATTCCGACCGAATACAAATGCAATGAGACAAAATCTACACTGTACAATACTAGGATCCGGCTTAAACCAAAACCCGCTAGTATTATCCATCCGATCATGATCCGTGCAATACCGCACGTATGTGATCGAACCCTGCCATATCTCCATACGGCCTCTACAGCGTTTCGCCCGAAACTTGAGTAACGGTCTGTGGGGGACTCTAAAGACTCGTCAGCACTTTGGCTGTGGATTTAACCACAAGCATGTCAGAGGTAATAGCCATACATAACGGGCTACCAGGTATTGACCAAAAGGGACGTCGATGAGCGAACTCATCCTGAAACCCTACTGAGCCTGTCAGTGACAATATCCGTACAGTCCGGTCCGTTCGTCTATGAGTATCGCATGGCGGGCCTAGGGGGTTGGTAAAAGTCATACCCCCAAAAGCGGTACAAGTCGTGTCGGAGTGTAGCCCAGAACACCGTGAGACACTACTGGAATACCTACCAGTAAATCTCCTGCCTCGGCCGAGGGCTTTGTGTAATGGCTCTCCTAGACACAGCGCGACCTCATCCCCAATACAGGTAGAGACGAACCCCTGCAGATCCGCTCACTGCCTCCATGTGGCTCGGTACTGTACCCAACTAAAACCTGTTTGCACGACTCCTTTGAGCCGTGGTAGGGTAGTAATCAAAGTACAGTGGGAACTCACACGAGACAAATGACGATCCCAGGTCGATGAACTAACCTGTACATATGTCACCAGGGAACTGCTATCTGATGTCAGGTATAAGACCAACTAGCATGTTCCCGGCGAGTCCTGTCTGGTGTACTCATAACCCAATGAGCACCTGTATACATCTTAGGTGAACCAACTGACACCAGTGGCTTATGAGACCAGCCACCGCCCCTCGTCGGGGTCTCGACTGTATACACTAGTCTACTCTGGAGTATCAAGGCCTGTCTCGAAACTCCTACGACTAGGGACCTTTTAAGGATATGCTTATAGACCCCAGCTCCCATGTATATGATCGCCATCATACTGCTGGCCGTCAAGCAAGAATCCTAAGGGCTCTATCAACGCGCAATAGTGACCTGTAAGGTCACCTAAAGCAGTACACGATGATAAAGATAAACCAGATAGCATACTATCATCTTGAGTAAGACTGTCCTACCGGTATAGGTCCTCCCTCAATCATTGCAATCACGTGCCTGTGATCTAATAATTGACTCTGAGGGCACTATCTCTAACAATCTCCCACCTGCACTCAAGGTTAATTATTGCGATGTCGCATACTCACAGTCCGTGTGATACCGAACACCCAACTCCTCTACTAGTCAGTCTCACAAAGCTCGTTTATAAAACTATTGCGTTCGAGGAATAGCCTCAGTGAGTGGATCCGCCCTAATGTTTCTTTCTATGTCTCTCTTTATCTCAAGTTCGCGGAGAAAGCCATCTTCCGAAATGAGCAATACCTGTCTTAGAATATGTCTGGATATCTGATGGGACCTAACTCATAAATGAACTTCAAATCCAAACTTCTTAGACTGTATCGTTAACTGAACTTAATCAGTATCTTGCGCCATGCCTCCCTCAGTATCCGCCTGGACCACCTGTCCAAAATATTGCCCCTCGTCAGAGGGAAAACTATAGCTGACAGCCACTCTGCCGTCCAGGTCACCTTGGAAGCCTGAAATGATAACTGTCTCCCGAAGGAGGATGTCGTTATCATTTCCCCAGAACATCAACTTATGTTCTAAAGCTGCTTCCGAATGCTTCTCCAGGATTGGATCAACTTATTACATCTCGTACAAAAACAACATCTGGTGTGGTACTTGATATCTCATGATCAACTCAATTGCCTAAACAAGTGATCTGCCAATCATGCACATCCCTCTCCCCTTTAGTCTGTAAGACTCCTTTAGAGAGGGTGACTCCATCACCTGCAGGTATACTACCGTGCCACGAGTCGTCCATTCTAAAACACCTTTAGACTGCTGTCTAAATACCCAGATTGGGAAACTACAAAAATCTAGATCTAAAACCATAGATCCAGTAACCAGAATGTCTTGATATTATATCCAAGTCCCATGTGGAGAAACCACTGTGTGACAACCAAAGTATAACCGATTGTAGTATAGGAACATCACTTCCTACTCTGTGTATGTCATCCAGATACCAGGACATCACACCCTACTATCTTCTTAACAGATCCATCCCCTATTCTGATGAAGTCAAACCTATGACTGTCACATCAGAAATAGATGATCTATCTCCACTATTTCTGCTTTAGTCTATAAATAGACATAAGCCACTTGTCCACCAATGCTTCCGCTGCTCCCACTGACTATGACAACCTTCTGGCAGAGTCATATAGACATACACTTCTAAAGCTTGTTTAGAACGACGCTATACTCATCCTCCTACCGGGTCTCATAGTCTGGAACAACAGCAATGGCAAGTCTGGGTAAACAAGAACCTCCCTGCTACCGTCCTTGAGGCTACCGGAGTACTTCTCGGGTGCCTGAGATTACCCACCTTATCTGCGGAGTGGCCAATGGAATGTCAATCCAGATTGAATCTTTAGGTTCTTATTAAATTTTCAGTAATCATTTGCGGTTCTAGAATCACTTCCAGTTCTACCATACTCCCACTACTGTTTTCTGAAAAAATCCATTTTTATCAAAACTGTGGCGAGTCAAGCACAATATCACTATTGATCTTCCAGATGGTAGAAAGTCAACCCTCGTCATAGCTCGGGTCAACCCACAAACAGCCATTACAGAAACGTGCCTTGAGTCATCCAGAGTCTGGTTTTAAGCATAAGCCGGACAACTCCCCGTACCTTAACATCGTTAAGATATGAACTGTTCTATATCCAATACAGAAACAGAAGCACTGATTTAATTGAACCAGATTCAAATCATGCAGCTGTCTCCAGTGCAAGTCAACTAAATGGAAAGAGGCCGATCAGCATTACTCAACTTAGGAGTGCTTCCAATTATGAGTAACCTGAAAGAGAAGCAAGTTCTCTCAATCATTACTATCAACTGAACACCATACACAAGTATCTACATCTTCGATCACCTTGAAGAATCCCGATACTTGCAATACCTGGTTCTCTACTTTACTCTTAAACCTATGACTTCTCAAAAGTTGGACCTTGTGTTTCTACGAAACACTTATTTAAGAACTAGAGAAGTCATAAGTAAACCGAATATAGTACGAGGACCAACCCCTCTGTCCTAATGGACACTGGACAACATACAATACTCTGTATAAGTCCCTTGAGTCTGATAACTCAATCCCTGTGTGTCGTAGGTTCAAAACTGTACTATGGTTATGAAGGATTACACCGTTGTTTAATGCTCTTTACCTAACCATCCACTGATATAGGTAAATGTCACCGACATAATTTCAAAAAGTTATATCTCACTCTATAAAAATAGACGTACAGATATATTAATTTGAAATTGGTGTATAACAGCGGATATTCAAAACCAAATATTTGCCGTCCGGCAAACAACCCAGGCGATTTTCTCAAATATCACCAATTACAACGAATTCCGATATAATGAGGACAATCACCTAATTCCCAATAACTTACTCCCACTCATCATCTGTAAAACCATACAGATGTGAGAATCATGCCTGGTAAATACATACCCTGGAGAAAGGACTAATTGGAAAATCAGTTTTCTTTTAACAGTACGCAGTGAAACTGAAACATTGAAATGTTTCGTAGGGGTATCCTGGTATTCCTAGTAATGCCTCTTCCATTATCCAGATTCACAACTGTAACCGTATATTTCTATGCCATCTCTTCACATTCCTTCACATGTCTTTAGTCATTACCTTCTGCACACCCCTTTAGGCCAATGGTTTTCTTCCTTCCCTACCGTTCGGCACCAACCTATGGTTTGGAAGAAGACTATCCAATAAGTATAATGGGTGTACTATCCTAATCCTAGGAGCACTCGCAACACGAGAGAAGGTGAAGATAAAAGACACCTGAATAAACCTTATTCCTATTTCTCCTAAACCAGAATCCATCCCCGAACTGGAACAAGTTCCTTTCGAGTTCGTATATAACCATACGATGGAGTATCTAAATAACTATAGATCTTCGTAGTGATACGGAGTGTTCTGGAGAAATACAAAGGTGAAGTGGGAGTGGTAATGAAATACTTGGTTTGGTCGTGAATAGCAGTCGCAATTTACTTTGCCCTCCTTCTAATCCCTTTATTTGTCTTAACTTAATACCTTATGTACACCACACTTAGACTAATCGGCTTTCTTCATTCCCTACAGTTCGGCACCAGCCTATGATTTGGAAGAAGACTATCCGATGGGCGTAACGGATGTACTATCTCCTAAACCAAGGAGTATTCGCAACCTGAGAGAAGGTAAAAGGAAAAGACAACTGAATAGTCCTATCCGTTTTCTCCAGAACCGGAAACCATCCTCGAATAAATTCCTTCGAGTTCGTATATAACCATACGATGGTTTTATCCAATGAAAGTGGACGTTCGTAGTAATACGGGGTGTCCTGGAGAAAAGGGTAAAAGTAGGAGTGGCAATGAGGTTTGCAACTCTGACAATCCAAAAGCCAGTGTTTAAGAAGGTTCGGTTAATTTTGGTCACTGAGTCATACTCTTAGGGTCGGGTCATAGTCGCTGCCGAAGAGAGAGAGAAAAGAAACACTCAGCGTGCACTCTAACCTAGATCAGAATGGTTACCAATTTATCTAATCAGGAAACCTCCCACTGTACCGTCAAATTCTCCTCCAAACCTGAAAGAAGAATTAGTCGGGATCACCCGAGGAGTAAACCAACTCATCAGTGGGAATCGGGATCCAACTATCGTCGCATGACAACGTGACGGAATCTACTCACGCTATTGCACTCCAGAAGGTATATGCATGCCTGGCAAGTTTCAGTTTCCTTAGAAACTCCCGATGTGATTTTTACCCCTACGACCCAAGTGACCTTGACACAGTCAAAAAATCAAAGAGTCCTAGTCAAGTTCAACCTGTGATTATCCTGGATTGTATTAAACCCACCCGTACAAGCCATTGACACAGTCAACAAGGTCGCACGACTGTCCTAACCAATCCTATTAATATGCCACAAATGAACACTACTTAGCTACCGTACACTACGCCTTGACACAGTCAACAAACGCAACACGAATACTAAGTAATTCTTGTAAGAAATGACGGAGGGCTACGTCTAGTTTTTAGCGAAAAACTTTTAACGTAATGAACTTGATATCGTTGAAGGAACTGCATAGCTTTTTATAAAAATATAGCGACGAAAACCTTTACTAAAGAGGTCACTCCCGATGAAGGAATCTCGGCTCTTTCCCCGTAAAATGAGGTGCAGGATATTCCAACTGAATACCACGATGCAAAGCAAAAGTAATCGACTATAGTGAAGTTATTGCCCTGACGCAAACTTCTGTCCAAGGGGTCACTCCCGGTGAAGAGATCTCGGCCCTTGCCTCGTCGACTGAGGTGCTGTATATTCCAACTGAATATCACTGTGCAAAACAAAAGAGAACACCCTTGCAATAACAGCTTTTTGAAAAATGTTCCAACAACATCAGAATAGGTTTGTTTAGCTTGCATTGATCCGAATCAACGCAGTCCCATCAATTGATCACACAAATAAAGAACGAAAATAATGATGTACGTATATGCCATCCGCATTCGCCACTGGGTCCCGTCATTACCCGTTAGGTTACTTAACTAACGGCAGAGCGGGGACTGGACTAGCGCGGATGCAAAACATATACAACATCTACTAGTATATATATCAATATATATAATATTCGCTCAAGGCATGATAAAATGCAACATCACAGAAATATAATAAGCATCACAGAACAATACAGATATCTGGGATCCCCGGATTTCATAGAGCCGCTATTGAAACCCGACGTTTCCCTGGTCATGTGGATAGCCTGTGCAATGAAATCCTATACCCCTACGGGCGCGGCAAATTACCCGCCAAAACCTGAAGCGAGGCAGCCCCCTTCAGCAACGTGAATGGACCACCCAGCACTTCACGGAATCCGGTAACTTGGGTACCCCTCCTTGGGTCAACCTGTACCCCCTACGAGTGCGACGAATAGCCTGCCAATTCTAGAGTGAAGCCCCCTCCGTCTCAAAGCCATGAGATGCGGGCTCGTTGCCCTCTAGAACCCGGCTATCTGTGCACCCCACCTTGGGGTAATCCTAGTACAGAAAGTAAAATATACATACAACAGGTACATCGACCTCAGCCCGGTCGTGCCCCAAAAGAATAATATACAAACAGGCAGTGACGGCAGTCCACATGTCGGACGCTCGCCCCGCAATATCAAATGTACATAAATAACCAAACTGTACTACCATTGCATCCAGGCTATCCACCACGACAATCCGCAACATCACAGCACAACACAGAGCATCAATGTGAATGTCACGTTCGCAAATCCGTCTAAAAGGGCTATAGCAGTTAGACAGGATTTACCGATCAAATGACATTCACGATCGCAGATATAATGTAAATACTGTGAACTAACATGTTGAAAATTTTCGATCGACTAAATTTCCCGAAGTGGGCCCCAAGCACAACTGTAGCACTCAAAGAAAATCTGGGCCCAAACTGAATATACCATAAACCCCAATTCCAAGTCAGAGACTTACTGAAGAAATTTGGTACACTAAGGAAATAGAACGGCGGAGGATCCGCGGCCAAAACGTGGTTTTGGCGGCTGATCCGCCGCGCTACAGTAAAATCAGCATGCCAATTTTTTTCAGTTTTCATAAAATTGCCTGCACATATTTATGCAATGTACCAAATAATTTTTCGAGCACAACTGAAAATCGACAGAAACTGTCAAATTGAAATCGAGGTTTTTGGAAATTTGTTCGATCGAAGTTTTAAACATACTAGAGCAAGCTAGACTAGGTTAATGGCGTGGCTCTGATACCATGTTAGGCCACGGCAGCGCCCCGGCCGTCAGAACGAGGCCAAAATGCGGAATCAAAACTTTTCTTTAAACAAGAAACCGGCGCTACCGCGGACATTTAAACCCGAATCGGGCCATTAACATAATGCTAGCAAACTAGAGAAGGGGTAGAGAGATCTACCGAGTGATCCATGTCCTTCGGTCTTCTCGTCGTCATCCCGATCTCCCCACGGAATCTCCGATCTTCATCTCCTCGTCGGAAGGGCACCACATCGCCGGGTTTTTTACGGGCTCCCACCTCTGGACCGAGGCAACTCGAGCACGAAGTTGGCGAGTCGACGTGTCCAAGAATGCTGTAGGATAGTGTAGAACTCTTTTGTCTCAATGGAGTTAAGAAAGTTTCCATATCGATGTGGAGGAAGAGTAGTAAGCTTTTTAGATGAACTAGAGAATTTTGTGGCAAGCAAAAGAGATCAATTTCTATCCTCAAATTTTTGGACAACCCCTCCCCTTTGAATGGCCAGCCCCTTGATTGAAGAATGAGAGAGGATGGAGTAAAACAATAATACAAGTGAGAGAAAATGATAATCATGAAGAACAATGATCACAACCAAATCCCCACTCCATCACCTAATCATATCCCATCACCATCAAGCAATGATGAACTAATGAAGTCAAAGGAAGCTAGAATCATGATGAACCAACCATGTGCCATAAAAAGTCTTCTCAATTGTTAATTGCACAATTGCAAATAACCCCCTCCACTAATTTTCAGCCAACGAAAGAAACAAAGAAAAATGGCCGAAACGGAAAGCAAACTGGCAATTTCAGAAAACCGATCCCGTAATAAATTATAGGAAAACCCCGTGACTGTATATACATACCCGCATTTGTATTCCGATCGAATACAAATGCAATGAGAGAAAATCTACACTGTACAATATTAGGATCCGGCTTAAACCAAAACCCGCTAGTATTATCCGTCCGATCAAGATCCGTGCAATACCGCACATATATGATCGAACCCTGCCATATCTCCATACGGCCTCTACAGCGTTTCGCCCGAAACTTGAGTAACGGTCTGTGGGGGACTCTAAAGACTCGTCAGCACTTTGGCTGTAGATTTAACCACAAGCACGTCAGAGGTATTAGCCATACGTAACGGGCTACCAGGTATTGAACAAAAGGGATGTCGATGAGCAAACTCATCCTGAAACCCTACTGAGCCTGTCAGTGACAACATCCGTACAGTCCGATCCGTTCGTCTATGAGTATCGCATGGCGGGCCTAGGGGGTTGGTAAAAGTCAGACCCCCAAAAGCGGTACAAGTCGTGTCGGAGTGTAGCCCAGAACACCCTGAGACACTACTGAAATACCTACCAGTAAATCTCCTGCCTCGGCCGAGGGCTTTGTGTAATGGCTCTCCTAGACACAGCGCGACCTCACCCCCAATAGTGGGAGAGACGAACCCCTGCAGATCCGCTCACTGCCTCCATGTGGCTCGGGACTGTACCCAACTAAAACCTGTTTGCATGACTCCTTTGAGCCGTGGTATGGTAGAAATCAAAGTACAGTGGGAACTCACACGAGACAAATGACGATCCCAGGTCGATGAACTAACCTGTACACATGTCATCAGGGAACTGCTATCTGATTTCAGGTATAAGACCAACCAACATCTTCCCGGCGAGTCCTGTCCGGTGTACTCATAACCCAATGAGCACCTGTATACATCTTAGGTGAACCAACTGACACCAGTGGCTTGTGAGACTAGCCACCGCCCCTCGTCGGGGTCTCGACTGTATAAACTAGTCTACTCTGGAGTATCGAGGCCCTGTCTCGAAACTCCCACGACTAGGGACTTTTTAAGGATGTGCTTATAGACCCCAGCTCCCACGTATATGATCGCCATCATACTGCTGGCCGTCAAGCAAGAATCCTAAAGGCTCTATCAACGCGCAATAGTGACCTGTAAGGTCACCTAAAACAGTACACGATGATAAAGATAAACCAGATAGTATACTATCATCTTGAGTAAGACTGTCCTACCGGTATAGGTCCTCCCTCAATCATTGCAATCACGTGCCTGTGATCCAATAATTGACTCTGAGGGCACTATCTCCAACAATTCTCGTAGTTTTTCTCCTCCTCTTCTTTTTTGAAGGTAGAGTCTTTGAAGAGAGGGCTGAGGGGTATTTCGTCCTTAGAATCGCTCCCGAAAGTAAGAACTTAGGGTTTTACCCCTTTCAAACTGTCACGGCCCGCTTCCCAAAATACGGAATATGAGGGGTAGACAAGGCCAGCCATGCTCCTACGGTCAAGGAAATGTCCTGCCGTAGTCACACTTCGGCTTCTAGTTTTTCATGGTAAACAGTGAATAATGCGCAGGTAATGAGAAAATGCAGTAACTGAATGAAATAATGTAAAGAACTGACCTGAAGGGTAACAAAAGAATATAACTCTGGATAGCAAGTCGATATGTCTATGATATACGTCTACTCCTGGTTTATGCTAAATCTTCTCCTCACACTGAGCATGCATACTCAGGTCGTCAGAGCGACACAATAGCAATATATTATATAAAATCATGTGAAAATTCTAACAGTGATAATGTAGCAGTAAATCAGAATGGTATAGATATGAACATGCAGTAATCAATGCAGCGGAACAGTAAGAGCAGTAGAATGTTATGCCACGTTTGTCAACACAGTAAGTATGTATATCGATGATATTATCCCTATTAGTCTCTAAGTCTCACGGTAAAGGTCACTAAACCTATCGTCAATCCAAGTGTGAGAGTCAACCACTTGCGAGTGTCCTCCACCCAAGGGTAGAACCCAAGGGCAAGAGACCATGGGCCCAACATGTATATCACGGTAATAATCATGTACCCTGTAAATCTCTATATATCTCCCTAAATATATAAGCCGGCATGGGACTCCCGAGATTCTGTTGAACTCACACTCAAACTACCTCACACCCCGTGGTCTACATCAAACGCTAACCATAACCCTAAATACCAATCGGTCGGTGACAAGTCTGCGCGAGAACTGGAGGCAGGACCTCCATCAAGCACGTCCCGACTAATACCTAAGATAAATGGCAGTGTCTGGTGCCTTATCTGTGACACCCGTGCAAGAGCTTCCATAAGTGTCCCATACCACTTATAGTCACACATACACGCGTCCCACAGACGTCGACAATGCAATAGAATAATAAGGTTCACTGATTGTGTACAAGTACGTATCACTTTCACTTATTCACTGATACACGAACACTAACGTACTTGCCACAATCATCACTAAAACCTAACACTGGGTAAATACACGTTATCACTATGTTATCAATGCAATGACATGTGTATGATATGATGCGTAAACAGTAAATAAAGCACGTTTAGGATGTCATGAATTAGTAATCTACCACTTGAATAATGTATCATAAATCATACGGTTACAATTTAGTGAAACGATGAACGGGGAATAAATAGTGTGTTCAGTTATCTATCCAGCGAATTTGATTTCATGCCAATCGGGTTCCAGGATCATTAATTATAGCCATTTCATTTTAAGCGTTCACGGCTGGAAATCCGGTTTCAGAATCGAAAGTCCGTTTCACAACGCATTTTAATCCCAGTTGGGATCATATTTTAGCGACTCTACAGTTGAATGAAATATAGAGTTTTCAGTAAGGTTTTCAACGCAATAGACGGACCTTCAATCGTGTCTGTACGTCAGGAGATACAAACTGTTCAATACTAGTATGTCAATTCTGATTCTGTTGGGACTGTTATACGTCCCTATCTATTAAATTACAGATTAAATAACAAACGATAACGAAACAGAATGAAACCACTTCTGTTGTCTAGCTATCAGATTCACCTTTCATAAACAGCGGAGTTCCACAACCTACGTGTTAAGGAAACAGGGTGGTGCTCATCACGGGACAGCACACAATAAACAGAGTCGCTCTGGACTGCAGTCCAGAGTCGCACTCCGATCCAAATATTATCACAGTTTAAGCACAGAAACAATTAGAAATTTACATAGGGATATAGTTCGTCGAGTCGGCTTCGATTTAAGCCCTCGAACGCATCATTCCAGTGAGTATATAATTTATGGTGATTTTAACGGTTTTCAGGTATAAGAAGATTCCAGTTTTACGAGTACACTTGAGGGTAGTCGTTTTAGTCGTTAACGGTCATATTTTCCAACGAAATTCACATACTAGATCCACAGCCATACGGGCCAGCTTATACAATTGAGTTCCGTCAAATTAATTGATGATTTCCTATGAGAACATGTATCGAACAGTTGCGTCGTAATATTTAATAGAAAAGTAAAACATGTGATATACACTATTGTAATTTGTGACTATCATAAGTAGCATGTAGCAAGTAGAGAACTTTCCTGGAAATGTTTCGACAATAATACTGCGGAGGTATCAGCACGATCGCGCCACGAACGCAGCACCGGCTTAGTCCTTTGGAATCCGACAATTTCACTCGATCTAGCTGCTCTTCGTGCCTTCCTTTTCTTCACCGCTTCACGCTGTTTCTTGATTTGATGTGAGGGAGGGTGAGACGCTAATAAAGAGAGAGAATTTAGAGAGAGAGGAAGAGAGAATTAGAGAGAGAGAGAGAGAGAGAGAGAGAGGGAATTAGAGAGAGAGAGAGAATTAGAGAAATTGAGAGAGAGAGAGGGAATTAGAGAGAAAGAACATGGGTGAGATGAGAGAGGGGGAATGGAATGAATGAGAATTAAGTAGTGATTAATAGGATTTTAAAAGGGATTAATGGGGGAAATTAATTGGGATTAAAGAGACATTAACTTGGTGGTTTAATAGGAATTTATAGAGGAGATTTGGGTTTGGATTTGAAGGGATTTAAAAGAAATGAGGTGGGATAATTGTTATTTTAATGGGCTGGGGAGGGAAAATGGGCTCGGGCCAAGGGATAAGATAGTAGGGAAAAGAAAGGGGCCGGGCTTGGGATTTTAAGTGAATGAGAAAAGGATTAGAGGAGTGGGCCGGCTCTGGACTTGGGGAAAGTAACGGCGGGCTAAAAATGAAAAAGAAAGGGGATAATAAAAGAGGAAGGGAATGAGGGTTTGGGTTAGGGAAAATTAAAAGATATGAGATTAGATTAGGATTTGGGTTTTTAGAATAATACAAATAATAATTATAAAATAAATAAATTTTGAGAGTGACAAAAATACGAATATTGGTATTCAAAAGAACTGGGTATTACATCATACCACCCTTACAAAAATTTCGACCTCGAAATTTAAAAGAAACGACAAGCTATAAAATAGTAAGCGAAAAGTTACCACATCGAACACTAATACATAGTGATTTACTTAAAACGGGTGGATAAAAATTTGAAAGTCTATATATGTAAGAACAACATACAAAAGGATAGGTCTAAATAAGTACAAGATAGGAACAACTATAAGGGAAAACTACATGCATATGAGAATATAAATAACAATAACGAATAATAATATTCGAGGCGTATTCGATAAAATCGAAACCTAAATATGTGCACATATAAGTATATCAAAAGTAGCACAGTAGAAATAGTAAGTATAAGGTATAATCATAATGAAGCAGTGAAGGACTTGACGGTGGTTTAAAACATTTTTAGAATAACGTATTAGTCAAACCATTTTAACATAACTTAGAAAACTATATGGTGAAAATAAGAAACATAGCACCAAAATAATATGTGTAATACATATGGTCGCGCTACCGAAAAATGAGGAGAATAGTAGTGTACTTAAAATACATAAAACGGAGTAGTCGATATCACGCACTCTTCGATAAATACAAAATAATGAAACTAAATTTTCGAATAATGATGTCCCTAACTATAGTTAGGGTAATAGGGAAAAGCACAAAAATGTATAGGGCTAGCTAGGGTAGGGATTACAATGGAGTGTGGCTCATTCAAAAGGTTGGAGTGTGACGGCTTTAGACTGAAGGTCGAAGAGGTTGGGGTCGGTTCAACCCAGTGTGTAAGGGTGAACAGTAATGAACCTCAGGAGGGGAGGGAATGTATGGGAAGGAAACGGTCGACACATCAAGCGAAAAAATCCGAAAGATCATCTAACTCGGAAATTTTACCATCAATTTCACCTCCCAGAAGGATCTTAAACGAAGCACAGACAAAGGATGGAGGGTGGACCTCTAAAAAGATTGAGTGCGGTACTGGTTAATCTGAGTGAGGGTCGAAACATCACAAGGTATAGGTGTGGACAGTAAGGGGTCTCAGGAGGAAAACAGTAAAGGGAAAAAATCAAAGCATCGAGTGAACCAGTAAACAAAAGATTTGCGAACTCAGAAGATTTATTTTATTCAAGAAGATTCGAAACAAAGCACTTCCGAAAAACGAAGGTGGCCCTAAATTATACACAAATTTATTTGGCCAGAGAAGACAACATCTAAAAAAAATCCTGTCAGTCGCAGTTGTGGAGATTCAGCAGGTTGCGGTAGGCTCGCGCACTCAGATAGGGACGTCCATTTCCATAGCGCCTCGCGGGGACCGCCATTGGGAGTTCTTCCACAGCAAGGTCTTGTTCTTCCGGTCCTTCTTCCTCGGCTGGAGCTCCTTCATCAGGACCTGCTTCCATGTGATTCTCTTCTTCTGGATTCTCTTCCATGGGATTTTCCTCCACTGGGTTTTCTTCTATCGGGTCTTCCTCGGGATCTTCCTCTATCGGGTTCTCTTCAGGGTCTCCTTCCTCTTCGTCGGAATCGTCTATCATGTTAAACTCTGGGGCGACTGCTCCTTCGTCTTCAGAATCGCTGTTTCCGAAAATGACCTGGGGATCGTTGATCCCATCATCAGAACTCATCAGCGTGCGGTCTAAGGAAATGCATGACTGTGCATCCTCATCTAGATGCGGCGCTGCTCCAGGATGGGCCATGGCCTGAAAGAAAATGTCATGATTAGACAACGGAACACATCAAGAAAATAGTTAAGTGTACGAAGTATAGAAAGATATGCGGTGGCAGGAACCGAAAATCAGGATAATAATGCTGTGATATTGAATAGTATGAATAAGGGGGAAAAGGCAAGAGAGAGATACATATATTACGATTCAAAGTTTTTATTTCATTCAACTAAAAGTTCTACGGATACAAGATTCCAAACAGAAAGAAATATTTATAAAAGGATGACAACATAATACTGAAATTAGAAAACATGAAAATTCTTCTTTGATTGCTAGACCGCTGCATTCTCGTTACGCGAGTTGAATCCTGTGTTGGGTCCGCCTTATCCTCGAGGTTCGAACTACGCAATAATCATCTCTTGGCAGAAATGGAGAGTGTGGATGAGTCTCCTCCTTGTAGCTCCTTCCTATTTGGGCAACCGTTGATAAGATGTTCGTTGGATCCGCAAATCAGACATTTCCCTTGGGCGCGGCGACAATCCCTCTGAAGGTGTCCTGGCCTCTTACAGTACCCACAACATGGGGTCTTATGCTGCTTCTGTCACAGAGAAACAAATTGGCGCTTCATCTTCTTCTCTTTTCCGCGTCTAACGGGGATCCCTTTATGATTCAAGACTCCCGCTGGTGCCCGATTCACCTGCCTTCAGTCCTTCAGCTAACAAGTCGTTCGTTCGCTCCTGGGCTTCCTTCAGACCTTGCAGTACATTCAGAATCTCAACGGTCTGATTCTGGGGAGTGGAGATAGAGAAAGAGTCGTTGGACGACATGATCCTGAAACAATAATTTTGAAGATGATATAAGGCACAGGCTATAAGAATCAAGATATAATATGGATTGGACAAAGATTCAAGAATATCAGATGTGATGAAATTCAATGCAATTGGAAAATCAACTGTATGACTCTAAGTCACTTAAACAGAGTATGGTAGTGTAACTGTGATGTAGTTCACAATTACAACCACGTAACTTTGCCAAGTCACCTGAAAACCCAGCGAATGGATAGCAGAACACTCAATGTGAATATGGATCAAGGATATCAAGTTTACAATCTAGACTGAGGGATGTCTTAGATTGTCAAGCTCTACACGGAAAACTGCAATCCCAATCGAAGCAAAACCTGGCTCTGATACCAACTAAACCATGTCACACCCCGCTTCCCAAAATACGGAATACGAGGGGTAGACAAGGCCAGCCATACTCCTACGGTCAAGGAAATGTCCTGTCGTAGTCACACTTCGGCTTCTAGTTTTTCATGGTAAACAGTGAATAATGCGCAGGTAATGAGAAAATGCAGTAACTGAATGAAATAATGTAAAGAACTGACCTGAGGGGTAACAAAAGAATATAACTCTGGATAGCAAGTCGATATGTCTATGATATACGTCTACTCCTGGTTCAGGCTAAATCTTCTCCTCACACTGAGCATGCATACTCAGGTCGTCAGAGCGACACAATAGCAATATAATATATAAAATCATGTGACAATTCTAACAGTGATAATGTAGCAGTAAATCAGAATGGTATAGATATGAACATGCAGTAATCAATGCAGCGGAACAGTAAGAGCAGTAGAATGTTATGCCACGTTTGTCAACACAGTAAGTATGTATATCGATGATATTATCCTTATTAGTCTCTAAGTCTCACTGTACAGGTCACTAAACCTATTGTCAGTCCAAGTGTGAGAGTCAACCACTCGCGAGTGTCCTCCACCCAAGGGTAGAACCCAAGGGCAAGGGACCACGGGCCCAACATGTATATCACGGTAATAATCATGTACCCTGTAAATCTCCATATATCTCCCTAAATATATAAGCCGGCATGGGACTCCCGAGATTCTGTTGAACTCACGCTCAAACTACCCCACACCCCGTGGTCTACATCAAACGCTAACCATAACCCTAAATACCAATCGGTCGGTGACAAGTCTGCGCGAGAACTGGAGGCAGGACCTCCATCAAGCACGTCCCGACTAATACCTAAGATAAATGGCAGTGTCTGGTGCCTTATCTGTGACACCCGTGCAAGAGCTTCCATAAGTGTCCCATACCACTTATAGTCATACATACACGCGTCCCACAGACGTCGACAATGCAATAGAATAATAAGGTTCACTGATTGTGTACAAGTACGTATCACTTTCACTTATTCACTGATACACGAACACTAACGTACTTGCCACAATCATCACTAAAACCTAACACTGGGTAAATGCACGTTATCACTATGTTATCAACGCAATGACATGTGTATGATATGAAGCGTAAACAGTATATAAAGCACGTTTAGGATGTCATGAATTAGTAATCTACCACTTGAATAATGTATCATAAATCATACGGTTACAATTTAGTGAAACGATGAATGGGGAATAAATAGTATGTTCAGTTATCTATCCAGCGAATTTGATATCATGCCAATCGGGTTCCAGGATCATTAATTATAGCCATTTCATTTTAAGCGTTCACGGCTGGAAATCCGGTTTCAGAATCGAAAGTCCGTTTTGCAACGCATTTTAATTCCAGTTGGGATCAGATTTTAGCGACTCTACAGTTGAATGAAATATAGAGTTTTCAGTAAGGTTTTCAACGCAATAGACGGACCTTCAATCGCGTCTGTACGCCAGGAGATACACACTGTTCAATACTAGTATGTCAATTCTGATTCTGTTGGGACTGTTATACGTCCCTATCTATTAAATTACAGATTAAATAACAAACGATAACGAAACAGAATGAAACCACTTCTGTTGTCTAGCTATCAGATTCAACTTTCATAAACAGCAGAGTTCCGCAACCTACGTGTTAAGGAAACAGGGTGGTGCTCATCACGGGACAGCACACAATAAACAGAGTCGCTCTGGACTGCAGTCCAGAGTCGCACTCCGATCCAAATATTATCACATTTTAAGCACAGAAACAATTAGAAATTTACATAGGGATATAGTTCGTTGAGTCGGCTTCGATTTAAGCCCTCGAACGCATCATTCCAGTGAGTATATAATTTATGGTGATTTTAACGGTTTTCAGGTATAAGAAGATTCCAGTTTTACGAGTACACTTGAGGGTAGTCGTTTTAGTCGTTAACGGTCATATTTTCCAACGAAATTCACATACTAGATCCACAGACATACGGGCCAGCTTATACAATTGAGTTCCGTGAAATTAATTGATGATTTCCTATGAGAACATATATCGAACAGTTGCTGCGTAATATTTAACAGAAAAGTAAAACATGTGATATACACTATTGTAATTTGTGACTATCATAAGTAGCATGTAGCAAGTAGAGAACTTGCCTGGAAATGTGTCGACAATAATACTGCGGTGGTATCAGCACGATCGCGCCACGAACGCAGCACCGGCTCAGTCCTTTGGAATCCGACAATTTCACTCGATCTAGCTGCTCTTCGTGCCCTCCTTTTCTTCACTGCTTCACGCTGTTTCTTGATTTGATGTGAGCGAGGGTGAGACGCTGATAAAGAGAGAGAATTTAGAGAGAGAGGAAGAGAGAATTAGAGAGAGAGAGAGGGAATTAGAGAGAGAGAGAGAGAATTAGAGAAATTGAGAGAGAGAGAGGGAATTAGAGAGAAAGAACATGGGTGAGATGAGAGAGGGGGAATAGAATGAATGAGAATTAAGTGATGATTAATAGGATTTTAAAAGGGATTAATGGGGGAAATTAATTGGGGTTAAAGAGGCATTAACTTGGTGGTTTAATAGGAATTTATAGAGGAGATTTGGGTTTGGATTTGAAGCGATTTAAAAGAAATGAGGTGGGATAATTGTTATTTTAATGGGCTGGGGAAGGAAAATGGGCTCGGGCCAAGGGATAAGATAGTAGGGAAAGGAAAGGGGCCGGGCTTGGGATTTTAAGTGAATGAGAAAAGAATTAGAGGAGTGGGCCGGCTCTGGACTTGGGGAAAGTAACGGCTGGGCTAAAAATGAAAAAGAAATGGGATAATAAAAGAGGAAGGGAATGAGGGTTTGGATTAGGAAAAATTAAAAGATATGAGATTAGATTAGGATTTGGGTTTTTAGAATAATACAAATAATAATTATAAAATAAATAAATTTTGAGAGTGACAAAAATACGGATATTGGTATTCAAAAGGACTGGGTATTACACAAACTGGTATCAACCATATGACGGTTGACGGTCGTTTCTTCATACGCGTTTGTCGCACTATTTTGCCGCCGACGAGCTTCACGCTTCATCTTTTTGAAGTGTTTTTGATGGGCAACATATCCTTGCCACCACTTCTTGAAGGTGCTGCATTCTTCGGTGGGGTGGATAGCCCTCCGATGATATAGGCAGTAGTTTGGAAGTGAATTCTCTCTGTTGAGGCATATGACCCCAGGAGTGTTTCCTACGAGAGGTGGTAGTTTCATTCCCATTGATAGGGCTTTGGTGAACCGCATCTCTGCCTTGATCCAGCTCTTATTTGTCGCAGGTATACCTTGATTTGGTTGGAGTACTTTACGACTCATCCTTGCCGCAGCTCCTTCATCCTGACGCTGACGCTTATCCTTTTAGTATATGGATATTTTGCGTTCTCGGTCAGCTTTGCTTTTTTGAAAGGCTTCGTTTAACAGCCTATTGATCGAGTCTTCTGGAAGTTCCGAAGATTTTAGCACTGCTCCTGCCCCCAGTTCCTCTGCGTTGTTTTCTGACGCTGAGGGAGTTTCTTCGACGAATGGGAGACCATGTAGCAACTTATTATATAGTCTTAGGTTTCTTCTGATGAGTCATTTTCCTCATCGTTGTCACTATCTTTATTCTCAAGAATTTGCTTGAGGAACTCTTCGAGCGTGACCGGTTTCCGCGCCTTCTGGTTGTACCCCTCCAGCGTGTCAATGTACTTTTATAGGTCTGTACGCTTGTCGTCATACTCGGCAGGCTATACAGGCTTCTTGGTCTTCTTCTTTTTCGTTCAAGACTTCGGAGGCTTGACTTGGGGATTTTTCCCTTTGTCAACGACTTTCGGTACGGGATGGGGTTTCAGCATACCTTCATTGATTTCGGGTTCAAATGGGCTTTTCCACCTGACTGCTGGACATGCCTGTAGAACTTTCAGCATTCTTTTGGTTTTAGCTGAAAGAACGACTTCTTATGGAGTTTCTTCCACGAGCGAGCATGGTGCCCCCAGTGCATCCACCTTTTTGGGAATGTACTTTTATGGCGGGTTCACCCTCCAGTTCTCAGAAAGCGCGAACTTCCCCTGTTGATACTGATCCTCAACCCAGTTCTTGAAGACGTAGAAATCCTCAATTGGGTGGCTCACCATTCTATGATAGGAGCGGTAGTTGGGGTTGTTAACATCGCTGGGTTGCGGTGGATGCCATGGGTCTAGCAATGTGATGAGTTTGTTATGCATTGCCAACTCAAATAGTCTCCTCGTCTTATCACAGGTAAACGAGTAAGCACATCCTAACCTTTCTTCTAAGGACAGGCGTGAACATGCATTGTTTTGGTAAGCCACCGGTTTTGGGTCGCTCGGTTGTTGTTGAGTGTTGGAGACGAAGGCCGCTTTCCCTTTACCCCTGGTATTTCGTGGGTCCTTATTTGAAGAGGAAGGCTCGTGGCCCATCTGGTCCATTTGGGCCAGTTTATCGATCAGAGCCTGGAAGGTTGTTGGTTTGAAGAACGTCATGAACTAGGACACAGTCGTTTGAGGATCAAGGGTCCTGATGAACATGCCTACGGTAGGCGATTCTTCGATGCGTTGTTCGCACTTTGACCATAGGTTCCGCCGTCGGATCGCATATTGGACCCAGGTTTCTCCTGGCTTTACCCTGGCATTGATTAATACCGTGATCGGGGTGCGCTCGCTTGTGCTGGCGAATCGCTGTGTGAACAGCAGTTCCATCTCTGTGAATGTTCTCACGGAGTCATTTGGGAGTTCCGAGTACCATTCAAATGTCGTCTCTGACAGGCTGCCAACGAACTGGCGGAGCAACAGTTTGTCATCGCCTCTATTGTTGCTGTATAGAGCTCTGAACTGCTCGACGTGCTGATGTGGGTTGCATGTCCCCATGTACACATGGAACTTGGGGATCGTATATCCCGGCGGGTATTTAATATGGTCATACCAGCCTGGATACGATCGCCCAGTTCTGTCGATTTGGCCTGTGGCTTCATTAGCTTGATGAGCTCGTATTTTTTGAGCGATATAATCATCAAGAGCAGCCTTGCAGATCATTTCCTTCTTGGATGTTGATAAAGCCGGAAGAGGGTTTGAGGTTTTCCCTATGTCATCCTCGATGATTATCGGAGGATCCTCGGCTGGGGGTTCTGGCTGGATCATTGATCAGTCAAAAATATTGTAATTTTAACGCATCAATTTCCATATTCTTTGCAATCATCTAAAGGTGGTTGGTATAAATATAGCACATATTAGCAATTCGTCTGAAAAATATCAAATAACATGTGTTATACATTATAACCGGCATTTTGAGGAAAATTGTGTGTTTATTAATACATGCATGATTTTTGTATATCAAAACTTGTCTCAAGATTGTGTGCAGGAAATTCTCCAGGTTAAAGAGACGGAATCACAAAAGTGCCGATAAAATGCAGCAAGTTCAAGACTTAAGAACTGGCAGCAACCAAGAAAGAAATGTCAGATTCCAGGTAGCAGAAGAAGATCCCAACATTGTCAGAAGAAGACCACAGAAATTTCATGAAGTGAGCCTATTATATAGCCGCGGATCCGCGACCGAGTTGGGCGATCCACCGTGGTTCCGCGGCCTGGTTAGCTCCTTGCCAAAATCCTCTGGAATATTCCCTGTAACAACCCTAGCTTCAAGAAGACTCTCAATTACCACGTGGCTTCTTTCAGAAGGCTCTGCATAACAAACTTCTTCTAGAATACTCTTTGTAACAAGCTCATTCTAGAATATTCCCTCTAACAACCTCATTCTAGAATATTCCCTCTAACAAACTCATTCTAGAAGGATCTCTCTAACAACCTAGCTTTTGGAGGGAAATTTGAATTTGAATTTATAAAAGGAGATCTAGATCTAGGGTTGAGGTTGTTCATTTGAGGGGGGGAAATTGAGAGCCACAATTCAAATTCAAGTTGAGTGACACAACTTGATACCAAAATCCCTAACCCAAATCCAATTCCAAAGCAAAAATCAAGATCATTTTGAGAAGCAAATCAAGCAAGCAACCATCGATCCTTTATCCGCGAAGCCAATCTTCATCCGAGCAAGAGATCTACGACGATCCGCGACTCACGGAGATCGAGCGGAGCGAACTTTGACGGATCTAGTTACCTCTTCAAAAGGAGCGATCGAGAGCAACATCTTGTAATCTCGAATTGAGGAAATGTGTAATTAGTCGTCGATTTAATAAAGGCGATAATTGAAATTCTTTCTTTCTTTACATTCTTGCGTTATGAAACTTCTTGATCTTTGATTCATTAATTTTCATGATGTTTGAGTGAAATCTCCGCTTGTAGCGGAATCGAGAGAATAGGTAGATGATGTTGATGAAATTCTTGAACGATTCTTAAGTCTTATGAGTTTTGTAAACTTTAGGAAATTGAATCATCGAAAACCTAATTTGAGAAAGATCGCTTTCTTCTCTCCAAATTAGATATCAACGATCGGTGATTCAATTTGCTAGAGACTAGAATTTGAATGATAATTAATGAAAGGACAAGCGATGATGATGGAGAAACCCTAGTTTCTTCAATAGATCCCTAATCCTCATTGATCGTCATCGATCTAGTAACAAATCATCAATAAATAAGAATTAGTAATCACTAGTATTCATCATCATTATCAATTGGATCGATTCCTACAAGCTACTTTACAAATCTTGATAATTCAAACGATTGGGACATTTCTTGATTCTTGATTCTAGATCTTTATTTTCTTCATGTTTCTTGAAATGAAAGCTCACAAATCTTGAATCAATTTTTTTGCAATTTCTTTTATCTTTTAATTTCGACTCATCTAAAACAAGATCGATCAAAACACACATCTCAGTGGACGATCCGTATTCATTAAACGCGCTACATCGACACCGTTAATTGATTGCGGTATAAATTTCTTTGGTTGTGATTAAAACTTTTCCAAATACACACGAAGATGATCAATCAAATGGCGCCGTTGCCGGGGATGTGTGCTATTTTTTTCGTTTTTATTATTTGAGTTGAAAAATTATTATTCCATCAAATTTTCATCCAAGATTCGCTTAAAGTGCTTAACGATTAGTGTTTGAATTTTTTGCGAGGGAATCTGGAATCATTTCAGCAGTGAGATCAAAATTCAGAGAACATCTGAAGAATTCAGAGAAGCACATGGACCTGCACAAAAATTTCAAAACCCTAACTCCTCCTTCTCACCGCGGATCCGCGGCCATTAGAAGGTTTTTGCGGCGGTTCCGCCGCCGTTTAGGGTATTCACTGTGCCAAATTTCTCAGGTTTGCTCTCTGTTTTCTCCTCTTCTCTCTGATCTTGTCCAATATCAATTTCCTGCAGGATTCTTTGCAAAATTCAGTGCCGCTAAAAAATAAATTTGTTGCGATTCTTGAAATTGGTTGTTTGCATATTTTAATACGGAAATTAAGGGGCAAAGACCAAATTCAGATTAGGTGGGGATTTCATTACCCTTCCTAAGCCCCGAAAATCACAACTTTGCATCCGCATCACCCTCTTTAATTAAAAAAAATCTAGACAAGACTCTAAGGACCTTCGCGCTCATTTAGGACAGAAGGAGGTCGTGGGTAATCTATTGCTTATCCGCTTTTCTTTTGTAGTATCTAAGGCAAGTGGTTACTTAATTAGGCCCGCTACTTACGTAGCGGATAACCTCCCACTTACCTGGAACTTACCTGGCCACAGGAGGGATAAAGAGGCAGTAGAGGATTTATCCTACGATTTGTCTTCTGGAAGTCTAGGAGCAGTCTAGAGACTTGACCTAGGTAACCATTAGATATAGGGTTGTCTGTGCATGTTTGTGTGAATTTTCATAAATCCGTCCTTTTTTTAAAAACAAACCAATTATTTTAACCCCTTTTCCCTTTTCCTCCCCTCTTCTCTTCTTATAATGGGTGACCCAAACAGACGATCTCTTGCCGAGCTTTGCTGTCCACAACTAGATATTTCTTGTTTTCGTAATCCTTTCGGTATACCGTCCAACTCTCCCATGTCCTTAAGAGATCGGATAGAAAAAGCGGGTAGAAACAGTTGGTGACCTCAATCCATGTCCTATCAACAGTATTCTAATTCTACATCTGTTTCTATTGATACTCCGAGTGAAGATGCCCCTAGACGCATGTCCATTGCTGAGCATATAGCTAGGGCCAAAGGCCAAAGTTTCAACCCGGACCAATATCAACAGTATCCTAATTCTACATCTTTTTCTGTTGATACTCCGAGTGAGAATGCCCCTAGACGCATGTCCATTGCTGAGCATATAGCTAAGGCTAAAAGGCCAAAAGTTTCAACGCGGACCAATATCAACCATCACCTCCACTTTCTAAAGAAGAATTTCATAATCGGTTTGTGGCATGTATGATGTCCAATAGCCAACCGACCAACCAATATCAATATTCTTCTTATCATAATGTTGATCCGACTCCTACCCAATTTTCGCAACCATTCTATTCCTATCAATCCAATCCGACTTTTCTACTTTCTCTAGACAGCCCTTCTAATCAGTCATTTGGGAGTTTTAATTGTCCACAAGAATTTCAATCTTATCCTGAAACCCCTTATCGACCCAAGTCTAGTCTTGAGATGACATTAGAAAAATATCTGGACCAATTTAGAAAGGAAATGACAGAATGGATGCAACCACATAAATTCAAACCTGCCCAAAAATTTTCAGTATATAATTCAGGCATAGGACAAAATGAGAATTTGGGTAGTAAGACAGAATTATACACCCTTCCTAATCAACCCTTCCCTTTCCAAACTGAAATCCACAACTCCAGTTTCACAGATTTATCAAGTACATCAAATGATTCACTAATGGACGATAGAATGTATGAGAAGTTGTGTAATAATGCAGTGTTTGATTTACCCGACTGTGAAGGATCTATTTCAAGTGAAACCATACCAAACCCTTGTGATCTCTACACTTCCACTCTAGAACCAAAATTGATTGAAAACCATACTTTCAATGAGGTGTTTGAGAATTTTAACCTTCACTTGAATGAGGTGATTGACGTTGGGGATATATTGATTGATGAACCCAAAATTTTGGATGAGTTTGTCCCACCAATTCATCAGATCATTTCACTTCCTTGTGGTCATCATCTTGAGCCTTTAATTCTTCCCGAACCCCAAATGCGTCTTGAAGTTGATGATAATGGTATAACCGAACAGCAGACCGAAATTCAGCCTCCATCTTCCACATCTGGTTCAGCAACACTCGACACATCAAAAGGTTTACCCATTTCATCTTCCACTCTCTCTGGTTCTTCTTCTGTTCCGGTAATGATAGTGAGTGTTGATGAATCACAATCCGTTAATTCAAGTTCAATAATACCAGAAAGTCAACTTGATTTGGATACTTTTGAAAATGAGGTAGATGAGTTTTTCGAGTCTTCTACCTCTGTAATTTTTAACAAATCAAGTATGATAAATTCTGGCACAACACTTATTGACAACAAAATGTTCGATCACACCATTGATGAAAGTTTTGAAGAACTTTTTGAGAACGAACTTGCATCCCTAAATAATATAGATTTTGTGATTAATCAACCTCCACCTATAGAACTTGAACCGCCACCACTCCTTCTTCTTAATCATTCACATTCTCTCTGTCATTCTTCTTCATTCTTTCATTTCTATAATTTAAGATTCAAACATTTTCCAGTCCACCACTTATCTCTTCCCCACTTCTTCCTGACTCTATACAACATGTTCTTCCACCGACCTATACGCTACACTGATAAAATCTTTGAATGGTTGGTATTAATTTTTGGTCTTTGTAAAGTCTTATTTTGACCAAATTACTTACCCCCTCTTAAAATGCTTAATATTGTCTAATTCATGTTTGAGGGGGGGGTATAATTTTGGCTCTTGAAAATAAATGTTGTCTTCAAAATTGTGAACCAAAAATAAGTTTAGGGGAGGATTTTTACTTTCACTTATTCTTACCCCCGTTAATAATGTCCTCTCAAGCTTACAGGGTTTTTTTTTTTGAGGTTTAACAGATAGCAACAGTGAGGATACTGTTGAAAACAAGTTTGGGGGAGGTTTGTGCTTATTTACGCATATTTTATTTTGCATAAGCACAAAACATATAAAAATAAAAAAAATAAAAAAATAAAAAAAATATTTTGTACATAAATAAGATAATAAAAGATTAGATAGTGAAAAATTACATCCAAAAGATTGGAAAAATTTAAGAAAACCAAGAAAGTTAGAAGTTTTCTTAAACGAACTAGTAATAAGTAGTTATGAGCCGTTATCCCAAGGGTTAGTAAGATAAAAGAAGTCACTAATCTGAGGATAAAAATAAGTCTGAAAAATATTTCCTATTCTGGAAGCCAAACATTTGAATGTTGATACCCTACTATACGCACTTACACATGTCTTGAAACTTGGGATAGTAGAGGATACCTTGAAATGCTCTTGTCTTAAAACCAAAGTATTAAGGAAATAATAAATGGAAAATAAAAGATAAAATGGTGAAAAGAAAAATGAACACTGGTTTTGTAATCACCAAGGCAGCAATAAAAAAATATAGCGAGGGTGCTTCATCACCTAATGCCTTAGACCAACTGGTTTGGGAGTCACTGCTAAGCCTTAGGTGTTGCAAGACGAGGAAAAATACTAAGTACACCTAATAAGCAAGCACATGAGTAATCGGTAGGTTAGTACCTCAAGAAGTATTAACGGTCACATGAATAATGTGTGAGCAATTCCATCTAAAATATTCACCGACTGAAAAGTACTAAGGCAGATGGACAAGAGTATGATAGCTTGAATTGAATTCTCCGAGTGTAGGGATTTTCTTTACATACACATAGGGGTATATGATCGGCGTTTGGAAGAAATGTAGGAATGAATAATTAAGACAATGTTTTATTGAGGAATGATGTGATTTCTAACATCTTTTCATGACTATTAAGATAGGGTTCATGACAAACGAAAAGCTAGTATAGTTGGAAACACTAATTTTCAAGTCTTTCTTTTACAATTCTTATCTTTATATGTAACTTTCATGGTGTTCCTTTTATTATTGGATTTTGTGGGTGCAATCCGCTAAAAACCCTCAGGAGACAACACTCCTCCTACTAGGGACACCTAGAGGTTTAAAGGCTTGTTGTACGTGCTCAGTGCAATCGTGTTTCCTACGAAAGTGTGCTAGCTAGTTTTTCCTTTTCTTATATTTTCTCCTTCTCTTGAATAAAACAAGTTTGTTCGAGACGACCAAAATTAAGTTTGGGGGAATTTGATCATTCGAAAATATTGTATTTTTAACGCATCAATTTCCCTATTCTTTGCAATCATCTAAACATGTTTGGTATAAATATAGCACATATTAGCAATTCGTCTGAAAAATATCAAATAACATGTGTTATACATTATAACCGGCATTTTGAGGGAAATTGTGTGTTTATTAATACATGCATGATTTTTGTATATCAAAACTTGTCTCGAGATTGTGTGCAGGAAATTCTCCAGGTTAAAGAGCCGGAATCACAAAAGTGCCGATAAAATGCAGCAAGTCCAAGACTTGAGATCTGGCAGCAACCAAGAAAGAAATGTCAGATTCCAGGTATAAGAAGAAGATCCCAACATTGTCAGAAGAAGACCACAGAAATTTCATGAAGTGAGCCCATTATATGGCCGCGGATCCGCGGCCGAGTTGGGCGATCCGCCGCGGTTCCGCGGCCTGGTTAGCTTCTTGGCACTCGAAAATCCTCTGGAATATTCCCTGTAACAACCCTAGCTTCAAGAAGACTCTCAATTACCACGTGGCTTCTTCCAGAAGGCTCTGCATAACAAACTTCTTCTAGAATACTCCTTGTAATAATCTCATTCTAGAATATTCCCTCTAACAACCTCATTCTAGAATATTCGCTCTAACAAAATCATTCTAGAAGGATCTCTCTAACAACCTATCTTTTGGAGAGAAATTTGAATTTGAATTTATAAAAGGAGATCTAGATCTAGGGTTGAGGTTGTTCATTTGAGGGGGAAAAAATTGAGAGCCACAATTCAAATTCAAGTTGAGTGACACAACTTGATACCAAAAACCCTAACCCAAATCCAATTCCAAAGCAAAAATCAAGATCACTTTAAGAAGCAAATCAAGCAAGCAACCATTGATCCTTTATCCGCGAAGCCAATCTTCATCCGAGCAAGACATCCACAACGATCCGCGACTCACGGAGATCGAGCGGAGCGAACTTCGACTGATCTATTTACCTCTTCAAAAGGAGCGATCGAGAGAAACATCTTGTAACCTCGAATTGAGGAAATGTGTAATTAGTCATCGATTTAATAAAGGGGATAATTGAAATTCTTTCTTTCTTTACATTCTTGCGTTATGAAACTTCTTGATCTTTGATTCATTAATTTTCATGATGTTTGAGTGAAATCTCCGCTTGTAGCGGAATCGAGAGAATAGGTAGATGATATTGATGAAATTCTTGAACGATTCTTAAGTCTTATGAGTTTTGTAAAATTTAGGAAATTGAATCATCGAAAACCTAATTTAAGCAAGATCGCTTTCTTCTCTCCAAATTAAAGATCAACGATCGGTGATTCAATTGGCTAGAGGCTAGAATTTGAATGATAATTAATGAAAGGACATGGGATGATGATGGAGAAACCCTAGTTTCTTCAATAGATCCCTAATCCTCATTGATTGTCATCGATCTAGCAACAAATAATCAATAGATAAGAATTGGTAATCATTAGTATTCATCATCATTTTCAATTGGATCGATTCCTACAAGCTACTTTACAAATCTTGATAATTCAAACGATTGGGACATTTCTTGATTCTTGATTCTAGATCTTTATTTTCTTCATGTTTCTTGAAATGAAAACTCACAAATCTTGAATCAATTTTCTTGCAATTTCTTTTATCTTTTCATTTTGACTCATCTAAGACAAGACCGATCAAAACACACATCTCAGTGGACGATCCGTATTCATTAAACGCGATACATCGACACCGTTAATTGATTGCGGTATAAATTTTTTTGGTTGTGATTAAAACTTTTCCAAATACACACGAAGATGATCAGTCAATCATCATCCCAACCATGTCTTGAAACAAGAGAGCCATCTGCTTTGTGTTAGCAGCCTACTCTGCAGCTTTCTTTTCCTTTCTTTCAATCACCCTTCGCAGGAACTCTGTATCGGTCTCCTGCTCCTGGCGCTGTTCGGGTGTTGGATCTGGACTTTCTTTCTGCCCGGTGAGTGCTGCCATTTTGGTCAGCATCTCCTAAAGCTTTTGTTGTCGCTCCTGATCTTTTGTCAGCGACCGAGTTTGCGGTCGATGTCCTACGGAAGCACGGCTTTCTTCTTTTTTGGAAGCCATGTAGACCGTATGTACGATCATGCCCCCAGACTTAGGGCGTTTGAGTCCATCGCCTTTGAAATTTGCCGTAGGCGGTGGGACTTTCTCCGGCCTCATCCTTTTGTGGGAGGTCGAAGTTGAAGGAGTCGTTGTAACAGGTGCCTGTATAAAAGAATTCCCTCATTGTATGACGGAGGAATGGTCTTTCTCTTGCTGAGCCTTCGATTTCTTCGATCGACAAGAATAGTCTTTGTCGATCACAGAGTCTTGGACTTTTCGCCAGACTCTATGAATTTAGGAGGAGAGCCGCTGATGGGGGCGCTCCGGTTCTTCCTGAGCAATGACCTCTGCAGGTGGGGGCGATTTCTTTAGCACCGCCGTTGGAGAGTTCTTGCGTACCCTCCTGAGAAAATCAAAGTTATTTCCGGTTGGAATAACAGCGTCAACTTCCACCATTATAGTAGGTAGGGTAATTCCATAGGGGGAGTTTCCCCCAGCTTTTCTCACTCGGCTCCAGTGATGACGTCGAGCATGTTTTGCAGACGGGACCTTCTCAGTTTTGGAAGCAGCTTCACCGTGCCCCTTTTGGTGAGGGGTTGTTGTTGGTGTCAGCATGTTGAAGACTGACGTCCTTGGCAGGGTTTGAGAATGGCCGGCTAATCTTTCAAAGACCTACTTTTCGGTAGGGGAAGCACCTTTGACGACTTCGCCCGTAGCAGGAGTTGGGAGGGCTATCGTTTTGGGGTAGCCCCTTCAGGTGTCACGAGCCTCCTTGCGGGCTCGTTTGGGTTCTTGCCGAGCCTGTTGAAAACTGAGATGTCGGCTTTAAACGGCCCGTTGAGAGGGGTCGTTGTGGTCGCTAGTCGATCAAAGACTGACCTCTTAGGAGCTTCTTCCTGTGCTGCTGAGGCACTGACACCCACTGGTCGGAGCATCGTCCCGAAGAACAACCTAGTAGTAGCTTGCGTTACTTGCCCCACCAGCATTGAAAAGATGGAGGTCGCGTTGGGCGCGTAGGTCACTCCTCCAGTTGAGGTGGAGTGAGAGTTGTTATTGCAAGAGGTGCAGTGGGAAGCCATCGATTTTCTTCTTCTGCACAGAAGCAAGACACCAAATTTTAATACCTCAAATCCAACGGTAACCATTGCAACCCGTGATTTCGCTCGCGAAACACGACACACGAAGTGTGGAGTGGAAAGAGTAAAAGGTCCCACCGGGCGTGCCAGAATCTGTTCGCCGCCGAAAGACGAAGACCGAGACGTTGGGACATCTGGCCTGAATTTGGGGGCAGATGCTATTTGGATTTATCCGTCCACCTTTCCAAAAATACTAAGTTGATTTATGACACCATATATCGGAGGTTTGGACAAACACGGCCGTTGTAGCAGACTTTTTCAGATTCCCCCTCATTTTATGAGGAGGTTTTGATTGTAGGGATGCTCTTTCCTGCAGGCGCAAGCCCCTGTAGTTAATTACGTTACCGCATTACGATAACCACTTTCTCCTACTCCGGAAGTTCACTTCGTATCGTGTGTGTTTTTTTGTTTAGGTTGCCCGTAGATTGTATATGGAGACTAATTTATGTCGTCACCCGTAGGGCGCGGATCAGTCAAAATCCGTATATTTTAGATTTGGGTTTGTTTTATTTAAAGACCGTTAATCTGGTTTGAGATTAAGATCGACTTAAAACATATGAGCATTTGGGCCCAATTATTTTAGTTTAAGGATATCACGGTCTATTATTGCCCTGTTTGAGGCAAAATTTTAGTTTAGGAACATTTCGGTCCAATATTCCCATTTTGGGGACGAACGTTAGTTTAAGGACATTCTGGTTTATTATCACACTGTTTGAGGTGAAATTTTAGTTTAGGGACTTCTCGGTCCAACAATCCCATTTTGGGGACGAATGTTAGTTTAAGGGCATTCTGGTCCATTACCGCCATGTTTGAGGCAAGTATTTGAGGTATGCACGTCAATTTGGAAGTGCATCAAGGTATGACGAAAAAAGTTGTTGTCGGGACCCTCCACTTCTTTGAAGACATTGAAGAATTACAACGACATATATCAGAGGTGTGGAAAGATGCACCCTCGAACCAAATCCCGTATTTGAGAGAAACAGAGGTTGTGGTGGACCTAAGAATCGTTAGTCATATTTGAGACTAAGATTACCTTAGAATATATAGGATGAATATCATTTTTGATATCATCAATGAGAGATCATTAATCTTGTTTGAGACTAAGATCAGTTTAACAATGTTTTTAAGGATCATTTTTACTTAAGATCTATCAAAAGAGCATATGGGCTCAGCTGTAAAGAAGTTTCAAAGACTTAGCCAATTTGGGCTTAGTTTGCCTACGCTTTTTCTTTTTTATTCAAAAATGCTAAGCACTCATTTGGGCTATGTTTGTTCAGCCCTTTTCTTTTTATGCAAAAGTGCTAAGCACTTATTTGATGCTCTGACACTCACATGGATGTCATGTGAAGCATTTAATTATAGGCGCCGCCCAATGAGCGCTAAGCACTCAGCCATTTTGGCTGTTTATGGAGTGCTAAGCACTTTTCTTTCTTTTCTCTTTTTTTGGTGGCGCCCACGTGAGGAACAATGAGGCGCTGGGCGCTGCCCAATCAGTGCTAAGTACTCAGCCTTTTTGGCTATTTATGGAGTGCTAAGCACTCTTATTATTTTTGTGGTGCCCATGTGAGGAGTACGTGCGGCGTTGGGCGCTGCCCAATTAGTGCTGAGCACTCAGCCGTTTTGGCTGTATGTGAAGTGCTAAGCACTTTTTATATGGCGCCCACGTGCGTTTCACGTGAAGCGCTAGGTGCTGTTAAAGAGGGGCGCCCACGTGGGAAGCACGTGAGGCGCTAGTTTCTTTTGTATGGAGATTTAATCTCGGTTGATATTTTCAGAGAGGTTATACCTCTATCAATGGTGCTTTGACCATTAACGCTCGCTAAAATCACTATATTTGAGGATTTTAGGTTGAGTTTTTAAAGAACTAAGTTCTCGATTTGAAAGAACTGAGTTCCTGGAGTATTCTGGACCCCCTCTTCTTTCTCTTTAAATTTTTTCTTTCCTGAATCTTTGATTCTCAAGAACAAGATTTTCCCGATGAGAATTAAATTCTCAACTTGTAGATGACTTGTCTTGTGGATCTCAAATCCAGAGAAAGAACTAAGTTCTTTTTATATGGGTTAAACCCTTAGATATGATATTATAGGTGATAGAGATATTTTGATATCTTTTATTTACCTAGAGTTTTGAGAAGGAAGGTCTTCTTCTTTGAGAATTGAATTTTCTGTTCTTTTTAAGAGCTCATTGTATTTTGGCAGAAGCTTATGGGTTTTTTTTTTCTATTTGAGACTTGAAGACTCGGGTCCTTTATATAGTGGAGGCAGGTTTGTTACTTAATTCTGAGAAAATCTCTCATTGAGAGATTCCAATTGATTTAATTGGGCTCAAAATTGAGTTGGGTAATAATACCCACCATCGGATCTTTAATCCAAGGACTTCTGTTTTTACAGAATATGATTTTTGTTTTTAACGAGATTGGGGAAATATTTTCCCCTATACAAAATTTATTCTGTAAAATTGGATTTTTTAATCTAATGGTTCTCTATTTTACAGAGAGCGATCTTTCTTATTTAGAAAGATTTATGGAATAGAATTTTATTCTATAATTGGATCTTTGATCCAACCGAAAGTATCTTTCTTATTTTAGAAATATTTAGGAAATGTTTTCTCCCAAGAGAATTTAATTATGTATTTTGATGATTTATCATCTCTGTTGGATTTTTGATACAACGGCTCTATTTAACAGAGGGTATTGTAGAATTTAGTTCTACCTGGGTGCTGGCGCTCACGTGGCGTGCACATGAGCGCCACTCAAGAATTTAATTCTTAAGATGGGTACTTATATGCTTTGCACATTGGCGCCCGCGTGAGGAGCACGTGCGGTGCCACCTAAGAGTTTAACTCTTATGTAATGAACTCTTCTGCGATTTGGACATTGGCGCCCGTGTGAGGAGCACGTACAGTGCCATCTAAGAGTTTAACTCTATGTAATGAACTCTTCTGTGTTTTACACATTGGCGCCCGCATGAAGAGCACGTGTGGTGCCATCTAAGAGTTTAACTCTTTGTAATTAACTCTTCTGTGCTTTGCACATTGGCGCCCGAGTGAGGAGCACGTGAGGCGCCACCATAGGATTTAATCCTATAAGATTGGCTCTGGCGCTGGCGCCCTCGTGGAGAGCATGTGAGGCGCTGCCTCATTAAATTCAACAGAGCTTTACTCTTTTATTAGGTTAAATATATTGGGAAACATAGACATACCTTTTTTTAAACTTTTTTTGCGAACAGTGAAACTCTTGAAAGTAACTTCTCCGCAGGTGGCCCATCTATTTGCCGGTGGGAATTGAGGGTGGCTTCATTGCTGAAGTAGTTGTGTAGCCTGTGGGACTTGAGTTGCAATTTTCTCCAGTGAAACTTCAATTGCAATGTCGATCTCAAGAAGTATATTAGTTTTAGAGACATTGCGGTCCATTATCGTCATGTTTGGGGTGACGCGCTAGTTTAAGGACATTTCGGTCCATTATTAGTTTATGGACCTTTCGGTCCATTATCGTCGTGTTTGGGGAGACACGCTAGTTTAAGGACATTTCGGTCAATTATCACCATATTTGGGATGAAATGCTAGTTTATGGACATTTCGGTCCATCATCGCCGTGATTGGGACGAAATGCTAGTTTAGGGACATTTCGGTCCATCATTATCATTTAGTCGGAGAGTTACATAACGCATCCCTTCCAAAGCTTTCTTGCTTAGGTGCTGCTGCCTGATCGTTTTATGAGTGGCCACTTCACGCCTTAAGCTACCTTCACCTTCTTGAACTGCTTCTTTTGACATCGCAGCAATTGGGTTGTTTCGCGGAAAAGACTGGGCACTTTATACGGCACCTGCCTCCTGCTCATCAATGTCGCTTTCTGACACTGATGGAACGTTTTTTCATATAGGAAGGAATGAGATATCACGTCACTCCTTCTTCTGAGTCTTCTTTTTCCTTGGAAGAATGAACTTGACTCGGGGGATTTTCCCCTCATAATCTGTTTCGGAGTTGGACATGGATTCCATATCCCTTCCGTGTTTTTTTTGTTCGAGCGAGCTATCCCATTTGATTGCAGGACCTGCTTATAGGTCCTTTAACATCCTTTCTGTTCTTTGAAGAAAGGACTATCTCGCGTAAAGATTCGTCCTCCAGTGAGCAATATGCCCCCTGTGTACATTTCGGAGGAGCGGGTATTCGCATCCTAATCTTTCGAATGGTAAAACCCGTATTGTCGCTATTTTGGCGACAAATTGCTTCAGAGCCGCTCATTTTTTGTTGAGCGTTGGCGACAAACGCCGCCTTGCCTCTGCATTTTCATATTTCTTCATCGGAAGAGGATGCGTCTAGACCCATCTGATCCAATCGAGTCATTTTATCTATGAGCTCTTAGAAGGTTGTCGGCTTGAAGAGAGCCATATATGGGAACACCTTTGAATTTGGGTCAAGAGTGGCTATGAACATTCTCACGGCTGGAGTTTCGTCAATATGCTGCTCGCATTTTGATCAGAGATTTCGCCATCGGGTAATATATTGAACCCAGATCTCGTTCGGTCTAACCTTTTCATTGACCAACGCCATCACGGTAGTGCCTTTATTCACACTGGCGAATCTCTGACAGAAGAGCATCTACATCTCGTCAAAGGTATTCACGGATTCATTTGGGAGTTCCGCATACCATTCGAACACAATGCCCGGCAGACTGTCGAAGGAGTAATATATCATTTCCTCCAGTGTTGTCGCACATGGATTTAAATCGCGCGATATGCTGGAGAGGATTCCCAGTTCCTTTATATATGTGGAACGTCGGAAGTATGTAGTCTGGCGGGTACTGTATTTGATTGTACCATGCCAAATACGGTCGACCAGTCTTGATCGACCTATTTGCTGCTTCACTGGCATAGTGAGCTTTGATTTTCCAAGAGATATATGCATCCAGCTTTTCTTTTGGGATCATTTTATTCTCAGTCATTGATGAGACTTGCAGAGGATTTGAAATGCCACATTTTTTTTAAGAGTGACTACCGGCGGTTCATCTAACAATGGTTCCGAATGGACCATAATTCCAGCCATATTATGGATCAAGAGGGACATCTGATTCATTTTTGCAGACATCTCTGCCACTTCTTCATCTCTCTTCTTGAGAGCGCACTTCAGAAAATCAATATCCGACTCCTACCCTACTCTTTCTTCAGGTCCATATAAATGCCCAGTGCGGTAAAGCGCATGAAAAATGAACGTCAAGTGCAAACGCACATAAAAACACATATCTGGTAGCACAAATACTCAAAGACGTAAATCGGGTGCAACCAAGGTACGGAGTATAAATCCGGTGCAACCAATGCACGAAATACCAAGCTGGTGCAACAAATGCACAAAATAACAATCTAGTGCAACAAATGCACGAAATACAACTCCAGTGCATCCATGAAATACAAATACAGTGCATCCCGTGCACGAAATACAAATCGGGTGCAACAAGTGCACGGAAATGCATCAATAACTCAAATGTGTATAAAAGCAACACCGAGTGTACCAAGGTGTATAAAACCATAACCGCGTGCAACTGCGTGCACAAAACACATATCAATGCACTGCAAGCACATGTAAGCTATACCGAGTGCAAAAATCAAATCGAGTGCATATCACATGCACAAAATCAAGTCAACCGTACGAAATCCACGAAATCATAAACCAACACATGGTGTATAAAATATATATCAAGTGCAATAACTATGCACAAAAATGTAAATACCTAGTAGGTGCAGCCAAGGTGCACGAAAACAATATCATGAGCTCAGTCAACAAAACTCAAATCCAAGCAATATAAACGTGATACTTGGATCACAAACGCAAATCGCAACAAATGACATCGAGGTACACCTCCTACAATGTCGAAAAAATGTCGGTGCGTCCAAAACTGGCAGAACAAAAACATCCGCTTGCCCCTTGCTCATGGTCTGACGTCCTATGTCTCTGGGTCCTCATTTCTCTATGGATTACCAATCTCACAATCCATCGGCTTGTCGGCTCAGTCAGGTGTGCTAACGGAAACGGTTCCGCTCTGGCACTTCTCTGGTTAATTAGTATGACCACTCGTAAAGTAGCACGTCACTGGCGTCGGCCTCTAGCCCCTCTGAATACACGCGACACAACTGATCCTGAGTGCAAATCTTATCGCAGCAGTGTCCTGGAAGGAACCTGCTCAGGGTCTCTTTCGATCTCGCCTATGCCGAACTATACGGAGGCTGGCACTCTTACCTAATCATCTTCTCGTTTTCTGGACATCTGCGTTCTCAGCACAGCATTTCCTCAGGAACTGGCTGTATCCAAACGCCTCTGTATACATATCCAATCTCTAATCTCAACGGGGAGTAACAACAGCTCGTTGACATCTCGTACGAACCTCTTGTTCCACTCGTCTTTATTATCGTCCGCTTTGACGTCACGTCATGCTATCTGCGTACTGCAATTGTCTCAGCTACAGTCAATCTAGAATCTCTCACACGGACTCGAAATCGCGAACTCGGTATCTTCATCACTTTTTAGAAGATCTCTAGCCGAACACGTCTTCGGAAGCTCGTCCTGACCATCGGAGGAATACTCAATACTCATCCGTTCTTGATCAACTCACAACGCATCTGGGTGAGATCCTCTATCTGAAGCTGGTCCACTTACTGATCTCATATCGGATCATCCAACGAACAATGTCATCTCTGGATCGATCTACTCTAGATCTGAGTAAGACTCTCCACACTGGAAATCTTCAACTCAACTGGGCCTGCGTCGGTGCATACATCTGACGAATCGCCTTCGTCTCTCAACTCAAGATAGACTAGCTATCATCTATCGCATCTCTGCCTTGAAGCTCTAGCGATCTCAGCTCGTAAGCTCTGGAAGCGGCATCCCGTCAATCTCAGCAACAGCTGGGTCATCTATCTGCAAAGTAGACGACATCACAATCTCCGAGATAGGCTGTACACCAACAGTCTTCCCACAACAGGCAGCCTCTAATAATGGCCTGATCATTCGGTGCAAAACCGAACACTCGCCTCAAACGAGATGTCACAACACAAACACTAACTCGAGACGTTTCCATGTCACCAAAAAACACAATGGTCAGTCATCGCCCATGACGAGCTCGCCCTGACCGCATCACTAGCAGCAGCTCAATCTGCGCTCAAACCATGGTGACAGGAACCTCAAGCATGTTTCGAAGAAAATAGATCAACGGAATGAAAGGAATCAACAGATCCAGAATGGATACATGATCATAAGAAGAAATGGAATCAATGAGAGTATGATCATGGAAACTAATAGAATCAAGGATCTCAAATGGATGTATAATCATGGGGACGAAGAGAATCACAGATCTCAAAATATGCACATCCTAAGGTTTCTTAAGTGGAGTATCGTATCGTAAATATGACGTGGAACATACGTACGGTACGTCACTATACTCAAGCTACCTACTCCATCAATCAAGGTCAGCCTATGTAACGAAATTTCGGGTCTAGTACCCCCCTGTTCAAGTCTAAGTTCCGTAAGGTCAAGCCTAAGTTCCGAAATAAATTACGCCCCAGACTCCACATAGTCAAAACTAAACTCGAACCAAGGTTAAACCTAGCGCTCTGATACCAACTTTGTCACGACCCAAAAATATTAGCTCGTGATCGGCACTTAAATCACATGACATCTAAAGGCGTAACGTAACTCAAGTAAGCCGAAACCCAGAAATCTAAACCTTTTTAAGAAAATAAAAGGGGTGAAGTTTTGAAATAACGGTATGATGAAATCAAATGTTTTCTTAAATGCATAGAAAAGGGAACATGAAAAATGCAAGTTTATTTTACTAGTTGAAAAACATGTTTCGTCTTTTAAAAATTTGGGCAGCACCTCCTTTGTATATTTTGATCAAAAACCACATGTACATGATAGTAATAAAGGCATCCCAAGAAGGAGCTAGCTCTTCGCTAATCGGCGGATTCACAACCACGCAAGTCACAATATAGGTATACGACGTCCAACGGCGAAGATCAACACCAAAAAGATAATGTAAAGCAAGACATCAAACCCAGCAAGCGAACATAAACCCTCGCTCTAAGTCTCGTAACCACAAATCTCACTAAGTCTTACTAATTATACAAATACTAGTTTTCTGATTGATGGAGTTAACTAGATACAAGAGGAATAATAAAAACAAGAGTGGTACGATCCAACATGTACCACCTACCACAGCAAGTCACCCGAATGCAAGTTGTGTGCCAGCGATGCCGCTACTGATTAATCTGCAAGAACTGTGGCGCAACGGGGGTGAGTTGCCAACTCGTGAGTAGAAAACATCATCAGGTAGAAATCGAATAAAATAACGATTTCCTAAGTCAACTATATCATAAAGGTAATACTATGATATCTAGGATGACCGTAAGTAAATATGTGCCAACAATATACTCAATACCTATATGCAAGTGGATCTCATTCACATGTCAACCAATGACACAACAACATCATGCATGTAAATATCATGAAGGCATATGCATGTAAATATATAAGGATATCAAAGAATGTGTGTCCATCAATGACACATCAAATCATAGAACCTGAGTGTCCAACACCGACACTCAAAACATCATGAAACCCATGCCCAGTATCGACACGTAAATCCTCATATCTCAGGCTCCGTCAGTCTGGATCGGCCCACGGGCTCCGTCAGTCCGGATCGGCCCATATTATCTCACGACTCCGGTCGGTATCCTCCGGATAACCGCCGAGCCCAAATACTATCACCGGTAGGTAGTACTCCCCCGCCAGGCTCACTGCCTAACAATACGAGTCTTCTTGCCCCGGGGTACCTCACCGGGTCCACCATGTACCCGCAGACGATGCCTACCGCTCCTCGAATCGGGTTTCACATGCCAATCTCAGAACTGAGAAAATACATGGTGGACGCGCTGAAATATCATATCAAGAGAAACCGGGTTTTTAAAACAATACATACTTTCCTTTGAAATAACCACGGTTCTCAAATCCAGAAATCTCATGAAAACAGCATATCTCAATGCGTATAATCGTAAAGCATGATGTATACTACATATAACAGAATGTAAGCATATCCGTATGTCGTGCAACCTGGAACAGTGATGTGATCATGGGTATATCATCGTAATGTGAACATAGCAATATAATAGCATGATGTAGCAATTCTACTGTGTGAGTGACATAGCAATTATCGATGATGAAATGTGTGAGCCGGCCAATCTGTGTAAGTATAACATACGTATCATCGATAATGGTGTAGGTGTACTAGCACAGGTATATGTAATGTAAAGGGAATGACATGATCGTAGCATAAAGTACATCGTCAGCTAAATACTTTAAGGTATACGTATCTAACATGACCGAGTCGGTGAATCTATCAATCGGTATCCAGCCTCACAACATCACGTACGGTATAATCCATCGCACGGCATTCTCTAGTCAAGGGTATGGATCAATCATCATAAAACTCATCACGTACGGTAAATCATCGTACGGAGGCATTAAACCATTAGAGATCCTATCAACCTATATGACACTGAGGATACAGACCTAACGTCTCGTACGGCATATCACTCATGATTCAAAACATTATATATATCTATATACACATATCCCAGGTCACATCCATAACAATCTCATATCAGGGGACCGGCAAAGCTATCAATCCTCTCATATCGACTCGCATCTGTATACCGACATATCAATCAAGTCATCACATCACATCGTACATTCTTTTCGTCACGTTTATATCCCACATCAAGTCATTACATATATATATCCTATCTTATAAATCTCATGTCATGCTACTCTAAATCTCATACTTATTCTCGTGCACTACCTATCTATGTATCGTGATTCACGTTCACTTATCCTATCCTTATATATGTATCAATCCGAAACACCATTTCTTTCATATCATGTCATACTAAACCTTTAATCATATCCATAGGTTCCTAGAATAGGTTTTTCTAACAATATCCTATATATCGGTTTCCATCAAAATTTGCGGGGGTGCTATACGCCATCCACCCGACTTCCCCCGTAGATATAGATTTACTCACCTTGATCCTTACTTGCCGAAGTCAATGACGCCATGCTCCATCTCCTCAGAATCCACGTGAAGGTACCTACAATAATACACAATCGCAATCGCTATTAACATCAAGTCCGGAAAACCAATACGGCATACGGTGCGCTCATAGGTTAGAACCTATAGCCTACGCATGCAAAACAATCAAACAACCCTTGTTGTTGACGTATAAACCCCAATAACCAAATACAAATCCAAACATCAAAACCAAGTATTCCAAAATACGGAAAATATAACCAAAAACACCCCAATATGCTCCCAGATTTTGGTTCAGGTCAATAGGAACAAAACTAGCAAGTATAGGGTGTTGTATATGAAATAACTGAGCTACAGACCAAACCTAGGCACCAAATTCCACATTTCGGCCGGCCACTCTACCCAGAATTCCGGTCAGCTCAGCCCAGGGGGCTCTGATGGGGTTCGTCTTCTCGGAGTGGTCTCCTATAGGTCCAACTAGGTCTCTGGAGTTATTTGTTTAACTCGGAAACTTCCCAGGTCATCCCAGATTCCCTATAGGCACACAATTAACACAAAACCGACATGGGGTATATCTAAGTCCGTATTCTCTATTTTGGGCATAAAATCCACACTAGGGTCTTGTGAACAGCCGCTAGACATCACCAAATCCACAACTTCACCGAAACCCTCTCTTGCGATTTCTAACTTCACAATTCCATACTTAATCAACTTCTAAAATAAACTAGAATGTAAGAAACTACAAACTAAACTAAATGAAAGGAATTATACCTCATTTGGGCAACTCAAGAAAAACCCTAGATGCCCAAGGTCATCAAAATCCAACTTTGCTTGGTCCAATGTGTTGAGGAGAAGGTGGGGATCAACTTTTGTGAAGGGAGTATAGGTTTTGGTGAGGGAATTGAGATGGGTCATGAGGGTAGAATGAGGGAGCTTGAATATGAAGAAGGAGAAGAAAAATAATGGGGAAAATGAATGAGGCAGCCCCCCTCTCTCTTCTTATTCTCACCCTCTCATACTCATGTCTCACTCTCTCTCTCTCTCTCCAATCATTCTCCTTTATAACTGTTTCTCTTTTTCTCATAATAACACACATAATTCCAATAAAACCATACAAATGAAACATGTAACAAAATGCATCATGCCATAGTGCACTAGCCATGAAAGAATGTAGAAACACGGATTTGGCTTAATCGCGATTAGTAGTGCACTAATCAATTTTTATTCAAACTGCATATAATTAATTATAAAAATTCCAAATCTAATAAATATATTATTAAATGAATAAATCATTTTAATCTCCAATTATTTCACAAATATTGGTATATATTTATACCATTTTACGAAAACTCCAATTTCGCAAATCGGGTAGTTTTCGCGAAATATATTATTTTAATATTAAATTCCAAAAATAATATTTTATATTTTCTGAAATGTTACATCTAACTAGAGGATTAGGAGTAAACTATGCATGTAAACAACTCTACACGAAGTGAATGAGAAATACAACCTTTGTAGACCGGTCCTTCACTTCAATAGCTCCGTGTAGTAGTCCCTTCACTCCAAGTAGTGATCTCCCGGACTCTAGTAAGGGTTCACAAGGCAAAAGGAACAAGCTTGCTTGAAGTCTTCGAGGCCGAAGATAATCTACGTCGAGAAATCTCCAACTCAAGCTACCTCTTCGCTAGTTGGGAATTAGTGAAGCAAACAACCTAAACTAAATAGCTAATCTAGTGTAGGTTAATGAAGTAGGATTTTTGCTCACTTTAGAATTATTTTTCTCACTAAATTTCTTCACCTCTTGAAAACCTAGAGAGCTTTCTTTTGATGAAGGAGAAGATCAAGCGGAGAATGGAATCAATGAGAATGGCAACCATGGGTGAGATAATATCTCATATTACCCATGTAGAGACTTAACCATGGCTATAGATAATGGTTAGGTTAATAAATATCTTAAGTAAAACAAAATTGGTGGACTTAGTCAATGGTTCTACATACTTCTAAAAGCATCTTGAGACTTGAAAATTTTCCACTAATTTTGTATTTATCTTAAATAATTTATAACCTTTAATTATCCTTGTCATGGTGTGAGTCTCATACACCCATGTGCAATGTATCATCAAGCATGACACAAAGATAAAAAAAATAATATATATCACATATATATTAAGTGTAAAAAGTAAGAAAAAGAAATCCTTAAGTGAGCTAATATTAGTTAATGTATGTTAATATATCAAATATATAATTATACATTAAATTAGTAAATCAACACTTGATTTAATAATCCAGCTATATCACATATAACTGACTAATATCAATTGCATCAACTTATCGAATCAACACTTGATTCGATAACCCGGCTATATCACATATAACCGACCGATATCACAAATCGCGGGATTAGAATACGGTATCACATACGTGTATCAATCTCGGTCTCGCACATATCACATATGTGCTCCTACCTCGTTTCGCCTGGGCCAGGAAACCTCTATGTAGGACTCTAAAGACTCGTCAATATGCCGGCAGTAGGTGATGATCATATCAATCACCCACAAGCCATCAGCGGTACTAGCTGCATGTAACGGCTACCCGGGTATTAAGAGATCAAAAGATCAACAAGCATGTCTGCTCATACTCCTGTGAATACAATAAGTAACACTACCGTACTGTCCGGTCTCTTCGTCTGATATGTCGCATATCTAGTCTAGGGGTGGTAAACGTTAGACCCCAGTAATTTGATAAGTCATGCCGATGTGAGGCTCATAACTGGTCGAGAAACTATTGATAACACTTACGAGTAAATCTCCGTATCAGCCCTGGTCAGGGACTTCCTGTTACAGCTAATCGAGCACAGCGAAGCATCAACCTCCAATACCGGGAGAGACGAATCCTCTCCTATCGCTCATTGCCTCCATTTGACTCGGGACTGTACCCAAAACCACCGTTTTTCATGCTCTCTTGAACGTGTTAAAGTGGAAATCAAAGCACAGTGGGAATCACACAAGACTCAATGACGATCTCGGGTCTACAGACTAACTTGTACTAGTGTCACCAGATAACTGCTATCTGACGTCAGATATAATACCATCTAGGAGTTCTCGAAGAGTCATGTTCAGTATACCCAGTCTTTACTGAGCACCCGTATACTATCTTTGATGTCAAACACCAATGAATATGGGATCATCCATCGCCTATCATATGGGTCAAGAAGCGTATACGCTAGTCTACTCTGGAATATCAATGCCCTGTCTCGATACACCCTCGACTAGGAACAATTAAAGGATGAACTTATGGACTACCCTGGCCCTACTAGTATGATCTCCATCATAGTCTTGGTAGTCAAGTACACATTCTAAGGGCTTTATCAATATGTGAGAGAAAGACAGTTTTACAATACAAGTCTACATATTAAGACAAAGAGCAATCAGATAACATACTATCATGTCGAGCAAGAAAGTCGTCTCTAAATATGTCTAAGCATCCACTATAATATACAATCATGTATAATAATGGTCTTTAGGGCATACATACAACTAACAATCTCCCACTTGCACTACGGCCAGTTGTTGTAGTATCTAATACCCAACATCCCGAAGAGTCTCTCAAATTGTATCTGGAGTATGGCCTTCGTGAAGGGATCCGCCGTGTTATTCTTCGTGTCAACTCTCCTGACCTTGATCTCCCGGCGATCAACTATCTCCCGGATCAGGTGGTACCCGCCTCAAAATATGCCTGGATCGCGGATGGGGCCTGGGTTCCTTAGCCAAAGCCACTGCTCCATTATTATTACAATACAAAGGTATTGGATGCTCGGTGGACGGAACCACACTAAGTTCGGTTATGAACTTCTTCATCCAGACAGCCTCTTTGGTGGTATCGTTGGCAGCGATATATTCAGCCTCCATCATCGAGTTTGCCACGGTTTCTTGCTTGGAACTCTTCCAACAAACCGCCTCTCCATTGAGGGTGAAGACAAAACCCGAGACCGACTTAGAGTCGTTCTTATCACTCTGGAAGCTCGAGTCGGTAAAGGACTCCACTTGGAGTTCACTGTTACCATACATCAAGAACATTTCTTTAGTCCTTCTCAAGTACATAAGAATGTTCTTCACAGCTATCCAGTGATTCTCCCCAGGATCTGATTGATACCTACTCACTACACCTAGTGAGTATGCTACATCGGGTCTGGTGCATAACATCGCATACATGATAGAGCCTACTGCCGAAGCATAGGGTATCCCTTGCATGCGAGCTCTCTCCAAATCAGTCTTGGAAGACATCTCTTTTGAGAGAGTGATTCCTGAGATCATGGGTAAATTCCCACGCTTGGAATCTTCCATACTAAACCTCTTTAGTATGGTGTCAATGTACCTGTATTGGGACAATCCCAACATCCGTTTAGATCTATCTCTATAGATCTTAATCCCCAGGATGTAGGAAGCATCACTCAGATCCTTCATGGACAATCTTTGTGATAAGAAGAGATTGACCGAGTGCAGCATAAGAACATCATTTCCTATCAAGTGTATGACATCCACGTACAATACGAGGAAGACGACCTTACACTCTGCCACCTTCTTGTATACACAAGGTTCATTTACGTTTTTGACGAAGTCAAACTCTTTGACTGCAACATCAAAACAGATGTTCCAACTCCGCGATGTCTGCTTTAACCCGTAGATTGATTTAAGCAGCTTGCACACCTTTCCGCTGCTCCCACTGTCCACGAAGCCCTCTGGCTGAGTCATGTACACGCTCTCTTCTAAATCACCATTTAGAAAAGCGGTCTTAACATCCATTTTCCAGATTTCTTAGTCAGGTATGTAGCGATGGCAAGTAGGATCCGGATGGACTTAAGCATAGCCACTGGAGAAAAGGTTTCATCATTATCCACACCTGGTCGTTGACAAAAACCTTTTGCTACAAGTCTAGCTTTGAAAGTCTCAACTTTTCCATCAACGCCAAGTTTCTTCTTAAAGATCCATTTGCTCCCAATGAGTTTTACCCCTTCGGGAGAAACTTCCAAAGTCCATACTTTGTTGGTATACATGGATTCCATCTCAGACCACATTGCATCCAGCTATTTCACAGAGTCCCCACTCGTGATGGCCTGCTCGAAGCTAGTTGGGTCATCATCTTCCATGATGCAATCATCGCTCCCACCATCAATGAGAAAACTGTAGTACCTCTCATGTGGATGAGGAACCCTACTAGATCGACGGAGAGGCTGAGGTTCATCGGGGACTATCGAATCCTATGGTTCCACCAAATCATTAGCTGTAGTTTGTATAGCTGGAGCTTCTTCTAGTTCTACCTCTTTTCCACTAATTTCTTTTTTAAGAAATTACTTTTCTAAAAAGGTGGGGCATGTCAAGAAACAAACACTTTTTTTCCTCAGTGTGGTAGAAGATATACACTCGTGAATGTTTGGGATATCCAATAAACTTACACAGAACTGACCTTGTCTGGAGCTTGTCCGGATTTTGTGTTTTCACATATGCCGGACAACCCCACATTTTATCATAATTAAGACATGGTTGTAGGATTGTTTGTCACGATAGCAAGGGTTCGGGAGACATCGTCCATGCCATTTTCAAAAAATTACCGTACAAAACAATCCTAACCCTAGAATCTTAACTGGTGATTTAGACGAAACAATGTGTAAACAACTTTACAACTAAGTGAACTAGGAATACAACCTTTGTAGACTGGTCCTTCACTTCAATAGCTCCTTGTAGTAGTCCTTTCGCTCTAAGTAGTGATCTTGCGGACTCTAGAGTGGCTCCACAAGAAGAAAGCAATAAGCTTGCACGAACTCTTCGAGGCCGAAGATGATCTACGTCGAGGAGACACTAACCCAAGCTACCTCTTCACTAATGTGGGATCAGTGAAGCTAACACCCTAAACTAAAGCGCTAATCTAGTAAAGGATGATGAAGTAGGATTTTTGCTCACTTTAGAATTAATTTTCTCACTATTTTTATCACATATTATAAAGCATAGAGAGCTCTCTTAAGTGAAGAGGAAGAAGAAGAAAATAATAGATGAGAGAGTGAATGGAAACCATGGGTGAGATTGTATCATATACTAACTCATGTAGAGACATAACCATGGATAAGTGATAATGGTTAGGTTAATAAATATCATAGGTAAAACAAAACTAGTGGACTAAGTCAAAGCATCTACAAGCTTCCACAAGTTTCATGCATGTGACTAATTTCCATCTAATTTGGATTTACTTAAAATAAATAATCCTCTCACTTATCATACGCATGGTGTAAGTCACATACACCCATATTGCATGTGGTATCAAGCATGACACAAAAATAAAACACAATTAACATATATCACATATATATTAAGTGTGCTCATATGAGAAAAAGAAATGCTTAAGTGAGATAATATTAGTTAATGTAAATTAATATATCAAATATATAATTATACATTAAATTATTAAATCAACACTTGATTTAATAATCCGATTATATCGCATATGACGGACTAATATTATTTGTATCAACTTATCGAAACAACACTTGATTCGATAAACCGACTATATCTCATATAACCGACCGATACAGTATCGACTTATCGAATCAACATTTGATTCGATAACCCGGTTATATCTCATATAACCGATTGATACCTTATATCGCGAGAATAGAATACGGTATCACATACTCGTATTAATCTCGGTCCCGCACATATCACATATGTGCTCCTACTTCGTTTTGCCTGAGCCAGTGAAACCTCTGTGTAGGACTCTAAAGACTCGTCAATACGCCGGCAGTAGGTGATGATCACATCAAGCACCCACAAGCCGTCAGTGGTACAAGCTGGACGTAACGGTTACCCGGGTATTGAGCGATCAGAAGATCAACAAGCAAGCCTGCTCCTACTCCTGAAAAGTCTGCCAGTAACACTACCGTACAGTCCGGTCTTTTCGTCTGATGTGTCGCATATCAAGTTTAGGGGTGGTAAACGTCAGACCCCAATAACCGATAAGTCATGCCAATGTGAGGCTCATAACGGGTCGAGAAACTACTAATAACACTTATCAGTAAATCTCTGTATCATCCCTGGCCAGGGACTTCCTGTTATGGCCAATCGAGCACAGCGCAACATCAACCCTCAATACCGGGAGAGGCGAATCCCTTCCTATCGCTCATTACCTCCATGTGATTCGGGACTGTACCCAAAAGCCACCGTTTTGCACGTTCTCTTGAACGTGGTAAGGTGGAAATCAAAGTACAGTGGGAATCACATAAGACTCTATGACGATCTTGTTAGTGTATATGCCCTAGAGGCCATTACTGTATCATACTAGCTTATATATTACTTAATGGAAGCTTGGGATATTCACAGTTGTATAGACAATCTTGCTCAAAATGGTAGTATGCTACTTGGTTTGTCTCTATTTCAATATGTGCATGTGTTTCATTTAGCATATCACTTATATATACATATTAGTGGAGCCCTTAGGATCTTTACTTGATTACCAGCGTTGTGATGGCAGTCACACTTGTGGGGCTGGGTAATCTATAAGCACATCCTTATACAGGTCCCTAGTCGTAGGACTATCGAGACAGGGCATCGATACTCCGGAGTAGACTAGCGTATACGCTTCTCATCCCAGCAGGGGAGATGGTCTGTCCCACAGCCATCAATACGTCGTACTGAAGATAGTATGCGGATGTTCGTTAGGTTACGAGTACACTGGACAGGACTCATCGGGAACTGTTGGTTGGTATTATACCTATCGTCAGTTATCAGTTCCCAGGTGACATGAGTACAGCTTAGTCCGTTGACTTGACACTGTCACTTCGTCTCGAGTGTGTTCCCACTGTTCTTTGATTACTACCCTGCCACGGCTCAAAGGAGTCATGCAAACAGGTAGTAGTTGGGTGCAGTCCCGAAGCACTGGGAGGCAGTGATGGTTAGACAGGATTCGTCTCTCCCGGTATTGGGGGTTGATATCGCGCTGTGTCTAGGAGAGCCATTACACAAAGTCCCTGGCCAGGGCAAGCGAGATATACTGGTAGGTTTCCAGTGTTATCTCAGGGTGTTCTGGGCTACACTTCGACACGACTTGTACCGCTATTAGGGGACTGACGTTTACCGCCCCCTTAGGCCCGCCATGCGATATTCTTAGACGAACAGACCGGACTGTACGGAGATTGTCACATACAGGCTCAGTAGGAGTTCGGATGGGTTTACCTCATCGGCCTTCTTATCGACATCTACCTGGGGACCGTTACGTACAGCTAGTGCCGCTTGCGGTCTGTGGTTAAACCCACTGTCAGTGTAGTGTCGAGTCTTTAGAGTCCCACACAGAGAGTTTCCCTGCACTGAGCGAAAGGTGTAGAGGCCGTATGGTTTTACGGCAGGGCTACAATCACTTACGTACACTTGTGTGCGTATGCTGTTCTGGCAGGCAATACTAGTGGGCTTTGGTTTAAGCCGGATCCTAGTATTGCATGGATGGATTTGTTTTGTCTTCTGTGTATTCGCATTCTACGGAATGCGGATGCGGGTGTGTATGCACAGTTGTGAGGAGCGAAGATGAAGGAAGTGCCTCATTAGGGTTTTGACAGTTGATTCGGTTAAAACCATAATGAGGCGGACTCATTAGAGTTTTGGCAGTTCGTTCGGTCAAAACCATAATGAGCCGAGGAAATTATTTACTAATCTTTTTAGTGATTATTGTGTGATGGCTAATTGCTTTGACCATTTGACCATACTTGACTTTGTTGACCATTTGACTAAAGTTGACTTGGACCTTCATGAGAGGTCTAGAGTTTTCCTTGTTTTCTTTTTATTCTTTGGATTATGAAAATGGTCAAGTCATTAGTAGCCATCAACTTTATCATGAAAGGATTAGTAATGATGATATTAGTGTATTATTGCATCCATGGTTCATCCTCTCTAGCTCATAATTCATTTCTCATTCTCTCTCTTGAAAAAGAAATGAGAGATATCCATGGTTGTTCTCCTTCTTCTTCCTCCTCTTGAAAAATTCCTTTGATCTCATGTGTTGAGAGAAAAAGGATCCAAATAGACAAACACTTCCATCTATCTCTTCTACACATTCTAGGACATCAAGACTTGTGATTTTGTTACCCTAGTTGCCTCGGCTCGAGGTGGAGCTCGGAGTACATCTCTCGGGTGGATCGTCTTCGACTCAAGAAGGCCGCGGAGGTGATCAAGATCCGGATCGACCCTCGGAGCATGGATGGACGAACCGAACAGCGGAATGAAGACCCGAAGGACCGGTGTCATGAGGTATAATTGTTTCCCCAATCAGAGCAAAGCTCTGTTGAAATTCAAAATTCAAATTTTAAAGTAACGCTTCAAATTTCGGGCGCAACGCGCCACGTGTCAGGCGCAGATACATCAGCGCAGTGCCCAAGAAGGCGCGCCCAATCAGAGCAAAGCTCTATTTAAACTAAAATTAAAGCAATCAACGCTTCAGTTGCGAAAGCACTGTGCTGTGCGACACGTGTCAGCGCAGATGCGCTAGCGCAGTTGCGCTGCGCTTTGCGCTGCGCGACACGTGTCAGTGCAGATGCGCTAGCGCAGTTGAACTGCGCTTTGCGCTGCGTGACACGTGTCATGCTCTGGAGCATTTGCGCCAAACAGAATTAAAATTCTAAAGAAATCTTTTCTGTTCTTGTTAAAACAAGAAGATTTTCTTCTGTAAAACAGAAGCCCTTGGATCAAAGATCCAACGGTGGGGAAAATTCCCCAAATCACTCAGAGAAAGATCTCTTTAACAAATTTAATTAATTTATGGGCACTATAAAAAGGACCCTAGACCTCAATTCAAAAGCATGAACATTTTGGAGAAATCAAGAGCTTCAAACAGTGAGAACTCTGAAAAAGTTTCAAGAAAAAGGTAAAAACCTTCATAAAAATAGAAGAAATTTCTTCTAATAGATCATTGATCTAAGAACAAGATCAATGATCTTCACATAATAAACAGTGCTTTGCACTTCTTATGAACCACTGGTTCTTTAAATAAGAAAAACAAGAAATACTTGTTTTCTTTGATTCTCATTAGATCGAAGAAAACAAATAGTGCTTTGCACTTCTTTTATGAACCATTGGTTCTTGAATCTAAAAGATTCTCAAATTAATAGTGCTTTGCACTTATAAATCTACACTGTTGCGCTCTTGGGCTGGCGCAAGCTACCAGAGAGCGCCACGTGTCAGCAGCGCAACAGCACAGCGCACTGACACAGCGCACTGCGCTGTTGTGCTTGCTCTTCTCAGAACGTGACACGTGTCAGCAGCGCAGCAGCGCAGCGCACTGCGCTTGCATGACACGTGTCGTCACCACAAGCGCTTGCGCTCTTTGATTGGCGCAAAGCGCCTGAAAATGCAATGCATTTCTTTTGCTAAAGGGCCAGGCCCAAGTCAAAAAGACCTAACAGGCCAAAATAAATTGCAAAGAGCCCAAGTACAATTGATGTTCTGCATCATTTATAAAAGGGCAGAGCCCAAGTACAATTGATGCTCTGCATCATTTAAAAATGGGCAGAACCCAAAACAAATTAATACTCTGCATCCTTTATGGATAGAGCCCAAATAAAAATAAAAATAAATGCAATGCAAAAGCAAATAAAATGTTGAACATTTTCAAATGGACTTAGCCCAATTTTGGCCGTAAGTCCTCAAATTAAATTGACTGAGCAAGATTGCTCTCTTAAATCAATTAACCTCCAGTTCGAGGGTACATCTCCGAACTCCTCTGACACTTCTCGTTGTAATCCTTCAACGACATCAGAGAGGCGACGGGTCCCAACGACCACACATGAATATGGACTGCGGGGTCCTTAAACTCGTGGACCGAAACGACCTTAAACTAATATCGGACCGAAACGTCCTTAAACTAATAGTGGACCGAAACGTCCTTAAACTAATATCGGACCGAAACGTCTGTAAACTAATATCGGACCGAAACGTCCGTAAACTAATATTGGACCGAAACGTCCGTAAACTAATGATGGACCACTACGTCCTTAAACTGGCAACGGACCGAAACGTTCTTAAACTAATAATGGACCACCACATCCCTAAACTGGAACATGGACCACCACGTCCCTTATCTAGAGCGATAGAGCCTCCAAATGCTCTTCTGCCGGGTCTAAACGGTTCCGTTTAAGTTGATCTTAGCCCCAAACACGGCTAACGTATCCTTAAACATTCAAATGGATTATAAAACTCCAAATCAACTTTGGTTCAAGGGTACATCTTTGAACTCTTCTGACATCTACTGTTGTAATCCTTCAACGTCGTCAGAGAGGTGATGGGTCCCGACGGCCATACACTAAATGGACCACTACGTCCTTAAATTGGAAAAGGATCTAGACGATCCCGTTAAGTTGATCTTAGTCTCAAATCGGACTAACGTATCCTTAACGAACGTTTAAGTTGATCTTAGCCTCAAATGTGGCTAACGTATCCTTAAAATAAAACACCAAACCCAAATCTAAGTAAATACGGATTTGGACTAATCCACGTCCTACGGGCGACGGCATTACTCAGTCTCCGTATACAATCCACGGACAACCACAAACAAAACAAACACATACGACACGAAGTGAAATTCTGGAGAAGGAGAAAGTGGCTACCGCGATGCGATAGCGTAATTAACTGCAGGGGCTTGCGCCTGCAGGGAAGAGCGTCCCCACAATCAAAAACCTCTCTAGCGAGGGGGAATCTGACGAAGTCTGCTATATCGGCCGCATCCGTCTAAACCTCCGATACACGGTGTCATAAATCAACTTGGCATCTTCGGAGAGGTTGACGGATATAACCATATAGCATCTGCCCCGAATCTCAGGCAAGACGTCCTCACGTCGTCGCCGCCGCCATTCGGAGGGGAACAGATTCTGGCACGCCCGGTGGGACATTTTCCTCTTTTCACTCCACACTTCGTGTGTCGTCTTCGCGAACGAATCGCGGTTTGTTAACGGTTGCCTTTGGATTTTCAAGTTACTAAGATTTGGTCTTTTGTCTGGCTCAGAACTCAAGCATCCATGGCCTTTAACTGCACCAACTGCTCGAAGTGCCACTGCAACGGACGCTCCACCTCACCTAGAGGTGTAGCATATGGGCCCCAAGCGGCTTCCTTCCTCGCTCTGCCGGTAGAACAGGTGGCCCAGGCCACCACCGGCCTGTTTTTCGGGACCATGATCCCGCCTTCAAGCTTCTCTATGCCAATACCTTCACCGGAAGTGAACAAGAAGTCGGTCTTCGACCGGCTCACTGCTACGACGGCCCCTATCAACGTGTCGTCCATTACCAAGCCAACAGCCTCTGTCTTTGCTAGGTTGGATCAAAACTCTGAGGGGCCCACCAAAAAGCCTGTGAATCTCAAGGTAGCTGTCCCAAGGAAGGCAATAGCCGCTGTTCCAGAAATCGTCAAGGCGCATCCCCTGTCAAAGAGTCAGTCTTTTCAAGACTGACTATTCCTGCTCCTGCACCTGCTCGAGGATCTGTCTTCGACAGGTTGAATATCATCCCTCAAAGGACAACCTCAGTCTTTGAAAGGTTAACACCAGCGACGCCTAATTCAGACAGGGGGCAAAAAGAGGCTGTCTCTATTTCTGAGCCAGTCCCAACGGCTCGTCATGCTCCACGTCTCCATTGGCAACAAGTGAGGAAGGCAGGGGGCAACTCCCCCTCAGGGCTAACTCCACCGACTCCAGAGGTGGAAGTCAACGCTGCTGTTCTAACTGGGAACAGTTTTGAACTGCTGAGGAAGGTACGTAAGAACTCTCCAACCGCTACATTGAAAAGATCTCCTCCGCCCGCGGAGAGAGTTCCGGAAACAAGGCAAGAACGGCCCCCTCAACGGCTATCCTCAAAAATATACAAGGTTTGGCGGAGGGTTCAAGACTCCGTAATTGACCCAGGTTATTCTCGTCAACAGAAGAAGGCGAAGGTGCAAAAAGAAAAGGACCGTCCTATTAAACAGCAGAGGACAACAATCACCAGGGTGCCCACTGCAACGGCCCCCTCCACTTCAATGGCCCACAAAAGAAGAAGGCCGGAGAAAACCCCCGCGCCCGCGGCAAATGCTAAAGGTAGTGAGCCTAAACGCCCTAAGTCTTGGGGCATGATAGTTCATACAGTTTATATGGCATCGGGAAAGGAGGATAGCCGCGCATCCACGGGTCATAGACCGCTTATACGGTCAGAGTCCAAGGCTCAGGAGAAACAGCAAAAGCTCCAGGAGATGATGACCGTGATGGCCGCACTCACTGGGCCAAAAGAAACCCCTGAAACGTCCTCGGATGAACGTCATGAACAAGAAATTGACGCCGAATTCCTTCGTCGCATATTGCAGAAGAAGGATAAAGAAGCTGCGGAACAGGCAGCCAGCATAAAGAAAATGGCCTTCCTGTTCCCGGACATGGTGGGCATGATGATTCAACAGGATTCACCTGCTGAAGATCCTCCGATCATCCTTGAAGATGATAGGGGAGAAACGTCAAATCCTCCTCCGGCTCTGTCAACAGCCAAAGAGGAGGCAATCTCTAAAGCCGGCCTAGACGAATATATAGCTCAGCAGATCCGAGTTCATCAAGCGACTGAAGCAGCGGGTCAGGTGGTAAAAACGGGGCGACCGTATCCGGGCTGGTACGACCAGATCAAGTACCCGCCAGGTTATACGATACCAAAATTCCATGTGTATAAGGGGACTGGCAATCCTCACCAGCATGTTGCCCAGTTCAGGGCACTCTGTGGTAACACCGGCGGTGATGACAAGCTGTTGCTCCGCCAGTTCGTTGGCAGCTTGTCAGATACGGCGTTCGAGTGGTATTCCGAGCTCCCGAATGACTCTATCAAGACCTTTGCTGAAATGGAATTGCTGTTCACCCAACGTTTCGCTAGTGCCAGCGAGCGTACCCCTATAACGGCATTAATTAATGCCAGGGTGAAACCGGGCGAGACATGGGTCCAATATGCTATACGGTGGCGAAACTTATGGTCAAAATGTGAGCAGCGCATTGAGGAAGCTCCTGCAATGGGTATGTTCGTGGGAACCCTAGATCCGCAAGCAACCATCTCGCAATTTATGATGTTCTTCAAGCCGACCACCTTTCAGGCGTTAATCGACAAGCTGACGCAAATGGATCAAATGGGCCATAAACCTCCTCTTCCAAAGCCGGACTCCCGAAATGAGAAGGGGAATAGGAAAGCGATCGTTGTTGCTAATGCTCAGCAACAGCCGAGCAACTCGAAGCCAGTCGTTCGTCAAAATAATATGCGCCCGTATGTAGCCCTTGAGGAAAGGATGGGACGTTCTTACTCTTTTCTGCGAGATACGACGAGAAGGTTATTCGAGCTGGCGTTGCGCAACCGACTCATAAATCTGCCGGATCCAAAACGTCCGTCGCAACCAAGTGATGTCAATGAGCCCAACTACTGTCCTTATCATCGAGTACTGGGCCATCCGATCGAGGATTGCTATGTCTTCAAAAATTGTCTTGAAGACCAGTACCGACAGGGCAAGTTTGCATTGTCTGACAAATGGAAGGTGAATCCACCGCAGCCCCACACCTCTAAGGGAATGAATACTCCGGGGGCAACATGCTCTGTCGTCGAAGAAGCTCCTTGGGAGGTTGTGTTATTAGCAAAGACAAAGAGGATGCTAAATGATCTTCAAACATGCCCAGCGATCAAGTGGAAGAACCCGTTGGAGCCGCAGATCATTGAAGGGATGTTGAAGCCTCATCCAACTCGAAAGATCGATGGAGGTGGCCTAAGCATTCGTAACCAGCCGTCGAAATCTTCAAAGAAGAAGAAAAAGAAGTCAAAGAAGCCCGTGAAGCCTGGCGACAAGCGCACGGACTTGCAAAAACAAATTGACGTGCTGGAGGAATACAACCAGAAGGCACGGACTCCCATTACATTCCAAGAATTCCTCAATCACGTTTTTCAAGAGGAAGATGAGGGAGAAAGTTCATCTGATGAATCCGAGGAATATGTGGCGAGCTGTCATATGATTTCCCATTCGCTCACGAACAATGAGGAGACTCCTTGTACTGAAAAGCTGGGGGCAGATCCTGAACTAAAAAGTTCGGGGCCGTCGGATGAAGTAATTGACGCATTCCTTAATGAAGCTCTCTTAAAAAGTAAAGCTGATCGGGAGCGTGAGGCGGCCATATTCGAAAAGGCCAAACGCCAACGCCGTGACGAAAAAATTGAGATACTCCCACTGGAGCAAAGCACACCCACTGCGGATAAAATCAAATTCAAGATGAGGAAGAGGTTTGCTAAAGCCGTGTCAATGGGTATGAAATTACCATCCTCTGAGGGAAGCATTACTAGTGGAGCGGAAATGCACCCCTCCTACTGCGTATATCATCGGAAGATTTCGCACCCCACTGAAGAATGCAAAGCTTTCGATAGATGGTGGAAAGGATATGTTGCTCACCGACAACAGGTTAAGCGGGAGAAGCGCAAGACTCGCCGGGAGCAAAACAGTGCCACCGAAGGGCTTAATAGAACTACCGGCAATTGCCGCATGGTCAACGTCGGAGGATCACAAGTACTCACATTCGGGAGCGATTGTGATGAGGAGCTGGAGCTTGCCCCTCTCTTCAAAGAGTCCACTTTGGGAAAAGAAGAAGAGCCGAAGATTTGTGAAAATATCCGGCTGCGTAATCTCACGTTGCCCGAAAAGAATCTCGGACCCCCAAACAAAGGAGACAAAGGGAAAGAAAAGGTCTCTGAGGACATCGCCCTAGATGACCAAGTCATGGAAGAGCTAGCTGCCAAAGACCCGCCGAAGAAAAATAAGGTGGATTACAACGTCTTAGCGCATCTGAGGAAACTACCATCACAGCTCAGCATTCTTGACGCCCTTTTACTATCAAAGGAGGTGAGAGATTCGTTAGTTAAGGCACTACAGGACCCGGGGCAGTTCCAAGCTTTCCTGGCCGAAGAAAAAATGAAGGATGAATTGGAGGACGTGCACAATGCAGATGTCACTTTTGGCGATGAAGACCTTCTCCTTAGGACGTGCAAACACAATCGCCCTCTCTACGTCTCGGGATACTGCCATGATATAAAGATAGGCAAAATCCTGATCGATAACGGGTCGTCTATTAACCTACTCAATGTGCGGGTGTTAAAGGAAATCTGCATGAGCGTCAGCACCTCGCTCGAGACAAGATCACCATCTCCGGGTTCAACTCCCAATCATCAAAGACTCTTAGATCTGTGATACTGACGCTACGCTTTGGGCTGCTCGTCATGGACATTAAATTTCACGTCATAGATGCCAAGACATGCTACAACGCTCTGCTCGGCCGACCATGGTTACACGAGTATAACATCATCCCTTCTACACAGCATCAGTGTATGAAATATTTTAGGGATGGTCTCGAGTATACCGTAACGGGAGAACTAAATCCATTTTCCGTGAATGAAGTTTGCAAATATGAAGATGCCAAATACTTCTTGCCGAATTTCGAAGATACGGAAAGGTGTCACAAGCCGAAGAATAAAACTAACGCTACCATCTCTGTCTTCGGCAGTGATACCGAAGAGGAAGAGGAGATAGTTTATTCGGGTCTGCCCCAATACACCAAGCCGGGACCATCCGCTCCTACGTTGATCTTTGGTAGTGATTCGGAGGATGAGGTCCATGCTGTATTCTCTGCTCAACCTTCAATACGAGCTTCCGCTGACGAAGAGCAAAGTCTACAAGTCGCCATGGTGCCGCTTAAACATTATAAAGAACTGGATGCGCTCGACACCGACAGCGTAGAGGAGCTGCAGACGTTCTATGTCCCGCCCAGGCGAGAAGGCGAGAAGGCAATTCTATTCTACCGCTCTGAAGAAAAAAAAGTAAAGAAAGAAATCTGGCACGGTGCGGATCCTATGCTGGACAGGCTTCAACCCATCCGTCTACCCAGATATTATACAGAAGGCTTGAAGAGGCTGTTGAAACGCCAAAGGATACCCTTCAAACAGACCATTAAAAAGGCCAAATTCTATGACAGGGTCTGGAACGTCCCCAGAACTCAGCACAAGCTGCCTAGTGGCAGGATGGAGACGATCGGGCTCGGATACATTCGCTCCAAGAAACGAGAGCTGCTCCGCGACTGTTACGTCGTACATGACTTCAATGAAGAAGTAGATGCTCAACGGGAGGACGCTAATCCTGAACCAGTAAAAGTTCCTGATATAAAAGTGCCCAGTCCGTCGTTTGAAGAACAAATGGACAGGCTTATAAGGGAAGCTGGTCAAAAAGTCCGAGATGATCACAACCGCGAAATGGCCATCTATGGGAAAGCCAAAACGCAACGTCTCCTTCAACAGACCGTGAAAGATGAAAGTGCCGCCCCCTGTCAACCTGTTATAAAAAAGGCTCGACGCAGAGGCAGAAACAAGTCGAAAGGCCAAAAAGACGCTCAACAGCAACAAAGCGGGACTAAGAAGCCACGCAAGCGGGAGTCGAGCATTATTGATCTGTCCCTCATGAAGAAAATGGGTCGAGCGTACTCGTTTCTTCGGGACAAGACGAAGAAGATACTTGATCTTGCTCTAAAACATCAGATGCTTACACTGCCGGAGTCCAAGCACCCCGAACAAGCAGGCGAAGTCTCTGACCCAAACTATTGCTCTTACCATCGAGTAATAGGGCATCCTCTTGAAGATTGCTTCACCTTCAAGAATTGGGTTGAAGATCAGTATCAGCTTGGCAAATTCGCTCTGTCTGACAACTGGAGGGTAGCGCCACCACAGAAGCACGAACCCAAAGCCGCAAGAACAGAACCAACTCCACATTGGGATTGGAAGTGGATTCGCACTTGTCACATGATAACAATATTAAAAGAAGGGCCCGAGAACATGGACAACCTTCCCTGGTGCTTCGAAAACAGCAATGATGAGGTGATCTCAGAATTTCCGCCAGCTCCGAAAGAGCTGGAGGATGGAATACATACCACTGCAGATAACCTCAAGAAAATTGAGTTGGGGATGGCAAGTGACCCACGGCCAACGTTCGTCAGTGAGCTGCTATCTGAAGAAAGGGTGGCTGCGTTAGAAGATGTCCTTGTACAGCAAAAAGATTGCTTCACATGGAACTATTCCGAGATGGCGGGACTAGATCCAGAAGTTGCTGTGCACAAATTGGCGATATCCCTAGACGTCAAGCCAGTCAAACAGGCACCAAGAAGAATGCGGCTCGAGCTTGAGATGAGTATCAACGCTGAGGTCAAGAAGTTAATCGACTCTGGCTTTATCCAGGAGGTTCAATATCCTGAATGGATCGCTAACATCTTCCCGGTAATGAAGAAAAATGGGACGGTACGCATATGCGTGGACTTTCGGGATCTCAACAAAGCCTGCCCGAAGGATGATTTCCCGGTGCCAGTCACCGAACTGATGATAGACAACACATCCACTTACGAGGTTTTCTCCTTTATGGACGGCTCGTCAGGGTATAATCAGATAAAGATGCATCCCGAAGACCTGAAGCATACCGCTTTCCGGACCCCTTTGGGAATATTTTGTTACAAGGTAATGCCCTTCGGTCTAAAGAACACCGGCGCCACCTATCAGAGGGCCATGACGAAAATCTTCGATGACCTTATACATGAAATCGTCGAATGTTATATCGACGACCTCGTGGTTAAGAGCAAATCATACAAGGAACATCTCGAGCACCTAAAAACTGTATTTCGACGCCTTCGACAATACAACTTGAAGATGAACCCTTTCAAGTGCGCATTCAGAGTTTCCTCAGGCAAATTCCTGGGATTCATCGTCCGACCCCGAGGTATCGGGATAGATCCGTCCAAGATCAAGGCGATCATGGAAATGCCTCCGCCAAGGACTCTTAAGCAGCTGCGATCTCTCCAAGGGAAACTCGCATATATACGGTGATTTACAGCCAACCTTTCGGGAAAGTGCCGTCCTTACAGTCACCTGATGAAGAAGGGAACCTCGTTCGTCTAGGAGCAAAAATGCCAGGGTGCGCTGGACGAAATTAAACAGTACCTGCAGAACCCGCCAGTGTTGGCTGCTCCGGTTAGGGGAAAGCCTCTCATTCTTTATACAACCGCCCTCGAAGGTTCTTTAGGCGCATTATGGGCGCAAGAGAATGACCAAGGGAAAGAAAGAGCACTCTACTATTTAAGTCGAGTTCTTCTGGGGGCAGAAAGCAACTACTCCCCCATCGAGAAACACTGCCTGGCGTTAATCTTCGCTATAACAAAGCTCAGGCACTATGCGTTGGCGCATGAGGTCCGACTCATTTCGAAGGTCGACCCTCTTAAATATTTGATGTCGAAGGCCATATTGACGGGACGACTCGCTAAATGGGCCCTGCTCTTGATGGAATTCTCAATAACATATCAACCTCTCAAGGCAGTCAATGGCCAGGCCATCGCCGACTTTCTCGCTGAGCATCCGATACCCGCCGATTCTCTTTTGAATTGTGATCTTCCAGACGAACATGCGTTTGATGCGATCGACGGTGGTGATACCCGATGGGAGCTTTATTTTGACGGAGCATCTTCCATGAAAAAGCGTAAACAAAGTACCTCTATAATCAAATCGGGAGTAGGCCTCATCTTCGTCACTCCACAAGGAGGGATTATGCGCTTCGCCTTCTCCTTAACAGAGCCGAGGACGAATAACGAAGCCGAATATGAAGCCTTGATTGCAGGTCTCGAGATCGCCATCGACATGGGAATTGAAAACCTCCTCATATATGGAGATTCTCAACTGGTCGTTAGTCAAGTAAACGGCGACTATCAAACGTGCAAACTGGAGTTGGTGAAGTACGGTGAAAAGGTGCAACAACTGTTGACCCAAATTCCCTCCTATACTTTGGAAAGCATACCGCGTGCGGAAAACAACAAAGCAGACGTGTTGGCCAAACTTGCTAAAGAACTGGCTGACGAGAACCTCGATGACGTCAGAATCGTGGTACAAAGCCGTCGGGTGCTTGCCCCAACAGAAATATCTCCGGAATCATCCGAAGAGAAGGGGGCGACTGAACAGACGACCTTACAAATAAAAGATCGGGAAAAGGCTGAAGATTGGAGGAAAGTCTTCATAGACTACTTTAAGTCCCACCGAATACCTGAGGAAGCGTCCACAAGACATCAGCTCATGAAACGAGCTCTGTCTTTCGCCTTCGTCAATGATACTCTATACAAGAGGTCATTCGATTCTCTGTGGCTGAGATGCCTAGGGCCTGACGAAGTGGAAAGGAACGTTCAGGAAGTCCATGACGGACTCTGCGATTCTCACCAAGCAGGCCCAAAGATGAAGATGAAGATTAAACGGATGGGCTACTACTGGCCCATGATGATTCAAGACTGCCTTGAGTATGCAAAGCAGTGCCGCTCATGTCAAATTCATGGGGATTTCATCCATCAGCATCCAAATCCGCTACACCCGACGGTGGCTAGCTGGCCATTCGAAATGTGGGGAACTGACATAGTCGGCCCCATCGAACCAGCATCGTCTAGAGGACATCGCTTCATCCTGGCAACAACCGACTACTTCTCAAAATGGGCAGAAGCAGTACAGTTGAGGGAAGTGAAGACGGAGAATATCCTTCATTTCTTCAAGACGCACGTCATATACCGGTTTGGATCTCCGCGACGAATCATCTCCGATAACGGGCCAGCCTACAGAAGCCACAAGATCAGTCGCTTCGCGCAACTGCATAACATAGACTGGAGATATTCCTCGGTTTATAATCCATGAGCTAATGGTCTAGCCAAAGCCTTCAACAAGACCCTGACGAAAATCATGAAAAAGACGGTGTCCCGAAATAAGAAGGACTGGCATGAGAGACTGCAAGAGGCTCTTTAGGTATATCGAACTACGTTCAAGACAGCCACGAACACAACGCCATACGTGTTGGTATTCGGCACGGAAGCAGTACTCCCCCTCGAGATAGAATTACCCACTCTACGAGTGGCAGTCCACTACGAGCTGACGAACGAAGAAAACGCTCACCTTCGGCTTGAGGAGCTTGATGCCCTTGAAGAAACATGGCTCATAGCGCAACAAAACCTGGAAACTTATAAAGCAAAGATGACGCGCTCATATGAAAGATTGACTCGACCGAGGACATTCCGCCAAGGCGAACTTGTGCTAGTGGTCAAAAGGCCTATGATCCCCAATCGCGCCAAGCGGGGAAAATTTGAGCCAAACTACGAAGGCCCATACATCATAGATAAGGTCTATCAGGGTGGGGCCTATCTACTCATGGACATGCACGGTGAAAGGCCTTTCAGGCCAATAAACGGTCGCTTCCTAAAGAAGTACCACGCTTAATGAGCCATAGCCTAGGTCAATGATAGATGACGACGACTATGTCCGCTCGCTATCTTCCTAAGCTCAAGCTTTATAAGCAATAGCCAGCCTTCTTCAGGACGGACCGAAACGTCCTTAAACTAATACCGCAGCATCCGTAGGCTGACGTGATAAAAAAAAGGAGAAAAATATAATAAATAAAAATGATATGTCCATAAGCAAAAAGGGCACGGATGAAAACCCGAAAAGGGCTCCGTGAGTAAAAACAGCAGGGCTACCGGCGAGTGTTCGTGAAAAACCGAAAGTGCGCGACCTCGTAAAAAAAAGAGAAGAAGAAAATAAAAAGAATAAAAAAAACGGTATGTCCATAAGCAAAATGGGCACGGATGAAAACCCGAAAGGGCTCCGTGAGTAAAAACAGCAGGACTACCGGCGAGTGTTTGTGAAAACCCGAAAGGGCGCAATCTCGTTAAAAGACATTTACAGGGTTCTCTCGACCTTGTAAGGAGAAACCACCCGCGTGAGATCCTTACGACTTACAAGGGAGCAACACACTTGGGGATCCCCACGATTCCTAAGGAGAAAATACACTTGCGAGATCCTCACGACTCGTAAGGAGAACTCTCTTATGAGACCCTTATGGCTCATAAGATTTGAAAGTCTTAAGTTACAGAGACCTAAACCTGTGCTTAAGCAACCCCCACAACTTCCGATATTGCCCTACAAGTGGCTCAATACTGACCCTTGTATACAATCCACGGGCGCGAATAAACATTTCCCTAATCAAGTCTCATCCGTGACTTGGGATATATCCGCATGACGAACAACCCTTATAAGTCCTCTCGACTTACAAGGAGAAAATTCTCTTGTAGGATCCTTACGACTTACAGAGGAACAAACACTTAGGAATCCTCACGATTCCTAAGAAGAAAATACACTTACAAGAGCCTCACGACTTGTAGGAAGAAATACCTTTGTGAGACCCTTACGTCTCATGAAGTCAAAAGCCTTAGTCGACAGGACCTTAACCCTGCTCGCTAAGCCACCCTTGTTCGACATCGACAGAGGCAAATGATGATCCGCTCCTGGTAATATCCCAGTTGTAGCGGTGCTGATGCCGAAATCGGCGTCTAATTTCAGGTTTACGGCGAAAAGCCAGTAGGCCGCACATGCATACGAAATAGCCGAAATGATGGGGCAACTTGCAATAAAAAGCAGCAAGTGAAAATGTATGCATAAAAAAAATAGCCGAAATGATTGGGCAACTCGCAATAAAAAAGCAGAGAGTAAAAATAAAAAATAGCCGAAATGATTGGGCAACTCGCAATAAAAGCAGCGAGTAAAAATAAAATAAACAGCCGAAATGATTGAGCACCGTGAAAAATAGCCAAAATGATTGGGCAATCGCGACCTTCGCGATATAAAAGTTGAAATGATAGAGCATCGCAGAAATAAAAAAATGATGATAAAACTTTGGCCCTACAGTTGAGATCACATCGATCCCTGTATACAATCCAAGGGCACAAATAAAGATGGAACCATATTTTCCCAACAGGCTCCGCCAGAAAACGAAGCCAAATCTCGACGGTTCATCCCAACCCCGAAGAAACCAGTGTCTTCGGCAAATCCTTCGACTCAAAAAAAATGTCCTTGACGAAGAAAAACCTGATTCGCGTCGACTCGCAGAGCAACCAGTGTCTCCGTGGGAAATTCTCGATTCGTTTCAACACCAGGGAAACAAATAATCCTTGGCGTTAGGGAAACAAATAATCCTTAGCAAATACCTCAACTCAGGGAAACAAACAAACCTTGACGAGAGCCTCCTGGTCCGCGTCGACTCGCAGAGCAACCAGTGCCTCCGTGGAAAATTCTCGACCCGTTTCAACACCAGGGAAACAAATAATCCTTGGCTATAGGGAAACAAATAATCCTTACCAAATACCTCAACTCAGGGAAACAAACAATCCTTGACGAGAGCCTCCTGATCCGCGTCGACTCGCAGAGCAACCAGTGCCTCCGTGGGAAATTCTCGATTCGTTTCAACACCAGGGAAACAAATAATCCTTGGCGCTAAGGAAACAAATAATCCTTAGCAAATACCTCAACTCAGGGAATCAAACAATCCTTGACGAGAGCCTCCTGATCCGCGTCGACTCGAAGAGCAACCAGTGCCTCCGTAGGAAATTCTCGATTCGTTTCAACACCAGGGAAACAAATAATCCTTGGCGCTAGGGAAACAAATAATCCTTAGCAAATACCTCAACTCAGGGAAACAAACAATCCTTGACGAGAGCCTCCTGATCCGCGTCGACTCGCAGAGCAACCAGTGCCTCCGTGGGAAATTCTCGACCCGTTTCAACACCAGGGAAACAAATAATTCTTGGCGCTAGGGAAACAAATAATCCTTAGCAAATACCTCAACTCAGGGAAACAAACAATCCTTGACGAGAGCCTCCTGATCCGCGTCGACTCGCAGAGCAACCAGTGCCTCTGTGGGAAATTCTCGACCCGTTTCAACACCAGGGAAACAAATAATCCTTGGCGCTAGGGAAACAAATAATTCTTAGCAAATACCTCAACTCAGGGAAACAAACAATCCTTGACGAGAGCCTCCTGATCCGCGTCGATTCGCAGAGTAACCAGTGCCTCTGTGGGAAATTCTCGATTCGTTTCAACACCAGGGAAACAAATAATCCTTGGCGCTAGGGAAACAAATAATCCTTAGCAAATACCTCAACTCAGGAAAACAAACAATCCTTGACGAGAGCCTCCTGATTCGCGTCGACTCGCAGAGCAACCAGTGCCTCTGTGGGAAATTCTCGACCCGTTTCAACACCAGGGAAACAAATAATCCTTGGCACCAGGGAAACAAATAATCCTTGGCAAAAACCTCAACTCAAGGAAACAAACAATCCTTGACGAGAGCCTCCTGATTCGCGTCGGCTCGCAGAGAAACCAGTGTCTCCGTGGGAAAATTCCCGATTCGTCTCAAATTGCATGATGAAGCCTCAAGCAGCAGGGACTAAAAAACTTGCTTCTTGAACAATGGGACCCTACAAGTCGATCTAAAACGGTCTCTTGCGAACTATTCACGGGTCTCATTCTCCAAAGTCGAATTTCGACAAGGAGGGAAACAACCGCTTACTAGTCCTCTCGACTCGTAAGAGGGAAAAATTCTCTTATAGGATCCTTACGACTTATAAGAGAAAACACACTTGGGAATCCTCACGATTTCTAAGGAGAAAACCCACCTACGAGATCCTCTCGATCCGTAGGGAGAAAAGTCTCTATGAGACCCTCACGGCTCATAGAGTTGAAAAGTCTTAGGCGGCAGATCTGAACCTGCGGCCTAATCCATTGCTGTTTTTTGAGGAAATCAAGATGCGTGCTCTATTATCTGTTAACCATGTTTACTAAGGTGGCATGCTGATAATAAAAGAAAGAAAAGGTGGAGAAATGACACAAGACATTACAAAAAAAAATGTGTATCTTTTCTTCATAAACTTGATTGGGTACAGGATACATTGTGTTAAAGAATAAAAAATATATATATACATTGTTTTTATTTACAAGTGCAAACGATACAAAGAGGGATAGCTACTGAGGAGGAAGTGTCTTTAACAAATCCGCAATTTGCTCTCGCACTTCATTCAGCGCCTCCTCCTGAGTGGCTGCCGCGGCCACCTCCGCTTCCACCTGGGCCCGCTGCCGTAAAAAGGATGAAAGTTGCTCCTCGGCCGCCTTCTGGGCTGCTTCCTGGCTAGGTGCATTCCGGTCGACAACTTCAAGCTATTCCCTCAGTGATAACCCTTCGGAAAGGCATTGCAGAAGGCCCTCAAAGACAACCTTCAGCCGTGCAGAATTAGCCTCCACCCGAGCATGCAGTTGGGCAGACTTGCTCGAAGTCTCACCGCGCTCCTTACGCCTTGAAATGAATTCTCGCTCAAGATGGCGGAAGTAAGAAGCGCTCTGCTCAATCCACGCTGCTCTTTGATTACTGGCGGCTAAGGTCTCGGGAGCGGGACGCATCGACTCCAGCTGATGCAGGCGGGCCTCGATCTCCCTGCAATGGTTAACCCAAGATGCGATGATGCCCTCATCATGAAAGTTCACGAGTATCACCAGCATCGGGTTAACCGCCATAGCGAAGTCTGCGGCAGATGTAGGAGTTTCAACGTCGAGTTCCTCGACGTAGTCACTCAATATGCGCAGACTATTCGCGGCGCCTTTCGAAGATGGACGCCTCAGATAAGGACCCGCCGGCATTGTAATGCGAGGCTCGAAGGGCGCCGAGACTGGAACGACAGCTGAAAAGAAACAAGATGTGATCAGATAACAGTACAGAAAATAAAAAGGGGGGGTTATCAGTGTAATAATCACTGTACCAGTTGAAGCAGATGGCAAGGCCGGAAGGGCCGGTGGCGCAGCTGATCTTTCACCCCCTCCTTCAATCTGTAACACTGCGGTCGGGACGGGAAAAAAGGTTAGAAGTAATTCCATCAATGGAAAAGAAAGATATCAATGGGAAAACATACTCACCAGCGCCACCAGAGGAAGAAGCGAGTTCAGATGGGAAGGAGAAGTGTGGGAGCAACACTTGATATAGATGATCAAAGAGCACTCCTGAAAAAGACATAACAGTACGACTTTAGTACACAAATTATACGTCTGAAAGATAAGATTAATAAATTGCAAATCCATACCTTCCAACATCTTTGATGGTATGAGAGAGGGCTGAGAGGTGACCACCGCCAAGGCAGTCGTTGAAGGCGCTCCCTCGAGCAGTGGGGCATCGGCGCTGGCTGCACCTGTGTTACGAAAAGGTGAACTTGTCAGAAAGGATTGCAAAATAAAAAGGACAGTAACTTGGGATTTACCTGATGAGCTACCGGCCGAAACGGAGGCCACTCCCTCCTCCATCGACATGAGGCCACCGCCCGTGGCCTCGTCACCCGACTCAATAGAGACCGTTGTCGTGCTCGCAAGACCTTAAGACGGCGGAAGATCGTACACAGGGAGGGCAATGATTGGAGCGTTGCCAGACTCTTGGGAGAGAGCGGCTAACTCTTCCCCAAGAGTCGTACCCATCTCACCCGCTACTTCTGCGAGCTCCGCGGTCTCCATCGGCTCATCCGCCGTCACCACGAGGTCGCCGGCCTCAAGCGCCTCGTCCGCCACCACCCTGGGCTCAGTTGTAATGATCATTTCATCTGCCGCCACTTCAGGCTCGGCATCAATGAACTTCTCGGTTGCAGACCCCTCAACCTCCATCTCAGGCTCCGAAGCCTCAGCTACGTTGCCCACCGTCGGCTCAGGTTCGGCAGGTGCCGCCTCCTCTGTTTCCTTGGGTTCAACGGTCTCCGCTTCCCCCTCGGTCGGACTTGGCCCTGCAAGATAAAATATATAAGAACAGATGGCATCATAATTCTTACAACAAAATTCTGAGAGAAATATTACCTGAAGTAGATTTATCATTTGCGCTCCGAACTGCGCGCGCCACTTGTCTGCGAGCAGTGGATAGGGCAACAGGGGCCTCTTCGGAGGGAGTATCAGCACGAGGGATGGTGCTGGGGCCCGCTCCCGTGGCCAAAGCAGCCAGGCGTGCCTTCGCTTCGCGCCTAGATCGTTTCCTCTCCTCCCGAGCTGTCGCGATGGACCTCTTCGACGATTCCTTCAAGGCGTCGTCGTCCTCGTTCAGAGATGCCTCCAGAGCCTTTAAGGCATCTCTCATCGGCTCTTCGAGACGGACCTCCCGTGGTGGCCCAGAGGGAGCAGGAACATCGGCAGCTGGCAGAGCAGTTGCGTCACTTGGCGGGAACGGCATTGAAGTTTCTGCCATAAAAAGGGAGAGGTTAAATTGACCATAACACAAAGAAAACGAAAGCTTGATGAATTGAAACTTACTAAGGCCTAAAGACGCCCTGAGACGTTCCTCCTCTTGGAAAGTCTCGAGGGAAGCGGCAATGGCTTCTTCATCAGTGATGCCTGTTGGAAGAAAAGAAAGAAAAACGTTAGTCAAAGGCAATGAGGAGGATATGATACAGTAAAGAAAATGCGACTGGTAGTTACCTGATTGCGCAAGCTCAGCTAGCCACGCGTCACGCTTTGCTAACCATCCTGAAGTTTCGAGAGCGGCCTCCAAGTCTGTATCATCCGGCGGCGGCATGACTAATCCCTCGTTAGTCCCATATTCGCTCAGGCCCTCGGCATAGGGAGCGTGGGGTTCCTGACCGAACGCAACATCTGCGGCGAAGAGCGACTTCTTTTTCTTCTGCCCTCGGACCCTAGGTGCACGTGGGATCGACTTACTCTTAGCAGCCACTTTGGGACGGCGGGTCCCGAGGTTTGCACCCACCCCAGACTCCGGCGAGACTACAACCACTGTCTCCACTGGAGCACAGGGCGCTGGAGGTGCATCTGTAATATCAGGGAGCGGCAATCTGTGCGAAGGACTTTGCGCACGCGATGGTCCGGCCCTGGCATCTTTTAGAGGGGGGACCGCCGGGGTCCTTGGCACTAAGGGAGCGTTACGGTCGGTGCCGGGAGGTGCACCTTTACGGTCGACCAACACTCGCCTCTCTTCCTTTATAACGGCCCCCGTCGCATGATTGTACCACTCTTTATATACATTAAGGAGTCGTGGAGCGCAGGCCGGCGCACTGATAAAAAAACGAGAACCCGTGTTCAGGCGCATGAAGTGATGCAACGCGTTCTTCATCCCTTCTTCATTGGCAGCAGGTTCCAGTAGGAAAGCTTCCAAGGGTACCCCTTGATCGTAGCCCAGTTGTTGGGCGAAACGAGGCGGGTTATATCTCATGAAAATTGCCGCACCGTTCTGCCTAAAGACTAGGAAGCCCGGTCTAATAGAATATAAGTGGAGGGTCTCCCGGGCCGTCAAAACTGAAGCTCCATCCTTAAAGGAGTCTTGTAATGGTCGCACCGCAGCGGTGGATGCTTTTCCAATGGTCAATACCTTGTCAATAAAGGACATCCCGGCTCCAACGGTGTGAGGGCGAAGGAGTAAACCCCTGGCGTTCCGTGGTGATGGGGTCATAATTGATGCGCCGATCAGCTGTATAATGCGAGAAAAACCACACTTGTCGAAGAACGTGGGCCTTTTATGCATGCCAAAGACACCCACCGTGTGTAGTTCGAGCCACGATATGAAGTAGTGCATCGGGAAGACCACGTGCAGTACCCCAGGCTCATTAGCATCCGCTGCTCGACTGAGGCCATGATATAAGTGCGCCAGGCCGGCGATCCCAACAGCCACCTTTACCCCGATAGTCATCCGGTGGGCTGGGTAAAAAACAGAGGGCCGCATGCGGTGAGAGTGCATTGGAATCGCAAACCAACTCAACCATAACCCGAGAAATCCTAAGAAAAAGGCCTCCTGATCCATTCCAGGGGCCGCAATTTCTGCAAAAGACATAGTCGGGAAGTCCGGAAGGAAAAATCCCTTTTGATCTATCTCCTTCTCCGGCAGGTTATCCACACCTAGACCGAAAGGGTCATCCAGGGTAGCGAACTTGGCAGCCTCTGATGAGAGGACGCTTGGACGAAGAAACCGAGCAATGAAATCCTCAAAGTTAACTCCTCGACTCCCATGTTCGATGAAAAGGGACTCATATATGTTCAATACTTTAATCAAGCTTGGGAACTGGTGTTGAACAGCATTCTCCGGCGTGAGCCCCCTTACCACTGGCTTAGCACCAAAGACGTACTCATCTGTCGGGAGCAACTCCTCATAATGTTCCCCCATGACTGGTAAACCGGATACCTCCGTGAACTCCTCCAAAGAGATTGACACTTCCCGATCCATGGCAAGGAAAGTGTGGGTAGGAATATTCCACTGCTCCAAGAAAGCCTTGAACCACCAGGTGGGGAGAGTGGGATACTGGAAGAGAGAAACGTATACCGCGGTGTACAGCCCTAACCTTATCAACTTCGACTTCTTCGTCGACAGGATATACCGGGACCATGGCAGATAGCCGATCGGGTGGCGGGGGATCAGACCAATGTTATATGATTGCCCCCAGGGTCTCGCCTCGCCCTGACAGATACGACGTCCTAGGATGTCCAAGACCATAGGACGCTGGACCGGAACCGCATCCATAGCAGGATGAAGAAAGCCCTTCGCGGTCTAATCCACCATCTCCACGGCATACTGCACCGAGGGTAGGGTAGCATAGTGAATCGCCGTAATGGGTTCTAACGGCACTGCGCATGTGAAGCCCTGTCGACCCATGATGATCTGATTATACCACGACCCCCAAAGGTGGAGACTCTTATATTCCGGGTCGTGGTCCTTAATCATAGCCAGGACTTCGCGGTCCAAAGGCGCTTCGGGAAATCCCTCCTCCTCCGAACGAACGGGAACGAAGTGTCGAAAGACATGGTTACTGCAAAAGAACAAAATAGCCGTCAGTGCTGCAATTCCAACGCTTGGCGTTTAAAAAATTTCAATTAATTGAATTTAAGAATTGATTAAATTAAAATTAATCACACCACACTGCAGTGCAGTGGGTAGGGGACCAAATGGGGACCCACAAAATCTGGATGAAAATGCCTCATTTAATTATAGGGTTCCTAGGCACTCTAATGGAGTCTCACAAGTGATCAAACATGCACAAATCGAATTTTACAAGTGCCTACAAACCCTAGAACGGATCGTTAACTAGATATATAGGCGAAGCGAATAAGTAAACGGAAATATAGCTAAAGGAAAGGGGCTACAACCTTTGTAGATCCGGTCCACCACATCCTAAGCTCCGCGATGATCTCCCTCCGCTGTCCAAGTCGAACCCTTGACTCTAGCATTGGCATCATCGAAGAATGGGCGGGCTTGATCGTCGGTTCGATGCCGAAGATGATCTACGTCGAGGCATCACAAGAACAAGCTCCAACTTCACCAAGCTTGGAAAACTTGTGAAGTAAACACCCTATACAACTTGGCAAGAGGTAGAGGATGAAGAAATAGGAATTGGGTAGACTTTAGTTTTGGATTTCTCACTTGATTTCTCAAGTTGCCATTGGTGTAGAAAGCTTTTCTTCTTCTTGCTCATGAAGAAGAAGATGAAAAAGATATGATAAGTATATTTAGAATAGAAAATAAATATAATACTTATCATAATCTAACCTTAGTTAAGTGTAGAGAATGAATTAGGGTTAGTTTAAATGGTTAGGGTTAAGTATAAGACAAGAATGGAGACTAAGTCAAAACTTCAAGAATCTTCAACTAAAAACAAAACAAGCAACCATTCATTTATCTTTTTCATTTTCCAAAATGGATATAAATAAATAAGATAAATGAATAAGTAATTAAGTAAACAAAACCCTAATCATTAACTCAACCATAGTTTAATTCTTTACACTTAACCAAATAAGCATGTATCATCAAACATGATACAATCATGTGCACAAAAGTATATCACATATACAACTTGCACAATTCAAGTGAGAAAATCCATTTAAAGTGAACCAATACTAGTTAATGCAAAGTAATATATCAAATATATAATTATACAATAAATCATTAAATCAACACTTGATTCAATGATCTGGTCATATCGCATATAACCGGCTAGTATCCAATGTATCGGCTTCTCGAATCAATCCTTGATTCGAGAACCAGGTTATATCGCATATAACCAATCGATACATTCGTCGCGAGAATGGAATACGGTATCACATACACGCATTATTCTCGGTCCCGCACATATCTCATATGCGCTCCTATTTCGTTTCGCTTGAGCCAGGAAACCTCTGTGTAGGACTCTAAAAACTCGTCAATACGCCGGCAGCAGATGATGATCATATCAAACACCCACAAGCCGCAAGCGGTCTGCTAAACGTAACGGCCACCCGGGTATTGAGCGATCAGAAGATCGACGAGCAAGCCCGCTCACACTCCTGTGAATCCAACCAGTAACACTTACCGTACAGTCCGGTCTGTTCGTCTAATATGTCGCATATCTCGCCTAGGGGTGGTAAACGTCAGACCCCAATAGCTTGATAAGTCATGCCGACGTAGGGTCCATAACATTCGTGAAACTACTGATAACACTTACCAGTATATCACTGCAACCCTGGCCAGGGATTTCCTGTTATGGCCAGTCGAGCATTGCGCAACATCAACCCCCAATACCGGGAGAGACGAATCCCCTCCTATCGCTCATTGCCTCCATGTGAATCGGGACTGTACCCAAAAACCACCTGTTTGCACGACTCAGTAGAGCCGTGGTAGGGTGGAAATCAAAGCACAGTGGGAGACACACAAGACTCTATGACGATCTCGGATCAACAGACTAAGCTGCACCAGTGTCACCAGAGAACTGCCATCTGACGTGAGGTATAATACCATCTGGGAGTTCTCGGCGAGTCCGTTCAGTGTACCCAGTCTCCACTGAGCACCCGCATACCATCTTCGATGTCAAACACCAATGGATATGGGATCATCCATCGCCCATCGCATGGGTCGAGAAGGTATGCGCTAGTCTACTCTGGAATATCGATGCCCCGTCTCGATATTCCCTCGACTAGGAACATTTCAAGGATGTACTCATGGACTACCCAGGCCCCACTAGTATGATCTACATCATAGTCCTGGAAGTCGAGTACACATCCTAAGGGCTTTATCAACATGTAATCAGAGAGACAGAAAGTATACATGTTAAGATAAAGTGCAACCAGATAGCGTACTATCATGTCGAGCAAGAAAGTCCTACCTATATATGTCCCAGCATCCACTACAATATACATCCAATGTACAGTAATGGCCTCTAGGGCATACATATAACTAACAATCTCCCACTTGCACTAGGGCCATCCGTAGCAGTGGTTGCAGTATCACATACTCAACCATCCCATAAAAGTCTCTCTTTGGGAAAAGGCCTTCGTGAGTGGATCCGCCGTGTTGTCCTCTGAGTCTACTCTCCTAACCTCGATCATCCTGGAGATCAACTATCTCCATGATCAGGTGATGCTGCCTCAGAATATGTCTGGGTCACTGATGGGACCAGGGTTCCAGGGTCGAAGCCTCACTTCCATTGTCACACAATGGTAGGAACCTAGTTCATCTTATGAACCAATATACACCCAAACTGCCTCTTTGGTAGTATCTTTAATAGCGATGTTACTAGCCTTTATCGTCTAGTTTGCCACGGTATCTAGCTTGGAACTCTTCCAATATACCGTCCCTTTACTAAGGGTAAAGACAACGCCTGTGACTGACATTCTGTCGTCTTTATCACTCTGGAACCCTTCCAGTGATTCTCCCCAGGATCGATTGATACCATTTCACTATAACTAGTGAGTATCCTAACATCCAATTAGATCTATCTCATAGATCCAAAGTTTAGGATTTAGTAGGTATCACTTTGATCCTATATGGAAAATCTTTGTGATAAGCGGAGATTGATCGAGCGTAGCATAGGAAACTCCTTCCCTAACAAGAGTATGTCATCCACGTACTCTACGAGGATCGTCACCATACTCCCTACTACCTTTTTGTTTGTACAAGGTTCATCTACCATTTTGATGATGTCAACATCTTTGACTAATCCATCAAAACAGATGTTCCAACTCCGCGATGCCTGCTTTATCCTATAAAGCATCTTGCACACGTTTCCGCTGCTCCCACTGTCTACGAGGCCCTCCGGCTGTGTTCTTATAGACGTTCTCTTCTAAATCATTATTTAGAAAAGTTGTCATGGCACCCAACCACCAGATATCGTAGTCATGGTATGTAGCCGTGGCAAGTAGGATCTGGATGGAGTTAAGCATAGTCCCTAGAAAAGGTTTGATCATTATCCGTGCCTGGTCGATGACAAAAACCTTTAACAAGTCTAGCTTTGAAAGTCTCAACTTGTCCATCTACACCAAGTAATCTTCTCAAGATATACTTGCTCCTGATGGGGATTTAACCCTTCAGATATCGCAACCAAAGTCCATACTTTGTTGGTGTATATGGATTCCATCTCAGATTGCTAAGCATCCAGCCATTCTTACAGAGTCCCTACTCTCGATGGCCTGCTCGAAACTGGTTGGGTCATCATCTCATGATGCAATCCTCGCTCCCACTGTCATCGAGAAACCGAGGTATCTCTCAGGTGGGTGAGGAACCCTACTAGATCGGCGGAGAGGCTGAGGTTCGTCGGAAACTATTGAATCCTTTGGTTCTGTCAAATCATTAGCAGTTTTGTACAGCTGGAACCTTTCCAGTTCTACAGAACTGATCTTGCCTCGATCTTGTCCGGATTTAGCTTTTGACATAGGCCGGACAATCCCAAATCTTAACTCGCTTAAGAGATAGGATCTTCCCACACCATATCTTATATGGAGTGATAGGCACTGATTTGATTCGAACCTAATTCAATAGGTATGCAGCTTCTCAAGCGCATAACTCCCAAAGGAAAAAGGTAACTCAGTAGTACTCATCATAGAGCACACCATATCAAATATGGTGTATCTGCTCCGCCCCGACATACCATCATGCTATGGTGTATTCGGAGGAGTAATGCCGAGAGAGAATCTCATTCTCCTTTAGAATAATCCAGGAATTCCATGCTCAAGTATTCTCCTCCTCGATCACATCAAAGGACATAATACTTATACCCGTATTTTGGTTCTCTACTTCCAACTTATATTCTGTGAATACCTCAAAAGCTTCGGACTTATGTTTCAACAGGAACATACGACTGAATCTTGAGAGATTATCAGAGAATATAATGAAGTATAAAGAACCAGTCCTGGCATGTGTAGACTGGGGACATACATACATCAACATGTATCATCCCAAGAGTTCACTAACTCTTTCTCTGTTTCCTTTAAACAGAGCTATGGTCATCTTATCTTTGTGACATGACTGGCAAGTTTTCACAAGATGTAAATTCAAACTGATTAAATATACATTTAAATGTAACTTCAGCCAGTCGGGTCGCATTGATATGACCTAGTCTACAATGCCTCAAGAAGAATTTGTTCATTTCTGAACTCTTCCTCTTGTGTGTGTTCAATATACAAGGAACTGTAGTTTGATTTAGAACGTCAATGCTTTTAGATAACGTGCCTGAACCGATCAACTTTTGATATAGGAAGTGTTCAAAACATTATCCATCAATACAAAATTATATCCTTTCTTTACTAATAAAGAGACTGATATGATTTTGTATATCAGGTTCAGTATCTAATAGCATTTGTTCAGAATCAATGTATTCGTAATACAGGGTGACAGTGACCAACAGACTTGGCTGCAACACTTGCCCCGTTTTCTGCCTCATGAAACTTATCACCCGTTCTCAGTTTTTCTACCCTTTTGTAGCCCTATGTAACAGATTATATATCTGGGATCCTGATCCGGTATCATATACCCAGGATGCAGAGGATACTGAAAAACAGTTCTTTGTAATGAACACACCCGAAGGAGATGCATCATATGCACTTTCTTCGTTTGGGCGGCATAGGAATTCTGGTATTCCCCAATTTCCTGCTCTGTCTTATAACAATTATAAGTTGGAGCGGGACCAACGTTCCCCAGCTCAATATAACAAGCGGGTTCGGTCAATACATCCATATTATTATCTTGATTAAGGCGTGATATGGTCGCTACCAGGAGAGAGAGAGAAGAAAACACTCTGCGTGCGCTCTTGCAAGATCAGATTGGTTATATATTTTATCTAATCAGGATGGCTCCTACTGTTTTTATCAAATCTTCCTTCAAACCCTAAAAGGAAAGACTAGCCGGGATTAATTACACTCTACAAGTTCGCCAATCTTTCAGCCAGGCCAGTGTCGGTACTTTGAGGGAGGTTTCCCGTGCTTTCGCACGGACCTAATTACAGTAAACCTCATTTTCCCAGAGGCGTAACCCCGTTGACACCTTTCTAGACACCTACTTGATCGGCTAATTGCAAAGTGCAAAACTCTTCCAGGAGTAACAATTACTCGCAGTGGGTATCGGGATCCAACTATCATATAGAAGGTATGCAATCTCATTGCAAATTTCAACACTTGAAACTCCCGATAAAGATTTTTACCCCTAGCACCTATGACCTTAACTATGGTCAACAAATCATAAGTACTAGTCAAGTTCTACCCGTCATTTCGTGATTAATTAGACACACCCACATGACCCTTAACTAAGGTCAACAAAGTCACGCGACTGTCCTAACTAATCGCATCATATGCGGTGTAGGAAGACATCACTTAGCTACCGTACACTGTGCCTTGACTATGGTCAACAAACACAGCACGAATACTAAGTACTCTACTTCCTAAAAGGACGGAGGGTTGCGGCTGGTTTTTGTGAAAACCTTTAACGCTTTGAACTTGATCTCGTTGCGGAATCAAATGGTTTTTAAATGGAATGTTTTTGAAGCTTTTCTAGTTTTGCTAAAGGGGTCACTCCCGGTGAAGGGATCGTCGGCCCTTTCCTCGTCGAATGAGGTGCGGGATATATCATATATATCACTGTGCAAAGCGGAAACTATAGAAGCGATCAAAGACAAACCGAGGGTTGTAGCATCTGCCAGTTATTGCTAAAGGAGTCACTCCCGGTGAAGGGATCTCGGTCCTTTCCTCATCGAATAAGGTGCAGGATGTTCTATAATGAACACCGCGATGCAAAGCAAGAACTGTAGCTACCTGTTTTATTTTGAAATTCGATTCCACAACATCAATTAGGTTTATTTTCTTTCATTAATCTCATTAATGAATATCCCATCATTTAAGTCCACCTAAACATCACAGATAAATATAACGTACGCTTATGCCATCCGCATTCGCCTCGATGTCCCGTCTGCACCGTTAGGTTAGGTAACTAACGGCAGAGCGGGGCAGGGCTAGCGCGGGTGTAAAACATAAGCAACGTTTATATAATATATCATATACATTATATATAATATCTGTCACAGAACATCACATGATCACAGATAAATCACAGCAGAAGAAACATATGAAATATTGGATATACTAGGACGTCCGTGTTTTCAATACGAGCCAGTATAAAACACGGATTCTACGGTCGTGATGAATAGCCAATCCCATACCCCTAGACCCCTACGAGAGCGGCAAGCAACCCTACCAATTCTAGGGTTAGGAGACCCGGACTCGACTCCTCGAGATGGTCTCCCACTGGACCCCAGAATCCGGTTACTTGTGCTCCCCTCCTTGGGTCTATCCTAGTGCAGAAAAGTAAATAATATACATCAACGGTGACAACTTCCGCAACCTAGAAGTGCCCCAATAAAAGAATATTACATACAAGTTTTTATATGAATGAAAATGAAAAACACTCATCTCACATAAAAAACCCCCGGCTATTCAAACACGACGATCCAATATAACATATCCAGCAACACATAAAAACCCCCCGACTCATATATGTTCAATACTTTAATCAAGCTTGGGAACTGGTGTTGAACAGCATTCTCCGGCGTGAGCCCCCTTACCACCGGCTTAGCACCAAAGACGTACTCATCTGTCGGGAGCAACTCCTCATAATGTTCCCCCATGACTGGTAAACCGGATACCTCCGTGAACTCCTCCAAAGAGATTGACACTTCCCGATCCATGGCAAGGAAAGTGTGGGTAGGAATATTCCACTGCTCCAAGAAAGCCTTGAACCACCAGGTGGGGAGCGTGGGATACTGGAAGAGAGAAACGTATACCGCGGTGTACAGCCCTAACCTTATCAACTTCGACTTCTTCGTCGACAGGATATACCGGGCCCATGGCAGATAGCCGATCGGGTGGCGGGGGATCAGACCAATGTTATATGATTGCCCCCAGGGTCTCGCCTCGCCCTGACAGATACGACGTCCTAGGATGTCCAAGACCATAGGACGCTGGACCGGAACCGCATCCATAGCAGGATGAAGAAAGCCCTTCGCGGTCTAATCCACCATCTCCACGGCATACTGCACCGAGGGTAGGATAGCATAGTGAATCGCCGTAATGGGTTCTAACGGCACTGCGCATGTGAAGCTACGTCGACCCATGATGATCTGATTATACCACGACCCCCAAAGGTGGAGACTCTTATATTCCGGGTCGTGGTCCTTAATCATAGCCAGGACTTCGCGGTCCAAAGGCGCTTCGGGAAATCCCTCCTCCTCCGAACGAACGGGAACAAAGTGTCGAAAGACATGGTTACTGCAAAAGAACAAAATAGCCGTCAGTGCTGCAATTCCAACGCTTGGCGTTTAAAAAATTTCAATTAATTGAATTTAAGAATTGATTAAATTAAAATTAATCACACCACACTGCAGTGCAGTGGGTAGGGGACCAAATGGGGACCCACAAAATCTGGATGAAAATGCCTCATTTAATTATAGGGTTCCTAGGCACTCTAATGGAGTCTCACAAGTGATCAAACATGCACAAATCGAATTTTACAAGTGCCTACAAACCCTAGAACGGATCGTTAACTAGATATATAGGCGAAGCGAATAAGTAAACGGAAATATAGCTAAAGGAAAGGGGCTACAACCTTTGTAGATCCGGTCCACCACATCCTAAGCTCCGCGATGATCTCCCTCCGCTGTCCAAGTCGAACCCTTGACTCTAGCATTGGCATCATCGAAGAATGGGCGGGCTTGATCGTCGGTTCGATGCCGAAGATGATCTACGTCGAGGCATCACAAGAACAAGCTCCAACTTCACCAAGCTTTGAAAACTTGTGAAGTAAACACCCTATACAACTTGGCAAGAGGTAGAGGATGAAGAAATAGGAATTGGGTAGACTTTAGTTTTGGATTTCTCACTTGATTTCTCAAGTTGCCATTGGTGTAGAAAGCTTTTCTTCTTCTTGCTCATGAAGAAGAAGATGAAAAAGATATGATAAGTATATTTAGAATAGAAAATAAATATAATACTTATCATAATCTAACCTTAGTTAAGTGTAGAGAATGAATTAGGGTTAGTTTAAATGGTTAGGGTTAAGTATAAGACAAGAATGGAGACTAAGTCAAAACTTCAAGAATCTTCAACTAAAAACAAAACAAGCAACCATTCATTTATCTTATTCATTTTCCAAAATGGATATAAATAAATAAGATAAATGAATAAGTAATTAAGTAAACAAAACCCTAATCATTAACTCAACCATAGTTTAATTCTTTACACTTAACCAAATAAGCATGTATCATCAAAAATGATACAATCATGTGCACAAAAGTATATCACATATACAACTTGCACAATTCAAGTGAGAAAATCCATTTAAAGTGAACCAATACTAGTTAATGCAAAGTAATATATCAAATATATAATTATACAATAAATCATTAAATCAACACTTGATTCAATGATCCGGTCATATCGCATATAACCGGCTAGTATCCAATGTATCGGCTTCTCGAATCAATCCTTGATTCGATAACCAGGTTATATCGCATATAACCAATCGATACATTCGTCGCGAGAATGGAATACGGTATCACATACACGCATTATTCTCGGTCCCGCACATATCTCATATGCGCTCCTATTTCGTTTCGCTTGAGCCAGGAAACCTCTGTGTAGGACTCTAAAGACTCGTCAATACGCCGGCAGCAGATGATGATCATATCAAACACCCACAAGCCGCAAGCGGTCTGCTAAACGTAACGGCCACCCGGGTATTGAGCGATCAGAAGATCGACGAGCAAGCCCGCTCACACTCCTGTGAATCCAACCAGTAACACTTACCGTACAGTCCGGTCTGTTCGTCTGATATGTCGCATATCTCGCCTAGGGGTGGTAAACATCAGACCCCAATAGCTTGATAAGTCATGCCGACGTAGGGTCCATAACATTCGTGAAACTACTGATAACACTTACCAGTATATCACTGCAACCCTGGCCAGGGATTTCCTGTTATGGCCAGTCGAGCATTGCGCAACATCAACCCCCAATACCGGGAGAGACGAATCCCCTCCTATCGCTCATTGCCTCCATGTGAATCGGGACTGTACCCAAAAACCACCTGTTTGCACGACTCAGTAGAGCCGTGGTAGGGTGGAAATCAAAGCACAGTGGGAGACACACAAGACTCTATGACGATCTCGGGTCAACAGACTAAGCTGCACCAGTGTCACCAGAGAACTGCCATCTGACGTGAGGTATAATACCATCTGGGAGTTCTCGGCGAGTCCGTTCAGTGTACCCAGTCTCCACTGAGCACCCGCATACCATCTTCGATGTCAAACACCAATGGATATGGGATCATCCATCGCCCATCGCATGGGTCGAGAAGGTATGCGCTAGTCTACTCTGGAATATCGATGCCCCGTCTCGATATTCCCTCGACTAGGAACATTTCAAGGATGTACTCATGGACTACCCAGGCCCCACTAGTATGATCTACATCATAGTCCTGGAAGTCGAGTACACATCCTAAGGGCTTTATCAACATGTAATCAGAGAGACAGAAAGTATACATGTTAAGATAAAGTGCAACCAGATAGCGTACTATCATGTCGAGCAAGAAAGTCCTACCTATATATGTTCCAGCATCCACTACAATATACATCCAATGTACAGTAATGGCCTCTAGGGCATACATATAACTAACATTAATAAGACAGCCTCATCATTGGGTGAGACTGTCAGTTAAAGAAAAGATCCCCAAGAGAATATTATCATCAGTAGGGAATTCCTAGAGACAAGGAGAAAATCTCCTCTTTCAGAGCAAAGCTCTGTCACAGAATGACACTTGTCAAATTCTGGTCTCAAAGGAATAAAATTCCTTAAAAGAGCATAGCTCTGTGATAATAATGGAAAGATCCATCAGAAAATTTTAACACTTAAAAATTTTAAAATTTTTGGGACCTTGAAAAATACATGAAAACTTATAATAAGTTCTTTATTTTGCAGATCTAAAAGATCCACACTTGATCCAAGAGCAAAGCTCTGTTCATGGGTTAGAACCCATGAACAAGATCTCTGCAGATCTATAAGTTTTGAGAGCAAAGCTATGTTTATGAAACACCAATGGGGATCTCTTTAGATCAAAAGATCTGTGAGAGCAAAGCTCTTTGGTTAAGATTAATTTAAATTAATTTGATTTAAATTAATTTTTTACCTAAAGTTTCTAACTTTGGAAATGAACATAGCTCTGAAGTTCTAAAGCAAGAGCAAAGCTTTAGAAAATCAAAAATCTTGAAATGGTGAAGATTTCCTAAGGGTCATAGGTCCTATTTATAAGGCGCTTGCGCCCCTTCAGCTTACCCCTTGATCCAACGGTCAAGAGCTTGCCACCGCTGCACTCACGTGCGCGCCACGTGAGCGCAACGGTGAGGGGGCATTTGTTTTCCCAATCAGAGCAAAACTCTGTTGAAATTCAAAATTCAAATTTTAAAGCAACGCTTCAAATCTCGGGCGCAACGCGCCACTTGTCAGGCGAAGATGCATCAGCGCAACGCCCAAGAAGGCGCGCCCAATCAAGGCAAAGCTTTATTTAAACTAAAATTAAAGGAAGCAACGCTTCAGTTGCGCAAACACTGCGCTGCGCGACACGTGTCAGCGCAGATGCGCTAGCGCAGTTGCGCTGCGCGACACGTGTCAGCGCAGATGCGCTAGCACAGTTGCGCTGCGCGACACGTGTCACGCTCTGGAGCATTTGCGCCAAACAGAATTAAAATTCTAAAGAAATCTTTTCTGTTCTTGTTAAAACAAGAAAATTTTCTTCTGTAAAACAGAAGCCCTTAGATCAAAGATGTAACGGTGGGGAAAATTCCCCAAATCACTCAGAGAAAGATCTCTTTAACAATTTAACTAATTTATGGGCACTATAAAAAGGACCCTAGACCTCAATTCAAAGGCATGAACATTTTGGAGAAATCAAGAGCTTCAAACAGTGAGAACTCTGAAAAAGTTTCAAGAAAAAGGTAAAACCTTCATAAAAATAGAAGAAATTTCTTCTAATAGATCATTGATCTAAGAACAAGATCAATGATCTTCACATAATAAACAGTGCTTTGCACTTCTTATGAACCATTGGTTCTTTAAATAAGAAAAACAAGAAATACTTGTTTTCTTTGATTCTCATTAGATCGAAGAAAACAAATAGTGCTTTGCACTTCTTTTATGAACCATTGGTTCTTGAATCTAAAAGATTTTCAAATTAATAGTGCTTTGCACTTATAAATCTGCACTGTTGCGCTCTTGGGCTGGCGCAAGCCACCAGAGAGTGCCACGTGTCAGCAGCGCACTGACACAGTGCACTGCGCTGTTGCGCTTGCGCTCCTCAGAACGTGACACGTGTCAGCAGCGCAGTAGCACAGCACACTGGCGCAGCGCACTGCGCTTGCATGACACGTGTCGTCACCACAAGCGCTTGCGCTCTTTGATTGGCGCAAAGCGCCTGAAAATGCAATGCATTTCTTTTGCTAAAGGGCCAGGCCCAAGTCAAAAAGACCTAGCAGGCCAAAATAAATTGCAAAGCAATAAAAAAGGGCAGAGCCCAAATATAATTGATGTTCTGCATCATTTATAAAAGGGCAGAGCCCAAGTACAATTGATGCTCTGTGTCATTTATAAATGGGCAGAACCCAAAACAAATTGATGCTCTGCATCCTTTATGGATAGAGCCCAAATAAAAATAAAAAGAAATGCAATGCAAAAGTAAATAAAATGTTAAACATTTTCAAATGGACTTAGCCCAATTTTGGCCGTAAGTCCTCAAATTAAATTAACTGAGCAAGATTGCTCTCTTAAATCAATTTACCTCCGGTTCGAGGGTACATCTCCGAACTCCTCTGACACTTCTCGTTGTAATCCTTCAACGACGTCAGAGAGGCGACGGGTCCCAACAACCACACATGAATATGGACTGCGGGGTCCTTAAACTCGTGGACCGAAATGTCCTTAAACTAATATCGGACCGAAACGTCCTTAAACTAATATCGGACCGAAACGTCCGTAAACTAATATCGGACCGAAACGTCCGTAAACTAATATTGGACCGAAACGTCCTTAAACTAATATTGGACCGAAACGTCCTTAAACTAATGATGGACCACTACGTCCTTAAACTGGCAACGGACCGAAACGTCCTTAAACTAATAATGGACCACCACGTCCCTAAACTGGAACATGGACCACCACGTCCCTAAACTGGAGCGATAGAGCCTCCAAATGCTCTTCTGCCGGGTCTAAACGGTCCTGTTTAAGTTGATCTTAGCCCCAAACACGGCTAACGTATCCTTAAACATTCAAATGGACTATAAAACTCCAAATCAAGTTTGGTTCAAGGGTACATTTCTGAACTCCTCTGACATCTACTGTTGTAATCCTTCAACGTCGTCAGAGAGGTGATGGGTCCCGACGGCCATACACTAAATGGACCACTACGTCCTTAAACTGGAAATGGATCTAGATGATCCCGTTAAGTTGATCTTAGTCTTAAATCAGACTAACGTATCCTTAACGAACGTTTAAGTTGATCTTAGCCTCAAATGTGGCTAACGTATCCTTAAAATAAAACACCAAACCCAAATCTAAATAAATACGGATTTGGACTAATCCACGTCCTACAGGCGACGGCATTACTCAATCTCCGTATACAATCCACGGGCAACCACAAACAAAACAAACACATACGACACGAAGTGAAATTCTGGAGAAAGAGAAAGTGGCTACCGCGATGCGGTAGCGTAATTAACTGCAGGGGCTTGCGCTTGCAGGGAAGAGCGTCCCCACAATCAAAAACCTCTCTAGCGAGGGGGAATCTGACGAAGTCTGCTATATCGGCCGCATCCGTCTAAACCACCGATACACGGTGTCATAAATCAACTTGGCATCTTCGGGGAGGTAGACGGATAAAACCATATAGCATCTGCCCCGAATCTCAGGCAAGACGTCCTCACGTCGTCTCCGCCGCCATTCGGAGGGGAACAATAATCTCTATGACATAGTAGATAGAACCTCAAGTAGTTTGCTAGTTTGTAGTTTAGCAAAGATCCTTCTTTTAGTCCATGTTGCCTTTGCGTTAAAAATCGATTTTTTGTACCGTTTCCACCTCTCCGTAAGTACCGAGGTGAGCAACGTGGACTTACAGTGGTATTAGAGACTAGCTAAACACAAACTAGCTTATTAGCAAAGTATTTAGAATCTTGATCGGAAAAAATTCGCAAAACATGTCCGAAAAAATCAACTTTCTGCCGATTTTTTATACTGCTTTAAAAATTATTTAACATACATGAAAAATCGGCTCAGGGTTTTCTAAAGACACCCACCAAAAAAGATCCACTGAACCGGTCAAAGCGCCGCGGTTCCGCGGCAAGAACATGCTTCTTGCCGCGGATCCGCGACCTAGTTGACTCGGCCGTGGACCGAGTTTGGTGCAGTGTATTTAGTTGGAGGTTTTGGGATTTTTAATATAGTTTGTTTCTACCTAGATTTTCCAGAGAACAAATTGATTTTTGTGGTGGTTACAAATCCGTATTTTGATCGATATTCCGTAGACTTTGGCTAATGGATATTATCTGTGATGTAATTTATGTATTGAACGTCTACTAATCGCTATACGTCGATTAGTGGGGGTTATATATATCTGTGATCTGTAATGTTGATGGTATGTGTATATGAACTCGTTGGATTGTCGCGGATAAATCGCCGGGTGGATGTGAGATGAGAGTTTCTTTTTCTTTCATTCATGTAAAATTTGTAAATTGATGTAATATTATTTGTTTGGCCGCACATCCGGGATGAGATTGTAGCCGCCATTGTATAATTTCTTTTTACTGTTTTTGCTCCTAGGATAGACCCAAGGTGGGGTGCACAAACTACCGGGTATCTCGAAGTGCCGAGTGGCCTGCTCACGTTGTTGAGGGAGGTTGCTTCACTTCGGGTACTTGGCGGGTAGTTTGCCGCGCCCGTAGGGGTCTAGGGTGGGGTTTGGCTATTCATCGCGACCGTGTAATCCGTCTTTCGTTGCAGGCTCGAACGAAACGCGGATTCCTAGTATATACAAAGTGTTCATCTGTGATCTGGAATGGCTATCATTGCATCTGACGAATGTATATATCTATATATGATATCTATTTAGGCGTTGCTTATGTTTTGCATCCGCGCTAGTCCAGCCCTCGCTCTGTCGTTAGTTAAGTAACCTAACGGGTGATGACGGGACCCTGTGGCGAATGCGGATGGCATAAGCGTACGTCATATTTTCGTTGTTTTCTGCAATGGTAGGATTAAATGATGGGACGCATTAAAATTAATGCAAGAAAATAAACCATGTTAAAGTCGTTGGAACACTTTAAAAACCACTCGGTTCTTTTCAAAAACCAACTTTTAAACGCGGAGCTTGAACCACTCCTTTTAAAAGCTATCTCGTTCCTTCGATTATATCAAGTTCACTACGTTCACGGTTTCGCCAAAACCATTCGTAGCCCTCCGTCATTTCATATGAATATCCAACAGTATTCAAGCTATGTTTGTTGGCCATAGTCAAGGCACAGTGATTGGTAGCTGGTGGGTATTCATATGTTGCATAGATAGATGAGTTGGTTTGGAACAGTCGTATTACTTTGTTGGCCATAGTCAAGGGTATATACAGGTGGGTTCAAATCAACCTGGACAACGACGGGTAGAACTTGACATGTGACTTATGATTTGTTGGCCCTAGTCAAGGTCATAAGAGCATGGGGCAAAAATCCACATCAGGAGTTTCTAAAGAAACTGAAAATTTCTAGTGCTGCATACCATTTGGAGTGTGATGATTCTGGTAGGATTCCTTCAGTTTTATCACACGATGATATTTGGATCCCGATCCTACTGTGAGTATATGCTACTCCTCGGGAACTTTCTCGCTTAACGATCAATGCTATAAACCAAGTAGGTGACTAGAAAGGTGTTAGCGGGGCTACGCCCACAGGGAAAAGAGGTTACTTAATTAAGGAACTTCGCGAAAGCGTTGGAAAACCTCCCTCGAAGTACCGACACTGGCCTGGCTGAACGGTTAAGCAAGAATTGTACGGTGAGATTGATCCGACTAATTCTTCCTTTATGGTTTGAGGAGGGATTCGAGAGACAGTAGGAGGCATCCTATTTAGATAAATTAAAAACCAATCTAAACTTGCAAGAGTATCATGCTAAACTGTTTTCTTCTCTCTCTCTTAATTGCAGCGACCCAATGACCAGACATAGGTTACATCTAGATAATAAAATGACTGAATCTGACAGTTTTGACTGGCAAAGGTCTGTCCAGATGTCCATTGCCTATGACAAGCTGGGACACCTCTTGACTGATCCAACCCCTGCCGTCTCAGGTCCAGTTTCTCCTGTCATGGATATTCATATCCGCGAGACATCGGAAAAGAACTGTACGAAAGGAAAGTGCCTCGTGTTAGCCTCGTTGATGGTGCATACCAGAGGCAGCACGAGAAGATAGACTTAGTTTCTATCTTCCTCCATAACAAAGATTTATATGGAGAGCAATCTCGTATCGCAAGATATGAGACCTCGAACGAATTGCTTCCAGTGAGGTTGACTATCGGGTCATCTGTAGGGGCAACGTCCTTACAGAGACCAGCTATTTTGAGCTCACGGAACTGAAGACCACATTGAAGAACGGGTCAGATGCTGACTTAGTTCTACAGTTTCTACCTTCTACCCTGAAAGAAACCAGGGAAGTAAAAGGAAAGGAAAGGGCAGAAGTTTCGGGACTGGATGTAGTAAAAGAGGGACGTTCCTATTGTCACAAGAATGAACATTGGCAGAAGGATTGCAGGGCTAGCATAGCCAGTAGCCAGGATTCGAAACATGTTGTGGCTTCGGCTTCGGGTGTGTTTGTGATAGAGAACTATATGTCAGTTAACCCTACCTCCTGGGTATTGGATACCGGATCAGGATCTCCTATCTGTAATTCGTTACAGGCTCTGAGAAACCATAGGGTTTTCAGGATAGGTGATATGACTCTCAGGGTTGCTAACGGAATGGGCATGTACGCTGAATCCGTAGGGGAGTATCATCTTGGACTAACAACTGGGCAGATATTGATTTTGCGTGACTGTTTTTATGTACCAGGTGCGACTTGTAATATCATATCTGTTTCCTTACTTTCTAAGGAAGAATATGATTTTACTTTTGTAAGCGATGTGGTCAACATCCACCTAAATCAAGTTCTGATTGGGTCAGGTACATTAAAAAACAGGATATACGTATTGAATCAAGCTCAGATTTTCAGTGTCCAGAACACACTTAAAAGAAAGTCTCCGAAATTAAATCAGGCTTTCTTATGGCATTGTAGACTGGGTCACATTAATGAGACACGGTTGACAAAATTACATAAAGAAGGATACTTGGATCCGTTCGAGTACCAGTCTTATGCCACTTGTGAATCTTGTCTCATGGGAAAGATGACAAAGACTCCGTTCACTGGACACGGAGAAAGAGCAAGCGAGCTCTTGGGACTCATACACAGTGATGTGTGTGGTCCAATGTCTACACATGCGCGAAGTGGTTATTCATACTTCATTACTTTCACAGATGATTTCTCTAGGTATGGACATGTCTTCCTAATGAAGCATAAATCCGAGGCCTTTGATAAATTTCGAGAATACAAGAATGAAGTTGAAAAACAAACAGGCAAAAGTATCAAGACACTGAGATCTGATCGAGGTGGTGAATACTTGAGTGCCGATTTTCTGGGCTACTTAAAAGAGAATGGAATTCTCTCTCAGCTTACTCCTCCATACACACCACAACACAACGGTGGATCGGAAAGGCAGAATCGAACCCTATTAGATATGGTTCGTTCCATGATGAGTAAGGCTGAGTTACCGCGATCCTTCTGGAGTTATGCACTAGAAACTGCTGCATATCTTTTGAACCAAGTTCCTACTAAGTCAGTGCCTACCACACCATATCAGATGTGGAGTGGAAAGAAACCCTGTCTTAAACACTTTAAGACATGGGGGTGTCCAGTTTTTGTTAAAAAGCAGCATGTGGACAAGCTCGAAGCACGTTCAGTACAGTGTAAGTTTGTGGGATACCCAAAGAACTCCAAGGGGTATCTTTTCTATTACGCAGAGGAACAAAAGGTTTTTGTTTCTCGCCATGCCCGCTTCTTGGAAATTGAATTTTTGGAAAATCAGATAAGTGGGAGCACAATAGAACTGGAAGAAATTCCAGAACCACAAGCTATTACTGAAACCTTGGTAGAACCAGAAAGTTCAGGAGAACCGGACATCCCAGCGTCACTCCGCAGGAGTAGTAGGCAGTCTCATCCGCCCGAGAGATACTACGGTTTTCTCATAGACGGGGATAGAGAGGATTGCATTATTGATTATGGTGAGCCTACTAGCTTCCAGCAAGCCATTCAGAGCGGTGACTCGGTAAAATGGCTGGATGCAATGCGGACAGAGATGGAGTCCATGTACACCAACAAAGTTTGGACTTTGGACTTTGCTCCAGAAGGGGTAAAACGCATAGGCTGCAAATGGATCTTCAGAAAGAAGATTGGTGTAGATGGGCAGGTTGAAACCTATAAAGCTAGACTTGTAGCAAAGGGTTTTCGTCAACGACCTGGTTTGGACTATGACGAGACCTTTTCTCCAGTGGCTATGCTCAAATCCATTCGGATCCTTCTTGCCATTGCTGCCTTCCACGATTATGAAATCTGGCAGATGGACGTAAAGACGGCTTTCCTGAATGGAAATTTAGAAGAGTGCGTCTATATGGATCAGCCGGAGGGATTCATTCAGAGTGGGAGCAGCGGTAAGGTGTACAAGTTGCTCAAGTCCATCTATAGACTGAAGCAGGCATCGCGGAGTTGGAACATCTGCTTTGATGATACTGTCAAGGAATTTGACTTTATCAAAAACCCAGATGAACTATGCATTTACAGTAAGATTGTAGGGAGAACTGTGGTATTCCTCGTCTTGTACATGGATGACATTCTCCTAATAGGAAATGATATTCCTATGCTACAGTCAGTCAAAGGATTCTTGTCATAAAGGTTCTCTATGAAGGACCTGGGCGATGCCAACTACATTCTGGGGATCCAGATCTATCGTGATAGATCTAAGAGGATGTTGGGACTTTCACAGTCCAGGTACATCGACACCATACTGAAACGATTCAGTATGGAAGATTCCAAGCGCGGCAATCTACCGGCTTGTCACGGAATCACCTTCTCCAAAGAGATGTCTCTCAAGACTGATTTGGAAAGGGCTCGCATGTCATCTATACCCTACGCATCTGCGGTATGCTCTATAATGTATGCGATGTTATGTACCAGACCAGATGTAGCATACGCATTGAGCGTTGTAAGCAGGTATCAGTCGGACCCAGGGGAGAAACACTGGATAGCAGTAAAGAACATTCTCAAGTACCTGAGAAGGACTAAGGAGATGTTCTTGGTGTATGGCGGAAAAGACCTCCAGATCAAGGCCTTTGCTGACTCCAGCTTCCAGAGTGACAAGGATGACTCCAAGTCCATGTCGGGTTATGTCTTTACCCTCAATGAAGGGGCAGTTTGCTGGAAAAGTTCCAAGCAGGAAACCATTGCTGACTCAACTATGGAAGCGGAGTACATAGCTGCTTGCAATGCCGTAAAGGAAGCTGTCTGGATGAAGAAGTTCCTTACGGAGCTTCAGGTGGTTCCTACCATTGTTGATCCAATACCGCTGTATTGTGACAACAACGGAGCTATAGCTTTAGCGAAGGAACCCAGGTACCATCAGAAGTCCAGGCACATTTTGAGGCGGTACCACCTGATCAGGGAGATCGCAGATCGCCGGAAGATCGAGGTGAAGAGAGTAAATTCGGAGGATAACACTGCAGATCCACTCACGAAGGCCCTACCCCAGACTCAGTTCGAGCGGCTGATCGAGATGATAGGTCTTCGATACGCCAGTACATGGCCTTAGTGCAAGTGGGAGATTGTTAGTGTATATGCCCTGGAGGCCATTACTGTATCATACTAGCTTTATATTACTTAATGGAAGCTTGGGATATTCACAGTTGTATAGACAATCTTGCTCAAATTGGTAGTATGCTACTTGGTTTGTCTCTACTTCAATATGTGCATGTGTTTCTTTTAGCATATCGCTTATATATACATATTAGTGGAGCCTTTAGGATCTTTGCTTGATTACCAGCGTTGTGATGGCAGTCACACTTGTGGGGGCTGGGTAATCTATAAGCACATCCTTATACAGGTCCCTAGTCGTAGGACTATCGAGACAAGGCATCGATACTCCGGAGTAGACAAGCGTATACGCTTCTCATCCCAGCAAAGGAGATGGTCTGTCCCACAGCCATCAGTACGTCGTACTGGAGATAGTATGCGGGTGCTCGTTAGGTTACGAGTACACTGGACAGGACTCGTCGGGAACTGTTGGTTGGTATTATACCTATCGTCGGTTATCAGTTCCCAGGTGACATGAGTATAGCTTAGTCCGTTGACTTGACACTGTCACTTCGCCTCGAGTGTGTTCCCACTGTTCTTTGATTACTACCCTACCACGGCTCAAAGGAGTCGTGCGAACAGGTAGTAGTTGGGTGCAGTCCCGAAGCACTTGGAGGCAGTGATGGTTAGACAGGATTCGTCTCTCCCGGTATTGGGGGTTGATATCACGCTGTGTCTAGGAGAGCCATTATACAAAGACCCTGGCCACGGCAAGCGAGATATACTGGTAGGTTTTCAGTGTTATCTCAAGGTGTTCTGGGTTACACTCCGACATGACTTGTACCGCTATTAGGGGACTGACATTTACCGCCCCCTAGGCCCGCCATGCGATATTCTTAGACGAACAGACCGGACTGTACGGAGATTGTCACATACAGGCTCAGTAGAAGTTCGGATGGGTTTACCTCATCGGTCTTCTTATCGACATCTACCTGGGGACCGTTACGTACAGCTAGTGCCGCTTGCGGTCTGTGGTTAAACCCATTGCCAGCGTAGTGTCGAGTCTTTAGAGTCCCACACAGAGAGTTTCCCTGTACTGAACGAAAGGTGTAGAGGCCGTATGGTTTTACGACAGGGTTACGATCACTTACGTACACTTGTGTGCGTATGCTGTTCGGGCAGGCAATACTAGTGGGCTTTGGTTTAAGCCGGATCCTAGTATTGCATGGATGGATTTGTTTTGTCTTCTGTGCATTCGCATTCTACGGAATGCGGATGCGGGTGTGTATGCACAGTTGTGAGGAGCGAAGATGAAGGAAGTGCCTCATTAGGGTTTTGACAGTTGGTTCGGTTAAAACCATAATGAGGCGGACTCATTAGGGTTTTGGCAGTTCGTTCGGTCAAAACCATAATGAGCCGGGGACATTATTTACTAATCTTTTTAGTGATTATTGTGTGATGGCTAATTGCTTTGACCATTTGACCATACTTGATTTTGTTGACCATTTGACCAAAGTTGACTTGGACCTTCATGAGAGGTCTAGAGTTTTCCTTGATTTTCTTTTTATTCTTTGGATTATGAAAATGGTCAAGTCATTAGTAGCCATCAACTTTATCATGAAAGGATTAGTAATGATGATACTAGTGTATTATTGCAACCATGGTTCATCCTCTCTAGCTCATAATTCATTTCTCTTTCTCTCTCTTGAAAAAGAAATGAGAGAGCTCCATGGTTGTTCTCCTTCTTCTTCCTCCTCTTGAAAAATTCCTTTGATCTCATGTGTTGAGAGAAAATGGATCCAAATAGACAAACACTTCCATCTATCTCTTCTACACATCCTAGGACATCAAGACTAGCGATCTTGTTACCCTAGTTGCCTCGGCTCGAGGTGGAGCTCGGAGTACATCTCTCGGGTGGATCGTCTTCGACTCAAGAAGGCCGCGGAGGTGATCAAGATCCGGATCGACCCTCGGAGCATGGATGGACGAACCGGATAGCGGAATGAAGACCCGAAGGACCGGTGTCGTGAGGTATAATCTCTATGACATAGTAGATAGAACCTCGAGTAGTTTGCTAGTTTGTAGTTTAGCAAAGATCCTTCTTTTAGTCCATGTTGCCTTTGCGTTAAAAATCGATTTTTTATACCGTTTCTGCCTCCCCGTAAGTACCGGGGTGAGCAACGTAGACTTACAGATCTCGGGTCTACAGACTAACTTATACCAGTGTCACTAAAGAACTGCTATCTGACGATAGGTATAATACCAAATAGGAGTTCTCGGCGAGTCCGTTCAGTGTACCCAGTCTCCACTGAGTACCCGTATACCATCTTTAATGTCAAAGACCAATGGATGTGGGATCATCCATCGCCCATCATATAGGTCAAGAAGCGTATACGCTAGTCTACTCCGGAATATCGATGCCCTATCTCGATACACCTTCGACTAGGAACAATTATAGGGTGCACTTGTGGACTATCCTTGGCCCCACTAGTATGATCTCCATCATAATCCTGGTAGTCAAGTACACATCCTAAGGGCTTTATTAATATGTGAGAGTAAGACAACATCACTTATACAAGTCAACATGTTAAGACAAAGAGCAACAAGATAGCATACTATCATGTTGAGCAAGAAAGTACTCTCTATATATATCCAAGCATCCACTATAATATACATCACATGTACAATAATGGCCTCTAGGGCATACATATAACTAACAATCTCCTACTTGCAATAAGGCCAGTTGTTGTAGTATCGCATACCCAACATCCCGAAGAGTCTCTCAAATTGTATCTGGGGTATGGCCTTTGTGAGTGGATCCGCTGTGTTGTCCTTCGTGTCAACTCTTCTGACTTCGATCTCCCGGTGATCAACTATCTCCCGGATCATGTGGTACCGCCTCAGAATATGTCTGGATCGCTGATGGGACCTGGGTTCCTTGGCCAATGCCACTGCTTCATTGTTATCGCAATACAAAGGTATTGGATGCTCAATGGATGGAACCACTCAAAGTTCAGTTATGAACTTCTTCATCCAGACAGCCTCTTTGGCAGTATCGTTGGCAGCGATGTATTAAGCCTCCATCGTCGAGTCTGTAAGTCTACGGTAGCGCCCCGGCCTTCAATCCGAGGCCAAACGCGGAACAAAAAACTTTTCTAAACTAGCGCTAACGCAGACTTTTACCCGGATCGTTCCATTAACCCTATACTAGCAACTACAAAGAAGTTAGAATGGCTATACCGATCGATCCGTGTCCTTCGGTCTTTAACGACCATCCTTAGCTCCTCGCAGCATCCCTGATCTCGCTCGATCTCCGGCCTCCTCATCGAAGTGGCACTACATCAAGAAATCTTTTTACGGGCACCCGCTTCAAACCGAAGCAACTCGAACATGAATTTTGCTAGCCGACATGGCCAAGGTGAAGTAGAGAATGTGTGGGATCATTTTGTCTCAAGACATCCATTGATTCTCAACACATGAGATGGTATGGATGAAGGTTGAAGAAGAAGCCATTGGAGGAAGAAGTTGTGAGCACAAGAAGAAAACTAGTGAAGAAGAATAAAAGCTTGCTTATTGTGTGGGATGAATTGTGAGAGCTCTCTCTACAAATCAAGAGCCAAGCCCCACCTCTAGTGGCTGCCCACTCTCTCTCTCCACATATCAATTCCATACAATAATCAATCAAGAAAATTGACATGGCACTAAAAATAACACCATGAGTCACCAAACATGCACATGCCATATTCAATGCTTAAGGAAAAAATTTGCACTCACAATTTCCACTTAATAAACATTAATCCAAATGTTTATAACAATAAATAGAATGGCATCTTCTAATGTAAACTCATGACGGATCACAAGAATACCCCTCATCTGTATATACATACCTGTATCCGCATTCCGACTGAATGCGAATACTACGAGACGAAAATAATCCAACAAATCTAATACTAGGATCCGGCTTAAACCAAAGCCCACTAGTATGATCCGTCCGATCATGATCCGTGCCCAAGTGCACGTATATGATCGAACCCTGCCATAAAATCATACGGCCTCTACAACGTTTCGCCCGAACTTGGGAAACTTTCTGTGGGGGACTCTAAAGACTCGTCAATACGCTGGCAGTGGGTTTAACCACAAGCATGTCAGTGGTACTAGCTGTACGTAACGGCCGCCCAGATATTGACCAAAAGGGAGGCCGATGAGTAAACTCATCCTGAAACCCTACTGAGCCTGTTAGTGATAATATCCGTACAGTCCGGTCCGTTTGTCTATGAGTATCGCATATCGGGCCTAGGGGTTGGTAAACGTCAGACCCTCAATAGCGGTATAAGTCGTGTCGGAGTGTAGCCCAGAACACCCTGAGATACTTCTGGAATACCTACTAGTAAATCTCACTTGCCTTGGCCAAAGACTTCGTGTAATGGCTCTCCAAAACACAGTGCGATCTCACCCCCAATACCGGGAGAGATGAATCCCCTGCCGATCCGCTCACTGCCTCCATGTGGCTCAGGACTGTACCCAACTAAAATATGTTTGCACGACTCCTTTGAGCCGTGGTAGGATAGTAATCAAAGCACAGTAGGAACTCACACGAGACAAATGACGATCTCAGGTCGATAGACTAACCTGTACATATGTCACCAGGGTACTGCTATCTGACGCTAGGTATAATTCCAACTAGCATGTTCCCGGCGAGTCCGTCCGGTGTACTCATAACCAAATGAGCACCTGTATACGTCTTAGGTGAACCAACAGACACCAATGGCTTGTGAGACCGGCCATCGCCCCTTGTTGGGGTCTCGATCCGTATACACTAGTCTACTCATGGAGTATCGATGCCCGGTCTCGAAACTCCCATGACTAGGGACGCTTTAAGGATGTGCTTATAGACTACCCAACTCTCACATATATGATCGCCATCATACTGCTGGTAGTCAAGCAAGAATCCTAAGGGCTCTATCAACGTGTAATAGTGATCTGTAAGGTTACCTAAAGCATGTACACTATGATAAAGACAAACCAGATAGCATACTATCATCTTGAGTAAGACTGTCCTACCGGCATAGGACCTCCCTCAATCATTGCAATCACGTGCCTGCGATCCAATAATTAACTTTGAGGGCACTATATTCAACAATCTCCCACTTGCACTTAAGGCTAATTATTGGCATGTCGCATGCTCACAACCCGTGTGATACCGAAAACCCAACTCCTCTACTGATCAGTTTCACAAAGATTATTTGTGAAACTATTGCGTTCGAGAAATAGCCTCGGTGAGTGGATCCGCCCTGATGTTTCTTTCTATGTCTCTCTTTATCTCAAGTTTGCGGAGAAAGCCATCTCTCGAAATGAGCAATACCTGTCTTAGAATATGTCTGGATATCTGATGGGACCTATTTCACAAATGAACTCCAAATCCAGTTTACATCTTAGACTGTATCGTCAACTGAATTTAATTAGTATCCTGTGTCATGCCTCCCTCGGTATCCACTTGGACCACCTGTCAAAACTACTTCCCCTCGTTAGAGGGAAAACTATAACTCAGACAGTCACTCTGTCATCCAGGTCACCTTGGAAGCCTGGAATGATAACCGTCTCCCGAAGGAGGCTGTCGTTATCATCTCCCTAGAACATCTCACTTATGTTCTAAAACTGCTTCCGAACGTTTCTCCAGGATTGGATTAATATCAACTTATTGCAGCTAGTGCAAAAACAACATCTGGTATGGTACCTGACATCTCATGATCAACTCAATTGCCTAAGCAAGTGATATGTCAAACATGCACATCCCTCTCCCTTTTAGTCTATAAGACACCTTTAGAGAGGGTGACTCCATCACCTGCAGATTCACTACCATGCCAGGAGTTGTCCATTCTAAAACACCTTTAGAATACTGTCTAAGTACCCAGATTGGGACACTACCCAAATCTAGATCTAAAACCATAGATCTAGTAACCAGAATGCCTAATATAATATCCAAATCCTATGTAGAGAAAATATTGTGTGACAACTACAGTATAAACGATCGTAGTATAGGAATTTCACTTCCTACTATATGTATGTCATCCAAATACCAGGACATCATACCCTACTACCTTCTTAACAGATCCATCTCATATTCTGATGAAGTCAAAGCCTATGACTGTCGCATAAAAAATAGATGATCTATCTCCGCTATATCTGCTTTAGTCTATAAATAGACATAAGCTACTTGTCCACTATGCTTCCGCTGCTCCCACTGACTACAACAACCCTGTGGCAGAGTCATATAAACGTGCACTTCTAAAGCTAGTTTAGAACGACGCTATACTCATCCTCCTGCCGGGTCTCATAGTCTGGAACAGTAGTAATGGCAAGTTTGGGTAAACAAGAACCTCCATGCCACCGTCTTTGAGGATACCAAAGTACCTCTCAGGCACCTGAGGTTACCCACCATATCTGCGGAGTGGCTAATGGAATGTCAAACCTGATTGAATGTTTAGGTCCTATCAAATTTTCAGTAATCGTTTGCGGTTCTGGAATCACTTCCAGTTCTACCATACTTCCACTACTGTTTTCTTAAAAAGTCCATTTTACTAAAACTGTGGCGAGTCAAGAACAATATCACTATTGATCTTCCAGATAGTATAAAATTAACCCTCGTCAAAGCCCGGGTTAACCCAAAAACTGCCGTTATAGAAACGTGCCTTGAGTTATCCAGAGTCTGGTTTTAAGCATAAGCCGGACAACTCCTCATACCTTAACATTGTTAAGATATGAACCATTCTATATACAGTATAGAAATAGAGGCACTGATTTAATTGGAACCAGATTCAAATCATGCAGCTGTCTCCAGTGCATATCAACTAAATGGAGAGAGGCCGATCAGCATTACTCAACTTAGGAATACATCCAATTATGAGTAACATGAAAGAGAAACAAGTTTCTCAAAACCATTACTATCTACTGAATATCTAATACAAGTATCCACATCTTCGATCACATTGAAGAATCCTGATACTTGCAACACATGGTTCTCTACTTTATTCTTATACCTATAACTTCTCAAAACTTGGACGTTGTATTTCTACGAAACACATGTCTAAAACTGGAGAAGTCACAAGTAAACAGAATATAGTATGAGGACCAACCCCTCTGTCCTAATGGACACTGGACAACATACAATACTTTGTATAAGTCCCCTGAGTTTAATAACTAATACCCTGTGCGTCGTAGGTTGAAAACTGTACTTATGGTTAAGAAGAATTACACCGTTGTTTAATGCTCCTTACCTAACCATCAACTGATATAGGTAAATGTCACTGACATAATTTCAAAAAGTTATATCTCACTTTATAAAATAAACGTACAGATATATCAGTTTGAAATTGGTGCATAACAACGGATATTCAAAACCAAATATTTGCCGTCCGGCAAAAACCCAGGCGATTTCCTCAAATATCACCAATTACAACGAATCCCGATATAACGAAGACGATCACCTAATTCCCAATAACTTACTCCCACTCATCATCTGTAAAACCATACAGATGTGAGAATCATACCTGGTAAATACATACCCTGGAGTAAGGATCTAATTAGGAAATCAGTTTTCTATTAACAATGCACAGTGAAACTGAAACATGAAAATGTTTCGAAAGGGTATCCGAATATTCCTAGTAATGCCTCTTCCATTATCAGATTCACGATTGTAACCGTATATTTCTTTGACATCTCTCCAAATCCCTTTATATGTCTTTACTCATTACCTTCTGTACACCACCCTTAGGCTAAATGGTTTTCTTCATTCCCTACCATTCGGCACCAGCCTATGGTTTGGAAGAAGACTATCCAATAAGCATAATAAGTGTACTCTCCTAATCCTAGGAGTACTCGCAGCCTGAGAGAAGGTAAAGATTAAAGACAACTAAATAAACCTTATTCTATTTCTCCTGAACTAAAATCCATCCCTGAACTGGAACAAGTTCCTTCGAGTTCGTATATAACCATACGATGGATTATCCAATAACTGTGGATCTTCGTAGTGATACGGGGTGTTCTGGAGAAATACAAAGGTGAAGTAGGAGTGGCGATGAGATATTCGGTTTGGTCGTGAATGATAGCAGTCGCAATTTACTTTGCCCTCTTTCTGATCTCTTTATTTGTCTTTACTTATTATCTTCTGTACACCACACTTAGGTTAATTGGTTTTCTTCCTTCCCTACCTTTCGGCACCTGTCTATAGTTTGGAAGAAGACTATCCAATAAGCGCAATAGGTGTACCCTCTCCTAATCCTAGGAGCCCTCACAGCCTGAGAGAAGGTAAAAGGAAAAGACAACTGAATAGTCCTATTCAATTTCTCCAGAACCAGAATCCATCCTCGAATCTGGAACAAGTTCCTTCGAGTTCATATATAACCATACGATGGATTTATCTAATGGAAGTGGGTGTTCATAATGATACGGGGCGTTCTGGAGAAATGCAAAGGGTAAAAGAAGGAGTGGCAATGATGTATGCAACTCAGACAATCCAAAAGCCGGTGTTTTAAGAAAGTTCGGTTAATTTGTTCACTGAGTCATAGTCTAGGGTTGGGCCATGGTCACTGCCAAAGAGAGAGAGAAAAGAAACACTCCGCGTGCACTCTAACCTAGATCAGAATGGTTAATCACTTTATCTAATCACGATGCCTCCCACTATATCCTCAAATTCTCCTCCAAACCTGAAAGAAGAATTAGTCGGGATCACCCGAGGAGTAAACCAACTCATCAGTGGGAATCGGGATCCAACTATCATCGCATGATAACGTGATGGAATCCACTCACGTTATCACACCCCAGAAGGCATGCGCATGCCTGGCATGTTTCCTGTATGTTTGAAACTCCCGATGTGATTTTTACCCAATGCTCTTATGACCTTGACTAAGGCCAACAAATCATAAGTCACATGTCAAGTTCTACCAGTTATTGTCCAGGTTAATTTGAACCCACCTGTACAAGCCCTTGACTAGGGCCAACAAGGCTGTATGACTGTCCCAAACCAATGCATCTATCTATGCAACAGAAAGGTAACAAGCAGCTACCATACACTATGCCTTGACGAAAGCTAACAAACATAGCATGAATACTAAGTGCTACCCGTCTGAAATGAAGGAGGGATACGAATGGTTTTTGGCGAAAAACCTTTAACGTGATGAACTTGGTATCGTTGAAGGAACCGGATGGCTTTTTTTATAAATATATAGTGACGAAAATCTTTGCTAAAGAGGTCACTCCCGGTGAAGAGATCTCGGCTCTTTCCCCATAGAATGAGGTGCAGGATATTCCAACTGAATACCGCGATGCAAAGCAAAAAGTAATCGACTATAGTGAAGTTATTATCCTGACACAAACTTCTGCCCAAGGGGTCACTCCCGATGAAGGGATCTCGGCCCTTACCTTGTTGAATGAGGTGTTGGATATTCATAACCGAATACCTCTGTGCAAAATAAAAGAGAACGCCCTCGTAATAACAGCTTTTTGAAAAAATTTCCAACAATATCGAATAAGTTTGTTTTCCTTGCATTGATACGAATCAACGCAGTCCCATCAATTAATCACACCAACAAGAACGAAAATATGATGTACGTATATGCCATCCGCATTCGCCACTGAGTCCCGTCATCACCCGTTAGGTTACTTAACTAACGACAGAGCGGGGACTGGACTAGCGCGGGTATAAAACATATACAACATCTACTAGTATATTTATCAATATATAATAATCGCTCCAGGCGTGATAAATGCAACATCACAGAAATGTAATAAGTATCACAGAACAAGACAGATAATCTGGGAGCCCCGGGTTTCATTGAGCCGCAACTGAAACCCGACGTTCCCCTGGTCGTGTGGATATCCTGTGCAATGAAAACCTAGACCCCTACGGGTGTGGCAAGTTACCCGCCAAAACCAGAAGCGAGGCAGCCCCCTTCATCAAAGTGAATGGGCCACCCAGCACTTCACGGAATCCGGTAACTTGAGCACCCCACCTTGGGTCAACCTATACCCCCTACGAGTGCGGAGAATAGCTCGCCAATTCAAGAGTGAAGCCCCCTCCGTCTTAAAGCCATGAGATGCGGGATCATTGCCCTCTAGAACCCGGCTATCCGTGCACCCCACCGCAGGGTAATCCTAGTACAGAAAAGAAAATATGTACAACGGTGATATCAACCTCAACCCGGTCGTGCCCCAAAAGAATAATATACAAACAGGCAGTGACGGCAGTCCACATGTCGGACGCTTGCCCCGCGATATCAAATGTACAAATGAAACTAAACTATACTAACATTGCACCCAAGCTATCCACCACGACAAATCCGCAACATCACAGCACAACACAGAACATCAACGTGAATGTCACGTTCGCAAACTTGTCTAAAAGAACATATAGCAATTAGACAAGTTGTACCGCTCGAATGACAATCACGGTCGCAGATAGTAATTTAAGTACTGTGAACTAATGTATTTAAAATTTCGATCGACAAAACTTCCCAAAATGGCCCCAAGTGCAAAACCCAGCACTCAAACAAATCTGGGCCTAAACTAAATATTCCAGAAACCACGATTCCATATGAAAGACACCCAGAAGAAAAATGGTGCACTGAAGCCCCAAAACAGCGGTAGAACCGCGGCCAAAACGTTGGTTATGCGGCGGTTCCGCGGTGTTTTAGTGGGCTCAGTCGACCAAATTTCTTCTGTAGTCTTAAAAAATCCTGCATGATTTTCTGACATACTGAAAATAATTTTTCGACCACTTTTAAATTTCGACAGAAACTTTGATAATGGAATTGCGGTTTTAAAAATTTCGTTCGATCGATATTTTAAACATATTAGAACAAGCTAGTAAGGGGTTAATGGCGTGGCTCTGATAGCATGTAAGTCTACGGTAGCGCCCCGGCCTTCAATCTGAGGCCAAACACGGAACAAAAAACTTTTCTAAACTGGCGCTAACGCAGACTTTTACCCGGATCGTTCCATTAACCCTATACTAGCAACTACAAAGAAATTAGAATGGCTATACCGATCGATCGGTGTCCTTCGGTCTTTAGCCACCATCCGTAGCTCCTCGTGGTATCTCCGATCTCGCTCGATCTTCGGTCTCCTCGTCGAAGTGGCACCACGTCAAGGAATCTTTTTACGGGCTCCCGCTTCAAACCGAAGCAACTCGAACATGAAGTTTGCTAGCTGACATGTCCAAGGTGAAGTAGAGAATGTGTGTGATCATTTTGTCTCAAGACATCCATTGATTCTCAACACATAGATGGAGGTTGAAGAAGAAGCCATTGGAGGAAGAAGTTGTGAGCACAAGAAGAAAACTAGTGAAGAAGAAGAAGAGCTTGCTTATTGTGTGGGATGAATTGTGAGATCTCTCTCTACAAATCAAGAGCCAAGCCCCACCTCTATTGGCTGCCCTCTCTCTCTCCACATATCAATTCCACAGAATAATCAATCAAGAAAATTGACATGGCACAAAAAATAACACCATAAGTCACCAAACATGCACATGCCATAATCAAAGCTTAAGGAAAAAACTTGCACTCACAATTTCCACTTAATAAACATTAATCCAAATGTTTATAACAATAAATAGAATGGCATATTCTAAAGTAAACTCGTGACGGATCACAAGAATACCCCTCATCTGTATATACATACTGCATTCGCATTCCCACTGAATGCGACTACTAAGAGACGAAAATAATCCAACAAATCTAATATTAGGATCCGGCTTAAACCAAAGCCCACTAGTATGATCCGTCCGATCATAATCCGTGCACAAGTGCACGTATATGATTGAACCTTGCCATAAAACCATACGGCCTCTACAACGTTTCGCCCGAACTTGGGAAACTTTCTGTGGGGGACTCTAAAGACTCGTCAATACGCTGGCAGTGGGTTTAACCACAAGCACGTCAGTGGTACTAGCTGTACGTAATGGCCGCCAAGGTATTGAACAAAAGGGAGGCCAATGAGCGAACTCATCCTGAAACCCTACTGAGCCTGTCAGTGACAATATCCGTACATTCTGGTCTGTTCGTCTATGAGTATCGCATATCAAGCCTAGGGGGCTGGTAAACGTCAGACCCCCAATAGCGGTATAAGTCGTGTCGGAGTGTAGCCCAGAACACCCTGAGATACTACTGGAATACCTACCAGTAAATATCACTTGCCTTGGCCAAGGATTTCGTGTAATGGCTCTCCTAAACACAGCGCGATCTCACCCCCAATACCGGAAGAGACGAATCCCCTGTCGTTCCGCTCACTGCCTCCATGTGGCTCGGGACTGTACCCAACTAAAACATATTTGCACGACTCCTTTGAGCCGTGGTAGGGTAGTAATCAAAGCACAGTGGGAACTCACACGAGATAAATGACGATCTCAGGTCGATAGACTAACCTGTACACATGTCACCAGAGAACTGCTATCTGACGCTGGGTATAATACCAACTAGCATGTTCCCGACGAGTCCGTCCGGTGTACTCATAACCAAATGAGCACCTGTATACGTCTTAGGTGAACCAACTGAAACCAATGGCTTGTGAGACCGGCCATCGCTCCTCGTCGGTGTCTCGATCCGTATACACTAGTCTACTCATGGAGTATCAATGCCCAGTCTAGAAACTCCCATGACTAGGGACGCTTTAAGGATGTGCTTATAGACTACGCAACTCTCACATATATGATCGCCATCATACTGCTGGTAGTCAAGCAAGAATCCTAAGGGTTCTATCAACGTGTAATAGTGATCTGTAAGGTCACCTAAAGCATGTACACGACGATAAAGACAAACCAGATAGGATACTATCATCTTGAGTAAGATTGTTCTACCGGCATAGGTCCTCCCTCAATCATTGCAGTCACGTGCCTGCGATCCAATAATTGAATTTGAGGGCACTATATCCAACAAAGTCTGCCACGGTTTCCTGTTTGGAACTCTTCCAACAAACCGCCCCTCTATTAAGGGTAAAGACAAATCCCGAGACCGACTTAGAGTCGTCCTTATCACTCTAGAAGCTCGAAGCGGTAAAGGACCCCACTTGGAGTTCACCGTTACCATACACCAAGAACATCTTTTTAGTCCTTCTCAAGTACTTGAGAATGTTCTTCACAGCTATCCAGTGACTCTCCCCTGGATCTGCTTGATACCTACTCACTACACTTAGTGAGTATGCTACATCGGGTCTGGTACATAACATCGCATACAAGATAGAGCCTACTGCCAAAGCATAGGGTATCCCTTGCATGCGAGCTTTCTCCAAATTAGTCTTGGGAGACATCTCTTTGGAGAGAGTGAGTCCCGTGATCGTGGGTAAATTCCCATGCTTGGATTCTTTCATACTAAACCTCTTTAGTATGGTGTCAATGTATCTGGATTGGGACAATCCCAGTTTCCATTTAGATCTATCTCTATAGATCTTAATCTCCAAGATGTAGGAGGCATCACCCAGATCTTTCATTGAGAATCTTTGTGATATGAAGAGCTTGACCGAGTGCAGCAGAGGAACATCATTTCCTATCAAGATTATGCCATCCACGTACAATACGAGGAAGACAACCTTACTCTCTGCCACCTTCTTGTATATACAAGGTTCATCTACATTTTTGATGAAGTCAAACTCTTTGACTACCACATCAAAACAGATGTTCTAACTCCGCGACGCCTGTTTTAACCTGTAAATGGATTTAAACAGCTGGCACACCTTCCCGCTGCTCCCACTGTCCACGAAGCCCTCTGGCTGAGTCATGTACACGCACTCTTCTAAATCACCATTTAGAAAGGCGGTCTTAACGTCCATTTTCCAGATTTCGTAGTCATGGTATGCAGCGATGGCAAGTAGGATCCGGATGGACTTAAGCATAGCCACTGGAGAAAAGGTTTTATCATAGTCCATACCTGGTCGTTGACGAAAGCCTTTTGCAACAAGTCTAGCTTTGAAAGTCTTAACTTTTCCATCTACACCAAGTTTCTTCTCAAAGATCCATTTGCTCCCTATGGGTTTTCCCCCTTCAGGAGCAACTTCCAAAGTTCATACTTTGTTGGTGTACGTGGATTCCATCTCAGATCGCATTGCATCCAGCCATTTCACAGAGTCCCCACTCGTGACGGCCTGCTCGAAGCTAGTTGGGTCATCATCACCATGATGCAATACTCGCTCCCACCGTCTACGAGAAAACCGTAGTATCTCTCAGATAAATGAGGAACCCTACTAGATCGGCGGAGAAGCTGAGGTTCGTTGGGAACTATCGAATTCTCTGGTTCTACTAAATCTTCAGTTGCAGTTTGTGCTGCTGGAACTTCTTCCAGCTCTACCTCTTCGCCACTAATTTCTTTTACAAGAAATTCCTTTTCTAAAAAGGTGGCATATTGAGAAACAAACACCTTTTGTTTCTCAGCGTGGTAAAATATATATCCTTGTGAATTCTTTGGATATCCCACAAACTTGCAAAGAACTGAACGTGCCTTGAGTTTGTCCGGATTTTTCCTTTTGACATAGGCCGGACAACCCCATATCTTAACTCGTTTAAAATATGGTCTCTTCCCACTCCATATCTCATATGGTGTGGCAGGTACAGATTTAGATGGAACTTGATTCAATAGGTATGTTGCTGTCTCGGGCGCATAACCCCAAAAGGAAATAGGCAACTCAGCGGTGCTCATCATAGAGCGTACCACATCCAATAGGGTGCGATTCCTCCATTCCGATAAACCGTTGTGTTGTGGTTTATATGTAGGAGCAAGCTGAGAGAGAATCCCATTCTCTTTTAGATAGTCACAGAATTCCGTGCTCAAGTATTCTCTTCCCCGATCAGATCGTGGGATTTTAATACTTTTACCCGTTTGGTTCTCAACTTCATGCTTATATTCTTTGAATTTCTCAAAAGTTTCAGACTTATGTTTCAACAGGAACACATGTCCGTACCTTGAGAGATCGTCAGTGAATGTAATGAAGTATGAAGAACCATTCCTGGCATATGTAGACATGGGACCGCATACATCACTATGTATCAGTCTCAAGAGTTTTGTAACTCTTTCTCCGTGTCCAGTAAACGGATTTTTGGTCATCTTTCCTTTGAGACATGACTGGAAAGTTTCATAAGATGATAATTCGAACGGATTTAAATATCCATCCTTATGTAACTCAGCTAGTCGTGTCACATTGATATGACCTAGTCTATAATGCCACAAGAAGGATTCGTTCATTTCTGAACTCTTCCTCTTGTGTGTGTTTTATACGTTGAGAACTGTGGTTTGATTTAGAATGTATATGCCATTATTTAACGAGCCTGATCCAATCAACTTTTGATTCAGGAAGATGTTCATAACATTATCTTGTACTACAAAATTATATCCTTCTTTACTTAATAAAGAAACTGATATAAGATTGCATATCAGGGTCGGTATGTAATAGTATTCGTTCAGAATCAATGTATTACCATTTGGTGGTAATACAAGGTGATATTCGCCAACTGCTTTGGCTGCAACATTTGCACCATTCCCTACTAGTACAGAATGATCACCTATTTCCAGTTTACTACCTTTCCTCAGCCCATGTAACATATTACATATGTGGGATCCCGATCCAGTATCTAATACCCAGGATATAGAGTGTACTGAGAAACAGTTCTAAGTGACTAACACACCCGAAGAAGATGCATCAACATGCTCATTCTTCGTTTGGGTGGCGTGGAAATCCAGATATTTTCTTATTTCCTACTCGGACTTATAATAATTACAAGTTGGAGCGGAACCAACGTTCCCCTGCTCAGCATAACAAGCGGGTTCAGTCAATACATCCATATTATTATCTTGATTAAAGCCTGACATGATCGCTACCTGGAGAGAGAGAGGGAAGAAAACACTTAGCGTATGCTCTTGCAAGATTAGATTGGTTTATTATCTTATTTAATCAAGATAGCTCCCACTGTTTTTATCAAATCTTCATTCAAACCTTAAAAGGTAAGACTAATCGGGATTAATTACACCTTACAAGTTCGCCAATATTTCGGCCAGGCCAATGTTGGTACTTTGAGGAAGGTTCCCCGTGCTTTCGCACGGACCTAATTAAAATAAACCCCGTTTTCCCAGGGGCGTAACCCCGTTAACACCTTTCTAGAGACCTACTTGATCAGCTAATTGTGATGTGTAAAACTCTCCCAGAAGTAACTCTTACTCGCAGTGGGTATCGGGATCTAACTATCTCATAGAAGGTATGCAATCTCATTTCAAATTTCAACACTTGAAATTCTCGATAATACTTTTACCCCTAGCAAATTATGGCCTTAACATAGTCAACAAATCATAAGCGCTAGACAAGTTCAACCGTCATTTCCTGATTGAATTAAACCCACCCGTACGACTCTTAACATAGTCAACAAAGTCGTACGACTACCCTAATCCAATCGCATCTCATGCTTTAGTAGATAAGCAATAATTAGCTACCGCACACTACGCCTTAACATAGTCAACAAACGTAGCACGAATACTAAGTAGTAGTTATCAGAAATGACGGAGGGCTACGCAGGTTTTTAAGAAAACCATGAGCGTAATGAACTTGATATAGTTGTAGAAACAAGTGATTTTTGAAAAGGAATGTCTTTGAGGCTTTTTACTAGTTTTGCTAAAGAGGTCACTCCCGGTGAAGGGATCTCGGCTCTTTCCTTATCGAATAAGGTGCAGAATATTTCATAAATACCGCTATGTAAAGCAAGAACTAAACGAAGCAATCAAAAGACAAAACCGAGTTGGTTGTAGTATCTGCTACCTTTTTCTAAAGAGGTCACTACCGGTGAAGGGATCCCGGCTCTTTCCTTATCAAAAAAGGTGTTGGATATTCTACAAGGAATACCGCTATGCAAAACAAAAACTAGAGCTACCCTTTTTGAAAATATGATTCTATAACATTTTTTAGGTTTCTTTTCTTTTCATTAATCTCATTAATGAATTCCCATCATTTATGCTTCCTGAGCATCACAGAAGAAACAAAAATACAACGTACGCTTATGCCATCTGCATTCGCCACAGTGTCCCGTTATGCACCGTTAGGTTACTTAACTAACGGCATAGCGGGACGGGACTAGCACGGGTGCAAAACATAAGCAAAGTTTATTATATATCATATATACAATAATAAAGAATTCGTCTCACGCATATAAAGTGATCACATCACAGAATATCAGCAGCAGAAGATAACATATGAAATATTGGATATATTAGGAGTTCCATGTTTTAAATTAAGCCAGTATAAAACACGGATTCCACGGTCGTAATGAATAACCAAATCCACATCCCTAGACCCCTACGAGAGCGGTAAGAAACCCTATCAATTCTAGAGTTAGGAGACCCGGTCTCGACTCCTAGAGATGGTCTCCCTCTGGACTGTAGAACCCGGTTACTTATGCTCCCCTTCTTGGGTCTATCCTAATGTGGAAAAGTAAATAATATACAACAATGGTGATATCATCCTCAACCCGGAAGTGCCCCAATAAAAGAATATTATATACAATGAATTTTATATGAATGAAAATAAAAACTCTCATCTCATATAAAACCCCTGGCTATTCAAAACACGACAATCCAATATAACATATCTCAGCAACACATAACATCACATGTCATCAACGTAAGTAAATATACGTATCACAATCGTCGTTAACATATAGCAACAAAAACGGTGATACACCGTATATTACACTTACGGTCGTAGAAAAGAAAATGTCAAATTACAACATTTGGAATCCATAATCACCATAGACATCATAAATCCGAAATATCACATACTTCGGATTTCATGCCTAACTATATGAATTCCACATATTGTATCACATTCCACAAATAGCTAGACGATATTAAACATTCCGATCGAATCAACAAACACCCAACCCAAAAAGCTCAACACTTGAGCGCAGTTTAAAAATACTCAGAACATGCCACAGTACCAATGGACCAACCGTAGACGGGTCAACCCTTGCCTCGCCTATGGCGCCGCGGAACTACCGCAAACCCTAGGGTTTGATGGCGGTTCTTACGGTCATAGAATCGAGTTAGGGTTTTGTTCTTCTAGAGGGTCCATCGCATCACTTGCATGATATTTGAATGTTCTTTAACTTGGAAAAAATCCAACTCTTGGAAAATTTTCCGTCAAGGATTAAAGTGGGTATTTGATATCCGTTCAAAATTTTTAACACCTTCTAAATAACCCGAAAACATGTTAGAATTACGACTACTAAACACTCCGAATTTCTTTTGCAAAAAGATAACATCACATGCAAATTTAGCAAAAACAAGTAACACCTGAAACACCAAAACCCAGACCCTGGAATACAAAAAAAAAATTGAAGCCAGAACTTGGAACCAGGGCCGGCCTCCTCGGTTTTTGGGGGTGTGTGCGCGGCCAAAAACCGGCCATAATGCTTCAAATTTTCACAGTGTTCATGTTATATCACATACAACATTCTACAGTTGTTTAAAAAAAATTTCAACGACTTTAAAAATTGACAGAAACTGGGTTGTTAGTTTCGAGTGTTTCGGAGTTGTTTCGGTTTCGTAATTCTACAAATATCGTCTAAATCTCTAGCTTGGCTCTGATACCACTATAGGATTGCTTGTCATGACAGCAAGGGTTCGGGAGGCATCGTCCATTCCATTTTCAAAAATTTGACGTACAAAACAATCCTAACCCTAGAATCTTAACTAGTGATTTAGACGAAACAATGTGTAAACAACTTTACAACTAAGTGAACTAGGAATACAACCTTTGTAGACCGGTCCTTCACTTCGATAGCTCCTTGTAGTAGTCCGTTCGCTCTAAGTAGTGATCTTGCGGACTCTAAAGTGGCTCCATAAGAAGAAAGCAACAAGCTTGCACGAAGTCTTCGAGGCCGAAGATGATCTACGTTGAGGAGACACTAACCCAAGCTACCTCTTCACTAATGTGGGATTAGTGAAGCTAACACCCTAAACTAAAGTGCTAATCTAGTAGAGAATGATGAAGTAGGATTTTTGCTCACTTTAGAATTAATTTTCTCACTATTTTTATCACCTCTCATAAAACCTAGAGAGCTCTCTCAAGTGAAGAGGAAGAAGAAGCAAATAATAGATGAGAGAGTGAATGGCAATCATGGGTGAGTTTGTATCATATACTAACTCATGTAGAGACATAACCATGGCTAAGTGATAATGGTTAGGTTAATAAATATCTTAGGTAAAACAAAACTAGTGGACTAAATCAAAGCATCTACAAGCTTCCATAAGCTTCATGCATGTGACTAATTTCCATCTAATTTGGATTTACTTAAAATAAATAATCCTCACAATTATCATAATAATGGTGTAAGTCTCATAAACCCATATTGCATGTGGCATCAAGCATGACACAAAAAGAAAACACGATTAACATATATCACATATATATTAAGTGTGCACATGTGAGAAAAAGAAATACTTAAGTGAGCTAATATTAGTTAATGTAAATTAATATATCAAATATATAATTATACATTAAATCATTAAATCAACACTTGATTTAATAATCCGGTTATATCGCATATGACCGACTAATATTATTTGTATCAACTTATCGAAACAACACTTGATTCGATAAACCGGCTATATCTCATATAACCGACCGATACAGTATCGACTTATCGAATCAACATTTGATTCGATAACCTGGCTATATCTCATATAACCGATCGATACCTTATATCGCGAGAATAGAATACGGTATCACATACTCGTATTAATCTCGGTCCCGCACATATCACGTATGTGCTCTTACTTCATTTTGCATCAGCGAGTGAAACCTCTGTGTAGGACTCTAAAGACTCGTCAATACGCCGGCAGTAGGTGATGATCACATCAAGCACCCACAAGCCGTCAGCGGTACTGGCTGGACGTAACGGCTACCCGGGTATTGAGCGATCAGAAGATCAACAAGCAAGCCTGCTCTTACTCCTGAAAAGCCTGTCAGTAACACTACCGTACAATCTGGTCTTTTCGTCTGATATGTCGCATATCAAGTATAGAGGTGGTAAACGTCAGACCCCAATAACCGATAAGTCGTGCCAATGTGAGTCTTATAACGGGTCGAGAAACTAAAGATAACACTTAAAATCTCCGTATCAGCCCTGGCCAGGGACTTCCTGTTATGGCCAATCGAGCACAGCGCGACATCAACCCCCAATACTGGGAGAGACGAATCCCCTCCTATCGCTCATTGCCTCCATGTGATTCGGGACTGTACCCAAAAGCCACCGTTTTGCACATACTCTTGAACGTAGTAAGGTGGAAATCAAAGCATAGTGGGAATCACACAAGACTCTATGACGATCTCGGGTCTACAGACTAACCTGTACCAGTGCCACCAGAGAACTGCTATCTGACGATAGGTATAATACCAACTAGGAGTTCTCGGCGAGTCCGTTCAGTGTACCCAGTCTCCACTGAGCACCCGTATACCATCTTTGATGCCAAACACCAATGGATGTGTGATCATCCATCGCCTATCATATGGGTCAAGAAGCGTATACGCTAGTCTACTCCGGAATATCGACACGCTGTCTCGATACACCCTCGACTAGGAAAAATTATAAGGTGCACTTGTGGACTACCCTTAGCCCCACTAGTATGATCTCCATCATAGTCCTGGTAGTCAAGTACACATCCTAAGGGCTTTATCAACATGTGAGAGCAAGATATCATCACTTATACAAGTCAACATGTTAAGACAAAGAGCAACCAGATAGCATACTATCATGTTGAGCAAGAAAGTCCTCTCTATATATATCCAAGCATCCGCTATAATATACATCACATGTAAAATAATGGCCTCTAGGGCATACATATAACTAACAATGGTCTATTTCCTTTACATATCTCATATGGAGTGGTGGGCACAGATTTGGTGGGAACCATATTCAATAGTGGCCTCTAGGGTATACATATAACTAACAATGGTCTATTTTCTATCCGCTTCAATACACCATTGTGTTGTGGTGTATACGGAGGAGTTAGCTGAGAGAGAATCCCATTCTCTTTTAGAGGAACTCATTGCTCAAGTATTCTCCTCCCCGATCAGATCGAAGGATTTTAATACTTTTACCCGTTTGGTTCTCAACTTCATGCTTATATTCTTTGAATTTCTTAAAAGCTTCAGACTTGTGTTTCAACAGAAACACATGTCCGAATCTTGAGAGATCGTCAGTGAATGTAATAAAGTATAAAGAACCATCCTGGCATGTGTAGACATGGGACCGCATACATCACTATGTATCAGTCCCAAGAGTTCTGTGGCCCTTTCTCCATGTCCATTAAACGGAGTTTTGGTCATCTTGCCTTTGAGACATGACTGACAGGTTTCATAAAATGAAAATTCGAACGGATTCAAATATCCATCCTTTTATAACTTAGCTAGTCATGTCACATTGATATGACCTAGTCTATAATGCCACAAGAAGGATTCGTTCATTTCTGAACTCTTCCTCTTGTGTGCGTTCTGTACGTTAAGAACTGTGGTTTGATTTAGAACGTATATGCCATTACTTAACGAGCCTGATCCAATCAACTTTTGATTCATAAAAATGTTCATAACATTATCCTGTAATACATAATTATATCCTTCTTTACTTAATAAAGAAACTGATATAATATTGCATATCAGATTCGGTATGTAATAATATTCGTTCAGAATCAATGTATAACCATTTGGTAATACAAGGTGATATTCGCCAACTGCTTTGGCTGCAACATTTGCACCATTTCCTACTCTTACAGAATGATCACCTATTTCTAATTCTCTACCTTTCTTTAGCCTATGTAACATATTACATATGTGGGATCCCCATCCAGTATCTAGTATCCAGGACGTAGAGTGTACTGAGAAACAGTTGTCAGTAACTAACACACCTGAAGAAAATGCATCAACATGTTCTTTCTTCGATAGGGTGGCATAGGAATCCTGGCACTCCCCTATTTCCTGCTCAGACTTATAAAAATTATAAGATAGTGCGGAACAAATGTTCCCCATCCTAGTATAACAAGCGGATTCGGTCAATACATCCATATTATTATCTTGATTAAGGAGTGACATGGTCGCTACCTGGAGAGAGAGAGAGAAGAAAACACTTAGTGTATGCTCTTACAAGATTAGATTGGTTATTATCTTATCTAATCAGGATGGCTCCCACTGTTTTTATCAAATCTTCCTTCAAACCCTAAAAGGTAAGACTAGCCGAGATTAATTACACCCTACAAGTTCGCCAATCTTTCGGCCAGGCTAGTGTCGGTACATTGAGGGAGGTTCCCCGTGCTTTCGCACGGACCTAATTAACATAAACCTCATTTTCCCAAGGGCTTAACCCCGTTAATACCTTTCTAGACACGTACTTGATCGGCTAATTATGATATGTAAAACTCTCCCAAGAGTAACTCTTACTCACAGTGGGTAACGGGATCCAACTATCTCATAGAAGGTATGCAATCTCATTGCAAATTTCAACACTTGAAATTCCCAATAATATTTTGCCCCTAGCGTCCTATGACCTTGACGCAGGCCAACAAACTATAGTCCGCTAGTCAAGTTCAACCCGTACATTTCATAATTGAATTAAACCCACCTGCACGACCCTTGACGCAGGCCAACAAAGTCGCACGACTACCCTAATCCAATCGCATCATATGCAGGAGATAAGTACTAATTAGCTACCGCGCACTACGCCTTGACGCAGGCCAACAAGCGTAGCACGAATACTAAATAGTACTTATCTGAAATGACGGAGGGCTATGATAGGTTTTTAAGAAAACTTTCTGCGTAATGAACTTGATATCGTTATAGAATCGAGTGATTTTGAAAAGGAGTGTTTTTTAGGCTTTTGCTAGTTTTGCTAAAGAGGTCACTCCCGGTGAAGGGATCTCGGCTCTTTCCTCATCGAATGAGGTGCTGGATATTCATAAATACCACTATGCAAAGCAAGAACTAGAGAAGCAATCAAAAGACAAAACCAAGTGGGTTGTAGCATCTGCTAGCTTTTTGCTAAAGAGGTCACTCCCGGTGAAGGGATCTCTGCTCTTTCCTCATCGAATGAAGTGTTGGATATTCATCAAGGAATACCGCTACGCAAAGCAAAAACTAGAGCTACTCTTTTTGAAAATTTGATTCTACAACATCTTTAGGTTTCTTTCCTTTCATTAATCGCATTAATGAAGTCCCATCAATTATGCTTCCTAAGCATCACAGATAAAGAAACGAAAATAGAACGTACTCTTAAACCATCCGCATTCTCCATAGTGTCCCGTTATGCACCGTTAGGTTACTTAACTAACGGCATAGCGGGGCAGGACTAGCGCAGGTGCAAAACATAAGCAACGTTTATTATATATTATATATATAATAACAACATTCGTCTCATCATATAAAGTGATCACATCACAGAATATCAGCAGCAGAAGTCCACATATGAAATATTGGATATACTAGGAATTCCGTGTTTTAAATTAAGCCGGTAAAAACAAGGATTCCATGGTCGTGATGAATAGCCAAACCCACATCCCTAGACCCCTACGAAAGTGGCAAGCGACCCTACCAATTCTAGAGTTAGGAGACTAGGTCTCGACTCCTCGAGATGGTCTCCCACTGGACTCTAGAACCCGGTTACTTGTGCTCCCCACCTTGAGTCTATCCTAATGCGGAAAAGTAAATAATATAAATCAATGGTGACATCATCCTCAACCCGGAAGTGTCCCAATAAAAGAATATTACATACAAGTTTTTACATGAATGAAAATGAAAAACTCTCATCTCACGCAAAAACCCCCGGCTATTCAAACACGACGATCCAATATAGCATATCCCAGCAACACATAACATCATATGTCATCAACGAAAGTAAATATGCATATCCCAATTGTCGTTGACATATAGCAACGAAACCGGCGATACACCACATATTACACTTACGGTCGTAGAAAAGAAAATGTCTAACTACAACATTTGGAATCGATAAATCCCTTAGACATCATAAACCCGGAATATCTCATATTTCGGATTTCATGCCTAACATTGTAAATCTTACATTTGGGTCTCATCTATGAAAACACCTTTTCGAAAGAAATCGGGTAATTCAATAAGATTCCTGATTCCTACCGAGACCGAAATGTTAAATTTACAAGCATCTAATCAATTTTCACAAAAAAAATTAGTGTAGATTCCAAATATTGTATCATATTCATGATAACTAGGCGATGTTAAACTTTTCGATCGATCGATCAACCACCCAAAATTCTCAGAGGACTCAAAACTTGAGTTAGATTCAAAAAATTTCAGACAGTGCCACAAGCACATACGGACCAGCACAAGAAAACACGTCCCAAGCATCACCAACGGCACCGCGGAACCGTCGCCAAAACCACCTTTTGTCCGCGGTTCCGCGGTCGTTAGGTCGAGTTAGGGGTTTGTTTTTCTTAGGGGTCCACACAATACTTTGCACAATTTTCTGAACATTTTTAAACCCAAAAATTCCAACTTTTGAAAAATTTCCAGAAAGCAATCTTGAGGTGGTGTTTGATGTTCGATCGAACTTTTTAACGTCGTCTAAGTTACACGAAACGATGTTAAAATTACTACTACGAAACACTCTGAATTGCCTTTACAGAAAGATATCATCACATGCAATCTTAGTAAAAATAAACAATACCTGAAACACCAAACCCCAAAGACTGGAACACCCAAGAAAAATGAAGCCAAACCAAGTCAAGAAAACCGGTCAGGCCGGTCATTTCATGGTTTTCGCCGGGTCAAATCCGATGGTTTGGGCTCGTTTTTCTCTGGTGTTCATATTACATCCCATGTAACATTCTGCAACTGTTTAAAAAAAATTTAGAGGCTCAGAAAAATTCGACAAAACTAGGGTTTTGTTTCGACTGTTTCGGAGTTGTTTCGGTTTCGTAATTCTACTAATATCATCTAATTCTCTAGCTTGGCTCTGATAGCACTGAAGGGTTCCTTAGCACCCTCACTATGTTTTGTAGGGCATCAAGTATGCAATTTTAAACAACTTAGAGTGCTAAGTAACCAAAACAAAGGATCTAACTAGAGGATTAGGAGTAAGCTATGCATGTAAACAACTTTACACTAAGTGAATGAGGAATACAACCTTTGTAGACCGGTCCTTCACTTCAATAGCTCCGTGTATTAGTCCCTTCGCTCTAAGTAGTGATCTTCCGGACTCTAGTAAGGGTTCACAAAGCGAAAGGAACAAGCTTGCTTGAAGTCTTTGAGGCCGAAGATGATCTACGTCGAGGATGTAAGGTTAGCTTAGCACCTTAGCAAGGTTTTGGCAAGCATTAAGCATGCTACTTTAAAATTTTAGGGGTGATAAACAAACCCTAACCAAGATCTTAACTAGAGAATTAGGGTTAACAATGCATGTAAACAACTTTACATCTAAGAGAAAGGGATTACAACCTTTGTAGCCCGTTCCTTCGCTTCATAAGCTCCGTGTTGAGATCCCTTCGCTGCGATCATCAAGTACCCGGACTCTTGAGAGGCTCCATGAAGAGAAAGATGCATGCTTGCTTCCAATCTTCAACAACTAAGATGATCTACTTTGAAGAATCTCAAACCCAAGCTCTTACTTCACTAATCAAGTATTAGCAAAGCAAACACCCTAATCTAAGTGGCTAGAATAGATGAGAATGATGAAGTAGGAATTTAGCTCTCTTTTGTTTTCAGTTTCTCACTTTATTTCATCACAACACAAAAAGCTAGAAAGCTTTTTCAAGAAGAAGAAGAAGAAATCCTTTTGTGATGAATAATGAAATTATTGTTGTGGTTATAATCGCAATCATGAGTTAAGAATAAGAGTCTTAACTCATGTAGAGAATTAACTAGAGTTAAGGGGTTGGGTTGGGTTAAATAATATCTACACAAAATATCAAAGGATGAAGACAAAAGGAAAGCTTCATGAAGCTTCATGAAAGCTTCATCCAAAAGCTAACCCAAATCCAAACCCTAACATAGTTTAAATTCAACAACCATGTTGCATTTGTAACCCTAACATGTTACAATATTATATATCACATATACAATATATTTTGTAACAACAAGAAATAATACAATTAACATATATGTATTATCCAAGTGAGAAAAAGAATCTTTAAGTGAGCTTATATTAGTTAATGCAATGTAATATATCATATATATAATTATACATTAAATTATCGAATCAACACTTGATCCGATAATCCGGCTATTTCACAAATAACCGACTAATATAAAATGTATCAGTTCATCGAATCAACACTTGATCCGATGACCTGGCTATATCACATATACCCGGCCGATATCACATATCGCGAGAATAGAATACGGTATCTCATATCGTATTATTCTCGGTCCCGTACATATCACATATGTGCTCCTACTCCGTTTTGCCTGAGCCAGGAAACCTCTGTGTAGGACTCTAAAGAATCGTGAATACGCCGGCAGTAAGTGATGATCATATCAAACACCCACTTGCTGCAAGCGGTCAGTTAAACGTAACAGCCACCCAGGTATTGAGCGATTAGAAGATCAACAAGCAAGCTTGTACATTCTCCTGCGAATCCAATCAGTAACACTCCCGTACAGTCCGGTCTCTTCGTCTGATATGTCCCATATCCAGTCTAGGATGGTAAACGTCAGACCCCAATAACCGATAAGTCGTGTCGATATGAGGTCCATAACAGTTCGAGAAACTACCGATAACTCTTACCAGTAAATCTCAGCAACCGTGGTCAGGAATTTCCAGTTATAGCCAATCGAACACAGCGCAACATCAACTCCCAATACCGGGAGAGACGAAACCCCTCCTATCGCTCATTGCCTCCATGTGATTCGGGACTGTACCCAAAAGACACCGTTTTGCACGCCCTCTTGGATGTGGTAAGGTGGAAATCAAAGCACAGTGAGAATCACACAAGACTCTATGACGATCTCGGATCTACAGATTAACATGTACCAGTGTCCCCAGAGAACTGCCATGTGACGTGAGGTATAATACCATCTGGGAGTTCTCGGCGAGTTCGTTCAGTATACCCAGTCTCCACTGAGCACCCGTATACTATCTCTGACGTCAAACACCAATGGATATGGGATCATCCATCGCCCATCTACATGGGTCGAGAAGCATACGCTAGTCTACTCTGGTATATCAATGCCCTGTCTCGATACACCTACAACTAAGAACATTTGAAGGATGTACTTAGCGACTACACTGTCCCCACTAGTATGATCTGCATCATAGTCCTGGTAGTCAAGTACTCATCCTAAGGGCTTTATCAACATGTAACATAAAGACGATCAGAGTACATGTTAAGATAAATAGCAACCAGATAGCATACTATCATGTTGAGCAAGAAAGTCCTCCATATATATGTCCAAGCATCCACTACAATATACATCGCATGTACTGTAATGGCCTCTAGGGCATACATATCACTAACAATCTCCCACTTGCACTAGGGCCATCTGTCGTGGTATCGCATATCCAACAATCAGCTGTGGTTGAAGTATCTCATACTCAACCATCCCATAAAAGTCTCTACTGGGAAATAGGCCTTTGTGAGTGGATCCGCGTTGTTGTCCTCTGTATCTACTCTCCTATCCTCGATCTTCCTGGAGATCAACCATCTCCATGATCAGGTGATACTGCCTAAGAATATGTCTGGATCTCTGATGGGACGGGGGTTCCTAGGCATAAGCCGCAACTCCATTGTTACACAACGGTAGGAACGAAGTTCATCTCATGAACTAATATATATCCAGACTGCCTCTTTGGTAGCATCTTTGGTAACGACGTATCTTGCCTTTAATCATCTAGAATGCCACGGTATCTAGCTTGGAACTCTTCCAACATACCGTCCCTCCACTGAGGGCAAAGACAATTGCCTGTGACTGACATTCAGTCATCCATATCATCCTGGAACCTTTCCAGTGATTCTCTCCAGGATCTATTGATACCATCTTACTACAGCTAGTGAGATTCCTAACATCCACTTAGATCTATCTCATAGATCCAAAACCAGGATTTAGGAGGTATCACCTTGATCCTATATGGAGAATCCTTATGATAAGAGGAGATTGACCGAGCGTAGAATAGGAAACTCCTTCCCTATCAAGAGTATATCTTCCACGTACCATACGAAGAATGCCACCATACTCCCTACTACCTTTTTGTATATACTAGGTTCATCTACCATTTTGATGAAGTCAAACTCTTTGAGTACCACATCAAAACAGACGTTCCAACTCTGCGATGCCTGATTTATCCCATAAAAAACTTCCACATGTTTCCGCTGCTCCCACTGTCTATGAAGCCCTCTGGTTGTGTGCTTATAGACGCTCTCTTCTAAATCACTATTTAGAAAAACAGTCATGACACCCAACCACCAGATATCGTAGTCATGGTGTGTAGCAGTGAAAAGTAGGATCTGGATAGACTTAAGCATAGTTTTGAAAGTCTCAACATTTCCATGTGCACCTAGTAATCTTCTCAAGATATACTTGCTCCTGATGTGGATTTAACCCTTCAGATAAAGCAATCAAAGTCCATACTTTGTTGGTGTATATGGATTCCATCTCAGATCGCAAAGCATCCAGCCATTCTTACAAAGTCCCCACTCCTGATGGCCTGCTCGAAACTAGTTGGGTCATCATCTCATGATGCAATCCTCGCTCCCACTATCATAGAGAAACCGAAGTATTTCTTAGGTGGGTGAGGAACTCTACCAGATCGACGAAGAGGCTTAGGTTCGTCGGGAGCTATTGAATCCTCCAGTTCTACCAAATCATCAGCTGCAGTTTGTATAGCTGGAACACCTTCCAGTTCTACCTCATGACCACTAATTTCTTCACAAGAAATCCCTTTTTTTCTCAAAAAGGCGGCATGCCGAGTAATAAAGTCCTTTTGTTCTTCGGTTCGGTAGAAGATATTCCCTTGCGAATGCTTGGGATATCCAACAAACTTCCACAGAACTGACATTGTCTCGAGCTTGTCCGGATCATGTTTTTAGACATGGTCCGGATAACCAAATCTTAACATCCTTAAGAGATGGGCTCTTCCCATACCATATCACATATGGAGTGGTAGGCACCTGATTTGATTGGAACCCTATTCAATAGGTATGCAGCTTCACAAGTGCATAACACCCAAAAGGAAATAGGCAACTCAATAGTACTCATCATAGAGCACACCATATCATATAGGGTGCGATTGCTCCGCCCTGATGCACCAGCGTGCTGTGGTGTATACGGAGGAGTAATGCTGAGAGAGAATCTCATTCTCCTTTAGAATAGTCCAGGATCTCCGTGCTCAAGTCTTCTCCTCCCTGATCTCATCAAAGGACATAATACTTATACCCATTATGGTTCTCTACTTCTAACTTATATTCATTGAATTTCTCAAAAGGTTTAGACTTGTGTTTCAACAGGAACATATGTCTGAATCTTGATAGATCATCAGTGAATGTAATGAAGTACAAAGAACCGGTCCTGGTATGTGTAGACTGGGGACCTTACATACATCATCATGTATCAATCCCAAAAGTTCACTAACTCTTTCTCTGTTTCCAATAAACAGAGCTGTGGTCATTTTATCTTTATGACATGACTGGCAAGTTTCACAAGATGTAAATTCAAACAGATTTAAATATGCATCTTTATGTAACTTCAGTTAGTCGGGTCGCATTGATATGACCTAGTCTACAATACCATAAGAAGAATTTGTTCATTTCTGAACTATTCCCCTTGTGTGTGTTCTGTACGTTAAGAATTGTGGTTTTATTTAGAACGTCTATGCTTTTAGATAACGTGCCTGAACCGATCAACTCTTGATATAGGAAATGTTCAAAACATTATCCAACAATACAAAATTATATCCTTCTTTACTGATAAAGAGACTGATATGATGTTGTATATCAGGTTCGGTATCTAATAACATTCGTTCAGAATCAATGTATTTGGTAATATAGGGTGATAGCTGCCAACATACATGGCTGCAACACTTGCATCATTTTTAACTCTTAAAACATATCACCCTTTCTCAGATTTCTACCTTTCAGTGGCCCATGTAATTATATTACATATATGGGATCCTGATCCGGTATCTCATACCCAGGACGTTAAGGATACTGAGAAACGGTTCTCTGTAATGAACACACCCGAAGAAGATGCATCAATATGTACTTTCTTCGTTTGGGTGGCACGGTAATCCTGGTGATCCCCAATTTCCTGCTCTGTCTTATAACAATTATAAGTTGGAACGGGACCAACGATCCCTAGCACAGTATAACAACCGGGTTCGTTCAATACATCCGTATTATTATCTTGATTAAGGCGTGACATGGTCGCTACCTGGAGAGAGAGAAGAAAACACTCAGCGTATGCTCTTGCAAGATTAGATTGGTTATTAATATATCTAATCAGGATGGCTCCCACTGTTTTAGTCAAATCTTCCTTCAAACTCTAAAAGGAAAGACTAGCCGGAATTAATTACACCCTACAGTTTCGCCAATCTTTCAGCCAGGCCAGTGCCGGTACTTTGAGGGAGGTTCCCCGTGCTTTCGCATGGACCTAATTAAAATAAACCTCGTTATCCCAGGGGCATAACCCCGTTAACACCTTTCTAGACACCTACTCGATCGGCTAATTGTAATGTGTAAAACTTTCTTAGGAGTAACTCTTACTCGCAGTGGGTATCGGGATCCAACTATCTCATAGGAAGTACGCAATCTCATTGCAAATTTCAACACTTGAAATTCCCGATATTATTTTACCCCTAGCGTGCTATGACCTTGACGCATGCCAAATAACCCATAGTCCGCTAGTCAAGTTCCACCCGTGCATTTCCTGATTAAATTAAACCCACGCGTACGACCCTTGATGCATACCAAACAACGACGTATGAATATCCTAATCCAATCACATCGTATGCAAGCAGATAAGCACTAGTTAGCTGCCGTACACTACGCCTTGACGCATGCCAAACTACCGCTGCACAAATACTAAGTAGTACTTATCTGAGATGACGGAGGGCTACGACAGGTTTTTAAGAAAACCTTTTGTGTAATGAACTTGATATCGTTGTAGAATCGAGTGATTTTAAAAGGAGTATTTTTTAGGCCTTTTCTAGTTTCGCTAAAGAGGTCACTCCCGTTGAAGGGATCGTAGGCTCTTTCCTTATCGTATAAGATGCAGGATATTTCACAAATACCACTATGCAAAGCAAACACTATATAAGCAATCAAAAGACAAACCGAGTGTGTAGCATCTGCTAGTTTCGCTAAAGAGGTCACTCCCGGTGAAGGAATCTCGGCTCTTTCCTTATCGAATAAGGTGTTGGATATTCTACAAGGAATACCGCTATGCAAAGCAAGAACTAGAGCTACCAGTTTTTAAACAAGTTTCTACAATATCTTTAGGTTTCTTTTTCTTTCATTAATCTCATTAATGAAGTCCCATTTTATTATGCTTCATAAGAAACACATTTGAAACGAAATCAACAATATATAATATATATCTCGTATATATAATATAAACATTCGTTTCAGGCAGTAATATGATCTCATCACAGAACATTGCAGCAGAAGAACATATATAAAATATTGGATATACTAGGAGGTCCGTGTTTTATTGCGAGCCTGTATAAAACACGGATTCCACGGTCGTGATGAATAGCCAATCCCACACCCCTAGACCCCTATGAGAGCGGCAAGCAACCCTGCCAATTCTAGAGTTAGGAGACCCGGTCTCGACTCCTCGAGATAGTCTCCCACTGGACCCTAGAACCCGGTTACTTGTGCTCCCCGCCTTGGCTCTATCCTAATGCGGAAAAGTAAATAATATACAATGGTAACATCATCCTCAGCCCAGAAGTGCCCCAATAAAAGAATATTACATACAATGAATTTTACATGAATGAAAATGAAAAACTCTCATCTCACATAAAACCCCCGGCTATTCAAAACATGACGATCCAATATAACATATCACAGCAACACATAACATCACATGTCATCAACGTAAGTAAATGTGTGTATCCCAATTGTCGTTGATATATAGCAACGAAACCGGCGATACACTACATATTACACTTACGGTCACAGAAAAGAAAGTGTAAAACTACAACATTTGGAATCTACAATCACTTTAGATATCTTAAATCTGAAATATCACATACTTCGCATTTCATGCCTAATTATATGAATTCCACATATTGTATCACATTCCAGATAAATAGACAATGTTAAACTTTCCGATCGAATAAACAAACACCCAAGATTTCCCAAATAGCTCAACACTTGAGCGGAGTTCAAAAAATCCCAGAACATGTCACAGCCGCTATGAACCAGCCGTAGAAGGGTCAAACCAACGCCTCACATGTGGCAACGCTAAACTACCACAAACCATATGGTTCAGTAGCGGTTTTGACGGTCACATAAACGAGTTAAGGTTACGTTCTTCTAAAGGGTCCACATATTCGCTTGAAAGATTTTCTGAAAGTTTTAAACTCAGGAAAAATCCAACACTTGAAAGTTTTCCGACAAGGGAAAAAGTGAGTTATTGATATCCGTTCGAACTTTTTAACACGTTCTAAATTACCCAGAAAAACATAAACGAATTTAAACTTTCCGATCGAATCAACGAGTTCCCAATATTTCCCAGAAAGCTCAACACCTGAGTAGAATTAAAAATTCCCAGAAGTATGAAAAAGTACCCAAGAATAAACCCCTGAAGTATTAGCCCCTAACTCCCAAAGTTGGTCGCGAAACCGCCGCCAAACGCATCGTTTGGCCGCGGTTCCGCGGTCCCTTGAGTGAGTTATAGCTTCGTATTTCACAGTAATTCTTAGAATTCCCTGTATGATTTTTTGAGTATTTTTAATATGAAAAATTTCAACTTTTGAAAATTTTTCCAGAAAGTGGGATTTATCGGGGTTTCGGAGTTCGATCGGACTTTAAACTTCGTCTACACAACGCATAATGCTCTAACCTGTCTCTGATACCACTATAGGGTTAGCTTAGCACCTTAGTAAGGTTTTGGCAAGCATCAATCATGCTATTTTAAAATTTTAGGGATGCTAAACAAACCCTAACCAAGATCTTAACTAGAGAATTAGGGTTAACAATACATGTAAACAACTCTACATCTAAGAGAAAGGGATTACAACCTTTGTAATCCGTTCCTTCGCTTCATAAGCTCCGTGTTAAGGTCCCTTCACTGCGATCATCAAGTACCCGGACTCTTGAGAGGCTCCATGAAGAGAAAGATGCATGCGTGCTTCCAATCTTCAACAACTAAGATGATCTACCTTGAAGAATCTCAAACCCAAGCTCTTACATCACTAATCAAGTATTATAAAAGCAAACACCCTAATCTAAGTGGTTATAATAGATGAGGATGATGAAGTAGGAATTTAGCTCTCTTTTTTTTTCAATTTCTCACTTTATTTCATCACAACAAAAAAAGCTAGAAAGCTTTTTCAAGAAGAAGAAGAAGAAGAAATCCTTTTGTGATGAATAATGAAATTATTGTTGTGGTTACAATTGCAACCATGAGTTAAGAATGAGAGCCTTAACTCATGTAAAGAATTAACTAGAGTTAAGGGATTGGGTTGGGATAAATAATATCTACACAAAATATCAAAGGATGAAGACAAAAGGAAAGCTTCATGAAGCTTCATGAAAGCTTCATCCAAAAGCTAACCCAAAATCTAACCCAAATCCAAACCCTAACTTAGTTTAAATTCAACAACTATGTTGCATTTGTAACCCTAATATGTTACAATATTATATATCACATATACAATATATTTTGTAACAACAAGAAATAATACAATTAACATATATCGCATATACATCAATGTATTATCCAAGTGAGAAAAAGAATCTTTAAGTGAGCTTATATTAGTTAATGCAATGTAATATATCATATATATAATTATACATTAAATTATCGAATCAACACTTGATCCGATAATCCGGCTATTTCACAAATAACCGACTAATATAAAATGTATCAGTTCATCGAATCAACACTTGATCCGATGACCCGGCTATATCACATATACCCGGCCGATATCACATATCGCAAGAATAGAATACGGTATCTCATATCGTATTATTCTCAGTCCCGCACATATCACATATGTGCTCCTACTCCGTTTTGCCTGAGCCAGGAAACCTCTGTGTAGGACTCTAAAGAATCGTCAATACGCCGGAAGTAGGTGATGATCATATCAAACACCCACAAGCTGCAAGCGGTTAGCTAAACGTAACAGCCACCCAGGTATTGAGCGATCAGAAGATCAACAAGCAAGCTTGTACATTCTCCTGCGAATCCAATCAGTAACACTCCCGTACAGTCCGGTCTCTTCGTCTGATATGTCCCATATCCAGTCTAGGGTGGTAAACGTCAGACCCCAATAACCGATAAGTCGTGTCGATATGAGGTCCATAACAGTTCGAGAAACTACCGATAACTCTTACCAGTAAATCTCAGCAATCCTGGCCAGGGATTTCCAATTATAGCCAATCGTAAACAGCCCAATACCGGGAGAGACAAAATCCCTCCTATCGCTCATTGCCTCCATGTGATTTGGGACTGTACCCAAAAGCCACCGTTTTGCACGCCCTCTTGGACGTGGTAAGGTAGAAATCAAAGCACAGTGGGAATCACACAAGACTCTATGACGATCTCGGGTCTACAGACTAACCTGTACCAGTGTCACCAGAGAACTGCCATCTGACGTGAGGTATAATACCATCTGGGAGTTCTCGGCGAGTTCGTTCAGTGTACCCAGTCTCCACTGAGCACCCGTATACTATCTCTTACGTCAAACACCAATGGATATGGGATCATCCATCGCCCATCTACATGGGTCAAGAAGCATACGCTAGTCTACTCTGGTATATCGATGCCCTGTCTCGATACACCTACGACTAAGAATATTTGAAGGATGTACTTAGCGACTACATTGTCCCCACTAGTATGATCTGCATCATAGTCCTGGTTGTCAAGTACTCATCCTAAGGGCTTTATCAACATGTAACATAGAGACAATCAGAGTACATGTCAAGATAAATAGCAACCAGATAGCATACTATCATGTTGAGCAAGAAAGTCCGCCATATATATGTCCAAGCATCCACTACAATATACATCGCATATACTGTAATGGCCTCTAGGGCATACATATCACTAACAGAGGAATCTCCAACTCAACCTAGCTCTTCACTAATTAGGAATTAGTAAGCAAAAACCTAAAATAAATGGTTAATCTAGTGTAGATTGATGAAGTAGGATTTTTGCTCACTTTAGAATTATTTTTCTCACTAAATTTCTTCACCTCTTGAAAACCTAGAGAGCTTTCTTTTGATGAAGGAGAAGATCAAGTGGAGAATGGAATCAATGAGAATGGCAACCATGGGTGAGATAATATCTCATATTACCCATGTAGAGACTTAACCATGGCTATAGATAAAGGTTAGGTTAATAAATATCTTAAGTAAAACAAAATTGGTAGACTTAGTCAATGGTTCTACATGCTTCTAAAAGCATCTTGAGCCATGAAAATTTTCCACTAATTTTGTATTTATCGTAAATAATTAATAACCTTTAATTATCCACGTCATGATGTAAGTCTCATACACCCATGTGCAATGTATCATCAAGCATGACACAAAGATAAAAAAAATAATATATCACATATATATTAAGCGTAAAAAGTGAGAAAAAGAAATTCTTAAGTGAGCTAATATTAGTTAATGTATATTAATATATCAAATATATAATTATACATTAAATTATTAAATCAACACTTGATTTAATAATCCGGCTATATCACATATAACCGACTAATATCAATTGCATCATCTTATCGAATCAACACTTGATTCGATAACCCGGCTATATCACATATAACCGACCGATAACATAAATCGCGGGATTAGAATACGGTATCACATATGTGTATCAATTTCGGTCCCTCACATATCACATATGTGCTCCTACTTCGTTTCTCCTGGGCCAGAAAACCTCTGTGTAGGACTCTAAAGACTCATCAATACGCCGGCAGTAGGTGATGATCATATCAGTCACCCACAAGCCATCAGCGGTACTAGCTGCACGTAACGGCTACCCGGGTATTGAGCGATCAAAAGATCAACAAGCATGCCTGCTCACACTCCTATGAATCCAATAAGTAACACTACCGTACAGTCCGGTCTCTTCATCTGATATGTCGCATATCTAGTCTAGGGGTGGTAAACGTCAGACCCCAGTAACTTGATAAGTCATGCCGATGTGGGGCTCATAATGGATCGAGAAACTACTGATAACACTTACCAGTAAATCTCCGTATCAGCCATGGCCAGGGACTTCCTGTTACAGCCAATCGAGCACAGTGCAACATCAACCCCCAATAACGGGAGAGACGAATCCCCTCTTATCGACCATTGCCTCCATGTGACTCGGGACTGTACCCAAAAACCACCGTTTTGCATGCTCTCTTGAACGTGGTAAGGTAGAAATCAAAGCACAGTGGGAATCACACAAGACTCTATGATGATCTCGGGTTTACAGACTAACTTGTACTAGTGTCACCAAAGAACTGCTATCTGACGTCAGGTATAATACTATCTAGGAGTTCTCGGAGAGTCCTATTCAATGTACCCAGTCTCTACTGAGCACCTGTATACTATCTTTGATGTCAAACACCAATGGATAGTGGATCATCCATCGCCCATCATATGGGTTAAGAAGCGTATATGCTAGTCTACTCTGGAATATCGATGCCCTGTCTCGATACACCCTCAACTAGGAACAATTAAAAGATGAACTTATGGACTACCCAGGCCCTACTAGTATGATCTCCATCATAGTCCTGGTAGTCAAGTACACATTCTAAGGGCTTTATCAACATGTGAGAGAAAGACAGTATCAAAATACAAGTCTACATGTTAAGATAAAGAGCAACCAGATAGCATACTATCATGTCGAGCAAGAAAGTCCTCTCTATATATGTCCAAGCATCCACTATAATATATAATAATGGCATCTAGGGCATACATACAACTAACACTTTTCTCTTTAGAATTCACCACATGGACTGTGTGAACTATCATGCCCCCAAGCTTATGGCATTTGGAATCTTGACCCTTAGAGTTTGCCTCGGGCGTATGGACTTTATTGGGCCTCTCTTTTTTATGAGAAGCCGCTTTGGTTTTAAGAGGAACAATCAGAACAAGAACCGTCTTAAGATGAGTCCCCTTGTGTTTAGAAGAGGAGTTGTCAAAGTTTGGCTAATGCTTAGAGGAGGAGCCATGGATGACGACTGAGTACTTCGCTTGCTTCCACGCCTTATACATAAATGAGGAAAGTTCTTTTAAGGAGCGAATTGGTTTCTACTTTTGTTGGATCTACACGATCTGCGGAGATTTCTTTATTACTGCGGTGGGGGAATTTTGCCTGACCCTTCACAGCAGCTCGAACCTGTTCCCGGTTAGAACAACGGCATTCTCTATCGGAGTTGAAGAAAGTGGAGTCAACACAAACGAAGAACTGTCCCAACTTGTTTTATTTGATGCCTATATTGACGTCGATCATGTCTTTCGACCGGAGTTTCTTCAATCTCAGGAATTTGCTGGCTTGCCCCCTGTTTTCCTTGAGAGCATGAATATTATGCTCCCTGTATTGACCTTGGTCTTAGGCAGGAGCCAGTCGCATGAATACCAATGCTGTCGGCAAGGCTGAAACTAATGGAGCCAGCCTGTGGAAGACAGACTTCTTCTGGGCTTCCTTCTTCGGCGTTGAGGTACCGAGGGTAGGAGGTGGGGGTATCGACTCAAAGATAAGCCCATTGATTTCTGGAAGAGCCGGACTGCAGAGATTTAAGGCTGCAAGTGGCCCATACTTAACTCCACCAGATGTGACAGAGCCTGAGTTGCGGTGAGTGGAAGCAAACGCCATTCTGCTTAGAGACGAAACGCCGGTTTCAATATCTCATCCCCCAAGGGCAAATACAAACATATATATATACCGCGATTATTTGACCACGGAAAAAAACGACACAAAATGTGGAGTGGAAAGAGGAAAAGGTCCCACCGGGCATGCCAGAATTTGTTTACCACCGAAAACTGGACTGCGATACGGAGGACGTCTAGCTTGAATTTGGGGGCAGATGCTATTTGGACATATCCATCCACTTCTCCGAAAATACCAAGTTGATTTATGGCACCGTATATCGGAGGTTTAGATAGATGCAACCGATTTAGCAGACTTCATCAGATTCCCCGTCATTTGTGAGGGTTTTTTTTTATTGTGGAGACGCTCTTCCCTGCATGCGCAAGCCCCTGCAATTAATTACGTTATCACAGCACGATAACAACTTTCTCCTGCTCCAGTATTTCACTTCGTATCGTGTTATATTTTGTTTATTATGATTGTTCGTGGATTGTATACAGAAACTAATTTATGTCGTCGCCCATAAGGCGCGGATTAATATAAATCTGTACATATATTTTCATGATTTGGGTCAAGCATTTGCTTAACAGGGTCCATGTTGGTAGCTTGGTTTGCCAACGGGAACGAACTTAGGACGCATTTCTCACATTTGTGAGGTCCATCCGTTCACGGGTGTTAGTGTATATGCCCTAGAGGCCATTATTGTATCATACTAGATTGTATATTACTTAATAGAAGCTTGGGATATTCGCAGTAATATTGACAGTCTTGCTCAAAATGGTAGTACGCTACTTGGTATGTATCTATCTTAATATGTGTATATGTTTCTTTTAACGTATCACTAATACATATTGATAGAGCCCTAGGGATCTTTGCTTGACTACCAGCGTTGTGATGGCAGTCACACTAGTGGGGGTTGGGTAGTCTACAAGCACATCCTTATACAGGTCTCTGCTCATAGGATTATCGAGACAGGGCAATGATACTCCAGAGTAGACTAGTGTATACGCTTCTCATACCAACAGGGGAGATGGTCTGTCCCACAGCCATTAGTACGTCGTACTGGAGATAGTATGCAGGTGCTCGTTAGATTACAAGTACACTGGACAGGACTCGTCGAGAACTGTTGGTTGGTATTATACCCGTCGTCAGTTAGCAGTTCCCAGGTGACATGAGTACATCTTAGTCCGTTGACTTGACACTGCTGCTTCGCCTCAAGTGTGTTCCCACTGTTCTTAGATTGCTACCCTACTATGGCTCTATTGATTCGTGCAAACAGGTAGCAGTTGGGTGCAGTCCCGAAGCACTTGGAGGCAGTAGCGGTTAGATAGGATTCGTCTCTCCCGGCATTGGGGGTTGATGTCGCGCTGTATTCGGAACTCCATTACGCAAAGTCCCTGGCCAGGGCAAGAGAGATTTGCTGGTAGGTGCTCCAGTAGTTTCTCATTGTGTTTTGGACTGTACTCCGACATGAATTATACCGCTATTAGGGGTCTGACGCTTGCCGCCCCCTAGGCCCGATATGCGACACTCTTAGACGAACAGACCGGACTGTAGGGAGATTGCCACAGACATGCTAAGTAGGAGTTCGGATGGGTTTCCTCATCGGCCTTCTTATCGACATCTACCTGGGGACCGTTACGTACAGCTAGTACCGCTTGCGGCATGTGGTTAAACCTACTGCCAGCGTAATGTCGAGTCTTTAGAGTCCCACACAGAGGGTTTCCCTGCTTCGGACAAAATGATATAGAGGTCGTATGGTTTTACGACAGGGTTCGAGCATATACGTGTACTTATGCACGTATGATATTCGGACAGAATATACTAGTGGGCTTTGGTTTAAGCCGGATCCTATTATTAGATTATTGGATTTGTTTAGTGTCAGGATATCCGTGTTTTTCGTAAATACGGATGGGATGGGCATTCTCGTAATTTTTCGGGAAGCTTCTAGAAGGAGATAACTCATTAAGCTTTTTATCTTTTGATTTAAACTTAAATGAGGTAGAGGAGATGAGGTGTTGTTTTCATTAAATGAACCATGACTCGTGTTAATGACTCATCATATGAATTTAATGAAGCATGCTTGATATTTTGCTAGATATTTTTAGTGAGATATTTTCATGCTTCATAATATTCACAAATGAGAAATGGTTCATATCATTATCATAAACACTTTCTCTCTCCTCAAGCTCTCTCTTCTTCATCTTAACCCTAATTGTCTCGTGAGTTCAGAATCTTAGGGTTAGTGAGGCTAACAAATCATTAATCACACTCTATATTATCTAGGTCACTTAGATTAGCACTCTAAACCACTTAGTTTCCTCATCTTAGAGGTTAAAGCTCATAGTAGGTACTCTCGGGTGGATCTTCTTCAACTTGAGGAGGCCGACGAGGAGGAGGAAAATAAGAACAAGAAGGACTAGTATCTTGAGGTATAATCATCTTACATAGTAGTTACAACTCCTTGTTTGATTGTTAGTTAGGGTTTAACAAAGATCCTTATGCATAGTCGATGTTACCTTAATTAAAAATGATCGATTTTACCTATTCCGCCTTCCCGCATCATGTGGGGTGTGTAACGTCGACTTACAGTGGTATCAGAGCCTAGATAAACCATAACTAACATGTTAGCAAAGTCTTTAGAAATTCGATCACGGTTTGATCCCGAAAACACGACTTTTCTTGAACTTTCTATCGTTTTTAAATTCTGGTCTAAAATTTTTTTCTAAGACCATAAAAATACGAGCAGGGTTTTTGCAGATCACTGAAGAAATTTGGGCGGCTAAATCAATGAGAAGACCACGGAACCGCGGCCGAACCAAGAGTTCTGCCGCCGATCCGCGGCCGAGTCGACTCCGAGTTAGTCCAAATTTCCTCTGGTGATCTACTGTGTTGTGTTGTGTTTTCTGGGATATTTTGTTTCTGCTCAGGCTTTTTGTGTACAGTGGAGTACTTGGAGTAGAATTAAATTTAGTTATTGATCGAAATTCTAAGAACTTTGGCTAATCGGTTTATATCTGTGTTGTGATTAATGTGTTCGTAAACTTCCGCTAATTGCTATATATCGGTTAGTTGGGGGTTGCACATTTCTGTGATGGTTATATTGGTTTGTGTATATGGACTTGTTGGATTGTCGTGAATGAATAGCCGGGGATGTGGGACGAGAGTTTCTTTCATTCAAATGTAAATTGTAAATTGTTATAATGTTATTTTTGCGGGGCACATCCGGGTTGAAGTTGTAGCCACCGTTGTATTATTTCATGTCTGTTTATTTCTCCTAGGATAGACCCAAGGGGGGTGCACAAACTACCGGGTACTTTGAAGTGCCAAGTAGCCTACTCACGTTGTTGAGGGAGACTGCTTCACTTCCGGTATTTGGCGGGTAGTTTGCCGCACCCGTAGGGGTTTGGGGTGAAGTTGTCTATTCATCACGACCGTGGAATCCGTCTTTCTTTACAGGCTTAAACGAAATGCGAAATTCCTAGTATATCCAATATGTTCATCTGTGATCTGGAAAGCTTATTATTGCGTCTGACGAATGTACATATCTATATACTATATCTAGTAGGCGTTGCTTATATTTTGCATCCGCACTAGCCCATCCCCCGCTCTGTCGTTAGTTATGTAACCTAACGGGTGATGACGGGACCCAGTGGCGAATGCGGATGGCATAAGCGGACGTTATATTTTCGTTGTTTTCTGCAATGGTAGGATAATTGATGGGACTACATTATATTAATGCAAAGTAAACAAACCAAAGCTGAATCATTGGAACAATTTTAAAACCACTCGGTTTTTCAAAACCAGTAAAACTTTTAAAATGCGGAGCTTAAACCACTCTTTTTAAAAGCTATCAGGTTCCTTCGATCACATTAAGTTCACTACATTCACGGTTTCGCCAAAACCATCCGTAGCCCTCCGTCATTTCATTTGGATATTCAGTAGTATTCAAGCTATGTATTTTGACCTTCGCCAAGACATAGTGATTGGTAGCTGTTGAATATTTACCTGTAGCATAGATAGATGCGTTGTTTTGGGACAGTCGTACTGCTATTTTGGCCTTCGTCAAGGGTATGTGCGGGTAGGTTCAAATTAATCTGGATAATAACGGATAGAACTTGACATGTGACTTATGATATGTTGTCCTTCGTCAAGGTCATAAGAGCATGGGGCAAAAATCCACATCGGGGGTTTCTAAAGAAACTGAAACTTGCTAGTGTTGCATACCATTTGGAGTGTGATAATTTTGGTAGGATTCCCTCAACTTTATCACACGATAATATTTGGATCCCGATCCTACTGTGAGTATATGCTACTCCTCGAGAGATTTTTTTCACTTAACGATCAATACTATAATCCAAGTTGGTGTCAAGAAAGGTGTTGGTGGGGCTACGCCCCCAGGGAAAAGAGGTTATTTAATTAAGGAACTTCGCGAAAGCATCGTAAAACCTCCCTCGAAGTACCGACACTGGCCTGGCTGAACGGTTAAGTAAGTATTGTATGGTAAGATCAATCCTAACTAATTCTTCTTTTAGGGTTTGAGGAAGGATTCGAGAAACAGTGGGAACCATCCTGTTTAGATAAACTAAAAACCATTCTAAACTTGCAAGAGCATCATGCTAAAGTGTTTCTTCTCTCTCTCCTAATTGCAGCGACCATGACATGACGGGCCTTCAGTTATTATTAGATAAAAATATTTTGACAGGGCCAAACTATAAAGATTGGTTCAGGAATGTCAAGATGGCAAGCACTTATGAAAAGTTGGGCTATGTCCTTACTACAAAAGCCCCTGCCGTCCTAGGTCCAGAATCCAGCGTCGCGGATAAGGAAATCCGCAAGACCTAGGAGATTGACTGCGCGAAGGCCAAATGCATCGTGCTTGCCTCTATGGACAATGAACATCAGAGGAGGCATGAAAATATGGATCTTGAATCCATATTTCTCCACACCAAGGAACTGTATGGAGAGCAATCTTGTATCGCCAGATACAAGACCTCGAAGAAGCTATTTCAGTCGAGGTTGTCCGTCGGATCATCTGTAGCGGAACACGTCCTTAAGATGATTGGCTACATTTAGGAGCTCGCGGATCTTGGGACCACGTTAGAGAACGAGCTGTATACAAACTTGATTCTCCAGTTCCTTCCTTCCACCTATGCCCAGTTTATCTTGAATTTCAATATTCAAGGTAAAGAAGTTAAACTTCCAGAACTCCTCAACATGTTGAGGAGTGCAGATGGCACCCTGCAGAAAACAAGGGAAACACACGCTCTGTTTGTTGGTGGTGCTTTCTCTTCTAGGTCCAAGGCGAAAGCTAAAAGAAAGAAGAAGAAGGCCCCTACCAAACCGATAGGCGGTGTTAGTAAGGTGGAAGCCAAGGGAAAGGCAAGAGTGGCAGGGCCGATAGTATGAAAGGAAGAATACTTCTATTGTCATAGAAAGGGCCATTGGAAGAAATATTGCAAGACTTGGAACACCAAGAACCAGGACCCGAGGCAAGTTGTGGCTTCGGTTTCAGGTGTGTTTGTAATTGAAAATTGTCTATCAATCAACTCTATTTCCTGGGTATTGGATACCTGATCAGGATCTCATATATGCAATTCTTTGTAGGCACTGAGAAGCCATAGAGTTCTGAAAACCGGTGATATGACCCTCAGGGTTGCTAACGGAGCGAGCGTGGATGCTGTGTCCGTAGGGGAATACCACCTTGGATTGACGAGTGGACATATTTTGGTTTTGCGCAACTGTATTTGTGTACCTAGTTTGACTTGTAATATCATATCACTATCCTTGTTATCAAAAGAAGGTTATGATTTTACATTTGTAAGCAATATTGTAAACATCCACCTTAATCATGGTCTGATTGGGTCAGGTACTCTAAACAACGGTATATACGTATTAAACCAACTGCAAATTTTCAATGTCCAGAACACACTTAAATGAAAGTCTCCGGATACAAATCAGGCTTTCTTATGGCATTGTAGACTGGGTCACATCAATGAGACACGGTTAACCAAGTTACATAAAGAAGGATATTTGGATCCGTTCGAGTATCGATCTTATGTAACTTGTCAATCATGTCTCAAAGGAAAGATGACAAAGACTCCGTTCACTGGACACGGAGTTAGAGCAAGTGAGCTCTTAGGACTCATACACAGCGACGTGTGTGGTCTAATGTTTATACATGCAAGAAGTGGTTATTCATATTTCATTACTTTTACGGATGATTTCTCTAGGTATGGACATATTTTCTTGATGAAATATAAATCCGAGGCCTTAGAGAAATTCCGAGAATATAAGAATGAAATAGAAAAACAAACAGGCAAAAGTATCGAGACACTGAGATCTGATCGAGATGGTGAATACTTGAGTGCCGAGTTCCTGGATTACCTAAAAGAGAATGGAATTCTCTCTCAGCTTACTCCTCCATACATACCACAACACAACGGTGTATCGGAGAGACAGAACCGAACCCTATTAGATATGGTATGTTCCATGATGAGTAATGCTGAGTTACCGCGACCATTCTAGGGCTATGCACTAGAATCGGTTGCATATCTTTTGAACAAGGTTCCTACCAAGATTGTGCCTACCACACCATATCAGATGTGGAGTGGGAAGAAACCCAGTCTTCAGTTTTTGAAGATATGGGGATGTCCAGCTTTTGTTAAAAAGCAGCATGCGGACAAACTCGAGGCACGTTCAGTACTGTATAAGTTTGTGGGATACCCAAAGAACTCCAGGGGAGTATCTTTTCTATTAAGCAGAGGAACAAAAAGTTTTTTTCTCGTCATGCCCACTTTCTGGAACATCAGTTTTTAGAAAAAGAAATAAGTGGGAGCGCAATAGAACTGAAAGAAATTCCAGAACCACAATCTATTACTGAAAGCTTGATGGAACCAGAAGTTTCAAGAGAACAGGACATTCCCGCACCTCTCCGTAGGAGTAGTAGTTTGTCTCATCCGCCTGTGAGATACTACGGTTTTCTCATAGACGGGGATCAAGAGGATTGCATCATTGACAATAATGACCCTACTAGCTTCCAGCAAACCATTCAGAGCGGCGACTCGGTAAAATGGCTGGATGCAATGCAGACCGAAATGGAGTCCATGTATACCAACAAAGTATGGACTTTGGACATTGCTCCAGAAAGGGGTAAAACCCGTAGGCTGCAAATGGATCTTCAGAAAGAAGATTGGTGTAGATGGACAGGTTGAAACCTATAAGGCTAGACTTGTTGCAAAGGGTTTTCGTCAAAGATCTGGTTTGGACTATGACGAAACCTTTTCTCCAGTGGCTATGCTCAAATCCATTCAGATCCTTCTTGCCATTACTGCCTTCCACGATTATGAGATCTGGCAGATGGATGTAAAGACGGATTTTCTAAATAATAATTTAGAAGAGTGCGTCTATATGGATCAGCCAGAGGGTTTCATTCAGAGTGGGAGCAACGGTAAAGTGTGCAAGTTTCTTAAGTCCATTTATGGACTAAAGCAGGCATCGCGGAGTTGGAACTTCTGTTTTGATGAGACGGTCAAAGAATTTGACTTTATCAAAAATCTAGATGAGCCGTGTATTTATAGTAAGATTGTAGCACGAACTGTCGTATTCCCCGTCTTATACATGGATGACATTCTCTTGATAGGAAATGACATTTTTATGCTACAATCTGTCAAAGGATTCTAGTCATACAGGTTCTCCATGAAAGACCTGGGTGATGCCTCTTTCATTCTGGGGATCCAGATCTATCATGATAGATCTAAGAGGATGTTGGGACTTTCGCAGTCCAGGTACATCGGCACCATACTGAAAAGATTCAGTATGGAAGATTCTAAGCACGCTAATTTACTGGCTTGTCACGGAATCACCCTCTCCAAAGAGATGTCTCCCAAGACTGATTTGGAAAGGGATCGCATGTCTATTATACCATACACTTCTGCGGTAGGCTCTATAATGTATGCGATGTTATGTACCAGACCAGATGTTGCTTACGCACTAAGCATGGTAAGCCGGTATCAGCCAAACCCAGGGGAGAACCACTGGACAGCAGTAAAGAACATTCTTAAGTACCTGAGAAGGACTAAGGAAATGTTCTTGGTTTACGGCGGAAAGGACCTCCAGATCGAGGCCTTTACTGACTCCAGCTTCTAGAGTGACAAGGATGACTCCAAGTCCATGTCAGATTATGTCTTTACCCTCAATGGAGGGACGGTCTGTTGGAAGAGTTCCAAGCAGAACACCATTGCTGACTCGACGATAGAAGCAGGGTATATCGCAGCTTCTGATGCCGCAAAAGAAGCAGTCTGGATGAGGAAGTTCTTAACAGAACTTCAAGTAGTTTCGTCCATTGTTGATCCAATACCTCTGTATTGTGACAACAACGGGGCTATTGCTTTAGCGAAGGAACCAGGCCCTATCAGAAGTCCAGACTCATCTTGACGCGGTATCACCTAATCAGGGAGATCGTAGATCGCCGGGAGATCGAGTTCCGAAGAGTTGCTACAGAGGAAAACACTGCAAATCCATTCACAAAGGCCATCCCTCAGACGCAGCTCGAGAGGCTATTCGAGATGATAGGTCTGCGATACGCCAGCCCATGGGCCTAGTGCAAGTGGGAGATTGTTAGTGTATATGCCCTAGAGGCCATTATTGAATCATACTAGATTGTATATTACTTAATGGAAGCTTGGGATATTCACAGTAGTATTGACAGTTTTGCTCAAAACGGTAGTATGTTACTTGGTTTGTATCTATCTTAATATGTGTATATATTTCTTTTAACGTATCGCAAATATATATTGATAGAGCCCTAGGGATCTTTGCTTGACTACCAGCGTTGTGATGGTAGTCACACTAGTGGGGGTTGGTTAGTCTACAAGCACATCCTTATACAGGTCCCTGGTCGTAGGATTATCAAGATAGGGCATCGATACTCCAGAGTAGACTAGTGTATACGCTTCTCATCCCAGCAGGGGAGATAGTCTATCCCACAGCCATTAGTATGTCGTACTGGAGATAGTATGCAGGTGCTTGTTAGGTTACGAGTACACTGGACAAGACTCGTCGAGAACTGTTGGTTGGTATTATACCCATCGTTAGTTAGCAGTTCCCAGGTGACATGAGTACAGCTTAGTCCGTTGACTTGACACTGCTGCTTCGCCTCAAGTGTGTTCCCACTGTTCTTAGATTGCTACCCTACCACGGCTCTATTGATTCGTGCAAACAGGTAGCAGTTGGGTGCAGTCCCGAAGCACTTGGAGGCAGTAGCGGTTAGATAGGATTCATCTCTCCCGGCATTGGGGGTTGATGTCACGCTGTATTCAGAACTCCATTACACAAAGTCCCTGGCCAGGGCAAAAGAGATTTGCTGGTAGGTGCTCCAGTAGTTTCTCAGTGTGTTTTGGACTATACTCTGACACGACTTATAACGCCATTAGGGGTATGACGCTTACCGCCCCCCTAGGCCCGATATGCGACACTCTTAGACGAACAGACCGGACTGTACGGAGATTGCCACAGACAGGCTCAGTAGGAGTTCGGATGGGTTTCCTCATCGGCCTTCTTATTGATATCTACCTAGGGACCGTTACGTACTGCTAGTACCACTTGCTGTGGTTAAACCCACTGCCAGAGTAGTGTCGAGTCTTTAGAGTCCCACACAGAGGGTTTTCCTGCTTCGGGCGAAACGATATAGAGGTCGTATGGTTTTACGACAGGGTTCGAGCATATACGTGTACTTTTGCACGTATGATATTCGGACAGAATATACTAGTGGGCTTTGGTTTAAGCTGGATCCTAGTGTTAGATTATTGGATTTTTTTAGTCTCAGGATATCCGTGTTTTTCATAAATACGGAAGGGAGGGGCATTCTCGTAATTTTTCGGGAAGTTTCTAGAAGGAGATGACTCATTAAGCTTTTTATCTTTTGATTTAAACTTAAATGAGGTGGAGGAGATGAGGTATTGTTTTCATTAAATGAACCATGACTCATGTTAATGATTCATCATATGAATTTAATGAAGCATGCTTGATATTTTGCTAGATATTTTTAGTGAGATATTTTCATGCTTCATAATATTCACAAATGAGAAATGGTTCATATCATTATCACAAACACTTTCTCTCTCCTCAAGCTCTCTCTTCTTCATCTTAACCCTAATTGTCTCATGAGTTGAGAATCTTAGGGTTAGTGAGGCTAACAAATCCTTAATCACACTCTATATTATCTAGGTCACTTAGATTAGCACTCTAAGCCACTTAGTTGCCTCATCTTAGAGGTTAAGCTCATAGTAGGCACTCTCGGGTGGATCTTCTTCAACTTGAGGAGGCCGACGAGGAGGAGGACAACAAGAACAAGAAGGACTAGTATCTTGAGGTATAATCATCTTACATAGTAGTTACTACTCCTTGTTTGATTGTTAGTTAGGGTTTAGCAAAGATCCTTATGCATAGTCAATGTTACCTTGATTGAAAATGATCGTTTTTACCTATTCCGCCTCCCCGCATCATTTGGGGGGTGTAACGTCGACTTACAATGGGAAACTTGGGTTTGATCTATGGATCGTTAGTCATATATGAGACTAAGATCGACTTATGAACAAATGAGCATATGGGCTCAACTGATCATTGGATCATATATGAATAGCCCATGGATAATATGCGGTAGTCAGTATGGAGACAGTTCGTAGGACAAAATATATTAGTTTAAGGATATCACGGTCCATTATCTCCGTGTTTGGGGCGACGCGCTAGTTTAGGGACATTTCGGTCAAACATTCCCTTATTTGGGACGAAGGAAGAGAAGTTTTTGGTTGATGGGACCCGCCACCCCTCTAAAAATGTTTAGCAATTACAACAACATATATCAGAGGTGTGGAAAGATGTATCATTGAGCTAAATCCCATATTTGAGATAAAAGATCATGGCAGATTTAAGAATCGTTAGTCTTATATGAGACTAATATTAACTTAAAAGATATGGGATGAAGATCGTTAGTCGTATATGGGACTAAGATCAAAGAAGAAGATTAAATTTCTCACAGACTTAGCCAATTTGGGCTAAAATTGGGTTTCTATACCACCCAGAAGTGCTAAGCACTCAATCACGTAGCGCTCACGTGAGTATCACATGAAGCGCTATGTTTCTTGAGCGCTCACGTGTGTTTCACATGAGGCGCTGACTTTTTGAGCGCTCACGTGTGTTTCACGTGAGGCGTTTTCTTCATGGTTTCTTTTGAGTGCTCAAGTGCTTTTTACGTGAGCTAATGTTTTGGGTGCTCACATGCCTTTCACGTGAGGCGCTTTTGTTTGATTTTCACCTTAGCGTTTACGTGGATATCACGTGTGGCGCTAATTTCTTAGAGTTTTAATCTCTGTTGATGTTTTTAGAGAAATTAAAACTCTGTTAATAGTATTTTGATCATTAACGATCACCAAATACCACTATTTTGAGGATCTGAGATCTGGTTCTTTAAGAACTAAGTTTTTGATAATGAAGGAACTAGGTTCCTGGAGTATTATGGACTCAATCTTCTTCATGTTCTTTTCAACCTTGTTCTTCCCTGAATCTTTGATTCTTAAGAACAAAGTCTTCCAGATTAGAATTAAATTCTTGACTTTCGGAAGACTTATCTTGTAGATCTCAGATTTAGAGAAAGAACTAAGTTCCTTTAAAGGGTTAAACCTTTAGATATGATATGATAGGTAAAGAATATATTTTTATCTCTCTGCATTCTTTATCTAGGGTTTTGAGAAGGAAGGCGAATTTTCTTCTTTATTGAGAAATAAATTCTCTGTTATTTTGTGAAAGCATGTAGAGAACCTTCTGTATATATTTTTATAGAAGCATATGAGGGGTCTCCTCTCTCTAGATTTAATCTCTTTACTCCTATTTATAGGAGAAGAGAAAAATCAATCTGTTGGAGGAAATCTCTCCTTGAGAGATCATGATTGATTTCACAATCAATCAAATTAATCTTAAAGATCAACTGGTAAATTTTATTCACCGTTGGATTTTTAATTCAAAGGCTTTCTGTTTAGCAGAGAAGATTTCTTGTTTGTTTTAACAAGATTAGGAAAATATTTTCCTAACATAGAATTTTATTCTGTTTAACAGAAAAGATCTTTCTTATTTTAGAAAGATCAGGAAAATATTTCCCACATAGAATTTAATTCTATCATATGGTTTAATTGGTGATATTTTATCACCATTAGATTTTAAATCCAAAAATTCTCTGTTAGAGAAAAATCTTTCCCTATTAAAAAGTTCAGGGAAAATATTTTCCAAATAGTAATAGAATTAAATTCTATCATATGAGAGCGTTTTAAATTAGGTTGCTCATGTGCTATCACATGAGCGCTGCCATATACATATATGGCAGCGGCGCTCACGTACTTTGCATGTGAGCTCTGCCAAAAGAATGCAGAAAGAGAACTCATGTGTTTAACGCATGGGTGGTCACATGTTTAACGCGTGGGGGCTATCATAGGATTTAATTCTATCTAAAGTCGGGACTCACATGCTTTGCATGTGAGTGCTCACGTGTTTAACACGTGGGCGCTGCTATAGAATTTAATCCTAACTACAGCAGGTACTCGCTTGCTTTGCACTTGAGTGCTCACGTGCTTTGCATATGGGAGCTGTCATACGATTTCTATCTGAAGCCGCTACTCACATGCTTTATATGTAAGTGATCAGGTGTTTAACATGTAGAGGCTACCATCTAATTTTATAAAGGGAATAGCGAGCTTCGAGCCAAAAAAAATTTGGCGGGAACATTTGTGTGAGAGAAAATCAACGTTTGAATTAAAATGAATTAAAGTATTTTTTTGTAAAGAAATAATATTTGAAAATCGGACAGCACCTCCTTCGTAAATTTTGAATAAAATTCATGTACAAGGATAGTAAAATAATAGCATCCGCAGATGGAGCTAACTCAACGCCCAAATGGCGGAGACACAATCCACGTAAAATATATGACGCCCAAACGGCGAAGAACAATAAGCTAAAAACAATAAACAATATAAAATAAATAACGAAGTCATCACAGCATAATACAACACAAACACTCCGTGCAATCTAACGAAGTCGTCGCACCATCCCCAGCGTCCTCCTCTTCGCTACAGGACGTCGAGGCTGTGATGGTCTGGCTTCGTCGGCGGTATGTGGCTGAGATGGCTCTGGCTATGATGGTCCATGCTCGTACTCATCAGGATGCTGAGACGGATCCGGCCGTGCCCGTCTACGTCTTATCCGTGCATATATGATAGGAATGGCAAGTGCGTGTTAGTTATATGTATGCCCTAGAGGCCATTACTATACATAGGATGTATATTGTAGTGGATGCTTGGACATATATAGGGATGACTTTCTTGCTCGATATGATAGTATGCTATCTGGTTACTCTTTACCTTAACGTGTACACTGATTATCTCTCTATTACATGTTGGTAAAGCCCTTAGGATGTGTACTTGACTACCTAGACTATGATGCGGATCATACTAGTAGGGACAGGGTAGTCCATAAGTACATCCTTCAAAGTCCCTAGTCGTGGGTGTATCGAGACGGGGTATCGATATACCAGAGTAGACTAGCGTATACCTTCTCGACGCATACAGATGGACGATGGATGATCCCATATCCATTGGTGTTTGACATCAGAGATGATATACGGGTGCTCAGTGGAGACTGGGTACACTGGACGGACTCGCCGAGAACTCCCAGATGGTATTATACCTCACGTCAGATGGCAGTTCTCTGGTGACACTGGTACAGGTTAGTCTGTAGACCCAAGATCGTCATAGAGTCTTATATGATTCCCACTGTGCTTTAATTTCCACCTTACCACGTCCAAGAGGGCGTGCAAAATGGTGGCTTTTGGGTACAGTCCCGAATCACATGGAGGCAATGAGCGATAGGAGGGGATTCGTCTCTCCCGGTATAGGGAGTTGATGTTGCGCTGTGTTCGATTGGCTATAACCGGAAATCCCTGGCCAGGGTTGCTGAGATTTACTGGTAAGTGTTACCAGTAGTTTCTCGAACTGTTAAAGACCTCATATCGACACGACTTATCGAGCTACTGGGGTCTGACGTTTACCACCCCTAGGCGAGATATGCGACATATCAGACGAACAGATCGGACTGTACGGTAAGTGTTGCTGGTTGGATTCACAGGAGTGTGAGCGGGCTTGCTCGTTGATCTTCTGATCGCTCAATACCTGGGTGGCCGTTACGTTTAGCAGACCACTTGCGGCTTGTGGGTGTTTGATATGATCATCACCTGCTGCCGGCGTATTGACGAGTCTTTAGAGTCCTACACAGAGGTTTCCTGGCTCAAGCGAAACGAAATAGGAGCGCATATGAGATATGTGCGGGACCGAGAATAATGCGTGTATGTGATACCGTATTCTATTCTCGCGATGAATGTATCGATTAGTTGTATGCGATATAAGCTAGTTATCGAATCGAGGATTGATTCGATAAGTCGATACATTGGATATTAGTCGGTCATATACGATATGACCGGATCGTTAAATCAAGTGTTGATTTAATGATTTAATGTATAATTATATATTTGATATATCACTTTACATTAACTAGTATTTGTTCACTTATGATGGATTTTCTCACTTGATGTGCACATTGTATATATGATATAGCTTTGTGCACTAGTTTGTATCATGTTTGATGATACATGCAAACTTGGGAGTGTATGATTAAACCATGATTAGGTTAATGGTTAGGGTTTGATTTACTTATTTATTTATTCTTTTCATTTATTTTTGGGGCAAGAAATAAAATGGTGATTCTTTTGTTTTTACTTGAAGCTTCTTGAAGTTTTGAAAAGCTTTGACCATTTTGTCTCTTTCCTTAACCCTAACCATTTACTTAACCCTAGTTTATTCTCTACACTTGTTAACTCACCCATGGTTGCTAAATGATAACTATCACTTCATTTTCTTTTTGGTAAATGATTATCATTCTTTTTCTTCTTCTTCATCTTCTTCTTCAAGTGAAGAAAAGAAAAGCTTTCTAGAAAAATGTCAAGTGATGAAATCAAGTGAGAAACCCAAATCCAAAGTGAACCCACTTTCTTTTTCTTCATCCTCTGCCACTTGCCATGTAGTATAGGGTGTTTTCTTCACAAGTTTCATGACTTGGTGAAGATGGAGCTCGAGTTAGAGTCGCCTCGACGTAGATCATTTTCGACATCAAAGTCAACGACCTAGCCCGATCTTTTCTCCGATGAAACCACCGCGAGAGTCCAGGATTCCGATGGTTGCAGCGGAGGGACGTCATCACGGAGCCAAGGAAGTAGAGGACCGGATCTACAAAGGTTGTATTTCCATTCACTTAGCAATAAAGTTGTTTACTTGCATGTTTTGCCTAAACTCTAGTTAACGATCTTGCATAGGATTCTTAGGCACATAGAAAATTTTGATTTTGGCATGGTTGATGCCTTGTGGAACTTCTTGAGTGTGCCTAGGAACCCTTACAGTGCGGACACAGCTGGTGGAGGCACGGGTGGTGCAGGTACGGCCGGTGAACGTGTGAATCCGTGCCTCGTCATCACACACTCCTGATGAGGGACTTGGTGTTCATAAAGCAGCTCGCTGAGTCCCTGATGCCACTAATCCCCTCATCAGCTATATTTTCTAACGCGTAAATGGTTTGGACCTATATTGATGGTAAATAAGATAATGAATTTAATAAAAATAAGATTATAATTCTAAGAGGTTTGATATAAAGTTACCAAATATCTCTCTATCGGTCTTCGAAGCGTATATGAGGTGGGCAGAGGGACGGGTGTGATGACAAATCTGTGGGTAATCATCCAATATTAGGCAAGATACTTGTCTATCGGCATACCTGGCTGTATCTCACCAGCTATGTGGTGTACCCGACCGTACTATCGACCCACCCAAATTTGATATTTCATGAGCCAAGCATCCCCAACAAACGCTCCTCCCTGACACAGTGTCCGCTGCACCACGCCTGGTATGTGATGCATCAAGCCGAACTAACAAAGGACACGGTCTAGTACGTGCGTCTGAATAACATTGTTGTAGACGATTGGCATCCGTGCATGCCAGAAGCCGGCGCCTGCACAATGGATGCAGAGTGCCCATCAGGTCATGTGTGTACGATGTCCATGTAACCAATGCCTCCTCCATGACATCGAACTCACTGCGGTAGAAGCGGAGGCTACGATCCGATGTCACATCCCATGACCTGGGCACATTCCACCTGCATAGAGATTACACACAAGTTGATATTCCAAAGAAAACTTGAAATTTGAAATATGCACATAGTTTTAATTACTTACTGGCAATCATATAGCCTTTGGCCATCTAAAACGAACTGTGTCATAATGGTCGGGCGACCAATAGAGAGATATATCCATGACTATATCTGAAATACAATATGATAGAATTACGTTTTACATTAAATATCAATTTAATTACGCAAAAATAGTAGAATGCGGTTTTAAGTATTTTGTACCTGAAGAAATGTCAAACAACCCTCAAAACTCTTCTGCTCCATCAATGCAGCCATTCTCAGCTCACTGTAGAAGAATGACAAAACCGCACTCCTCCACAATAAAGTGACACACTGGTCGAGATCAGCTAAAAGAGACAGCCAGGTAAGACTAACTCTGCTCTTGCTCCTATCAGAAAACAAGCGAACCCCTATCTGATATAAAATGTAGGCTCGTGCGTGCTGCTCGATCGCCGTAGGGGTAGCATCCATGAAAGGCTCAGCACTATATGTTACTCAAGTGAATTCTACTGCCTCTCCTCTGCCCAATAGGCGGAATTCTACCCAGCAAGCTAGGACACAAATCTGATCAATCGTGGTTTTACTCCACAACAACCACCTCTCCATTTATAGGCAGACCAAGCAGCACAACGATGTCCTGAAGGGTGTTAGTCATCTCACCAACTCTAAAATGAAATGTGGAGGTCTTCGGTCTCCATCTATGTACCAAATCCGTAATCAGGCCTTTATCTAGACGTATATACTCTAATTTGGATAAAAAATGAAAACCTGTCCGTTGCAGCTCAGCCTACACACGGGCATCTCCAGCTGGGATCCTGCTGCTCTGGACTGAGTGGTCAACTCATATAATCACCTAATTACTCTGCCAATTACAAAAAGAGGACTTGTATCATTAACGTATAAATAACATATGTAATTCGAGAAAATAATATTACAAAGTTTTACCCATAATACTGCGGGTCAGCCTGCAAGTACAGAACACTCGTATCTATAGGTCCAGGCCCCATAGGTATATCTGCACAATGAAAAAGAAGAGTTATATTATCTTTGAAAAAATGAGCATGTATTGTAAGTCTACGGTAGCGTCCCGGCCGTCTGTCCGAGGCCAAAATACGGAAATGAAAACTTTTTCTTAACTTGAAACCGGCGCTATCGCAGACTTTAATCCCGGATCGAACCATTAACCTACAACTAGCTAACTAGAGAAGGGTTAGAAAATATATACCAGTCGATCCGTGTCCTTCGGTCTTTGGCCACCAACCCAAGCTCCTCGCGGCATCTCCGATCTCCGGTCTTCTCGTCGGAAAGGCACCACATCAATGAGTCGTTTTACGGGCTCCCGCTTCATCCGAAACAACTCGGACACGAAGTTTGCTAGCCGACGTGTCCAAGATGAAGTAGAGAATGTGTGTGATAACTTTGTCTCTTGCATCCATTGATTCTCAACTCATGAGAGTGTATGGATGGAGGTTGACGATGATGCTATTAATGGAAATGGTGAGCTAGAGGAAGAAGAAGAAGAGGAGCCTTTTCTTTCTTATGTTGTATATGATGAAAAATGAGAGTGAGAGCAAGAATAAATCGAGAGCAAACCTCCTCCTTGGCTTCCCTCTCTCTCTTCTCATCAAATCAACCCATAAATCAATCAAATAATGTGATACATGCACAAAGAAAGAGACCATGAGTCACCACTTGTGCATGTGTCACAATTAATGCTCCTAATCATGACTTTTAGCTCATTATTTCCATTTATAAACATTAACCCAAATGTTTACAACAACAAAAAGATACGGCAACATCTAAAGTAAACTCGTGACGGATCACAAGGATACCCCTCACCTGTATATACATACCTGCATCCGCATTCCGACCGAATGCGAATGCGATGAGACTAAAGTAATCCAACAAATCTAATACTAGGATCCGGCTTAAACCAAAGCCCACTAGTATGATCCGTCCAATCATGATGCGTGAACTACTGCACGTATATGATCGAACCCTGCCATATATCATACGGCCTCTACAACGTTTCACCCGAAACTTGAGAAACGTCTGTGGGGGACTCTAAAGACTCGTCAATACTTTGGCTGTGGATTTAACCAATGGCACGTCAGTGGTACTAGTTGTACGTAACGAGCTACCAGGTATTGACCAAAAGGAAGGTCGATGAGGAAACTCATCCTGACACCCTACTGAGTCTGTCAGTGACAATATCCATACAGTCTGGTCCGTTCGTCTATAAGCATCTCATGTCGGGTCTAGGGGGTTGGTAAAAGTCAGACCCCCAAAAGCGGTACAAGTCGTGTCGGAGTGCAGCCTAGAACACCCTGAGATACTACTGGAATACCTACCAGTAAATCTCCTGCCTTGGCCAAGGACTTCATGTAATGGCTTTCCTAGACACAACGCGATCTCACCCACAATACCGGGAGAGACGAAACCCCTGCCAATCCGCTCATTGCCTCCATGTGGCTCGGGACTGTACCTAACTAAAACCTGTTTGCACGACTCTTTTGAGCCGTGGTAGGGTAGTAATCAAATCATAGTGGGAACTCACACGAGACAAATGACGATCTCAGGTCGATGAACTAACCTGTACACATGTCACCAGGGAACTGCTATCTGACGTCAAGTATAATACCAACTAGCATGTTCCCGGTGAGTCATGTCCGGTGTACTCATAACCCATTGAGCACCTGTATACATCTTAGGTGATCCAACTGACACCAATAGCTTGTGAGACCGGCCACCGCCCCTCGTCGGGGTCTCGACTGTATACACTAGTCTACTAATGGAGTATTGATGCCCAGTCTCGAAACTCCCACGACTAGGGACCACTTTAAGGATGTGCTTATAGACTACCCAACTCTCGCGTATATGATCGCCATCATACTGCTGGTAGTCAAGCAAGAATCCTAAGGGCTCTATCAATGTTTAATAGTGACCTGTAATGTCACCTAAAGCTGTACACGATGATAAAGATAAACCAGATAGCATACTATCATCTTGAGTAAGACTGTCCTACCGGCATAGGTCCTCCCTCAATCATTGCAATCACGTGCATGTGATCCAATAATTGACTTTGAGGGCACTATATCCAACATGTATAACAAAGAACATATGTGTGCGTGTATGTGTGTAGATATATGTTTTTTTGTGTTTGAACATATGTGTGTATGAGTGTATATGCATGTGTGTGTATTTCAAAATATAGGCAGTGATTACCAATGGAGACATGGGGCTAGAGAATTTTTGTATCGTGCTTTGTTATAACCATACTCGCTGCATCTGCCGTATAAGTGTGTCTCATCAATACTGAGAACGGGAAGACAATAAGTAAAACCATCAATGGCCGGTCCGAATGCCCAAATGCATAGGTAAAATATCTAATTCTTTCTGACATTGAAGCGTCGGTTATCTTGAAGACAGTCCCAGGATTAGTAAATTTGATGGCGGCAAGGTATCGAGGCAAATGTTCATACAAATCTTCCCATTCTCCATATATTTTAAACAATACACTGTTCAAAATTCCATGCCTTCATATAATTTATTTCAATGAATAATGCATCTTTTATAAGCACTTGAATCACTTTGGGGGTCAAATCAACATCAGCTTCCACAAAAGGCAATATCCTGTTACATATGAATGTAGAAGTGGCATGTTTATGATTTGAATTCACTACAAAATTCACACAAGTATGATTACCCGCATACTTCTTTATCTGCCAATGTCCCGTCAGTGCTTTCTTTGATATATATGCATGAAGCCTCCACAGGAAGTTCATGTCTGTTTTACAAACGACGGTGTACTTGGTCGTGGTAATCTTGATTGGTTTAAAAGAAACTCCGTATTTAATTAACCAAACACTGGCTGCCTGAATTAACTTCTTCTTATTCTCGAACAAATCGCTGATCTTCAACCCACTTTCAATTTTGTGTTTACTTTTGGCGGTACAGCTATAAGTTGGATGTCTGAACTCCAGAAAAATGTTGCTTTATCAACCACTGAAGCAGAGTATATGGCTATATCTGAAGCTACAAAGGAGATGATTTGGTTGAAAGTTTTTCTGAAGGAATTAGACAAAAAGCAAGACAACAATGCTCTTTTCAGTGACGGTCAGAGTGTGTCAAGTCCCGCTTCCCAAAATACATAAACACGGCACGTGACAGAGCCAACCATACTACCTATGGTTAGGAATAATCTCTCCATAGTCACATTACGGCTGTCAATCGGATATCAAGAACAGTAAAATAAAATCTAGCTGACACATGTCCATCTGCCACAGTAAATAAAAGTCAAGAAATGCATATAGTGGAAATGAATCAAGATCCAATAAAAATAATATCTGAATCACGTCCTTTATGGGCTGACATCGATAAAAATAAAATTATGGAAATAAATAAACTAAGTATCTCTAAAACTAAACATTTAGCTCCTCATTGCTCGGCTTGCTTGCTAAAATACTCCTGATCTGCCTGCGATAATGCCAGAGGAACTGGGCCATGCAAAACCCAGACGACAGTGCGTAATAATATCAAAATAATTGTAATAGCCAGTATAGGATGCTATGATTAAACATGAATGTAAAAAATAAACATAGGTATAAAACAGTGAGGTATATGTATGCGATGTGTATTCTAAAGTCGGTGCTTCTAGGTTACCTATTCTACAAGTCTTTGAAATCAATTAAATGGAATCGTCGATGTAACTCAATAGTATCCCGTGTGTGCCCGAGACCACGGTCAAGACTCTCCGGGCTGAATCTGAGACGTGTCGCTAAATAGTAAAATAGATAACATGTACAGACGAATGATGTCAGCAGCATGATTCCATGGCCGGCCAAGCCCATATAGACTGATCAGTGTCTGAAAGTATCGAACTGTTGAGTTATAAGTCAGGTTTCATTATTGATTTTCCCTTACCCCCAGGTGTTGTGTTCAAGTCGGGTATTGATGATATGAATCTAATGCCAACACAGGATCAAGCAGGTACAGGTCTTATCTATGTAGACAACAAGTCACGTCCATTAGGACAATAAATCAGGATTGTCGGCATTAGTAAAAGATCCAAGTAACAAGTCTGGTAATGGGTCGTGAACATGTCATGCAATATATTTTAACCAAAATAGATACCAAGTGTAAAACTGTAACCAATATCGAAACACGGTAACCACAACTAATGCTAGAATGCATATGTATCTATCTGTAATAACCATTGAAAGCCTATCAGCACAAAAGTTGGCATGCTCCATTACCGCTGTAAATAACATGTGAGCATCTATCATATTATCGGCAAATGGATCTTTAAACGCAACGAAATCATTATTAACACATGAATTAGCAATCCACTGCCTATCATTCTCATCGTCAAGGACATGTGCAATTTGCATACTATCTTGTACTTGAATCCCGTCCTCATCACTAGCATAATCATCATCATCATCACTTTCATCACCATTATGTTCCAACATCGCTGGATCCGTAGCGGCACATCGGTTAGATATGCGGAACCAACATTTAAGGACTTGCATAGTACTTGATGTTCCAGCTTCATACCGACGAAATCCCGACCTATCGTCTGCAAATGGTGTCTATCCCATATTGTATGACTGCATGTGCTCGGTATTTTGGGGCTGAATATTGAAGCCGAAGTTTAGCGTTGGTATGCAATTAAAACCGAAGTTTGGCGGTGAGATGCAATTATAACCGACCGAAGGTACATAAGAACTGTATATAAATTTATGAATACTTAGTAACAATAGCATATCTCCACTCTCAATAAATAGTGTTCCCTAAATATACATGCAGTATAAAGATATACAAGGTAATACTTACTTCGTAAACTGCCAATTCACTGGCGTCCCACTTGATGTGCCTTCACCTACGTAACTTTGATCCATATATTGTTCTTCATTAGTGGGAGACATAAAGCCGGTAGAATCGACATTCATATTGAGCATGCGTGTCATTTCTCCATGCGAGTAATGTTCGGATACTCGAAATGAAGGATCAGGCACTTCAGAATAAGATTCGGGAAGTTAAGCGGACGTCAATATCTCCTTCTTCACAAACAGCTCGATCGATTTCGATTCCGATGCAAGCATGACTTGTGTATCCTCATCATCGGATACTTCAATGGCGGTATATTCATACTCCGTCGGCCATTTGCATATTAAAGAGATATTGAACTCTAACGAATTGATTTTGGAAACTTTGTACACTGTTTGGCACAGTTTGTTGTATGTGCAAGACTTCTTGAGTCTAGTCATCTTAATTTATCCTCCGACATATTCAGTAATATTATTTTTTTCCAATCGATAATTGGCCATCGAAATAGCAAATTGGATGGATGTAATTATCCGTCATTTTTCCACCTGCCAGAAATATGGACGCATGTTTTAAGAGTTCTCATCGAACAACCTACTTATTTATCTTCACATTTATACTCACCTAATTACATAAAATTACAATAAAATCCATATTTATAGCATGTAACAAGTTGCAAGAATATGTATACTACTCATTGATCCGTCATAAGTAAAATCGGGGAAAACCCCTAATATATAACCAATTTGATCGAATTGATTTCCCAATACGAAATTTTAACCAAATCTTTTTATGAATTATTTTTAAATAAAATTAGTGTTTAGCTGACCTTTTAGATTCTCACAGTAGTGATGCCGGTGGCGAGAATGAAGCTGATTGTTCGTCCATGAATTTCCACATAAATCTGCACGAGCGAGAGAACGTGAGATCAAGAGAGCCGAGTGAGAAAGAGAGATGAGAGAGAGGGAAGGAGAGGGAGATGAGAGTGAGAGAGGGAAGGGAGATATCGACGGTGAGGGAGGGAGAGATCGCCAGGGAAGGAGCAAAGAGGTCTCGAAGTGAGGTCGGGGGGAATAGAGAAGGTCTCAGGGGGAGGTCGGGAGGGAAGAGGTCTCAGGAGGGAAGAGATCGAGAGAGAGAGAAGAGAGATAGATAGATAGAGAGCATAGAGAGCAGAGAGAGACAGAGAGTACCTGAGAGAGTGTGTGTGTGAGCGATCGAGAGAGAGAATAGTGAGGAATGAGAAAATTTAATAGAGCGTATATATTTAAGTAGGAAAATAGGCGCACTTTGAAAATGTGGCCCATTATTTTGCACTAAAAAATATGGGCGCGGTTTGAAACCGCGTCCATACATTTTTAATGGACACAATTTCAAACTACATCCCATACATTTGTAATGGACACAGTTTCAAGCTACGTCCCTTAATAAAAAAAATTATTCACGTCAACGCCAGCGCTGAGCTGGCGACGATGTGGCGCCTAAGAGGGAGAAAGTGACCTCTTTTTGTATATGTTTTGAAAGTATTTTTTAATATTATTTTAATATGGTTTAATATATAAAAAATTCCATCTTTTAACCATAAGATGGAATGAAATAAATTATTAACATTTTGTGCAAATAATGCAAACCAATCCTTTCATCATAACCCTAGCTCACACGAATCCCTTAGGAATCAAGCAAAAACAAGGATAAGAATATCAAAGCACAGAATGCAGGTAAAGCAACTCAAGATGATCTTTTGAATAAAATTTCCGATATCAGTTGACAGAAACTCACTCTCCATCGTTTGAGCCTCTCGATTGGCGCATTCTTGGGAGGTATATCGAACGTGTCGTCCTCCTCCTCCTCCATCGTCGAGTCAATATCATCATCTCCTCCATCGACGGCGGCGATCCCCCCGCTCTCCTCGTCATACTTCCACTTCGGCGGCAGATCCGTCATGGCTGGTGCCAATCGATCGCAGGAAAGATGAAGACGACCCGACACCGATTCGATTCAAATTCAAAGATCAGAGGCGAGGATCAAACGATAGATCGATCGATCCGTACGATGATGACGATGTGCGTAGCTTAGAGAGAGAAATGAGAGATGGAGAGAGAGAAACGAAGCGCGTTAGGGTTTGTTTAGGCCGGTATTTTTTTCCTTGAACGAAGCACACAAGATTGATAGAGAGATTGACAGAGAAAGGCGGGAAGTTTCAGGAAGCTTCCCTCTCCACAACCAAAATAGTAAAAATACGTCGTTTCTAACCGAAAGTTATGCTTCTATTTTTGGCCTGCGACTGTTTCAAATATTTAAATAACTTTATTCTTGGGGGGATAAAAAAGAAGATGAAAAATATTTTGATTTTAAAACAATTTGGTGTTAGACTCGCACACTGCATATTTTCTAACTGAGGTTGATGTTCTAACAACCTATCATAGAAACAACGATCAAAGTTAGATTTTAGTGTAGCTCAAACTGCATCATTCTAGATGTATTTGATGATGCTCGGTACTGAGGACTCCCCAGATCATGATACGTGGCAGATGACGTGTCCCCAAAATTATAAGAGAAGAGCAAGAAGGGTACATTGGAAGCATACCTCGGGCCTTCCTCCCGAGGATGTTCCCGACCTTCGATGGCCTCCCGGATCACTCCTATGCTCGTCTTCCAAACAACCATTGGCTCGCCTCCGAGCCCTCCCACACACTGAGCTCCCTCAGCCCTCTTAGCTCGCCTCCGAGCTATCGCAGAACTAAGCACTCTCGGCCTCCCGCTCATTCTCGAGCCTCCCGCCGAGCTTAGCTTCCTCAGTATCACTGACCGACCCACTGCGCAGATCAAAGCCCCCGCCACGGCTTCGCAAATCTCGCCAGTCGTGAGATATCCGCCGCCCATGATCCCGCGTTCCACGCCATCGCGTTCCCTACATTAACGAGCGTATCTCGTCATTAATGGGGGATCCCGCCTTTCACGCAAGCGTAACGCCCAGGGGCGTAACGGCCGGCGTGAATCTCACGCCCGCCAGTCTATGGCTGCCACTATATAAACCCCTCTTCAGACGACTCAGGTAAGGCAATTTTTACCCCAATAGCCCATTACTCTGCTCAAATACCTCGACTAACTTGATCGTCGGAGGGTCCTCGGTGATACAACCACCCCGGGACTTCATTGCAGGTAGCTCGGCTCCATCCCAAATCAATCCCACTGAAATCCACGTGTATTAAGAGGTAACCCTCAAATCCAATCTCAGCCATCCATCATCGCTCGCTACAGATCAACGGAAGATAACATCTGAAGGAGATCACAACCTCCATCAGTTGGCACCGTCTGTGGGAAATCGAAATTCCGCTCAACGAAAATTAATCTTCCGATCTGGAACATATGGCGAGTGATCATCGCGATGATCCAAGCTCCAGCCATCGTCCTCCCTACAACAGAGACGCGGGTGGATCCCTTCCTCCCCTGAATGCCATTCACACCCTATCAGCTCGAATAGATCGGATCGCGTCCGTCGTGGATCCGCTTGTCCGTGTCCAAACGGCGGGACAAGCTCCCCAAGTCGTCGTTCCCCCACCTCGGGAGCGACACATGGGAAGAGAAGACACTGCCCGTGCCGGCACATCTGGGCACCGCTTCGCTATCTCCTGCGGCCACAGATCCCCCGTGGCAACCAACTCGATGACCCGGTAGGCACCTCACAGCTCGATGCCGAGGTCTTATGAAATAGTGCCCCGCCCTGAGGCCCATCACGCTCCCGTCCCTCCCGAGGAGGTGTCGGTCATCTCGTCTGCTCCCAGGCATGGCCGGCGCCCTCTCCCTCGATAGGTTCGCATGGGCATGACTCACCACGGCAGCTCGAAGACAACCTCGCCAAGGGACCTACGGAACATCATAGAACGGAACCAGAACCGCGGCCTGGCACAAGTCAGCAACAGCAGGGGCCATAAATCCGAGTGTGCTGAATCCTCAGGATACCACGACCGACTCGATGCCCTCGAAAAGAAGATCGAGGGTATACATCGAGAGAGTCGTCCCTCAAGCGACGGGGATAGATACGCCGCCGACTCGCTTACGAGGCCCTTCACCGAGGAGCTTCTCACTGTCCACGTAACAAGCCCCCAAAGGTTTCCCTCTTCGACGGAAAGTCCGACCCAAAAGACCATTTGGACGCGTTCACAACAGGAATGAGTTTCCAGGACAACTCCGACGCCGCGCAATATCGTGCTTTCCCCGCCACTCTCATCCGCTCTGGACGAGACCGGTTCCGAGGACTTACGCCACGCTCAATCTTAACCTTAAATAAGCTGGACACCCAGTTCCTCGACCATTTCTTCGAAAACAGACGGCAGAAGCGGACCGTCGATCATCTTTTCACCGTAAAGAGCGGGGACAAGGAGTAATTCAAGGGATACGTCACCCGCTTCAACAACGCCCTCCTCGAGGTCCCAAAGCACTAGGACGAAACGGTCATCACTGCACTTAGATCGGGTCTTAAGCACAAGGAGTGGCTCCGCTCCTTTGCATTGGCGCAACCTAAGACATGGCTGAGGTAAAAGCCTGGACTGAATGAGAGATCCAGCTCGAGTCCGAGGTAAATGCGAACCTACCCCGGACCGACCAGACCGATCAGAAGAAGAGGGCAAGAGAGGATAAAAATAAAATTGAGCGGCCAAAGCCCTACTCTCCAAAGTTCCAGGAGTATACCCCGCTCAACATCTCCCAGACAGAGTTGATGGAGGAGGCAAAGGGAGAGAGATTCTTCAAACTTCCCCCGGTCATCCATAAAGCGGCCAAACGGATATGAGGCCCCTATTGCGCTTTCCACAGGGCACAGGAACACCCCACCGAGAACTACAAATAGCTCTGAGACTATATCAAGGAGTTTATCCGCTCGGGGCACCTAGCAAGATACTTGCAGGACAAGCGACAAGCCGACCGAAAACAAGAGCACCACCCCCCTCCCGACGAATTGACGATCGGCCAAATTATGGTCGTATCAGCGGAGGGTGCTGATTGAATAGAATTCTTGATGTGTGTAGTGTTTGAAAATTGTAAAGAAATCACAACCAAAAATTATTTGACCGCAATCAACTACGGTGTCGGATGTAGATTGTAAGTGAGTGCGGATCGTCCACAGGGAAAGTGTAATCGTTCGTCTTTTGAATTAGATGAGTTGAAACTTTAATGAAAAGAAAACAAAACAATTCATGATTTGAAATTGAAGTTCAAGAATGAGAAAAATCTAGATCTAAGAAAGCATTAAAAGATAGAATCAAGAATTGATCGTTTGTTGATTTTTCCAAACCAAATATCAAGAATTGAAATGAGGCTCGTAGGAATCGATCGGATCTATAGATGTGATGTAATCTTAGAATTACGTATTCTTATCCTTCGATGAATTGATACTAGATCGATGATGATCGATGAGAATTAGAGACTTCTTATGAAACTAGGGTTTCATCTTATCTCTTGTTCTTTCATTGATATCATTCATATTCTAGCCTCTAGTAAATTCAAGAAACGATCGTAGATCCCTAATTTCGAGCGATCACAATCAAGAAAGCATCGCTACGAAACTAGGTCATCGATTCTTGAACTTGCTAGGGTTTACAAAACTCGTAGGACTTAAAAATAGTATTTAAGATTTGTTACATAATCATTCTACAATCGTCTCGACTCCTTCACGAGCGGAGTTTTACTCAAACATCACAACAAGAACAACAATTACAAATTGAGATCTAATCATGATGCAAGAATTAAAAGAAAACAAGATTAAAGAATTTCACCTTTTATTTATATCAACAATTTCATTACATTCGCTCAAGAACTACAAGAGGAAGAATTCGATCGTCAACTTGGCTTCGCTCGTCTCCGTGGGACGCGGATCGGCTTGGATCACTTGCCCGATTGAAGATCGGCTCGGCTCCTAAAAGGTTGAAGGCTTCTCGCTTGATTTGGTACTCAAGATCTTGAATTTGGAGTGGAATTAGGGTTAGGGTTTCGCACAAGCCTTGTCACTAGACTTGTGGAAGAAAATGGTGTAGAATTAGAATTAACAACTAATGAAGATTAACCTCAACCTTTAGATCTAGGCTCCTATTTATAGATAACCAAACCCTAGATCTAGGATTTCAAATTCTAAGTTTCCCTCCTAAAGTTTGTTGAAGAAATTTAAATTTCCCTCCAAAAGTTAGTTAGGGGAGAAGCTTCTAGATGTGATTAGTTAGGAGGAGCTTCTAGAAGAGGATTAATTAGGAGCTTAATTAGGATTAGCCTTCCTTAATTTTCTTTGCTGATCTGGCAGTAGCTTCGAGGGTATTCTGGAACTTTACATATCATAAAGCAATGTGGGCCCAGAGAAAGAGATTCTGCACTGAAAATTCCATGCTGACGTGGCAATAGAGGCGCGGAACCGCGGCTCAAGCCATCTCCTGCCGCGGTTCCGCGGCTAACTTGGTGAGTTGGGGCTTGGGCTCTCTGGTGTGGTCTTAGGCTGTTGTATGTGCCTTTATGTGATATATAGAATTATCTAATTCCTTCTGTATTGCTACCAGATCTGAAATGATTGAATTGGCGTAATGTTGATCAGCTCTTTGGTTTTTCTTCCGTATTTTCCTGCACAGACTTAAGACAAGTGTTGCGCAAATACAGAAATGATGCGATGCCATGAAATGCGGTTAATTTCCTTTAAAGTGTCGGTTTAAAAGTCTAACACATGCAATCTCATATTTTGTGACAGATTTGCTAATATGTAGAATATGAATGCCGAACACTTCTAAATGTATGCAAATGTTAAGGAAATTGCCGGCTAAAATATACAATATTTTCGACTGGTCAAATACCCCCAAACTTAATTTCGATCGTCTCGAGCGAATGTTTTATTAAAAAGAGAAGGAGAAAATAAAGAAAGAGAAAAACTAACTAGCACACTTTCGTAGGCAACACGATTGCACTGAGCACGTGCAACAAGCCTTTAAACCTCTAGGTGTCCCTAGTAGGAGGAGTGTTGTCTCCTGAGGGTTTTCAGCGGATTGCACCCACAAAATCCAATAATAAAAGCAAGATCATGAATATTACATTTAAAGAAAAGAATTGTAAAAGAAAAGCCTTGAAAATTAGGGTTTCCAACTAAGCTAGCTTTTCGGTTGTCATGAGCCATATCTTAATGGTCATGAAAAGATGTTAGAAATCACGTCTTCCCTCAATAAAACATCGTCTTATTCTTCATTCCTATCTTTCTTCCAAACATCGATCATATAACCCTGCGTGTGTGTAAAGACATCCCTACACCCGGAGAATTCAATTCAAGCTATCATACTCTTGCCCATCAGCCTCAGTATATTTTTTTTTTTTTTCGATGAGCTCACACACTTTCATGCGACCGTTAATACTTCTTGAGGTACTAACCGACCGATTACTCATGTGATCGCTTATTTGGTGTATTTTCCTCGTCTTGCACCACCTTAGGTATAGCAGTGACTCCCAGACCAGTTGGCCTTAGGGCACTAGATGAAGAGGCACCCTCGCTATATATTTTTTATTTCCCTCGGTGATAACAAAACCAGTGTCCATTTTTCTCACCACTTTCTTCATTTTTTTTTCATACTTTTGGCTTTAAGACAAGAGCATTTCAAGGTATCCTCTACTATCCCAGGCTTCAAGACGTGTGTAAGTGCGAATAGCAGGGTAGCAACGTTCAAAATGTTTGGCTTCCAGAATAGAAACTATTTTTCAGACTTATTTTTATCCTCAGATTAGTGACTTTCTTCATCTTACTAACCCTTGGGACAACGGCTCATAACTACTTATTACTAGTTCGTATAAGAAAACTTCTAATTTTCTTAGTTTTCTAGAATTTTTCTAATCTTATGGATGTAATTTTTCACTATCTAATCTTTTATTATCTTATTTATGTACAAAAATATTTTTATAGTTTTGAAAATTAAATTTTTATAGGTTTTTGAAAAAAATGTTTTGTGCTTATGCAAATGATATGCAAATGATGCGAAAATAAGCACAAACCTCCCCCAAACTTGTTTTCAACAGTGTCCTCACTGTTGCTCTCTGCTAAATATGAAAAATCTGTAAGCCTGGAAGGAATTTATTAGTGGGGGCAAAATATTTAAGTGAAGATCCTCCCCCAAACTTATTTTTGGCTCTCATTTATTGAGGACAACAGTTATTTCAAGAGCCAAAAATTACACCCCCCCTCAAACATGAGTTAGACAATTAGGAGTATTTTAAGAGGGGGTGAGTCATTTGGTCAAATAAGACTTTACAAAGACCAAAAGTTAACACCAACCATTCAAAGATTTTATCGATAAAGCGTATAGGTTGGTGGAAGAATGTGTTGTATCGTGTCAAGAAAAAGTGGGGAAGGGATAAGAGATGGTCTGTAAAGGTTTTGAATTTTAAATTAGAGAAAAGAAAGAATGATGATGAATGTGAATGATTAGGAAGAAGGAATGGTGCTGGTTCATCTTCTATAGGTTGAGGTTGATCAATCACAAAATCCGTGTTGTTTAAAAATTCTAGTTCGTCAGCAAAAAGTTCTTCAAAACTTTTATTAATAGTGTGATCAAACATTTTGCTGTCAAAAAGTTTTGTGCCAGAATTTATCTTACTTGATTTGTCAATATATATGGAGGTGAAAAACTCATCTACCTCATTTTCAAAAATATCCAAATCAAGTTGGCTTCCTGGCCTTGTCGAACTTGAACTATCGGATTGTGATTCATCAACACTCACTATCATTTCAGGGACAGAAGAAGAACCAGAGGGAGTGGAAAATGAAATGGGTGAACGTATCGATGTGTCGAGTGTCGGTAAACCAGATGTGGGAGATGAAGGCTGAGTTTTGGTCTGATCTTCGGGTATACAAATTTCAAGACGTATTTGGAGTTCGGGAAGAATTAAAGGCTCAAGATGATGACCACAAGGAAGTGAAAGGATTTGATAAATTGGTAGAACAAAATCATCCACAATTTCGGGTTCATCAATTAATATATCCCCAACGTCAATCACCTCATTCAAGTGAAGGTTAAAATCCTCAAACACCTCATCAAAAGCACAGTTTTCAATCAGTTTTGGTTCAATAGTGGAAGTGTAGAGATCATACGGTTTTGGCATGGTTTCACTTGGAATGGACCCATCACAGTCGGGTAAATCAAACATCGCATTATTACACAACTTGTCATATATTCTATCGTCAATAGGTGTATCCTTTGGTGCACTCAATAAATCTGTGAAACTAGAGTTGTGGATTTCAGTTTGGAAAGGGGATGTTTGATTGGGAAAGGTGTACATCTCTCTCTCACTACCCAAATTCTCATTTTGTTCCATACCCGAATTATATACTGGAAAATTTTGGGCTGGTTCGGGATCATTTGCTTGTATCCATGCTGTTAACTTCCTAAATCGGTTTGTCAATTCCACATATTGCTCTAATGTCTCCTCAAGATTAGACTTCGGTCGATAAGGAGTTTTAGGATAAGGTTGAAATTCTTGTGGACAGTTAAAACTTCCAAATGACTGATCAGAAGGACTATATAGAGAAGGTGGAAAAATTGGATTTGATTGATAGGAACAGAATGGTTGTGAAAATTGGGTAGGAGTAGGGTCAGCATTATAATAAGAAGAATTTTGATATTGGTTCGTTGGTTGGTCATTGGACATCCTACATGCTTCAAACCGTCTATCAAACTCTTCTTGGAAAAGTGGAGGTGATGGTTGATATTGGTCCGGGTTGAAACTTTGGCCTCTAGCCCTAGCTATATGCTCAGCAATGGAAATTCGTCTCGGGGCTTCCTCACTAGGGATATCAACGGGAACAGATGTGAAATTGGGATACGGTTGATAGGACCTAGACTGAGGTGGCCAACTGTTTTTTCCTGCTTGTTCTATATGATCTTTTATGGACATGGAAGATCCGGACGGTATACCGAAGGGATTACGAAAACATTTAATATCTGGTTCTGGACACCAATGCTCGGAAAAATATTTTCTATTTGGGTCACCCATTGTAAGAAGGGAGGAGTGGGAAAGGGTAAAAAGGGTAAAAAGAAAGAAAAAAAGAAAAAGGGGGGGGGAATTAATTGGTTTGTTTGAAAAAGAAACGGAGTTTTGAAAATATGATGCAATCACAACAAATGCAACACACAACCCTAGAATCTAGTGGTCACCTAGGTCCGGCTCTAGACCGCTCCTAACTGCCAAAAGACAAGACGCAGGATAGAATCCTCCACTGCCTCTTTGTCCCCCTGTGGCCGGATAAGTGCCAGGTAAGTGGGAAGGTACTCCACTATGTAAGTAGTGGGCCTAATTAAAAACCACTAGCCTTAGACACACTCGTCTTAGGCACCACAAGAAAACGCGGATAAGCAATGAATTACCCACGGCCCTCTTCTGTCCTAATTGAGCGCGACGGTCCTTAGAGTCATCTCTAGATTTCTTTTAATTAATGTGGGTCAATGCGGATGCAAGTTTTGCGATTTTCGGGGCCTAGGAAGGGTAATGAAATCCCCACCTAATTTGGATTTGGTCGTGCCCCTTAATTTCCGTATTTAGTATGCAAACAACCAAGAATCACAAACACGCACAAATTTTATTTTGCTTTGCGGCGCAGCGATTTATTTGCAAAGAAACCTGCAGCAAAATTATTATTGGAGCAGACAGAGGAGAAGATAAGAAAGATAGAGACTTACAGACCAAAATTGGTGCAGAGAAGCTTCTACAGAGGCGCGGATCCGCCGCGTACTAGGGTCTAATGCCGCTCTTCCGCCGCGGTATGTTGGGATCAATGCACAAAAATTTGTACACAAACTTCTGTTCACCTACACAGCTCTCTGGATGTTTCAGAAAAAATTTTCTCCAGCTCCAATGATTCCAGATTTTCTCGCAACAAATCACAACACACGTATTAGTGTTTGCACGAGTTTAGATCTAAAAATTATGATGGAATAAATTGTTCAACTCAAATTTCAAAATACGAACAATTAGCGCACTATCCCCGGCAGCGGCGCCATTTGATTGAATAGAATTCTTGATGTGTGTAGTGTTTGAAAATTGTAAAGAAATCACAACCAAAAATTATTTGACCGCAATCAACTACGGTGTCGGATGTAGATTGTAAGTGAGTGCGGATCGTCCACAGGGAAAGTGTAATCGTTCGTCTTTTGAATTAGATGAGTTGAAACTTTAATGAAAAGAAAACAAAACAATTCATGATTTGAAATTGAAGTTCAAGAATGAGAAAAATCTAGATCTAAGAAAGCATTAAAAGATAGAATCAAGAATTGATCGTTTGTTGATTTTTCCAAACCAAATATCAAGAATTGAAATGAGGCTCGTAGGAATCGATCGGATCTATAGATGTGATGTAATCTTAGAATTACGTATTCTTATCCTTCGATGAATTGATACTAGATCGATGATGATCGATGAGAATTAGAGACTTCTTGTGAAACTAGGGTTTCATCTTATCTCTTGTTCTTTCATTGATATCATTCATATTCTAGCCTCTAGTAAATTCAAGAAACGATCGTAGATCCCTAATTTCGAGCGATCACAATCAAGAAAGCATCGCTACGAAACTAGGTCATCGATTCTTGAACTTGCTAGGGTTTACAAAACTCGTAGGACTTAAAAATAGTATTTAAGATTTGTTACATCATCATTCTACAATCGTCTCGACTCCTTCACGAGCGGAGTTTTACTCAAACATCACAACAAGAACAACAATTACAAATTGAGATCTAATCATGATGCAAGAATTAAAAGAAAACAAGATTAAAGAATTTCACCTTTTATTTATATCAACAATTTCATTACATTCGCTCAAGAACTACAAGAGGAAGAATTCGATCGTCAACTTGGCTTCGCTCGTCTCCGTGGGACGCGGATCGGCTTGGATCACTTGCCCGATTGAAGATCGGCTCGGCTCCTAAAAGGTTGAAGGCTTCTCGCTTGATTTGGTACTCAAGATCTTGAATTTGGAGTGGAATTAGGGTTAGGGTTTCGCACAAGCCTTGTCACTAGACTTGTGGAAGAAAATGGTGTAGAATTAGAATTAACAACTAATGAAGATTAACCTCGACCTTTAGATCTAGGCTCCTATTTATAGATAACCAAACCCTAGATCTAGGATTTCAAATTCTAAGTTTCCCTCCTAAAGTTTGTTGAAGAAATTCAAATTTCCCTCCAAAAGTTAGTTAGGGGAGAAGTTTCTAGATGTGATTAGTTAGGAGGAGCTTCTAGAAGAGGATTAATTAGGAGCTTAATTAGGATTAGCCTTCCTTAATTTTCTTTGCTGATCTGGCAGTAGCTTCGAGGGTATTCTGGAACTTTACATATCATAAAGCAATGTGGGCCCAGAGAAAGAGATTCTGCACTGAAAATTCCATGCTGACGTGGCAATAGAGGCGCGGTTCCGCGGCTAACTTGGTGAGTTGGGGCTTGGGCTCTCTGGTGTGGTCTTGGGCTGTTGTATGTGCCTTTATGTGATATATAGAATTATCTAATTCCTTCTGTATTGCTACCAGATCTGAAATGATTGAATTGGCGTAATGTTGATCAGCTCTTTGGTTTTTCTTCCGTATTTTCCTGCACAGACTCAAGACAAGTGTTGCGCAAATACAGAAATGATGCGATGCCATGAAATGCGGTTAATTTCCTTTAAAGTGTCGGTTTAAAAGTCTAACACATGCAATCTCATATTTTGTGACAGATTTGCTAATATGTAGAATATGAATGCCGAACACTTCTAAATGTATGCAAATGTTAAGGAAATTGCCGGCTAAAATATACAATATTTTCAACTGATCAGGTGCGCATAGGGCTGACGAGACACGGTTCCCCTTGCCAGTCGAAGGGACTAGCAACCAACCAAGGAAAAGGGTCAAAGCAGCCGAGCCCATCATCTTTACCGATGAAGACCTCCACGGGATATCCCTTCCTCACAACGACCCTCTAGTAATTACCGCACGGGTCCACCGTTATGAAGTGCAAAGGATATTGTTCGACTCGGGAAGCTCGGCAAACATCCTCTTCTACGACTGCTTCCTGCATATGGGACTTACCCCGTCAGACCTGAGGCCGACCGCCCACATCCTGTCGGGGTTCACTAACCACTCCATCCCGGCAGAAGGGATGGTCACCCTCCTACTTAACATTGGGGAGACAAGCCATACGCGTACCGTGCCTGTTGAGTTCATCATCACCAGAATTCCATTGGCCTACAATATCCTCCTGGGATGCCCAACGCTGAATTCCCTCCGGGCCCAGATATCGACCTACCACCTGGCAATCAAGTTTCCCCTCGACCAAGGCGGGATAGGTCGGGCCTACGGGAACCATCAAACCGCGAAGATTTTATTCACAGCGACGTCCATGCCAGAGGAGAGAAACGATGATCTTGAGAGCACGGATGATTTCAGGGGATCTTTGGATACTCGGGACGAGCATAAAGAGATCCGAGGAGCCCCGGTAGAGCCGCTAACATAGGTCCCCCTCGTCGAAGGGGACAATGAACGAACCGTCCAAATCAGGTCACTATTGACGGGGGCTCGGCGCGACGACCTGGTCCACCTCCTTAGAGCAAATTCAGACATGTTCGCCTGGGCGCCCGCGGATATGCCCGGGATCGACTCAAAAATAATATCACATAAACTCGGGGTCGACCCGGCGGTCCGACCCATCAGGCAGAAAAAACGAAGCTTCGCTCCGATCAAGCAAAAAGCGATCGAAGACGAGGTTGACAGACTGCTCACGGCCAACTTCATTCGAAACGCGGCTTACTCGGAGTGGTTGGAGAACGTGGTCATGGTTAAAAAGGCAAGCGGGAAGTGGCGCATGTGCGTCGACTTCACTAAAATTAACAAAGCCTGCCCGAAAGACAACTATCCCCTCCCTCGGATAGATCAGCTCATCGACATTTCGGCAGGCCACGAGCTACTCAGCTTCATGGAAGCCTTCTCCGGCTACAACCAGATCCGTATGAATCCAGCAGACGAAGAGCTCACCGCATTCACAACGGACCGGAGGGTATACTGCTATAAATTGATGCCCTTCGGCCTCAAAAACGCCGGGGCTATGTACCAACGCTTAGTCAACAGAATGTTCAAACCTCAGATCGGCAGGAACATGGAGGTTTATGTCGACGACATGCTCGTCAAATCGACCTCATCAGATCAGCACACCAAAGATCTGAGCGAGGCTTTCGACGTCTTCCGCAAATATAAGATGAAACTGAAACCCGCCAAATGCGCGTTCGGGGTCACTAATGGAAAGTTCCCCGGGTTCATGGTTACCCACCGAGGAATCGAGGCTAACCCGGAGAAAATCAGCGCCATCCTCAACATAATCGCGCCCAAGACTAACGTCGAAATCATGCGACTCACAAGAAGGGTAGCCGCTCTGAGTCGTTTCATGTCAAGATCCGGGGAAAAGTGCCTCTCATTCTTCAAAGCTCTAAGGAAGATCCCAAAGTTCGAATGGTCGGAGGAGTGTCAGATCGCCTTCGAGCAATTGAAAGCACACCTGGCGACTCCCCCACTACTCACCCGGCCAGTTGAAGGAGATAAGCTATCGCTGTATCTAGCGGTGTCCGATCAATCTGCAGGTTCGGTGCTCGTCCGAGAAGTCGAGGGTGTCCAAAAGCCGGTCTACTATGTAAGCCATGTCTTCAAGGACGCGGAAACAAGGTACCCGGCCATAAAAAAGATTGTCCTGGCACTCATCGTGTCCTCGAGGAAACTAAGGCACTATTTCCAGGCGCACACCATCCTCGTTCTCACCGAAATCCCCTTAGGGTCTATTCTCGCCTCCCCCTAGTCTTCTGGTCGTTTGGAGAAGTGGAGGTGGGAGTTGTCCCAATTCGACATCAAATACCGCTCGAGGCAAGCTATCAAGGCACAAGTCCTGGCCGATTATATCGTTGAATGCACCATCCCTAACAAGGAGGCAGTGCCTGTGCCGGCCCCCGGATCTCAACCCTTGGTTGAAGAGAGGCCCGACTCTATCCCTGATTGGGTTCTTTACATCGACAGGTCATCAACCGAGGAAGGATGTGGTGCGGGCCTCATCATTCGGGGCCTGAATGAAGAAGAGATGGAGTATTCTTTAAAGCTCGGGTTCAAAGCCTCAAACAACGCAGCGGAGTATGAGGCCCTGCTCGCTGGACTGCGGATCACCTCCGGAGTGGAGCTGAAGACGATCTGAATCCGTAGAGACTCCGCTCTGGTCGTCGGCCAAGTGATCGGACGTATTGAAGCATGGGATCCCCTGATGGTGAAGTACTTAGCCGAGGTAAGGAGGTTTGTTCGCCGCCGAAAACAGAGACGAAACCGCATAGGTCGTCTTGCCTAAATTTAGGGGCAGATGCTATTTGGTTTTATCCGTCCACCTCTACGAAGATGCCAAGTTCATTTATGGCACCATGTATCGAAGGTTTAGACGGATGCGGCCGATGTAGCAGACTTCGTCAGATTCCCCCTCATTGTGAGGGATTTTTGATTATGGAGACGCTCTTCCCTGCGGGCGCAAGCCCCTGCAGTTAATTACTTTACCGCATTGCGGTAACAACTTTCTCCTTCTCCAGATGGTCACTTCGTTTCGTGTGTGTTTATTTTATTTTTGGTTGCCCGTGGATTGTATACGGAGACTAATTTATGTTGTCGCCGGTAGGGCGTGGATTAGTCCACATCCGTATTTTCTTAGATTTGGTTTTGGGTTGGGTTTAATGATCGTTAATCTCATTTGAGACTAAGATCAACTTAAACGTTTGTTAAGGATACGTTAGTCTAATTTTAGACTAAGATCTACATAACATGATCATTTAGATCCAACAAAAGAGCATTTGGACTCTATTGTTTTAGTTTAGGGACATTGCGGTCCATTGAGTTTAAGGACATCATAGTTTATGACAGTTTAAAGACGTCATAGTCTGTAAAGTTTAAAGACGTCATAGTCTATAAGTTTAAGGACCTCACAGTCCATAAATTTTAAGGACATCACAGTCCATGAGTTTAAAGAACCCACAGTCCGTAAAGTTTAAGGACATCATAGTCCAGTTTAAAGACGTCATAGTCTGTGTGGTTTTAGTTCAACCGTTTGGGGATGCACCAAAAGTTATTGGTTATTAGGACCCTCCATCTCTCTGAAGACGTTGAAAAATTACAACGACATATATCAGAGGTATGAAGAGATGTACCCTTGAACCAATGCTGGTTGGGAGATCTGCAGTCAAGTTTGGGACTAAGATCAGTTAAAAAGATTTATGAGCATATGGGCTCAATTAATCTAAATTAGGGATCTGTAGCCAACTTGGGCTCGGTCCACTCAGTTAAAATGTTGTACATTTAATTAGGCTCAGTCCTTTTTCATTTAACAATGTTGAGTATTGGTTTGGGTTCTGACAACCTTTTTGTCTTTTATTGAGTGTTGAGCCCTCATTATGGCTCTGGGGTTTTATTTAAAGAACAGTTTATGTTCCCTCTGCGCCCACGTGAGGAGCACGTGGCACGCTTGGCACTGAGCGCCAGACTTAGAGCGCTAAGGCGCTTCCTGTGAGATAGCACACACGTGAGGAGCACGTGGCGCGCTTGGCACTGAGCGCCAGTCAATGAGTGCGGAGTGCTATTTATAAATTAGCACCCACGTGAGGAGCACGTGGTGTGCTTGGCGCTGAGTGCCACCTTGAAGAGCTTGGCGCTTCTCTTAAAATAGCGCTTGGAGCACTAGGCGCTTGTTTTAAAATAGCGCTGGGCGCTGAGCGCCAGACTTGGAGCGCTAAAGCGCTTCTTTAAATTGGAGCGCTAGGGCTCTGCGGCGCTGTGCGTCAGACTTGGAGCGCTGAGACGCTTCTTTAAATTGGAGCGCTAGGAGCGCTACGGCGCTGTACGCCAGTCTTGAAGCGCTAAGGCGCTTCTTTTCAATTGGAGCGCGAAGGCTCTTTTTCGGCAGCTTTGATCGGTTCTGCGATCTAAGAATTAAACTCTCGTTTATAAGAGACTTTGTCTCATGGCTTTAAGAACAAGGTTCTTATTTTTATAGGAGATGTTACAATCTCTTTTTTTTTTGTGAAAGAATTTGTCTTTATGGATCTGTGATCTGAAGAGAATTAAGTTCTTCTTCCCTTTTTATGATGAGATGCTATGATCGCTTTTTGTGAAAGACCTCTGTCTTATAAATCTATGATCTAGAAAAATAGCTAGGTTCTTCTTCTTTTGATGAGATGTTTTGATCTCTCTGTTTTATTTACCTTGAAAAAATTCTTCTTCCGAGAGCTTGCTCTTCTCTTTGAAATTTCTCAAAGTTTGTGGGGGGTTCCTCTGTGCAAGACTTGAAGTCAAAGTCCTTTATATAGTGGAGGCTGATTTGTTGAATCAGTTAAGGAAATCTTTCCTTTGATTGATTTGGGGATGTTTCCCACCGTTGGATCTTTGATCCAAGGGTTTCTGTTTTACAGAAGGCGGTCTTCTTGTTTTTAACAAGATTGGGAAAATATTTTCCCATATAGAACTTATTCTGTATCTTGGTGATTTTTAATCACCATTGGATCTTTAATCCAACGGTGCTCTAATTTTCAGAGGTAATTTGATGATTTTTAGTCATCTTTGTTGGATATTTGATCCAAGGGTGGGAAACATTTAGTTCCAGCGCTAGCGCTCTCGTGCTTTGCACGTGAGCGCTGCATTAGAGTCTTTGACTCTTGGTGCTAGCGCGAGCGCTCTCGTGCTTTGCACGTGAGCGCTGCATCAGAGTCTTTGACTCTTAGCGCTAGCGCATTTAGCGCGAGCGCTTTTATGAAGCGCTGCTTCATTTCAAATTTCAAAATTTGAACAGAGCTTTGCTCTGATTGGGGGAAACAAATACCCCCCACCGTTGCGCTCACGTGGTTTACACGTGAATGCAGCGGTGGCAGCATCTCCGCCATTGGATCAACTTGGAAATTGAACCGACTTCCAGCGCCTATAAATAGGGCCTTTGGCCCTTGAGATAACCTCTGTTCATCTTCTTGTTTTCTCTTGAGAATTAATTCTCCTTCAGAGCCAAGCTCTCTGTCTTAAGAACTCTCTTAGAGTCAGAACCCTGTCAAAAATCTAGGTAAAGATCAAATCTTTGAAGGGATTATTTCATAATCTAGGGTTTCACCCATTAACAGAGCTTTGCTCTTCTTGAATCATATAGATTTTTTAGGGTTTCTCGATAGAGCTTTGCTCTTCATAGATCTAAAGAGATCTTTCTTAGAGTTTCTTAACCTATTAACAGAGTTTTGCTCTTTTCAAATAATATAGATTTGTTAATCTTTCATGAAGAACTCTTAGAGTTTGTTCATATATCTTGAAGATCTCGGAATTTTTAATTCTTTCAAAGCTTTGATTTTAGGGTTTCTGATGGGTCACTCCATCATCTTCACAGCGCATAGCTCTTCAGAATTTTTTTTGGGGAATTTTTTATTCCCTTCATCATTAGAGTTGACAGATATCACTCTGTTGTAGAGCGCTGCTCTCAAGGGAGATTAACTCCTTGGCCCGAGGGAGCCCCTCATTAAATAAGAATCCTTTTAGGATTTTCAATTTAATGAATGACTGTCTCATCAATGATGAGACTGACTCATCATTGATGAGCCGTCATCTAGATTTTGTGGGTCCCCTTTGGTCCCCTTGCAGTGCGGTACAAATTTAAAGTACCCGTACCAAAACTTGAACTGTAGCAATGATGGCTAATTCTTGTTCTTTTCACGCGGGTACTATGTCTTTTGACACTTCTTTCCCATTCGTCCATTCAAAAAGCGGATTCCCTGAAGCGCCTGTGGACTAGGAATTCTTCGTGTTGATCAAAGATCACGACCCGGAGCAAAAAAATCTTCATTTATGGGGCATATGGTACAATCAAATTATCAGGAGTCGGAGGAGCTTTTCTTGCGCGGCACCTTCGGAGCCCATTTCGGCGATCCCTTATGCTGACGCACCTCCGGTGAACTATGCCGTGGAGGAGGTCAACTGGACCTCAGAGGGTTGCCTTCAACCCTCTATGGCCGTGATACCCGTACAGCCGCCGACGGCTTTAGATACTCTGGGCGGCGTATATATCAGGGCAAGTCACGCCCTTAGGGACAGCCGTACATGATAGGCCTAACTCCTCGCCATCCAGCTGGGTATTTGCAGTGGGCCCGCTATATTTTGTCGGCCAAGAAGTCGCAGCTGCTGAAGCTGGGGTTGTATCCCGCGATTTACGCTTCCATCTTCCAATATTCCACACCCCCTGCTTGGTGGCTCAAGGCTTTTCTGGAGAAATGGAATATTCTGACCCACACCTTCCTTCTGTCAGATCAAGAAGTCTCAGTATCTTTAGAGGAGTTTGCAGAGATCTCTGGCTTACCCGTTAGGGGAGAACACTACGAGGAACTGCTTCCTCCGGACGAGTACATCTTTGCCACCAAACCAGTGGTAATGGGTCTTACCCCGTAGAACGCCATTCAACACCAATTCCCAAGCTTGATCAAGGTGTTGAATATCTACGAAAGTCTATTTCTGGAGTCCGGAGGGCATGAAGTCAGCTACACAGACTTCATCGCTCGCTTTCTTCGTCCGGAAGCCTTATTGAAGCAAGATGCGATGTTCGCCAAGCTTGACGATCCATTTGGTTTTGGTTTGGATAACCAACCGGCGGCGGAAGCAGATTTAAAAAGTTTCTTTATTCCGACTGCTCATGTCGTTCCCTTCACGAAGCTTGCTGCTCCGGACGTCGATGAAGAGACGTTTGTGCTGGGGTTCATTGGCTTATGGCTAAACTGGTTCATGCTTCCAATGCACCCTCATTATATGAGGCCATCAGTCTTTTACCCAGCCCATCGTATGGTTGCGGAAATGCAAGTGGCTATCGGGATTGCTGGGTTGGCACACATGTACCATGGTCTCAGCATAGCGGCAAACACCACTCAGCCGGGGGTACAGCTCGTCACTTTCTTGCTGCATTATTTTACATCATGGATCGAGCTGCACGTACTTGGCGCTTTTGGTGCCCATAAACGACCTCGTTTCTACGACAGTTACAACTTCCCATGGATTATGCGCCTAGTTGACGGTCCGTTTTAAACCCGTCATAGCGGGAGGCTAGGAGTTTGCTCCTTCGTCCGCGTACGGTTGGAGATGGCATAACCTTTACCGATAAGGTTTTAACCATCGGCAAAGAATCCACAAAAACGGTGCAACCTCTGCACGATACTTTTAAAAATGGGGCATCAACCTTGAAAGCTCGGGAGATTCTTCATTTATATTCAATCAGGCCAGGCTTTCTAGTGTTTAGGCAGAACGATTCGGCGTTTTTCATGAGGTATAACCCGCACCGTTTCGCCCAACAATCAAGCTATAATCAGGGCGTCCCGCTCGAGGCCTTCCTAGCTGAGCCAGTTTCCACAAAAGAAGGTATTCGCAACGCATTACACCATTTTATGCGGTTGAACACCGGCTTCAATTTCTTTATCAGTGAGCCGAGTTGCGTTCCGCGAATCTTAAACGCATATGTGGTGTGGTATCAGCATTCGATGGGCGCCGTTATTAGGGAAGAAAAGCGATTATTGCTTGATCTCAAGGGCACCTCCCCCGCTGGTAATCCAGCCGTTCCCTTGAAGCGACGGACCATCGTCCGTCCTCCCTTGAGAGAAGCTGCTGTGGCTGTGGTACCACGCGTTATACCTGATATGCCCCTATCCCGCATGCCTGTAGAAGTGGTAGCTGTGGCGTCTCCCGAGTCTGGCGTGGGTGCGGAGATAGGGACTCGCCGCCCGAAGTTGCTCGCCAAGCGCAAACTTGTGTTATCAGCTGCCGACACTCGCTCGCAGAAGAAAAAGAAGTCGATACTTTCTGCAGACGTTGTATTCGGCCAGGAGCCCCATGCTCCTTACAACGAGGGCCTAAGTGAGTACAGGACCAACGAGGGTTTATTTATGGCACCGGATGATACCGATCTGGAGGCTGCCATCGCAGTTTCCGAGCAACTAGCTCGCAACGAAGCAGGACTGATCACCCTCGCACAGTCAGGTAGACTTCAGTCATATCTTTCCACGGTTGTATATATGTATATATTATTTTTTTTTTTAATTATTATATTTTTACTTATACTTTCTTCTTCAATAGGTATCTCCGCCGAAGAGGCTCTCGTGGCTTCCCTTAAGACTTATGAAGAGGAAGAGAGGCCTCGCGCTTCCTTAGGCCTTGGTATAGTTCGGGTTGTTATGCTTTCATTCCCCCCCTTTTTTACTCGTGGTTTGACCCTTTCTTTTCATCTTATTGCAGGTACTACCTCGACTCAGGTTATCCCAGGCGTAGCCCCGATCCCGAGCGGTGATGCGGTGACGCTTCCAGAGCCGGCTATTGTGGCCCCGGCTCTCCCATCAATGTCGCAAGAGGCTTCACTTAAACATCCGATGAAGGACGCCGTAGAAGCTCCAGAGGCATAACTTGGTTCGGACAATGACGTCTCCTTGACAGAGGTCTTGAGAAGGTCACTTCTTACTGCCAAGGCCGACAAGAAGCGTAGAAAGCGCGCGGCGAAGGAACGTGATGCCGCTTTGGCTATAAGTCCGGGCTCAAGCACCACCCAATCTGTCGCTATTTCGTCAAAGGGTGCTCCGGTTGCCCTGTCTACCGTTCATAGACAGGTTGTGTGAGCGGCTCAGGAGACAATTGAAAAGCCGCCCCAAGGTAACGTAATACTGGGTCTTTTTATTAGAATATGATCTTCAAATTCTCATATATCATATCCTGCAGGGCCAAGTCCTGGCGATGAGGTGGTAGGTGAGATGACGGCAACCACCGAGCCTGAAGTGACTACTCTTTCTCAGGAATCTGGGACTGCCCTAATTGCCACGTTTTCCCCTTGCGGTTCTCTGCTATCGGCTAGCATTACGAGTGTCATGACGGCCCTCGTAGAATCAGGGGATGAAGCTATTAGCGCTGAAACCATTCCACTGAAGGTGAGCGAAGAAACCGCAACGCTCAGTGATGTTTCCGTTGCAATTTTGGCAGATGACCCATCAGGTAGGTCTCGAGTCGCTGTTTACTTTTGTTTCAGAATCCCTTTCAGTCCCTTCTGATGACAATTTGTTTGTTTCGAATGCAGGTGTGGTGAGCGCTGAGGTTATGCCACCCGAAGAAGCGTCATCGATTACTGCTCTGACGGTCGCCGTCCCTGCGCCTTCTCTTGTGTCCTCCCAAATGCTGGAATGTATGGGTTTGTGATTTATCTAATTTAAATCGGGGATAGCATCTTCCATGTGCTGACCATGTATTGTCACAACCTTGCAGGAGTTCTCTTCGATCATCGGTATCAGGTGCTGAACCCGCATTTCTCCTTCCAGTCGGAAGTCACTTTACCTGCTGGTGTCGGTGAGTATAGTTTTTTAACCGACATCCTTTCCTTTCTTTTACGTACGACCATGTGGTTGTTAATTTTGAATTGATTGCCGCACTACAAATTAAAGGAGGGGACGGGAGAATCGTCGCGCCACCAGTACTCCCAACTCTGTCACCTGTCTTAGCCGATATAGTAGCCTTCATCGCTCTTGCATCTTCTTTATCTCTTGAGCCGACATCTGATTATGATTTGATTTGCAGCGATCACACCGACTCCAGCTCCCTTCGAGTCTCGAATTCCAATGCCAGCAGGGCCCTTTGTTAAATGCCCATCTTCCAAGGGTGCTGCGAACAGCCTACGAATGTTAAGTGAGTTCGTCGAGGATCTTGACGCCGAGGCTTTCGCATCAGCTGCAGATTTTGCTGCTTAGGTTAATCTCATGTTGGCGATACTCGTGAACTTCCACAGTGAGGGCTTCGTCGAGTCTTGGGTTAATCACTGCAGGAAGATTGAGGCCTGTCTGTATGAGATTAAGCTCAGGCGTCCTGCTCCGGAGGTGTTTTCGCTTCGAACTCCCAACGGGCTACATGTTGAGAAGTGCGTTCCTTTCCTTCGCTATTTCGAACAAGAGGCGACCCTTAAGCGAAAGGAACGTGAGGTAACTTCCGCCGAGTCTGTCCAACTGCGTGCCGAGGTCGCAGCGAACGCTGCACATCTGAACTCCATCTTTGAAAACCTTCAACGATGTATTTCTGATGGGCTGGTGCTGAGGAAGAAGCTTGACTTTACTGAGCAGGTTGCGCAGAGTCAGGAGGCTGTTCAGCAGGAAATTGATGAGAAACTTTCATCCTGTCTGCAGCAACGGGCCCTAGTCGAAGCGAAGTTGGTCACGGCGGCTAATCGCGAAAAGGAGCTGAGAGGAGTACACGAGCGACTTGCTGATTTGCTAAAATTGCCTCCTTCTCAATAGCTACTTTTATATCGATTAAACATATGTAACTTATGAATAACATGTATTCATTTCATTCATTTTTTTTATTCCATTCATTTTCATATGATGTAACTTGTATCCAATTGAATTCATGAATAAAGGACACATTTCTTTTCTATCTTCTATTATCGTCTTCTTTTCTTTGCTGTGTTGTTGTCATGCGATTTTAGCAAATTTGGCCTGTAGATAATAGATAATAGTTCATCTTGAACTCTTTGTAAGGTAGTGATGGCTTAGGAAACAGGTTCAGATCTGCCGCCTAAGACTTTTCAATTTTATGAGCCATGAGGGTCTCATAAAGATTTTTCTCCCTACGATTCATGAGGATCTCGTAGGTGTATTTTCTCCTTAGGAGTCGTGAGGACTCCTAAGTGCGTTTTCTCTTGAGAGTCGTAAGGATTTCGCAAGAGAATTTTCTCCCTTATAAGTCGAAAGGACTCGTAAGTGGTTGATGAGTTGACTTGTTCTCGAGTCGAAGCGTTGCTTCGACGGGGAGGTCGAGGGTTGACTTTCGCCGTTACGGTGTCGGGGTTGAATTTCGCCGTTACGGTGTCGGGGTTGACTTTCGCCGTTACGGTGTCGGGTTGACTTTCGCCGTTACGGTGTCCGGGTGACTTTCGCCATTACGGTGTCCGGGTTGACTTTCGCCGTTACGGTGTCAGGGTTGACTTTCGCCGTTACGGTGTCAGGGTTGACTTTCGCCGTTAGTTGTGAACCGCAAAGTCTCGAAACTGGGGACTTTGTCGTAGCTCCGATTGGTAGTGTCGCGTCCGTATCCTGCTGGAATGAGAAGGAACGCCGTTGTTGATCTCCAGGCTGTAGATGTTGCCGTTGAGATTTGGAACTAGGGACTTTTCCATGGCTCCGCTTCATTGCGAATCTGAGGTAGGTTGTTGAAGTCACGTCTGCATTCAGTTGGAGTGAGAGGAAACGTCGTTGTTGATTTTTAGGTTGTAGATGTTGCCGTCGAGATCTGACTCTCCCTTTGACAGAGTCCGGTGGGGAAAAGTAGTTCCCTTTCGTTTATGCCCATGGATTGTATACAGGGGTCAGTATGGACTCGCCTGTAGGGCAAAAGTTTCATTTCATATGTATATTTTTTTTGTTTTCTTTCCGCGGTGCTCTATCATTTTAGTTTTTTATATCGCGAAAGTCGCGATTGGCCAATCATTTCGGCTATTTTTCGCGGTGGCTAATCATTTCGGGTATTTTTCTTTTTACTCGCTGCTTTTTATTGCGAGTTGCCCAATCATTTCGGCTATTTTTTATGCATTTTTGGCTCGCTGATTTTTTTTGCCGCGAGTAAGAGACTTGGGATTTGATACTGATTTAGGCATCAGTATCGCTACAACTGGGATATTTCCAGGAGCGAATCATCATTTGCCTTCGTCGGTTCGGACAAAGGTGACTTAGCAAACAGGGTTAAGGTCCTGTCGACTAAGGCTTTGACTTCATGAGCCGTAAGGGTCTCATAAAAGTATTTATCCCTACGAGTCATGAGGATCTTGTAAGTGCGTTTTCTCCTTAGGGGTCGTGAGGACTCATAAGTGTGTTTTCTCCTGTAAGTCGTAAGGATCTTACAAGAGTGTTTTCTCCTTATAAGTCGAGAGGACTTACAAGTGTTGTTCACCAAGCGGGGAAATTTCGTGCCATTGGCGGGAACTTGGCGGGGGAGACGTTTATTTGTGTCCGTAGATTGTATATAAGGGCTAGTATTAAACCGCTTGTAGGGCAAAATTGTGGTGTATGACGGCTTAAGAACAGGTTTAGATCCCTGTAGCTTAAAGCTTTTGAATCCTATGAGCCGTAAGGATATTATAGGGGAATTCTCCTTACGAGTCGTGAGGATCTCATAAGTGTAATTTCTCCCCAAGAATCGTGGGGATCCCTAAGTTTGTTGTTCCCTTGTGAGTCGTAAGGATCTCACGCCGGTATTTTCTCCTTACAAGGTCGAAAGGACCTTGCAAGTGTCTTTTAACGAGATTGCGCCCTTTCGGGTTTTCACAAACTCGCCGGTAGCCCTGCTGTTTTTACTCACGGAGTCCTTTCGGGTTTTCATCCGTGCCCATTTTGCTTATGGACGTACCATTTTTTTTCTTCTCTTTTTTTTCTTTTTTTCTTTTTTTTTATTATATTTTTTGTGTCAGCCTTAGGATGCTGCGGTTCGTAGTAGTTTACAGACGTTTCGGTCAGGCGTAGTATTAAGAACCGACCGTTTATTGGCCTAAAGGGTCTTTCGCCATGCATATTCATGAGCAAGTAAGCCCCACCTTGGTAAACCTTGTCTATGATATACGGGCCCTCACAGTTTGGCTCGAATTTCTCTCGTTTGGCACGATTAGGGATCATAGGTCTTTTTACGACTAGCACGAGTTCGTCTTAGCGGAATGTTCTCGGCCTATTCAATCTTTCGTACGAGCGCGTCATCCTTGCTTTGTAAGCCTCCAAGTTTTGCTGCGCCATGAGCCGGGTTTCGTCAAGGGCGTCGAGCTCCTCCTGCCGAAGATGAGCATTCTCTTCATCTGTTGGCTCGTAATGAACCATCACTCGTAGAGAGGGTAGCTCTATCTCCAAGGGGAGTACCGCTTCTGCGCAGAATACCAAAGCATACAGCATTATATTTATGGCCGTTTTGAACGTAGTTCGATACACCCAGAGAGCTTCATGCAATCTCTCGTGCCAGTCCTTTTTGTTTTTGGACACCGTCTTCTTTATGATCTTCGTCAAAGTCTTGTTGAAAGCCTCAGCCAAACCGTTAGCTCGGGGATTATAGACCGAAGAGTATCTCTAGTCTATGTTATGCTGCTGTGCGAAACGGCTGATCTTGTAGCTTCTGTAGGCTGGCTCTTTATCGGAGATAATCCGTCGCGGAGTGCCGAACCGATAGATGACGTGTGTCTTGAAGAAATGGAGAATATTCTCCGTCTTCACTTCTCTTAGCGGTATGGCTTCTGCCTACTTAGAGAAGTAATCGGTTGTTGCCAATATGATCCGATGTTCTCTGGACGATGCTGGTTCGATGGGCCCGATTATGTCAGTTCCCCACATTTCAAACGGCCAGCTAGCCACCGTTGGGTGTAGAGGATTCGGATGCTGGTGGATGAATTCCCCGTGAATTTGGCACGAGTGGCACTGCTTCGCGTATTCGAGACAGTCTTGAATTATCGTAGGCCAATAGTAGCCCATCCTTTTGATCTTCAGCTTCATCTTTGGCCCGGTTTAATGAGAACCACAAAGTCCGTCGTGAATTTCTTGAACGACTTTCCTTGCTTCTTTCGATCCCAGGCATCTCAGCCATAGAGAGTCGAACGATCTCTTATACAGCGTGTCATTGACGAAGGCGAAAGACAGGGCTCGTTTCATGAGCTGATGTCTTAAGGATGCATCTTCAGGCGTTCGAAGGGATTTGAAGTAGTCTATAAAGACTTCTCTCCAATCCTTAGCCCTTTCCTGGTCTTTTATTTGTAAGGCCGTTTGCTTGGTCGTTTCCTTTTCTTCAGACGACTCCGGATATATTTTCGCTGGTGCAAGAACCCGACGACTTTGTACCACGATCTTTACGTCGTCAAGGTTTTCGTCAGCCAATTCTTTAGCGAGTTTGGGTAACGGATCCGCTTTGCTATTTTCCGCACACGGTATGCTTTCCAGGGTGTAGGAGGGAATTTGAGTCAGCAATTGTTGCACTCTCTCACCGTACATCACCAATTCCGGTTTGCACGTTTGATAATCGCCATTTACTTGACTAACGACCAGTTGGAGTCTCCATATATGAAGAGATTTTCGATTCCCATGTCGACAGCGATCTCAAGACCTGCTGTCAAAGCTTCATATTCAGCTTCATTGTTTATCCTCGGCTCTATTAGGGAAAATGCAAAGCGCATTATTCCTCCTTGTAGAGTCACGAAGATGTGGCCTACCCCAGATTTGATTATGGGGGAGCTGTGCTTTCACTTCTTCATGGAAGATGCCCCATCAAAGTAGAGTTCCCATCGGGTATCATTCTCTCTTCTCCTCCCGTCAATCATGTCAAACGCGTGCTCGTCTGGCAGTTCGCAATTTAGGGGTGAATCAGCAGGTATCGGATGCTCAGCGAGGAAGTCGGCGATGGCCTGGCCTTTCACTGCCTTGAGGGGACGATAAGTTATCGAGAACTCTATCAAGAGGAGGGCCCATTTAGCGATCCGTCCTGTTAGTATGGCTCTTGACATCAAATATTTGAGAGGATCCACTTTTGAAATTAGGTGGACCTCATGCGCCAAAGCATAATGCCGGAGCTTTGTTATCGCGAAGATTAACACCAGGCAGTGTTTTTCAATGGGGGAGTAGTTGTTTTCTACCCCCAGGAGAACTCAACTCAAATAATAGAGGACTCACTCTTTCCCTTGGTCGTTTTCTTGTGCCCATAGCGCGCCTAAAGAACCTTCAAAGGTTGTTGTATACAGGATGAGAGGCTTTCCCTTGACTGGAGCGGTCAGTACTGGCGGATTCTGCAAGTATTGCTTGATTTCGTCGAGTGCACTCTGGAATTTACGATCCCAGACGAACGGGTTCCCCTTCTTCATTAGGTGACTGTAGGGGTGGTATTTGCCGAAGAGGTTAGCTATGAACCGTCGGATATACGCGAGCTTTCCTGGAGAGACCGTAGTTGTTTCATAGTCCTTGGCGGAGGCATTTCCATAATCGCTTGATCTTTGACGGATCTATTTTGATGCCCCGATGTCATACGATTAATCCTAGGAATTTTCCGGAGGAAACTCCGAACGCGCATTTGAGAGGGTTCATCATCAGATTGTATTCCCGAAGGCATTGGAACACTATCTTCAAATGCTTCCAATGCTCCTCGTGCGATTTGCTTTTTACCACAAGGTCGTCAATATAGCACTCGACGATTTCTTGTATGAGGTCATCAAAAATCTTCGTCATGGCCCTCTGATAGGTGGCGCCTGCATTCTTCAGACCGAAAGGCGTCACTTTGTAGCAGAATATGCCCAAAGGGGTCCGAAAAGCCATATGCTTCTGGTCTTCGGGATGCATCTTTATTTGATTGTACCCTGATGAGCCGTCCATGAAAGAGAATACTTCGTGAGTAGACGTGTTGTCTATTATCAGCTCGGTGACCGGTACGGGAAAGTCATCCTTTGGACAGGCTTTGTTGAGGTCTCGAAAGTCTATGCGGATGCGTACTGTCCCATTTTTCTTCATCACTGGGATAATGTTGGCGATCCAGTCAGGGTACTGAACCTCTTGGATGAATCCGGAATCGATTAGCTTCTTGACCTCGGCGTTGATACTCATTTCAAGTTCAAGCCGCATTCTTCTCGGCGCTTGTTTGACTCGCTTGACGTCCGGAGAAATCTCCAATTTATGGAAGGCTATTTCTGGATCTAATCTCGGCATCTCGAAATAGTTCCACACGAAGCAGTCTTTATACTGCATGAGCACATCCTTTAGCGTAGCCATCTGCTCTTTAGACAGCAGCTCACTGACGAACGTAGGCCGTGGGTCATTTGCCATTCCTAAGTCGATTTTTCTCAGGTTGTCCACAGTAGTATGTATTCCATCTTCCAATTCTTTTGGCGCCGGTAGAAATTCTGAGATCAAATCATCTTCATCCTCGTTTTCGAAGCACCAGAAGAGTTCATCCATTTCCTCGGGCACTCTTTCTTCTGACAGTGTTATTACGTGACAGGTACGAGATTGTTTCCAAAGCCGATGTTGGTCTGGTTCCACTCTCACCATATATGTTGCCTTTGGCATATGCTTTTGCGGTGGGCCCACTTTCCAACTGCTGGATAGAGCGAACCTGCCGAGTTGATATTGGTCTTCGACCCAATTCTTGAAAGTAAAGCAGTCTTCAAGAGGATAACCTATCGCTCGGTGATAGGAGCAATAGTCTGGGTGATGAACCTCGCTTGCTTGTTCGGGGTGCTTGGACTCCGGGAGGGTAATCATCTGATGTTTCACGACGAGGTCGAATATCTTCCTTGACTTGTCTTGAGGGAAGGAATATTCCCGATCCATCTTCTTCATCAGCGATGGATTCCGGCCGGCTTTTTCTCGATCGCGAGGCTTCTTGGACCCGTTTCGCTGTGGTCGAACGTTTTCTCCGTTCTTTAACTTGTTTTTGCATTCGCATCGGGCCATTTTCTTATCTTGGGAATGCATGGCGGGCCGACGGTGAAGGACATCATCATCCTCCATGGCCTGCTAAAGGAGGCGTTGCGTCCTGGCTTTCTCGTAAATGGTCATTTCGCTGCTATGGTCATCCCGGACCTTTTGACCCGCTTCCCTTATTAGCTTTTCCATCTGTTCTTCGAACGACGGACTTGGCACTTTCATGGCAGGACCTCGTTTTGGTTCAAGATTAGCGTCTTCTAACAGAGTATCTTTTTCTTCATCAAAGTCATGTATAACGTAGCAGCCATAGAATCTTTCCCGTTTCTTAGATTGAACATATCCAAGCCCGATCGTTTCCATTCTCCCGTTGGGAAATTTTCGCTGAGTTCCAGAGACGTTCCAGATCCTGTTGTAGAACTGAGCTTGTCAAGCAGTCTGTTTGAAGGGTACGCCTTGGTGCCTCAACAGCCTTTTTAATCCTTCCGTGTAGTATCTGGGCAAACGGATGGGCTGGAGCCTGTCAAGTGCCAAACCGGCACCATACCAGATTTCTTTCTCTACTTTGGTTTCCACGGATCGATAAAAGAGGATCGCCTTTTCATCTTTTCTTATGGGAGGGACCTAGAACGTATGCAGCTCTTGCACGCTATATGTCTCAAGTGCGTTGAGTTCTTTGTAGTGCTTTTGCGGAACCATGGCGATTTGCAAACTCCGTTCATTGCCAACGAAGGCTCGTAATGATGGCCGAACAGAAAATACTGCATTAACCTCATCTTCAGAGTCACTGCCGAAGATCAACATAGGGGTGGACAGTCCCGTCTTATTGCATTGGGGTGGCCCTGAATAAACTATCTCTTCTTCCTCCTCGGTATCACTCCCGAAGACCAAAATAGTAGTGATAGCTTTCTACTTATTCTCCGGTTTATGGCATATCTCCGTGCATTTGAAGTCTGGAAGGAAGTACTTGGCGTCTTCGTATTTTCGGACTTCATTTACGGGAAATGGGTTCAGTTCCCCTGTCACGGTGTATCAAGACCATCTTTGAAATACTTCATACACTGATGTTGTGTAGAAGGGATGATGTTGTACTCGTGTAACCAAGGCCTTCTGAGCAAACGTTGTAGCATGTCTTGGCGTCAATGACATGAAATTTGATGTCAGTGATGAGCAGCCCAAAGCATAAAGTCTGGATTACAGACCCGAGCGTCCGTGATGACTGGGAGTCGAATCTGTAGATGGTGATTTTATCTCGAGCTAGGTGCTGCACGCTCATGCGAATTTCCTTTAGCACCCTCACATTTAGGAGGTTGACAGAGAACCCGTTGTCAATTAAGATCTTCCCTATCTTGATGTCATGGCAGTATCCGGTGACGTACAAGGGACGGTTATGCTCGCATGTTCCGAGGAGGAGATCTTCATTGCCGAAAGTGACGTCAGCAGTGTGCACTTCTTCCAGCTCGTCCTTCATCTTTTCTTCGGCAAGGAAAGTTTGGAACTGCTCGGGCTCTTGTAGTGCCTTGATTAAAGAATCTCTCGCCTCTTTAGATAGCAGAAGGGCATCGAGAATGCTTAGCTGCAAGGGTATCTTCCTCAGGTGTGCCAGAACGTTGTAATCCACCTTGTTTTTCTTTGGCGGGTCCTTAGCTGTCAGCTCTTTGACGACTTGATCATCGAGGGCGATATCTTCAGGGACTTTTTCATTTCCTTTATCTTTTTTACTCAACCCCTTATTTGTGGGTCCGAGATTCTTTTCGGGTAATGTGCGATTACGCAGCTGAATGTTCTCGCAGGTCTTTATCTCTTCTGTTTCGGAGATGGATTCCTTGAAGAGAGGGCCGAGGGCTATTTCTTCATCAGAATCGCTCCCGAAGGTGAGAACTTGCGATCCCCCGGAATCAACCATGTGACAGTAGCCGGCAGTTCTTTTGCGCTCATCTGTCGTACTTTTCTGTTCTCGATGAGTTTTGCGCTTCATTCGCTTGAAATGTTGTCGATGAGCAAAGTATCCCTGCCACCAGTTTTTAAGGGCATTGCATTCTTCGTTAGGGTGCGTGATCCTCCTATGGTATAAGCAGTAATTTGGATGTGCATCTAGTTCGTCGGGGAACGTATTTTCTGAAGTGTTTTCTTTGGAAGGTGGCAACTTCATTCCTATCGACAGGGCTTTAGCGAACTGCTTCCTTGTCTTAAATATGCTTTTGCTGGCGGCAGAAATGCTTCTATCCTGTTAGGGTGCCCTATGGCTTCCCAATACCGGAGCTTCTTCAACGTGACGCCGACGCTTGGCCCTTTCATATATGGTCGTTTCACGTTCTCGGTCAAATTTACTTTTCTGAAGAGCTTCATTCAGCAGCAGGTCGATCATCTCATCAGACGGTTCCAAGGTTTTCGGTTCGGGATCTGCCCCCAGTTTCTCTGCATCAAGAGCTTCTTTGCTATTTATTGATGAGTGAAAGATCATGTGACAGCTTGCCACATAATTCTCGGGCTCATCTGAAGAATTGTCTCCTTCGTCAGCATCATCGGGTTCATTCTCGAGAACATGCTTAAAGAATTCATCCAACGTGATTGGAGTCTGTGCCTTCTGATTATATTCTTCTAGTGCATCGATATATTTCTGCAGACCTGTACGGCTGTCTTCGGGTTGAACGCACTTCTTGGCCTTCTTCTTTTTCTTTAAAGACTTTGGAGGCTTGGCCTGAATGTTTTGTCCACCTTCACCAACTTTCAGCGTTGGGCGTGGTTTCAGCATCCCCTCAATAATCTCGGGCTCCAGCGGGCTCTTCCACCTAATCGCCGAACATACTTGGAGATCTTTCATCATTCTTTTAGTTTTTATTGAAAGAACAACTTCCCATGGAGCTCTCTCTATGAATGAGCATGATGCCCCCGGCGTGTCTATCTTTTTCGGAGCGTATGGTTGTGGCGGGTTTACCCTCCATTTTTCAGACAATGGGAATTTGCCTTGCTGGTACTGGTCCTCAATCCAGTTTTTGAAGACAAAGCAATCTTCGATTGGATGGCCCATTATTCGATGGTAGGGGCAGTAGTTGGGATTGTTGACGTCACCGGGCTGCAGTGGGCATTTCGGATCCGGTAGGGTGATGAGCCTGTTGCGCACCGCCAACTCGAACAGTCTTCTCGTTTTATCCTGAGGAAACGAATAAGGGCGTTTTAGCCTCTCGTTGAAGAGTCGATGTCTATCACTTTTGCGATCAACTGGTTTTGGACCACTAGGCTGCTGTTGAGCATTGACAATGAAGGTCGCTTTCCCCTTCCCCTTTTCGTTTCGAGGCTCCATTTTCGAGGAAGACGGTCTATGGCCCATCTGATCCATTTGGTCCAGTTTGTCAATCAAGGCCTGGAAGGTAGTCGGCTTGAAAAACATCATGAACTGGGATATGGTCGCCTGCGGATCGAGGGTACCTATGAGCATGCCTACTGCAGGAGCCTCTTCTATGCGTTGTTCACACTTCAACCATAGATTCCGCCACCGTATCGCATACTGAACCCATGTTTCGCCTGGTTTCACCCTGGCGTTAATTAGTGCGGTGATCGGGGTGCGCTCGCTAGCGCTTGTGAATCTCTGTGTAAACAGTAGCTCCATTTCTGCAAATGTCTTAACAGAGTCATTCGGGTGTTCGGAATACCACTCGAATTTGTCTCCGAAAAGCTGCCAACGAATTGACGAAGCAGTAGCTTATCGTCACCTCCGGTGTTGCCGCACAGAGCCCTGAATTGAGCAACGTGTTAGTGCGGATTCCCCGTCCCCTTATATACATGGAATTTAGGGATCGTATACCCCGGTGGGTACTTTATTTGGTCGTACCAACCCGGATAGGGTCGTCCAATCTTAACAATTTGGCTGGACGTTTCGCTCGCCTGATGAGCTCGTATCTGTTGAGCGATATAGTCATCCAGGGCGACTTTGGAGATGGTCTTTTCTTTGGCTGCTGATAGAGCCGGAAGAGGGTTCGATGTCTCCCCCCTGTCGTCTTCAAGGATAATCGGGGGGTCTTCAGCTGGAGGATCCGGCTGTATCATCATTCCGACCATATCTTGGAATAAGAGCGCCATTTGTTTTATGTTGGCCGCTTGTTCCGCGGCCTCTTTGTCTTTCCTCTCGAGCATTCTTCAAAGGAATTCGGCATCAGTTTCCTGTTCTTGACGCTGCTCCGATGACGTCTCCGGGCTTTCTTTTGGAACAGTAAATGTGGCCATTTTCGTTGGCATCTCCTGGAGCTTGTACTGTTGCTCCTGAGCTTTTGTCGCAGACCGTGTAAGTGGTCGATGACCCGTAGAAGCACGTCTTTCCTCTTTTCCGGAAGCCATATAAACAGTATGCACTACCATGCCCCCAGACTTGGGGTGTTTGGATTCAATGTCCTTGCGATTCATCACAGACGCAGAGATCTTCTCCGGCTTTCTCCTTTTATGGATGGTTGAAGTTGAGGGAGCTGTTGATGTAGGCACCTGTGCAGACGACACCTTTCGTGGCGTGGCGGAGGGAAGGTCCCCGTCTTGCTGAATCTTTATTTTCTTGGATCAACGGGAGTAGTCCTTGTCGGTTACTGAGTCTTAGACCCTTTGCCAGACCCTATGAATTTTTTAGGACAGCCGTTGAGGGGGTTGTTCTGGCTTTGTCTTTGTAGCATTCTTCACAGGTAGAGGAGATCTTTTCAGCACGGCAGTCGGAGAGTTCTTGCGGACCCTCCTGAGTGGTTCAAAGTTGTTCCCAGTTGGAACAGATGCGTCAACTTGCACCGTTGGAGCCGGCAGGGTAAGTCCAGATAAGGAATTACCCCCAGCTTTCCTCACTCGGTGCCAGTGGCGACGTCGAGCGTGTCAAGCGGACGGGACCACCTCTACTGTTGGATGAGCTTCTTTATGCCCCCCCCCCCGCTCTGATGAGGGGCTGTTGTCGTCGTTTGCCTGTCGAAGACCGACGTCCGCTGAGAGGAGATGGTCAACCTGTCGAAGGCAGACTTTCAAACAGGGGTAGCAGCCCTAGTGACTTCGCCTGGATGGAAGTTGGAGCGGCCAGTCTTGTAAAGACTGATTTTTTAGCAGGAGAAGCCGCTTTGACGACTTCATTTACTGGAGTAGGGATGGCTATCCATTTCGGGATAACCCCTTCAAGGTATTGCAGGCTTCTTTACGGGCCCACCTGAGCTTTGGCCCAGTCTGTTGAAAACCAAGGCGCTGGATTTGGGCGACCCGTTGAGAGGAGTCGCAGTAGTTGTAAGCCAATCAAAGACCGACTTCTTCGGAGTTTCTTGCGACGGCAATAGGGCGCTGAAGCTTATTGGTGGGAGCATGGTCCCAAAGAACAGCCCAGTGGTGGCTTGCGTCACCTGTTCCACTGGCATCATAAAAAGGGAGGCCGCTTGAGGCCCATAGGTCACTCCTCCAGCGAGGACGGAGTGGGAACTGTTGCAGTTGTTGCAGTTTGTGCAAGTAGAAGCCATTGATCTTCTTTTTCTGCAAGGAGCAAGACACCAAATCTTAGTATCTCGAATCCAGGGGCAACCATAGCAAACCGCAATTCGTTCGCAAAACACGACACATGAAGTGTGAAGTGGAAAGAGGAAAAGGTCCTATCAGGCGTGCCAGAATCTGTTCGCTGCCGAAAACAGAGACGGGACCGTATAGGTCGTCTTGCCTGAATTTGGGGGCAGATGCTATTTGGTTTTATCCTTCCACCTCTCCAAAGATACCAAGTTGATTTATGGCACCATGTATTGAAGTTTTAGACGGATGCGGCCGATGTAGCAGACTTTGTCAGATTCCCCCTCATTGTGAGGGGTTTTTTATTGTGGGGATGCTCTTCCCTGCAGGCGCAAGCCCCTGCAGTTAATTACGCAACCGCATCGCGGTAACCACTTTCTCCTTCTCCAGATGGTCACTTCATGTCGTGTGTGTTTGTTTTATTTTTGGTTGCCCGTGGATTGTATACGGAGACTAATTTATGTTGTCTCTCGTAGGGCGTGGATTAGTCCAAATCCGTATTTTCTTAGATTTGGTTTTGGGTTGGGTTTAAGGATCGTTAATCTCATTTGAGCTTAAGATCAACTTAAACGTTTGTTAAGGATACGTTAGTCTAATTTTAGACTAAGATCTACTTAACAGGATCATTTAGATCCAACAAAAGAGCATTTAGACTCTATTGTTTTAGTTTAGGGACACTGCAGTCCATTGGGTTTAAGGAAATCATAGTCCGTAATAGTTTAAAGACGTCATAGTATGTAAAGTTTAAAGACATCATAGTCTATGAGTTTAAGAACCTCACCGTCCATAAAGTTTAAGGACATCATAGTACATAAGTTTAAGGACCCCACAGTCCATAAAGTTTAAGGACATCATAGTCCAGTTTAAAGACGTCATAGTCTGTGTAGTTTTGGTTCAACCATTTGGGGATGCACCAAAAGTTATTGTTTATTGGGACCCTCCATCTCTCTGAAGATGTTGAAGAATTACAACATATATCAGAGGTATGAAGAGATGTACCCTTGAACCAATGTTGGTTGGGAGATCTGTAGTCAAGTTTGGGACTAAGATCAGTTAAAAAGATTTATGAGCATAAGGTCCCAATTAATCTAAATTAGGGATCTGCAGCCAACTTGGGCTCGGCCCACTCAGTTAAAATGTTGGACATTTAATTAGACTCGGTCCTTTTTCATTTAACAATGCTGAGCATTGGTTTAGGTTCTGACAACCTTTTTGTCTTTTATTGAGTGTTGAGCCCTCATTATGGCTCTAGGGCTTTATTTAAAGAACAATTTATATTTCCTCAGCGTCCACGTAAGGAGTACATGGCGCGCTTGGCGCTGAGCGCTAGACTTAGAGCGCTAAGACGCTTCCTATGAGATAGCGCACACGTGAGCAGCACGTGGCGCGCTTGGTGCTGAGCGCCAGTCAATGAGTGCGGAGCGCTCTTTATAAAATAGCGCCCATGTGAGGAACACGTGGTGCACTTGGCGCTGAGCGCCAACCTTGAAGCGCTGGGTACTTCTCTTAAAATAGCGCTTGGAGTGCTGGGCGCTTCTTTTAAAATAGCGCTTGGAGCGTTGAGCGCTCAGCGCTCAGTGCCAGGCTTGGAGAGCTAAGGCGCTTCTTTAAATTGGAGCGCTAGGGCTCTGCGGCGCTGTGCGCCAGACTTGGAGCGATGAGGTGCTTCTTTAAATTGGAGCGCTATGAGCGCTGCGGTGCTGTGCGCCAGTCTTGAAGCACTAAGGCGCTTCTTTTCAATTGGAGCGCTAAGGCTCTTTTTAGGCAGTTTTGATCAGTTCTGCGGTCTGAGAATTAAACTCTCGTTTATAAGAGACTTTGTCTCGTGGCTTTAAGAACAAGGTTCTTAGTTTTATAGGAGATGTTACAATCTCTTTTTTTTTTTGTGAAAGACTTTGTTTTTATGGATCTGTGATCTGAAGAGAATTAAGTTCTCCCCCCCCCCTCCTTTTATGATGAGATGCTATGATCACTTTTTGTGAAAGACCTTTGTTTTATAGATCTATGATCTAGAAAAAGAACTGTGTTCTTCTTCTTTTGATGAGATTTTTTGATCTCTCTGTTTTATTTATCTTGAAGAAATTCTTCTTCCGAGAGCATGCTCTTCTCTTTGAAATTTCTCAAAGTTTGTGGGGGGTTCCTCTGTGCAAGACTTGATGTCTTGGGTCCTTTATATAGTGGTGGCTGATTTGTTGAATCAGTTAAGGAAATCTTTCCTTTGATTGATTTGGGGATGTTTCCCACCGTTGGATCTTTGATCCTAGGGCTTCTTTTTTACAGAAGGCAATCTTCTTGTTTTTAACAAGATTGGGAAAATATTTTTCCATATAGAACTTATTCTGTATCGTGGTGATTTTTAATCACCATTGGATCTTTGATCCAACGGTGCTCTAATTTTCAGAGGTAATTTGATGATTTTTAGTCATCTTTGTTGGATTTTTGATCCAAGGGTGGACAACATTTAGTTCCAGCGCTAGCGCTCTCGTGCTTTGCACGTGAACGCTGCATCAGAGTCTTTGACTCTTGGTGCTAGCGTGCTTAGCGCTAGTGCTCTCGTGCTTTGCACGTGAGCGCTGCATCAGAGTCTTTGACTCTTAGCGCTGGCGCATTTAGCGCAAGCGCTTTTATGAAGCGCTGCTTCATTTCAAATTTCAAAATTTGAATAGAGCTTTGCTCTGATTAGAGGAAACAAGGTTTTGAAAGGACTTCGATGAAGTTCAAGTGGAGCAAATCCCCCCGACACCTAAACGCCCAGGCCAACGCCCTGAGCAAGCTAGCTTCCTCCTTCTCGGCCCACAACAAGAGGAATATCCTCTTCGAGGTCCTGCCGCGGCCCAGCCTGGAAGACGGAGCGACATCGCTCCAAGTTTACACAGCCCGGGAAGAGGATCAAGATTGGAGGAAGCCCATCGTGGAATTCCTGAAGGAGGGTACGCTCCTCGGAGATCGTGGGGAGGCCCGTCGCCTCCGAGCCAAATCCCGCCATTTCTTCTAGAGCAATGGGAACCTCTACAAAAAATCCTTCACTCAACCCCTGCTTCGGTGCGTCGACCCCCATGAAGCCGACTATGTCCTTCGTGAGGTCTATGAAGGGGTCGACGGAGCACATCAAGGGGCCCGCATCTTAGTCCAGAATACACTCCTCCAAGGGTATTATTGGCCAACCATTTATTACGACGCTCAGATGCTCGTCAGAAACTGCAAGAGTTGCCAACACCATGGCAGCATACCCCGCCTTCCGGCTACCGAGCTGACTACCCTGACCTCCCCATGGTCGTTTGCCCAGTGGGGAATGGACATGATAGGCTAACTCCCTACAGGTACAGGCGGGCATAAGTACATCCTTGTCGCGGTGGACTACTTTATGAAGTGGATCGAGGCCGTCCCCATCAGAAAACCGGACGCTACCACGACCATCAAGTTCCTGTAGAATAACATAATATTCCGGTTCGGGATCCCGAGGTGTATCATCACCGAACACGGGACGAATTTCGAGAACGAAAGAGTTAAAGAATTCTGCAAAGAATACCATATACTGATGAAGTTCGCCGCCGTCGCGCACCCCCAGTGCAACAGGCAAGCCGAGGTCTCTAACAGGGACGTCATTCGAGGACTTCGAGCTCGCCTTGAAGGATAGTAGGGCAGTTGGGTCGAAGGATTACCTCAGGTCTTATGGGCCTTGCGCACATCGAAGAAGACCCCTACCGGAGAGACCCCTTCAGTCTCTGCTACGACACCGATGCAATGGTCCTGGTAGAGATCGGGCTATCCAGTCACAGAGTCGAGCATTTCGATGATGAAGCGAACACCTCGGCACTCCGGAAAAATTTGGACGGCTTGTTGGAAAAGCGAGACCGGGCACAGATTAGAGCCGCCGCTTACCAACGGCAAACTGTCCGCAACTATAATGCACGAGTCAAGCATCGCGCCTTTAGGGCTGGGGACTTGGTCCTAAGGCGGAACGAGTTCGTTGATCAGGGAAAGTTGCACAAGTTTTCTCTGAAGTGGAACAGCCCATTACTTGTCTCCAAGGTCCCGCCCGGTGGGGCTTATCGCTTACAAGATGCAACGGGTCGCAAATTTCAACCGGCCTACAACGCCGAGAAGCTCAAGTTGTACCATTAAAAAAACATATCTATGAATACACGTTTCTCCTTTTAAGAAGTGATGTAAATTTTGCTAAGTTTTTTTTTATATAAAGAAAGAACTTCCCCTATATGTTTCACTCTTCCTCAGTTCATAGCTCACGAATTCCATTTCGCTGAAATACTCAAATGAACCCAAAAGACAAGAAGAAACTGTAAAACTTCGCAACAAGGAGAACTTTATTTATTTATCAAGAGGTATTGCGGGCCCTTAGCCTTACATAAAAGTTGAAATTACAACAACGGGGGAAGGGGTACAGGAAGCATTGCTCGTGGTACTGTGAAGAAATTGCCTCCAACCAAGCTCTTGCCGCCTCGAACCTCTGCCTCCGATGCTTCCCGCGAACCCTCGACGCCACGGACAGGCCGGAGGACTCTCCAGTCGAGCACCCGTTGGCGAAATGCCTCAGTTGGTAACACTCGAGGACGAGGGCCACCGAGCGATCATGCAGACTCTTCGAGATCAGGCCAAAACGGCATAGCAATCTCAGCTTGCCAACCGCCTCGTCTTTCAGTTGCTCGGACAAAGGGTTGTGCGGCCCCGGCGAAGCCCTCCAAATCGAGTACATCAGCAGCTGAAGCAGGGGTGATCGCCGGGGAAGCAGGCGGCCGAAATGGTCCTCCACACGCCGAACCACCGCTCAAAGCGTCTCCTCGGAGCTCAGCTGGTCGTACAAGTATACATCTTCAAAAGAAATGATATCGGGGATGGAGAAAGGGAATTCGTCCATTCTTATGTTTCGGGGTGCAAAGCTAGGAATGAGAAACACACCCTCTCTATTTTATAGCCTCCACAGCGCCCCCAAGAGTCCAGATTTGCGCGCGCATGGGCGCGAATCCCAGGATACGCTCGATTCTTCCAATGCTATACCGCCACGTGGTGGATATCCCGTATTTCTCGGCGAATCGAAATCGGAGCGATGAAAATCTTAGAACGCTTCGCCTCCCCTATGTGTTTCTGTCACGTGCTGCCCGCGACGGTCACTCTCCCCGATATTAAAACATCTCGGAAGGTCGGGCAGAGCTGTCATGACCCGAAGGTACGAAATATGACTGGCACTTAAATTACGAAACGTCTCAAGGCGTAACATAATCTAAGTAAGCCAAAGCCCAGAAATCTAAACCACTTAAAGAAATAGAGTGAAGGAAAACTTAACTTAAAAAGATGATTTTAGAAAAATAAAGTCACATTAAAACATTTTAAAACATCAAATTTCCCGAAAATTTCGGCAGAGTTTCCTTTGTAAATACTGGCCCCCAAACGGGTACAAAACAAGAATACATATAAGTAAAGAATAAAAGCATCCCCCAAGCGGGAGCTAGCTCTTCGCCAAAGGCGGAATTACAACTACACGCAATAAATATATATATATATATATATATATGATAGTGCAAAATAAGCATGTAAAAGCACGAGAATAAGAAAGCATCATGTCGGCTCAAGTAAGCTCGACACCAGAGAAACAACACATATACAAATCTCACGGTTACACCTCTAAGTCGCATATACAATGGTAGAAGCGGTAGATGGAGAATACTAGATACAGATAATAATACAAGATGGGAACAAAATATCCTCGCAACCCACCTACAAGCAAACCGCAAGTCAAGCAAATGAAATAAAATGAGGAAGTACGCCCGCCGCTAATGCGCTGACGGGTCAAACCTGCAAGATACTGTAGCACAACGGAGGTGAATTGCCAACTCGTGAATAGTAAGTAACATCTAACAAGGCTATCGTAAGTATGCACGCAAATGCGTCACAGCCTACATATACAAATATACTATGATGCACTACTATGTATGCAACATGAATGTATAACCAAACACGAAAACCTGAATATATCTGGTATGAGAAAATCTGCATTTTTATCTTAGTAAAACTTCTGTGCAATAACTGAAGTATCATCAATGAAATCAACTGAAAATCCGTGTCAAGCATCGACACAATATATGTATATCCCAATATCTCAATTTCTCAATATCTCAATATCTCAATGTCTCAATATCTCGGGCTCCATCAGTCCGGATCGGCCCATATCATCAAATCTCACGACTACGGTCGGTATCCTCCGGACATCCGCCGCGCCAAAAATCACCGGTAGGTAATGCTCCCCTTTCGGGCTCAACGCCTTCTCAATACGTCCATCTTGCCCGGGGGTACCTCACCGGGTCTACCATGTACCCGCAGACGGTGCATCCCCCTTCTCTAATCGGGTATATGATACAGCTCAAGAACCGAGAAAACTCATGGTGGACGCCACACACATCATATCATGAGAAAACCGTAAATTTCTATTTTTAAAATGATAATAGGTGTATAAAATTCTTACGGATTTCCCCAAAATCCAGAAATCTCATCAATACTGAAATCTCCAAGAAGAATCACAATATATGAATATGTTGGAAATGATGGATGTCTATGATATCGATAGTATATACCATGCGAAGTACGGCCAGAAGCTATGCATGAATCATGATGCAATGAGGTATGTATATATGATTAACAATCCTACGTATCCATCCTGATGAAATGACTACACAAGTACAAGTCTACAGATCATATACGATAAAATGCACAGATACCGATTCTAAGCAAGTTATATAGTGTTCGTGACATAGCAATTACCAAAGGCGTTTGTGTTCGCATGAATAGTGCACGTGCGGTATGGACCAATGGTAATGGAGCAAGTGTCCTATGAGATAATATCATATATATATATATATATATATATATATATACACACACACACAAGATGATGCAATGCAATGAAATGAATGACTAAGAGACTACGCATATAAATACAAGCGCTACTAATAATCCTAACTATCGGGCACTTCACGCCATCCAGACGATTCCCCCATAGATGTGTACATCTACTCACCGGGATGCCTCGGCTAATCTGATCCGATCTCAGTCTTGCCTTTCCGCGCCACGTCCGACGCCTATGCACCCAATCCTAGAATCGCGCACAAGTAAATAAGAGGATAGATATATAAATAATCGCGCACACAAATGATACAAAATAACCAACGTGCACTAATTAGACGCGCACGCACTTGGTGCACAAAACGCGCTCGCGACAACGCCACAAACCACAACTAGGGGTCGCTACGTGAAAACCATCAAGCCTACAACCCAATCGTACCAATCGCGCATTCACAACATACTAAATATTTTATGGGATTAGGATATAGATCATTACAACCTCAAACTTACTTAAAATCGATTTAATCCAAAAACCTAGTAAGCAATAATTAACCATTTTAGTGCAAATCTAGATGTTTTAGCAAATCTAGTGGCCACAATGTTCACTTAATATCTTAATTAGGCTCCACAATTATTAACTAATTTTAAACTCGCCTATTTACATTAATCATGAAATTAGTTTGCAAAAATACTTAATTAGGACAATTTAAAAGTAACAATTAGCAATTTAACAACTAGATTAGATTTTGCAAGTCTTAAGATGTTAAACTACACTGATCAAGTGATAAAAACCCTAACTTGAACCCAAACCCTTCTCTTTAGAAACTCAAACTTGCAATTAGAACCATATTAATACCTAATTAAGTTAGATTAAAGTAATTAACCAACAAATTAACCACAAGGTTAAGATTTATACCTCAACAAATTTGAGATCTAACTTGCAAACTTAGCCTCCAAAATGCCATCTTGCTCCTAGATCCAAGCTAGTTTAGGCCAAGGAATTTTGGGTGAAGGTTTAATTAGGAATTAGTGAGAATTTGTGTGGATTTTTGATGGAAAATTTTAGAATTTTAGAAAGGAAATGAAGTGGAGAAAATGGTCGATGCTGCTGCCATGGGCTCGGCCGGCAAGGGGAGAATAAGGGGTGAGTGGGGGTGTGTGTGGTCAAGTCAAGAAACCCCCCCCCCCAATTTCACATCTATTAATTCCTTTTCTTAATTAAATTTTATTTTCCAATTGATCCTAGACTTTTCTAGAACTATGGAGACAAAATAAAGAACAAAAAAAATATGTTACAAACTAGCTATTAGTTGTCATGGTGCACTAATGTGCCATTAACCCATTCTAATTTGTAATAATCACCAATTAAATGTATAAGTGAAAGTTTAAAACAAAACAACAACAACAACAACTGAGCCTTTTATCCCAAGCATATGGGGTAGGTTACATGAACCAACATGAGAATTACGGCGGGTCCAGCACATGAATCCTCCGCCTCCACTCACTCCTATCGAATAATATACTTTCATTGAGTCCTTTGGCAACCATATCGTTTCGTATCACATCCATTCATGTTTTCTTCGGTCTCCCTTTTCCCTTTTGCCATTTCCCATATCGAAAGTATCTATTCGTCGAACCGGTGCTTCCATAGGTCTGCGTCGCACATGACCAAACCATCTTAGCCGGTTTTCCCGCATCTTCTCCTCCACAGATGCTACACCAACTTTTGCACGAATATCCTCATTTCGCACCTTATCTTTTCTAGTGTTACCGCACATCCAACGAAGTATGCACATCTCCGCTACGTGCATCTTCTGTGTATGATGCTTCTTAGGAGCCCAGCATTCTGTACCATATAATAAGGCAAGCCGAATAGCGCTCCGATAAAACTTCCCTTTCAATTTTAACGGAAAGTTACGATCACACAAAATCCCCGTTGCACTCCTCCATTTCAACCAACCAGCTTGAATCCGTTGATTAACATCACTATCGATCTCCCCATTCTTTTGGATGATGGAACCTAGATATCTAAACCGGTCGCTCGGTGATATCTCTTGCCCTTCCAATGTTATACCAATATGGTTTTGACTTCTCTGATTACTAAATTTACAATGCATATATGCTGTCTTGGACCTGCTCAATCTGAATCCCCAAGATTCCAATGTTTGCCTCCATAATTCCAATTTGGCACTAACCCCTGCTTTCGTCTCATTTACTAAAACAATATCATCAGCGAATAGCATACACCAAGATACCTCATCTTGGATAGTTCTAGTAAGCTCATCCATCACGATGGTAAACAGGAATGGACTTAATGCAGATCCTTGATGTAAACCAATTGTAATCGGAAAATCACTAATTAAGCCGCTGCAAGTTCTGACATTTGCCATTACTCCATCGTACATATCCTTGATTATGTCAATATACTTGACGGGGACCCCCTTCTTCATCATTGTCCCCCATAATACCTCTCTAGGTACCTTGTCGTACGCTTTTTCTAAATCAATAAATATCATATGCAAATCTCTTCTCCTCTCTCGAAAACGCTCGACAGGTTGACGAAGCAAATGAATAGCCTCTGTCGTCGATCGTACAGGCATGAACCCAAACTGGTTCTCTGTTATCTTAATATCCTTCCTTAGCATGTGTTCAATCACTCTCTTCCAAAGTTTCATGGTGTGACACATAAGTTTTATTCCACGGTAGTTTGAACAACTTTGAATGTCACCCTTGTTCTTGTAGATAGGTACAAGGATACTTTTCCTCCATTCATTTAGCATCTTTTTTGTCTGCCAAATCTTATTAAACAGATCTGTCAGCCATTTAACACCTATTTCTCCTAAGCATCTCCAAATCTCGATAGGAATCCCGTCAGGACCAACCGCTTTTGTTAAACTCATTCTGTTCAAACCTTCTTTAACCTCGGGTAGTCTTATTTTATGCATAAAATCACGGTTTATATCTTGAAATTGAATGACAAGTCCATCCAAATTCTTAGTAAAGCTCTCATTGAACAATTTGTCAAAATAATCTCTCTATATTTCCTTGATATCCTCATCTCGAACTAAAACCTTCTGATTTTCATTTTTGACACACTTCACCGCACATAAGTCTCTAGTCTTCCTTTCCCGCATCCGAGTAATCCGGTATATATCATTTTCAGCCTCTTTAGTGTCTAATTTCTCGTACACCTCCTTGTAGACCTTAGATTTAGCTTCCCGAACAGCTTTCTTAACTTTCTTTTTAGCCATTTTATACTTTTCAAATCTCTCCACGTCTCTACTTTTCTTCAAATTTTTATAAGAATCCCTTTTAATTTTAATAGCAGCCTTTATTTCTTCATTCCACCATGATATGTCCTTAGATGGTGGAGCACCAGCTCTCGACTCACCAAGTAGATCTCTAGCTACCTTCTTGATACAACTAGCCATTTTGTTCCATGTTCTGTCTGAATCATCTTCCGACTGCCAATCCGCTTCTTGGACTACACGATCTACAAAAGCCTTTTGGTTACCTTCTTTCAATCGCCATCATTTAATTCTAGGCTCTACCTTACGTCTAATTTTCCTAGGTCCTCTTCTAAATCAAAAATCTAGAACTAAAAGTATATGTTGAGTAGTTACACTCTTACCTGGCACTACCTTATAGTCGATACAACAATCTCTATCTATTCTTCTCGTCAGAAAAAAGTCTATTTGACTAGCACTTGATCCGCCCCTAAAAGTGATAAGGTGGGACTCTCTTTTCCTGAACCAGGTGTTTGCTAAGATCAAGTCATAAGATAAGGCAAAATCTAGAATCAAGTCACCTACTTCATTCCTTTGTCCAAAACCAAAACCTCCATGAATAGTATCAAACCCACTACGACTAGTACCTACATGTCCATTAAGATCACCACCAATAAATAACTTCTCTCCACTAGGTATACTTTATACCATCTCGTCTAAATCCTCCCAGAATAGACGCTTACTAGCATCATCAAGACCTATCTGTAGTGCATAAGCACTAATAATATTAAGGATCTCTCCACCTAGAATAAACTTAACCAGTAAAATTATATCACCTTTTCTCTTAATCTTAACTACATTCTCAAGCAACCGTCTATCTATGATTATGCCTACCCCATTACGATTTTTATCTCTACCCGTATACCAAAGCTTATAACCCCAAGGCTCTATGACTCTACTCTTTTCACCTACCCACCTAGTTTCTTGCAAACACATAATACCAACTCTCCTCCTAATCATCACCTCCACTAATTCTATTAGTCTACCCGTAAGAGAATCTATGTTCCAGGAAGCTAGATGGATCTTATGAAACCCTTACTTATTTGTTACTACACCCGGGGTCGATGTAGCGCGTCGTTTCTGGACGACGACCCTTGCTTATTTGTCACTACACCCGGGGTCCGATGTAGCGCACCGTTTCTCGACGACGACCTAGAAGCCCTTGCATACTTAACACTACACCCAGGATCCGATATAGCACGTCGCTGAGTAGGGGACGTCCCAACGATATTCTTATTATGGTTCATGTCATAGAATGTGACAAAGTTTTACGTTGGCTGTCACAAGCCTACCACAACCCTCACCCTTTCTCATCCGGACTTGGGACCGGCAACGGTGGGTTTGAAAGTTTAAAACAATATTTAAAAATAATTAATTAAGAAAAATATTTATGTAAACTAGCAATTAATAAGTAACTAATTAAATACCAAATAATAGCAATTTCATAGCTAAAATAGGTATATTTAAGTCTATGTGGGAAAATAATTATATCTTGGTTTTTACGGAAAACACGTATATCAATAATTAATACATAATTAACCTAATCGAATTTTCAGAACGTTACAATCTTCCCCTCTTAAAAAAATTCGGTCCGCGAATTTAAAATCTAACAACCCGTACCATCAAAGAGATGGGGATATTTCTTCATCATCTCATCCTCGGCTTCCCACGTAATCCTTTTCGTTGTTCGGGCCACGCCAAAGAACCTTTTATGAACGGTATGACCTCGGACCTCAGTTTCTTTACCTACCGATCTAGAATGACTATCGGCTGCTCTGTGAAAAAAATCGCGGTCCGGCTGAATTGTCTGGTACGGAATCGCGTGAGAGGGGTCATGAAGGTACTTGCGGAGCATCAATACATGGAACACGGGGTGAACATCTGGGAAGCTGGGCAGAAGAGCCAAACGATAAACAACTGTGCCGACACGCTCGAGAATCTCTAAGGGACCCACATATCTGGGACTAAGCTTCCCTTTCTTTCCGAATCTCAACACGCGCTTCATCGGAGAAACCCTTAAGAAAACATGATCACCTACTATAAACTCAAGTCTGTGCCAACTTCAGTCTGCATAAGATTTCTGCCTACTCTGGGCCGCTCTCATCCTATCTTGAATCAACTGGATCTTTTCGGTCGTCTCCTGCACAATCTGTGGTCCCAAAGTATTGCTCTCACTGAGCTCTGTCCAACATACGGGCGATCGACATCTCCTTCCCTATAACGTCTCAAAGGGTGACATCTGAATCGTCTCCTGGAAGCTGTTATTGTAGAAAAACTTTATGAAGGGCAAATGATGATCCCAACTGCCATGAAATCTAGAACGCAAGCTCAGAGCATGTCCTCAAGAATCTGAATGGTCCGCTCTGATTGACCATCGGTCTGCGGATGGAAAACCACACTGAAACCCAATTGGTGCACAAAGTCTCTTGAAGCTTCTACAATAGTCGGCTAGTGAACTGGGTGCCCCTGTTAGACATAATACAAGTCAGAACGTCGTGTAGTCGCACAATCTCATCAACATATATCTGAGCATACTGAACGAATCCGAAAGTGGTCTTTACTGGCAGAAAGTGAGCTGCTTTCGTTAATCGGTCTACAATCACCCAAATGGAGTCATACCCTCAATTGGTCCTAGATAGACCCACGATAAAATCCATAGAGATCTGCTCCTATTTTCACTCCAGAATGGGCAAAGGTTGTAACTCTCCTGCTGACCCCTGATGCTCGGCTTTGACTTGCTGACAAGTCAGCATCCCGAAACAAAATCTGTGACATCTCTCTTCATCCCTTCACACTAGTAGACTTCTCTCAAATCATAATACATCTTGGTAGAACCCGGATGAACACTATATACTAACTGATGCGCCTCCTTAAAAATCTCGCGTCTCAGTCCATCGGAATCTGGCACACACAGTCGAGTCCCAAATCGTAGTACTCCCTGATCGTCGATCACGAAATCTGAATCTCTGCCCTGTCTAACCTACTCCATGACCTCTGACAAACGAACGTCATTGGACTGTGCCTCACGAATACGATGATGTAACTGTGGATGTGCACGGATACAGGAAGCTGTCCCCCGGTCGAAGTAAACTCGAACTGTACTCGGCTGTCACATAGAATCTGCCATTATGTCGTCAACTGTCTCTAAACTGCGCTCAAACAATATAAGCTACCTCCGGGCCTCCGACTCAAGCATCTGTCACAATATTCGCCTTGCCCGGATGATAAAGAATCTCGCAGTCATAGTCTTTCACTAGCTCCATCCAACTGCTCTGTCTCAAATTTAGATCTCACTGCTGAAGTTGTAGTGTCTCTAGATCTTGAGTGTAAAAACCACCGCAGCCATCTCTAAGTCATGAGTGGGATAATTTTTCTCGTGCTTCTTCAACTGCCGAGAAGCATCACAATAAACAACGAAACCGCCTGATCCTGAAGGCAAAGATAATACTAGCGCCGTAGTCAAACGAGTTCTCAACTGCTGAAAGCTCTGCTCGCATGCCTTGGTCCAAAGAAAAGGAACTCCCTTCCGGGTCAACCCGGTCAATGATGCAGCTATACGAGAAAAATCCTAACAAAGCGTCGATAATATCCGGCCAAAGCCAAAAAGCTGCGAACCTCCGTCACTGGTACAGGTCTGGGCCAGTGCTGAACGGCCTCGATCTTCTTCGGTTCCATACGTATACCATCTCTCGTAACGACGTGACCCAAGAAGTCAACACCATCCAACCAGAAAACACACTTGGATAATTTACCAAATAGCTGGTGCTCCCTCAAAGTCTGCAACAAAATCCTCAAATGCAACCCAGGCTCCCCTCAGCTCCAAAAGTGTACTAAAATGTCATCAACAAACATGATAATGACTGATCAAGAAACGGCCTGAATATATGGTTCATCAAGTCCATAAACGCTGCTGGGGCATTGGTGAGCCCGAACGACATCACCAAGAACTCATAATGCCCGTAATGTGTGTGAAAAGCAGTCTTCGGAATATCATCCTCTCGAACCCGCAACTGATGGTAACCTGATCGCAGGTCAAACTTCGAGAAATGTCCCGCACCCTGGAGCTGGTCGAACAAATCATCAATACGAGGTAGAGGATATCTGTTCCGCACAGTAACTCAATCCAACTAACGATAATCGATGCACCAACACAAACTACCGTCTTCCTTCTTGACGAACAGAACAGGAGCTCCCCATAGTGACGCACTCAGACGAACAAGCCCTTTATCCAACAAATCTTGCTACTGATCCTTCAGCTCTTTAAACTCCGCCGGGTCCATTCGATATGGCGATATAGAAAAAGGCTCCGTGCTGGGAATCAAGTCAAAGCAAAACTCAATATCGCGCTCTGGCGACAAACCAAGCAAGTTATCAGGAAAGACATCCTGAAATTCTCTCACAATCGGGACCTGGTCCAACGGGACCTCTGCGGCTCTAACATCACCAGCATACGCCAAGAATCCTTGACATCCTTTCCTCAAGGGCTGACTAGCGCGAAGAGAAGAAATCAAATCGGGAAGGATGGCGCTAAGGTCTCCCTAAATAACAAGAACTGGCTCACCCGGAAAACTAAATCTGACTGCCTCCTCACGGCAGTCCACGGACGCATAACGTGTGGCTAACCAATCCATGCCCAGAAAAACTTCGAAGTCAAACATATTGAGAAGAATCAAATTGACAGAAGAATCCCTATCTCCGATACGAATAAAACAAACACGAACGAAAAACACATAGAGCGACAAAAGACTAGCTTATGGAAGAAATCACAACAAGCGGCTGATTTAGCAAGGACTATTATCGACTAAACTTCAATACAAAATATGTGGATACCATTTCAAACGACACCAGAAAGAAATACGCATCAGAAGAAAACACCAAAAGAATACATGTCACAACGGCGTCTATCTAACCGCCTTTGAGCTGGCATACCGGTACAAATCCATTTTGGTCCAGAAACGACCGAAGTCTCAGAAATGCGCTCCTCTAACAGTAAGACCGCATCCACAGCAGCGGCGTAAAATTCAAAAGCTGGGCGCCGATGGCAAGAAATAAATGCATGTCCAGTCCCCGTACAAACCTCTTTATGCGTTTCTCTTCAGTGTCCACCGGGTAAGGAGCATATCGGGACAATTGAGTAACTGAATGTCGTAATCGGACACTGTCATCCCTGAAGTCTTATGCAATGACTCGAAACTATGAGCTCGGGCATTTCGAACTCTCTCCAGAAGGAAACGAGCAAGAAAATAGAGCTGTGAACTCATCCCAAATCATAGGAGATAGATCTGCAGCTCGACCTCTCTCAACCGACTCGCACCATGTCTGAGCCAGACCCTCTAGACGAAAACTCACAAGCTCAATCAATATCTCATCAGAACATCTCTGTGGACGACAAATCCTAGCCATCCTGTTGAGGATTGTCTGCGGATCCTCCGCCGCATCTATGCCAGTAAAAACTAGAGGCTTCAACCTCAAAAACTCCTGTAAGGATACGGAAATAGTCTCGGTAACAACAGGAACAGCTGCCTGTGCAGCAGGTACAATCACAGACCCTGAAATAGGAGGGACATCATCGGCTCTCGGAGCTTGGCTAATCTCAACTAACAATCCAACCATTTGTCATAAGTCCTGAATACTCGACTCCAGTATAGCTATCCGTCCTGGAGAAGGCGGATCACTCTGTCCCTGAGGGGTAGGCGTACCGCCCTGATCGGTCCTTGTCTCAAACGAGACTACTCTAATCTCATCCCTGGCGGCATCCCTCTGAGCCCCCATAGTCTCCAGCGGCATAATGGTAGGAACAAGAAACAGGATTGATAGGAACATTGCGATTGAATCAAAGGATTTACGGAATCAAGGAAGGAAATACAAGCAAATATATATCCTAAGGTCACTTGGGCGGAGTACCGCATCGTAAGTATGCCGTGGAACATACACACGCTACGTCACTCTGCTTAAGTCACATACTCCATCTACCAAGGGTCATCCTACACTCAGAAAGGTAAAACATATCGCTCTGATACCAACTTTGACACGACCCGAAGGTACGGAACGTGACTGGCACTTAAATTACGAAACGTCTCAAGGCGTAACGTAATCTAAGTAAGTCAAAGCCCAGAAATCTAATCCACTTAAAGAAATAGAGTGAAGGAAAACTTAACTTAAAAAGATGATTTTAGAAAAATAAAGTCACATTAAAACATTTTAAAACATCAAATTTCCCGAAAATTTCGGCAGAGTTTCCTTTATAAATACTGGCCCCCAAACGGGTACAAAATAAGAATACATATAAGTAAAGAATAAAGGCATCCCCAAACGGGAGCTAGCACTTCGCCAAAGGCGGAATTACAACTACACACAAAATATATATATATATATGATAGTGCAAAATAAGCATGTAAAAGCACGAGAATAAGAAAGCATCACGACGGCTCAAGTGAGCTCGACGCCAGAGAAACAACACATATACAAATCTCACGGTTACACCTCTAGGTCGCATATACAATGGTATAAGCGGTAGATAGAGAATACTAGATACAAATAATAATACAAGATGGGAACAAAATATCCTCGCAACCCACGTACAAGCAAACCGCAAGTCAAGCAAATGAAACAAAATGAGGAAGTACGCCCGCTGCTACTGCGCTGACGGGTCAAACCTACAAGATACTGTGGCACAACGGGGGTGAGTTGCTAACTCGTGAGTAGTAAGTAACATCTAACAAGGCTATCGTAAGCATGCACGCAAATGTGTCACAGCCTAAATATACAAATATACTACGATGCACTAGTATGTATGCAACATGAATGCATAACCAAACACGAAAACCTGAATATATCTGGTATGAGAAAATCTGCATTTTTATCTTAGTAAAACTTATGTGCAATAACTGAAGTATCATCAATGAAATCAACTGAAAATCCGTGTCGAGCATCGACACAATATATGTATATCCCAATATCTCAATGTCTCAATATCTCAATATCTCGGGCTCCGTCAGTCCGGAACGGCCCATATCATCAAATCTCACGACGACGGTCGGTATCCTCCGGATATCCGCCGCGCCAAAAATCACCGGTAGGTAATGCTCCCCTGCCGGGCTCAACGCCTTCTCAATACGTCCATCTTGCCTCGGGGTACCTCACCGGGTCCACCATGTACACGCAGACGGTGCATCCCCCTCCTCGAATCGGGTATATGATACAGCTCAAGAACCGAGAAAACACATGGTGGACGCCACACACATCATATCACGAGAAAACCACAAATTTCTATTTTTAAAATGATAATAGGTATATAAAATTCTTGCGGTTTTCCCCAAAATCCAGAAATCTCATCAATACTGAAATCTCCAAGAAGAATCACAATATATGAATATGTTGGAAATGATGGATGTCTATGATATAGATAGTATATACCATGCGAAGTACGGCCAGAAGCTATGCATGAATCATGATGCAATGAGGTATGTATATATGACTAACAATCCTACGTATCCATCCTGATGAAATGACTATACAAGTACAAGTATACAGATCATATACGATGAAATGCACAGATACTGATTCTAAGCAAGTTCTATAGTGTTCGTGACATAGCAATTACCAAAGGCGTGTGTGTTCACATGAATAGTGCACGTGCGGCATGGACCAATGGTAATGGTGCAAGTGTCTTATAAGATAATATCATATATATATATATATATATATATATATATATATATATATATACACACACACATACAAGATGATGCAATGCAATGAGATGAATGACTAGGAGACTACGCATATAAATAAAAGCACTACTAGTAATCCTAACTATCGGGCGCCTCGCGCCATCCAGACGATTCCCCCATATATGTGTACATCTACTCACCGGGATGCCTCGGCTAATCTGATCCGATCTCAGCCTTGCCTTTCCGCGCCACGTCCGACGCCTATGCACCCGATCCTAGAATTGCACGCAAGTAAATAAGAGGATAGATATATAAATAATCGCGGACACAAACGATACAAAACAACCAACGCGCACTAACTAGACGCGCAAGCACTTAGTGCACAAAACACGCTCGCGACAACGCCACAAACCACAACTAGGGGTCGCTACGTGACAACCATCAAGCCTAGAACTCAATCGTACCAATCGCGCATTCACAACACACTAAATATTTTAGGGAATAGGTTATAGATCATTCCAACCTCAAACTTACTTAAAATCGATTTAATCCAAAAACCTAGTAAGCAACAATTAACTATTTTAGTGCAAATCTAGATGTTTTAGCAAATCTAGTGGCCACAATATTCACTTAATATCTTAATTAGGCTGCACAATTATTAACTAATTTTAAACTCATCTATTTACATTAATCATGAAATTATTTTGCAAGAATACTTAATTAGGACAATTTAAAAGTAACAATTAGCAATTTAACAACTAGATTAGATTTTGCAAGTCTTAAAATGTTAAACTACACATTGCAACCATAATCAAGTGATAAAACCACTGACTTGAACCCAAACCCTTCTTTTTAGAAACTCAAACTTGCAATTAGAACCGTATTAATACCTAATTAAGTTAGATTAAAGTAATTAACCAACAAATTAACCACAAGGTTAAGATTTATAGCTCAACAAATTTGAGATCTAACTTGCAAACTTAGCCTTCAAAATACCATCTTGCTCCTAGATCCAAGCTAGTTTAAGCCAAGGAATTTTTGGTGAAGGTTTAATTAGGAATTAGTGAGAATTTGTGTGGATTTTTGATGGAAAATTTGAGAAATTTAGAGAGGAAATAAAGTGGAGAAAATGGGGGAGGCTGCTGCCATGGGCTCGGCCGGCAAGGGGAGAATGAGGGGTGAGTGGGTGTGTGTGTGGTCAAGTCAAGAAAACCCCCCATTTCACATCTATTAATTCCTTTTCTTAATTAAATTTTATTTTCCAATTGATCCTAGACTTTTCTAGAACCATGGAGACAAAATAAAGAACAAAAAGAATATGTTACAAACTAGCTATTAGTTATCATGGCGCACAAATGTGCCATTAACCCATTATAATTTGTAATAATCACCAATTAAATGTATAAGTGAAAGTTTAAAATAATATTTAAAAATAATTAATTAAGAAAAATATTTAAGTAAACTAGCAATTTATAGGTGACTAATTAAATACCAAATACTAGCAATTTCATAGCTAAAATAGGTATATTTAAGTCTATATAGGAAAATAATTATATCTTGGTTTTTACGGAAAACACTTATATAAATAATTAATACATAATTAACCTAATCGAATTTTCAGAACGTTACAAGAGCCTTGATAAACCGAGCAGCTACCCTGCTCGGTCTATCCTTAGCGGGTAACTTCATACCCATCTACGCTAAGGATCAAAGCCCTCGCTAAGAGGCAACCGAGCAGCTACCATGCTCGGTCCATCCTTGGCTGGTAGTTCACTACCCACCGACGCCAAGGATCAAAGCCCTCGCCAAGAGGCAACCGAGCAGCTACCCTCGGTCTATCCTTAGCGGGTAACTTCTTACCCATCTACGCTATGGATCAAAGCCCTCGCCAAGAGGCAACCGAGCAGCTACCCTGCTCAGTCCATCCATGGATAGTAGTTCACTACCCACCGACGCCAAGGATCAAAGCCCTCGCCAAGAAGCAACCGAGCAGCTACCCCGTTCGGTCTATCCTTAGCGGGTAACTTCTTACCTATCTACGCTAAGGATCAAAGCCCTCGCCAAGAAGCAACCGAGCATCTACCCTGCTCGGTCCATCCATGCCTGGTAGTTCACTACCCACCGACGCCAAAGATCAAAACCATCGCCAAGAGGCAACCGAGGAGCTACCATGCTTGGTCTATACTTAGCAGGTAACTTCTTACCCATCTACGCTAAGGATCAAAGCCCTCGCCAAGAGGCAACCGAACAGCTACCCTGCTCGGTCCATCCATGGCTGGTAGTTCATTACCCACCGACGCCAAGAATCAAAGCCCTCGTTTAGAGGCCACCGAGAAGCTTCTCTGCTCGGTCCATCCTTAGTGGGTAACTCCTTGCCCATCTATGCTAAGGGTCAGACCTCAACCTCGGTGACACCGACCGATCTTAAAAGCGGTGGTCGTCTGTCCAACTCGACGTATATTCAACGAGCGATCGCCACCTCGACTTCGGGGCAATAAATATTACACCGGTCTTTGCACACTTGACAGACGAATGGGTTTAACTCGACACGCGATCTCCAACTAAAGGATCGGCCGCTGACCTAACGCTCATCAGGCGAGCAGATGAGATATTACCACAAAATGAAAAGGTTGCAACACGAATTTCTGAAAAAGGGCTTTCATTCACAACTCAGGAGTCTGTACAAAGGTATTCGGGGATTCTCAGCCTTACAAAATCGCCCGAAGTCCTACAAAATCCCAAAACGAAAACAAAAGTATACAAAAAAAGAAAAGGGCAGGGAAACTCAGGCCTCGGGGCCAGGAAGGACCTCGACGTGCTCCACGGCCATCTCGGGAGCCGGGGCGACTGCTTGAGGGTCGGCGCCCGCAGCAGAAGCTTCGACATTGGGAGCCAGGGTGACCGCTTTATCTCCAACGCCCCCACCGAGGGCCTTCTCTATGGTGACACTTCCGGCAGCGTCCCCCTGCACCTCACCCTCGACGGGATACTCGAGCTGGAGCTTACCGTCATGAAACTTCGGCATCAGCGCCTTGACGGCGTCGAGGGCGTCATGCCAGATGATGGCCGAGGCTTCCGCGAGGTCGGCGTAAAACTGATCCGACGTTCTGTAGCTCTCCACTGCCTTCACGGCCCGGAGGTCGGCACGCCTCATCGTCTCGTTCTCCCTCTTGAGGGTGTCCCGCATCTTCTTCAGGGTGGCGACGAGCACCCTGGCATCCTCCAACTTGTCCTCGACGGCCTTGTTGGACTCCATCATAACCCGGATGGTCTCCCGGCAGTTGGAGTTGACCCGATCCTCGGCTGCCACCCGGTCTTCGAGGGAGGGATCCTCTCCTTCGCCTCACGCATCTCCCGGCTCAAGCCCTCCTCCCGCGAGGTATACTCGCCAGCGATCTGCATCGCCGGGGCTATTTCCTTGTCCTCCATGCTGATAACGAGGGCGCAGTGCTGAAGGACCTGAGGAAAACAAAGGAGGGGTTAAAAGGAAAAGGGGGCACCCAACCTTACGAACAAAAAGTACTTAATAAAAACGCGAGCGGAAGGCGGAAACTGACCTGCACGGCCTCCTGCGCCGCCATTTGGGCTCTGAGGGGGATTTTTCTCCCCTGCCAACCTTTCCATTTCCGAGAGCAAGCTGTCGGCGACGAAGAGCCCCGAGGGCACCTCGAAGCGAAGATCCCCTTCATCCACGAAGATCGGGGATGCCGGGGATCGGGGCACCGTCCTATGGTGCCTCTTGTGGAGGGGCGCGGAAGCATCGGCCTCGTCTCCCACCTCCAAAACCCGGGGTTCCGGCTCCCGAGCGTGTTTGCGGCTCTGTGTGCGCCCAACCTCCGAGGCCCGGGGCGTGCTGGAGCGCCTGGCAGGAGTGGCCGCCGACGGAGCCGGGCTTGCAGCGGGGCATGACGGACCGGCACCTCCGGCCTTCCTCCCTTTCTTCTCGGCCAGGGCAGCCCGTGATTTTGATCGGTCCATCAGCTCTGCAAAAAGAAGCGAAAATACAAAGAAGGAGTTAGCAATACCAGAAAAAATAGAAGAACATACAATTCTAAACGGGTCGCCTAAACTCCCAACTTACCCGCAAACTGAGCGGGGCTGAGCCCGGCCCAACTGAGGGCCTGCTCGGACAGCAACACATCGGCCCGTTGGACGGGCTCCCACTCCGACACCACCACCGCATCGGGATCGTTCGACCGCCTCACCCGAGGGCAGGTGGCCCTGTGCCACTGGACGGGCACAGGCCAATCCTCACTCTCAGGTGGCCCGACGAACAAGAACTTCTCCTTCCATTCATGAATGGAAGAAGGCACTGCTACGACCCCCGACCCGGCCGTCCCTCCTCTGTGTTTTCTAAAAGAAATATATACCTAGCTAGGTTCGTCCCTACGAGTGCCGGGGTGATTTTTTGTAGCAGAGGGAGGAAACGAGAACGTTCAGGCTGAAATGGATCTCCTGTAGTCTCAACCGGACCAGAAACCCGAAGAGAATCCTCCACGAGTTCGGAACTAAATGGCCCGAGGCTAATTGAAAGCAACGTAATGCCGCACTCACCTCGGGGGAGAAGGGCAGACGCATGCCGGCCCAAAAAGACCTCCAAGTACAAGGCAATCTCCTTACCACGTACCTGGTTTGCCCTCTCTTCCTCCCCGGCCAAGCGAAGCGAGTAGCCGGGGGGATGTGGAAGCGAGCTCGTCCGCATGCCTCAAGAGGGAAGGCGCGTCATGAACACTCTTGACACCCGCTTTGGGGACCGTCCCCGTCGCACGGCCCCGAGGAGCATGACTAACCTTAACTTCCCGGAGGGATTCTGGCTCGGGCGAGGAAGAGGAAGAAGCAGAAGAGGAAGCTACAGAAAACTCTCTAGACTCTACCCAAACTATTTCTATGAACTCCCCAAAGGAAGACATCTAACCTGAGCAAAGGAAGGAGTCAGCCGAGGAAAGAACGCAAGAAATCCGACCTAAGGGAAGAGTACCGAGCTAACACACGAAGGACTAGGAAATTATGGTGAAGTGTGGACCCTGGGGGGATCCCACCTCTATTTATAGCAATCGGCGAACACATCATACGGCGCCGATCGTCTCCGCCAAAACAACACTTCGCATTCAACGGCTGTCAACGTTCCACCTGTCGCACATGCATTGGGTGCGTCCCGTCAAGCGCGAAGGACTCCGGCGGCCCGTCACATCAGCTAACTAGCGCCGGACACGTGGCCTGGCGTTTCGGCAAACATACGTCCGTATCGGCGCTTCCTCTTTAATGCAATATCTCTCCCCTGCTCCGCTAACATCATCGAAAAAAATACGACTAATTGCCCGGGAATCCGCGCCGACGATGTCTTCAAATAAGAACTTGGCCCAGGCGACCGATCAGACCACTCTCGACCCGACCCATGAATAGGTCGGTCCGAGGGTGGGGGGCTAATGATGATGGTCGGTACTAAGGACTCCCCAGATCATGACACGTGGCAAATGACATGTCCCAAAGCTTATGAGAGAAGAGCAAGAAGAGTATATTGGAAGCATACCTCGGGCCTTCCTCCCGAGGATATTCTCGACCTTCGATGGCCTCCCGGACCACTCCTATGCTCGTCTTCCAAACAACCATTGGCTCACCTCTGAGCCCTCCCGCACGCTGAGCTCCCTCAGCCCTCTTAGCTCGCCTCCGAGCTATCGCAGAACCAAGCTCCCTTGGCCTCCCGCTCGTTCCCGAGCCTCCCGCTGAGCTTTGCTTCCTCGGTATCACTGACCGACCCACTGTGCAGATCAAAGCCCTCGCCACGGCTCCGTGAATCTTGCCAGTCGCGAGATATCCGCCGCCCACGATCCCGTGTTCCACGCCATCGCGTCCCCCCCCCCCCCAATTAACGAGTGTATCTCGTCATTAATGGGGGATCCCGCCTTTCACACAGGCGTAACGCCCAGGGGCGTAACGGCCGGCGTGAATCTCACGCCCGCCAGCCCATGACTGCCACTATATAAACCCCACTTCAGACGACTCAGGTAAGGCAATTTTTATCCCAATAGGCCGTTACTCTGCTCAAATAGCTCGACTAACTTGATCGTCGGAGGGTCCTCGGTGGTACAACCATCCCGGGACTTCCTTGCAGGTAGCTCGGCTCCATCCCAAATCAAGCCCACTGAGATCCACACGCATTGAGAGGTAACCCTCAAATCCAATCTCAGTCATCCATCATCGCTCGCTACAGATCAACAGAAAATAACACCTGAAAGAGATCACAACCTCCATCAGTATCCCACCAAGTTACATGTTGAAAAGCTTAACATGTATGCTGATATCAAAAAAATTATAATTTAACCTATCCTCAATCTTTTAATATCTAAAGAAATCTCATCTTTGATGTGATACACAGGTCTAATACGAATACGTGTCATACAAGCTATATACCAGTAGTATGGTTTAATTGTAAGAATTTCACATACGCTTCAGGTTTTAGCCAGGGGGAACCAACATAGGATCATTTATTTATATCAATAATATTATTTATTTACTCATTTCGTTTCTTTTATCCAAAAAGCAATAATTTATGTAAAAACAAGACTGTATGGTAGTTGTATTCTCATTGGTGTGGGAAATAGAAAACGACAACTTTGTGGTAAGCGAGTATCTCAATTCAACAAACATAAAGACATGGCTCGTGAATCATAAGACCTTGCAATATTATTGTCCTTGCTTCATGCTAAAGAAGAAAAATGGTCATGTTGTCCTTCCTTTTGGCTTCAATGTAAAATATGATCTCTGTTCTCTCGAGATAGGAGATTTGGCTGCATTTCGATTTAGGGCTCGATTAGAATGACAATACACAAACTCAATTAGATGAGGCAGCTTGCACGTAATAACATGACGCTAACATTCTCATGGACACAGGAAATATTGAGCTACAAGAACATAGTGATGAAGAGATGGTCAAAGTTCATAGCCTAACAATGTCTCATAAAATAATTAGCAACTGAAGTAAGATTGTTATTATAAATAAGAACTGATATCTTACAAAACGAAAAGGTCGCAGCTGTGCTACTCGCATGATCTTGCCAAATGCCAGATTGCTGCAAACTATAGACGACGAGGCCAGATTCCAACCATTACAAGATTCTCTGAAACTATCGGATTCAGTTATTCAAACTGACAACCAAGTCTACAACAACGCAAAGTTATAACTTTCCTCACCGGAATGCAAGGTCACGGATTCGATTTCCAATGAGGTCGCATCAGGTTAAAAAAACAACAATGCAACCAAGACAATTGAAGCAAGGCTTGCACAGACGCATCACAAGACAATGAAACAATTTGGATTCAGATATCCAAAATAATATCCAATTAGAAAAACTCCTATTCTAAAGAAAACTACTTTCATTTCCAAAAATCCAAAAAAAAAAAAATAAAGTAAGAAACACGATGATTAAATTACCGAAATCAAAGGAATTTGTACAATATTACAGACATAGGAAGAACAAGTCATTAAATAGTGCGAAATGCAGCTTTTGAACCATATGATCAGGAGGGAGATTTCCATCGATTTTTAAATTTTTCTCTGACGCAACAAACCTCAAATCTATGACGAAGGCCCTGGCTGTGGCGGCTGTGGTGGTGCCATCATTTGCTGGTAAGGCTGCTGATACTGCTGTTGGTAACCATGTGGCGGAGCTTGGCCCATGTAACCATATGGCATATATTGCCCTTGCACAAAAGGCGGTGGGGCCGATGGATACATGTGCCCGGGCACGGGGCCGCCTACACTTTTATTCTCCCCACCCTCCTGTGAATTCGGCACAAGTGCCCCCATCCTCTGTGGGTCCATCGATGGATAAAATGCCTGTGGCGGCGGTGGCGGAATATTAAAATAGTACTGAGTTCCCGTGCTCGTGCTCGTGCTCGCACCTGTTCCCGGTGGCAGGGGCTGAGGTGGCGGCTGCTGCTGCTGAGACACAAGTGGCCTAGGCAGTAACCCAGTATGAGATACAGGCCCATGCCTTGCCGCCTCATCGTCTGCCGACGGCTCACCATCTGGCCTCGGAGCCTGAGGTTTCCCCCACATGAGCTTGAGGCGGATGCCTCTGATGACGAGCTTGTTGGAGAGTTCTTCGGCGGCCTTTTCGGCGGCCTCACGTGTGGTGTAGGCCACAAAGGCACATGCACGCTGGTGCACCATGCGAATGGACTCAATCTCGCCGTGTACGTAGAAATGGTCCCTGAGGTCTTGCTCGGTGATGCGAACATCAAGGCCGCCAACATAGAGGGTCTTTATGCTTTCATCATCGGGTGGGGCCAGGATTGGCATTTCGCCAGCTTTGTTCAGGAGTTTGAGGGCGACTGGGTCATTCACGCTGTTAGGAGATCAAAGCATGGAAATATTAGGGCGGTATGAAGAAAAGGTACAAATAAAAGTAATTTGCCAGAATATCAGTCATTAACAGAGAAAATATCAAGGAATCACAATTAATTGCACTTTATGCTGCGGATGTCAGTTGATGATGAATAAGAGTATATGCATATGACCTTATCAAGAGTAATAGCCAAGATTCTGACCCAAAATAAATTGTTGTTAAAATTACCATGATTAAGATCCATTCAGGTATGCTTTAAATGAAGCATGTGATTTTGAATTGTTCTTTAACAGAAAGCACACATGCATTTCAACTTGACCAGAAGCTTTTCAAACCTCGGACTATATCTCGTCTAACAGCACAAATACAATACTCGATTTAAAACATTGTAGCCATCAAATGAAAACAACACAGCAGAGCATAGAATTCAGTAAAGTCGAAGCAACCAAGCTAGCATCACAAGAACATAAATGTATGTCCAGTTGCTACTAGGGTCACCATTTAGTTCTTAATAACCTTACTGTATCAATAACATCAGTAAGCTTGTGAATATTCTTTAGCCTAATGCATTTGGAAGAAAATAAACTAAATGAAGATATTATGTAACCACAATTTAGGTCCAGTTCAACTTAATAATGATGATGGATCGAAGTGGTATGTAGAAGTAATACAAGAGAATGCTAAACGCCTCAAATTAATACCATCTACAAAACATCACATGCTTGTATTCTGAACAAGTCAAATAAAAAATTTCAAAAGTGTTGAGAAACATTTTCACATACCCATAATATCGATCTTTAATATTTTGATGAGATAATTCCCCCGTTTCAGGCATCTCATGACGATATGGGCATTCAGCCCCTCGAGTGCATTCTCCACGAACATAAAAACTACAGACATGGGCTCGATTTCTTTTGTAATATGGTGTTGTCCTCTGAAGCTTTAGGATTGTGTCATTTGGACGTTGCTTTCCATATGATGATTCGTAGTCTATGCCAGCTCTAGCCTGTAAAAAGAAACCCATGGCACATGTAAAAATTGTGAATAATGGTTTCCGCTACAAGAGAATGATATGCAATAAAACAGATAAATACCCGCTTATCTGGATAACCTAGTAATCAATATTAACATCATATAATATAAATATACATGCTTGCATAGTCAATAGATGGCCAAGATTTGAACCACACAGTTTATCACATTCATTAGCTACATGAAACAGTACACAGGCGTAGGATAGCTTAGAATACATGTATGCGTAAAGCATTATTTCATTTACTGTGAAGCATAGAGTGCAAGTGAAACCATGGAAACTTGATACAAAATGGATTCATGCATATAGGTAGTGTTGCAATATGGTAACAAATCAGAAGAGCAACAGAAAAATGCTTTGTTCAGCTTATACATTTTATATGTCAAATATTCCGAGGGTAGTCTCATTGGGCCTGGATATCTCATCTGAAATTATTTCTTTAAAATTAATTTTAAACACTGGAGAAAACATTTCCAGAAGCTGACAAAGTCACCTATAACCTCTAAGTGTACAAGAATCTTATCTCCAGATCATCCTTGAGTAATAGAACAACCTAAATCAGTCCTGACACAACACCTGGCTGCTACCAGATAGGAGTCACTGTAATTGTGGAGGGCTCGATCTTAATAAATTCCGAGCTTATTTTGATAAGGATACGGTTGATACGCCAAAGCAGGCATGTTGCCAGATCTACCAGAAAAGGTAGCTATAGAAGCAAATTACAAGTATAAGGCGGCTGTGACACATCAATGCAATGAATTGGCCAAGGGAAGACAAATCAACCCGTGCGTAACCCCCAGATAAAGAATCTAAGATTCGGTTTCCAGACAAGTTTCCTTCAGAGAAGGCTCGCTAAAAACTCGCAAGAAAGAATATTCTATCATGTGCTCCTCTGAAAAAACGGGGAGCATTGTTAATACAAAAAAGATCCTAACATGTAGCCATAACAATCAGCTAACAGAAAGAATGTGAGTGAGGTGGGATTTAAGCTCAAAGTCTAATTCCGTGATATACGCGCATAGGCACCAGGCAGAAATCTTATCCCCTGACCAATCATGCTATTGATTTCGATATGGAATAACGACAAACGATTCATGGTAATCAAAGAAAGATGATACATGGTGATGTGGTGGCGTTTGGTAGACGGAATGAAGGATTACCAGGAACCTACACATTCATGGAAATGTGATACTATGACCATATATGTTCATCACTATTGCATAGGAACCTATCTATCTACACACACCATTCCATGATGATTGCACATTTTGAGTTTTTGACAACTGCTTAATGATAATATTTTTTCAATCTTCAGGGTGTGATAGTACTCCATCAGCCCATCCATCAAACATCCAACTTCATCACAAAAACCCCAATCTTATTGTAAGCTATTGGAAAACATGGGAAAGTGTGGACCGATACCTTAATATGTAGGGATTATGATCATTATTCATTAGACAAACAAAACAATCAATAAAAAGTTAAAACCTTCAAGGTTGGTAGTTGCATTAATTATGTCTTCGCAGCTCAAATTCAAAAGATTACCTCATCCGCTACATGGGCTTTAACAAACTCCTATGTGTGGACCGGTTGCATCTTATAGCTTGCTAGACAATCCTTAAATACGTGTACATGGCTCATATTATCCACATATAATCCATCTACCTTACCACTCTTACACTCTCCTGACATATAAGAAAGACTATTTTTAAGTTTAAACAACCCTAATAGTGAGTTTATAGTAAACGGCCGCATTAAACTAGCGCAGAACTCCTTTGTTAAACAAAAATAAGATTTGAATACGGAGACCAGAGAATTGGGGTTCATATAGAACATGGGCCTTGGGAATTAGAAGCTCATTTACAGCATATTACAATTAGGAGCTCTAAATAGAATGTGTAAGGTTTCAATCAGTAAATATATTGCATAAAATGAATGTGAGACAAGCAAAACGGAAAAAAGTAACATCTAGAAGCATAAATACTTTAATGTGCGCTCGTAATAGAATTTAAAAAAAATGAAAATTCCATCTCATCATATGTTTCATGTCAACAGCCTGAAGCAAATGCACGAAATAAACTGCGAAACAAAAGCTTAAGTCCATAAATATGCACCACATATAAGGATCTGATCATAGTCCTTGTACAAGAATCAAGAGAAACACATTTTCATATGTTTAAAGACATAACATTCAGCGATTAGAGCGATCGTTAAAGTCCCCGCTGTGCAAACACCTAAAATCATGATATGTGATGACTATATTTGGGTCTCGATTCATGACCATTTATTGCAGTTCATGGAATTCAATTCATGGGTTTGGTATGAAAACGACTTACTTGTTGGTTCGAATTCAGAAATTTCGATTTCATAATGAACTGCATGAGTTGTTGTTCTTAAAAAATGATGAATCAGAATTCGCTCAGCTTGTTAAATCTAATAATTGGTCCAAAACATTTAATTTTTACTCTATTCATGAGAATTGGAACTACAGGACTTCAACAACCCCTCAAACATGCAAATCGGAGCAATATATGGAATCACAGTCAACTGTAATCAAGGAGATGAATGAAGAACGCACCCTGCGATCGTGCTCCTCCGCAAAGTACTCGCGATTCACATCGCTCTTCGGGATCGAATCGTTCGAATTGATGGCCATGGCCGTGTCTCGAACCTGAACAGGTAACCCATACTCAAGATCCAGCAAGCAGACCTGACAAACGTTCTTCAATTTGCTGCAAGTCTGGCACAGCTCGGTCTTCTTGTACCTCGCGTCCCGGCCCGGCCTCCATCGGAACACCGTGAACGGCCGCGTGCAGATCTTGCACTCCTTGTCGTAGTCCGCCCTCGTCTTTGGAAAAAAAATAGATCGGGGGGGTTAGAATAAGGGTTAAAGTTAGGGTTTTTATTTGTAGGGTTAGGGTTTGGGGACGAAGGGATTTGGGGAATACGTACCATTCGAACGTAAGGGTTGTCGCCAAGGCATGATTCGCAGATGATGGGGAAATCCGAGCGCTCCCAGCCATCGGCTTGAGCATCTCTCAGCAAACGATGCGCCATCGATAACGATGAAGAAGAAGAGGGGAAGAGACGCAAGGAAAAAAAGAAAGAAAGAAAAAATCAATGGCGCATTCGAAACCCTATATCCCTTTATATCTGGATTCCCATTCTCTCCATGACCACAGTGCTGACGAAAAGTCTAGAATGAACGGCTATATATAATGAGAACAACGAAGTAAAGAGGCGCCATGTCGAAAAATTAAGGGCTTTCTCGTTTGTTCTGACGATCGGCATCCACAACTCAGATAATAAAGATGAAGATGATGGACGCCGATCATCGAAAAATACATGGAAGCGTGTATTGTTTTGACGCCACCCACCTATTGCATCTTTCCTCCATTATTCTTATATATAATTAGCTTATGTATGAATAATTAATTAGATATGATTGTTTATTTATAAAGACATCAAATAATTAGATTTCATGCAAAACATTTCATGGAAATTTTTATTCTTTTTGAATGCATAATATACACAGTTTTGGTTCATGCTGTCCTCTCAATTTTCTATTAAGATTTATTATATTTGAGCAAAACCTCTTGGATTTTTATAATATGGATGTATATTCAATATCTTGATTTCATCCAGTTTGAGAAAAAGCCATAAAATTATATAAAATAGAATTTACAGCCGGCTACAATTATTATTGTGGATTTATTTCAAATTTAAAACATCAAGGAGGAAAATTAAAACGCTTGCTTTTGATGCATTGAGCAAATACGACGTCATATAAGAAAATCCAAAATCCAAAAAAGGCATTTAATTATCCACGACCCACATGAAGTTTCGATTTTGATTTCGGCTCTCGTCACCAATGTTCTGCAAAAGAAACGAACAATGTTTTTATATGAGATGTTTTGCATATAATCTAATCAATTGATATCTTCGTATTTTAGCCCGTTTAAACTTAAATTGCCTTGTTTACAATGAGACTATATATAAACACATTAATCATTTATAACTGTTCATTCTAAATAGACGGCTGGATATCGTCCATCAGACCGTCTATTAGAATAGTGCCGATGATGATGTCCCGAATCCTTAATATCTGGGGTTGTTTCACCTTTGCTATCATCGTGGCTTGGATCGGGTATGGACTTAATTGAGTCTTATGCATGCCCGTTTCGTTGTCGTCTATAGCCATTACACAGAAAACATACACTGTTATTTTAGACTGCTAAGACCCATCTTTAAAATGGGAAATTATTTTTCCACTTGTCCGGTAAATTGCACGTAGACTGCGAGGTATGTAGCCTGCTAAAGAAAACAGGAGCGGTGAATAAAAACTAATTTAAGCTTTGCTTAAATGAAACCGTGGGTTACCAATCAAATAGGAAATATTAAAATAAAATTTATCCTACTTATAAAAAAAAAAGATGCATCTTGTTAAAATCTCTTGCCATATCTAAAATTTCAAAGAGAATAACGGAGGAAAGATGCCATAGGAGGGAATTTCCTCCTATGACGTCGAAAAAATACAATCTCCATTGTGTTTTCCGACGATCGGCACCCATCATCTTCATCGTTATCATCTAAGATATGGGTATACCAAATTTCATGTGATTCTACAACCTTTTCACCGCTGAATTAGTGGGTTCAAAATTAACGGTTTACCGACAATAGAACCTTTTACATTGCTAAATCAACGGTGGAAAAGTTGTAGAATCACATGAAATTTGGCGTACCCACATCTTAGATGATAACGATAAAGATGATGGATTCCGATCGTCGGAAAACACGATGGAGAATGTATTTTTCCGTCGCCATAGGAGGGAATTCTCTCCTTGGTCTCTTTCCTCCTTTATTTTCAATTGCAAAATGATCCCTACTTAAGAAATAATAACCGTACCTTTATTTTTTAGGATCGATTTGACAAGTTGAAACAGCATGAAGAGAGGTCAAGTTGACAGACGCATATGCGTGTGATAGAGAGAGGCCTGAGAATGAACAGAGAGAGGGGAGAGATACCAGATCCAAGTGGCAGCTAAAATAAAGAATTCACGAGGTTTGGAAAATTTTTGCAAACGCGGCTTTTATCTTAAAGCCCAACACAGTGATAACCAGGCCTAAAGGGTTTTCTTCATGAAGCCCAACAGGGGGGAAACATCTCCCAGCTAATCTACGGTCATGATCACTCATCACCACCGCACAAAACCTCAGCCGTTGGATTCTCAACGAACCCACACAAAAAACCCTTAAACCCTCAAAGCCTCAAGCGCCTCCATCTTCTCTCGCTCTCCATTCTCAGGTCCGCAGCAGACCAAGAGGTAAGAAGAAAACCCTGACCCTAATCCTCAAATACAGGGTTTCATCATTCGACCACGATCTCAGCACGTTAGGTTTTTTTCCCCTCCTCTCTTTTTGTTTGTGATCGCAGTAATAAGAAGAAGAAAAAGAAGAGAGATGGCCGAAGATGAAGCCAAAACGGTGATCCCTGAATCGGTCCTCAAGAAGAGGAAGAGGGCAGAGGAATGGGAGCTAGCATCGAAGCAAGCGGGCGATGCGAAGAAGAAGACCGATCGTGAGAATCGCAAGCTGGTCTATAGCAGGGCCATGCAGTACTCTAAGGAGTATGAGAATCAGGTATTAGAAACACCCGCAAAATCTCTCCTTTTTGTGTTTTTTGGTTGTTTTTTGATGATTCGTGGAATGGGTATTTGCCAAAATTTGGGTTTTAGGAGAAGGAATTGATCAGGCTTAAGAGAGAGGCTAGGTTGAAGGGAGGGTTTTATGTTAGCCCTGAATCCAAGCTTTTGTTCATTGTTAGGATCCGAGGGTATGTTGATTTTTATGTTTTGAGCATGAAGCCTGGGTTAATTTGATTTTTAGTTTTAATTTTATGTTAATTTTTGTTTAGTATTAACGCAATGGACCCAAAATCTCGCAAGATTTTGCAGCTTCTGCGTTTGAGACAGGCGAGTTTTCTCAGATTATTTTTTCACATACATTATATTCATATAATGTATTCGTCGGGTTTAATTGTATTAAACTTTCTACAGATATTTAATGGGGTCTTTTTGAAAGTTAACAAGGCTACCGTGAACATGTTGCATAGGGTTGAGCCTTATGTGACCTTCGGGTATTACATTTTGTACTATACGACCATTTTAAAATGAGAAGTACATTTTGGTTCACAATGTGTTAAATTTGTGGCATTTGATGTTCAGGTATGCTAACCTGAAGAGTGTTAAGAGAGCTGATATACAAGAGAGGATATGGTAAACTGAACAAGCAGAGGGTTCCATTGACCGACAACTCAATTATTGAACAGGTTTGGCATTCTTACATCATTCTCATATTTCTAATTGTTCTATTAAGTAGGTAACAAGAAACGAATGTTTTTTTTATTCCTGGAAGTCTGCTAGTTAATCTTCCCTTGTCCTCATTAGCTTAACCAAACTTTAGATCGTAGTCATTATTCAGATTACTTAATATGCTTGTTCATGTAGACCTTGCTTGGACAAATGGTTATAGCGCTTGAAACTTGCAGTTCATGGGGGGTTTAGATAATGAACTCCAAAATATGACATTGTGTTCCTGGTCCATTAAGCAACCTAAATGGGTTAAGAGATTCCAAACATCATGTAGCCGTGGTTTTGAAAACTACGCTCTTGCTAATTTTTGTCCAAATTTTAACAACTTGAGCTCGCCCTTTGCGAAACCATGCTTCAAATATAAGTAAACCTGGGTTCAAAACTGGGGTTTCCCACATACAAACTTCGGCGTCTCTTGTAACTTAACAAACATAGTGGTTCTGAATTCTATGTGCTGCCTAATTGGGCCAATGATACTCCTTTATAATTATAAATTCCAGCCATTTCATGATCGTCCTTGTTTGTTTTATCATTGTAATAACCCTAATGGAATCAATTGGAATATCTGTTAACTATTCAGAAGTATACTTAAATAATTAGGATGTTGGACATTTTGATTGGTTGAACCTCCTACACTGCCCTTAGCCTTATGTTGCCAATTTCCCACATGTTTGGCATGAGTCAGTTGCAGAATTTCCTTGTTAGTTGAGAAAGAATAGGTCGGGATATGTAAACATGCTACATTCATTATTAAGCTATGGACTTCTTGGTTAGCCTGTAAACCTGTTGCAAATATACTGTTTTATTGAATTTTTAACACATTAGCTTATAACCCTTGATAATCATACAAAGTAGTAGTCAAAGCCTAAAAACCATTAATGAAAAGTGCACACCAATGATTAATTTAGCTCTTTATTCTCCCATGTAGTTCTTGGGCAACAATTTTCTTATTTGAAAAAAGATTTGAGATGTTTTCCTTCCTTTGTGATCTTTTCCAATCCCTCAGAACGCCCAAATTAGTCCCGTCTCTTCTCTGCAATACACCTTCGCTAATGGCTAGTTAATTATATAATTTACACACTTCCTGTGTTTTACTTTTCTTCTCCTTTGAAGTCAAGAAGATTTTTTGAGATCTACTCCAATAATAAATACAAATTAAAATTGATAAGTAGCCGTTTTTCTGAACTAGAGTGTTAGAGCGCGATAGGCCAAAGTGTTAATTAATTTGAAACGAAGGCAGCATAATGCTTGTTATTCTTTTCACTCACAGATATTCAGTTTTAGTTCCAAATCAATAGGGTGAGCCTATGGGGGAGCATTGTTGTAATCAACTTGAGCACTATTGCTTTGCATACCTTGTTTCTTCATTAGTGTGCAATTGGCCAAAAGGTCAATTAATTTGAAACGGAGGCAGTACAGTGCTTGTGATTCTTTTCCCTTGCATACATTTGGTTTTAGTTCCGAATTAACAAGTTGAGGGTATGGGGAGTTTTGTTATGATCAACTTGAGCACCATTGCTTTTGATACCATGTTTCTTAATTAATGCGCAATATGCCAAAAGGTCAATTTATTTAGGAGGTAGTATAATGCATGTAATCCTTTTCATTCACATACACAACAACAACAACAACTGAGCCTTTTATCCCAAGCATATGGGGTAGGCTACATGAACCAACATGAGAATCACGCCGGGTCCAGCACATGAATCCTCTGTCTCCACTCACTTCTATCGAACAATATACTTTCATTGAGTCCTTTGGCAACCATATCGTTTCGTATCACATCCATCCATGTTTTCTTCGGTCTCCCTTTTGCCCTTTTGCCATTACCCATATCGAGAGTATCTATTCGTCGAACCGGTGCTTCCATAGGTCTGCGTCGCACATGACCAAACCATCTAAGCCGGTTTTCCCGCATCTTCTCCTCCACGGGTGCTACACCAACTTTTGCACGAATGTCCTCATTTCGCACCTTGTCTTTTCTAGTGTTACCGCACATCCAACGAAGCATGCGCATCTCCGCTACGTGCATCTTCTGTGTATGATGCTTCTTAGGAGCCCAGCATTCTGTACCATATAATAAGGCAGGCCGAATAGCGCTCCGATAAAACTTCCCTTTCAATTTTAACGGAAAGTTACGATCACACAAAATCCCTGTTGCACTCCTCCATTTCAACCAACCAGCTTGGATCCTTTGATTAACATCACTATCGATCTTCCCATTCCTTTGGATGATGGAACCTAGATATCTAAACTGGTCGCTTGGTGATATCTCTTGCCCTTCCAATGTTATACCAATATGGTTTTGACTTCTCTGGCTACTAAATTTGCAGTGCATATATGCTGTCTTGGACCTGCTCAATCTGAATCCCCGAGATTCCAATGTTTGTCTCCATAATTCCAATTTGGTATTAACCCCTGCTTTCGTCTCATTTACTAGAACAATATCATCAGCGAATAGCATACACCAAGAGACCTCATCTTGGATAGTTCTAGTAAGCTCATCCATCACGATGGTAAACAGGAAAGGACTTAATGCAGATCCTTGATGTAAACCAATAGTAATCGGAAAATCACTTGTTAAGCCACCGCAAGTTCTGACATTTGCCACTACTCCATCGTACATATCCTTGATTATGTCAATATACTTGACGGGGACCTCCTTTTTCATCATTGTCCCCCATAATACCTCTCTAGGTACCTTGTCGTACGCTTTTTCTAAATCAATAAATATCATATGCAAATCTCTTCTCCTCTCTCGAAAGCGCTCGACAAGTTGACGAAGCAAATGAATCGCCTCTGTCGTCGATCGTCCAGGCATGAACCCAAATTGGTTCTCTGTTATCTTAATATCCTTCTTTAGCCTGTGTTCAATCACTCTCTCCCAAAGTTTCATGGTGTGACACATTAGTTTTATTCCACGGTAGTTTGAGCAACTTTGAATGTCACCCTTATTCTTGTAGATAGGTACAAGGATACTTTTCCTCCATTCATTTGGCATCTTTTTTGTCTGCCAAATCTTATTAAACAGATCTGTCAGCCATTTAACGCCTATTTCTCCTAAGCATCTCCAAATCTCGATAGGAATCCCGTCAGGACCAACCGCTTTTCTTAAACCCATTCTGTTCAAAGTTTCTTTAACCTCACTAAGTCTTATTTTACGCATGAAATCACGATTTATATCTTGAGATTGAATGACAAGTCCATCCAAATTCTTAGTAAAGCTCTCATTGAACAATTTGTCAAAATAATCTCTCCATCTTTCCTTGATATCCTCATCTCGAACTAAAACCTTCTGATTTTCATTTTTGACACACTTCACCGCACATAAGTCTCTAGTCTTCTTTTCCCGCATTCGAGCAATCCGGTATATATCATTTGCAGCCTCTTTAGTGTCTAATTTCTCGTACACCTCCTTGTAGACCTTAGATTTAGCTTCCCGAACAGCTTTCTTAACTTCCTTTTTAGCCATTTTGTACTTCTCAAATCTCTCCACTAAAACCTTTTCATTCACATATAATTGGTTTTTATTTCCAAATTGACGAGGTCGGGTTATAGGGAGTGTTGCTGTGATCAACTTGAGCACTATTGCTTTGGATACCTTGTAGCTATCGCCTGTATATGATGTAATTTTGCTCAGTGTCATTAGTAGGTGAAAGTTGAAAATAGATTTAAATTTTGATTATGCTCTCAAAATTACTTCATTGCATGCTTAATGAGCAAGTTTTATGTACTCTATGTCATGCACAAACATCAATGCCCTGCTTTATAAAATTTGTTATGCCTGTCATGTCCTGTATTTATGGCTGTGCTTTATATAAATGGTTTATTAAAATATTACGCTCTTTTATTTAGGCTCTTGGGAAGTTTGGAATAATCTGCATCGAAGATCTAATCCATGAGATAATGACTGTTGGGCCACACTTTAAGGAGGCAAACAACTTCCTGTGGCCTTTCAAGCTCAAGGCACCATTGGGCGGCCTCAAGAAGAAGAGGAATCATTATGTCGAAGGCGGAGATGCTGGCAACCGTGAAAACTATATCAACGAGCTTATCAGGAGGATGAATTAAACATTTCATTTAGAGGTTCTCTCAAGCAGCGATCAATTTCGTCAAGTTGAACTTTTTCCTCCAATTAGCGGAATTACATTGAGCCCTAGCTAAGAGACTTGGAAAACGTTTTGGCAGTTTTGTTTTGCTTTGATTTTAGGGACAATCTGTTTGAATAGTGGATGGTTGCCTTCATACTATTTCTGGTTTTGAACCTGTTGGTCATTTCTTCATGTTGTGTTCTGTCTATCACCTATATGTTTGTTGCTTATATATGGTATTGGAACAAAACCATAATCCATCTTTTCTTAAATTGGGAGTTGCTTCAAGTGAAGATTAGCATAATTTTGGACATTTGAACCCGCAGGTGGTTTTAAGTTATATTTTGCACAAGTTGGTATCTTAAATGTAATTGCAGATTTGAGAGAGGAAACCTGCAATCAAATAAGCATGATGGTTTGATTATAGTCAACCGAGTAGATTTTTCTTGGTTAGAGTATTATGGTATTCCATTTTTTTTTATGGTTTTTTTTCAACGAGTGATAAATTTGCTATTTTTACTTGTATTTGCATGTATTTAATCTAACTAGAGGGTAAGGGCATGGTATAGTAGTGCAAATTTAATGGTTTTTTTATTTCTTCCAAAAAGCGTTTGGATAAGTGGAATGAAGTGGCCAAACATGAGAGACAAAATGACCCAAGACACGTGTGGAGAGGCCAAATGGAGTCCTTTTCATGCAGCGGCACGTGTCCTTGATAGTGTACACCTGTGTTTTGAGATATGAGTGAGCTCTACTGTTGTGCTCCCCTGTGTTCTCTACAAGAAGAAGAGAACTTTTGATAAGGGATGGAGGGAGATAGAATAGTACAATGGAGGTGAAACTGAAGAAAGAAGAGGACTCCAAGGACAAACAGCAGCAGCAGCAGCAGCATTCCTCCTCTCTAAGTCCCATGGCTGCTACCTTACTTCATCAATCCATCTCAAGAGGCAGCATACCAAAGGAGAAGAAGTCAATCAATGGAGATACAAAACATGAAGGTGGTGATGATGCTCAAGCTCACACTCATTCCGATGTTCTCGCATTCGCTAGGTCTGTTCATCATGTTGATTCCTCTCTCGAATGATCGATCCATCAATGCTTCTTTACCTAAAAAATAAAACGAAATTGTCAGAGTTTTCCACATGTAATCTTGGTTCAAATAGCATGTACTTGGTTGTTGGTGAATGGTACGAAACATTAATGGAGTTTTGCTGCATTTAGCTTTCTGATTTTAATGGCTTATCTGCTTTATTATACCTAACTAAACATAGGCACATGCATATTCATGCCGTTGGAATATAAAATATTCCACTGAATCCTCGCAATAATTTTGAAGTTTTGGTGCAATGATATGGACATTTCACATGGATGAACATTTCACATCAATCCTCAAAATAAAAATAAAAAGGAGTAGGCTTGATTGGCTTCCACATCTATGCAATATCTTTTGTTCTATGAATTTATCATAAGAATAACGACGTCCCTACCATGACACATAAGGAGATCTGTATAAATATTGCAGGAAACCATCCTGGTTTTCGTCGGCCCTCAGTTTAAGAAACCTGCATTTCTCCATTTTTAATAGCCATTGAACCTTCTCTTAGGATATTTTTATTTCTGAGCTGTGTTAAAATAATAATTACAACCGGTTGATAAAACAGCAGCAGATGATAGAAAAATAAGTTACCTATCAAATATCTCTCTCTCTCTCTCTCTCTCTCTCTATATATATATATATATATATATATATATATATTTCGACTAGAATCTTATTGGAAGTATTTAGAAACAAATCCTTCTCATTTTTTCATCATTAGATTAATTTTGGGGTATATGCTAATAATTACGAATAAAAGTTATCATTTATTATCAAATATAATATAATTAAATGCATAAATCTCAAACTTAATTTAATGGTAAAAATGGGAAGGATATTTCAAATCCTCCTGATAGTATCCTATTCGAATATATATATATAGAGAGAGAGAGAGAGAGAATAATGGAGGAAATATGCCATAGGAGGAAATTTCCTCCCATGGCGTCGAAAAAACACATCCTCCATCGTGTTTTTCGACGATCGGAATGCATCACCTTTATCGTTATCATCTAAGATATGGATACACCAAATTTCATATGATTCTACAACTTTTTTACCGTTGAATTAGTGGGTTCAAAATTAACGGTTTACCGACAATAGAACTTTTTACATTGCTAAACAACGGTGAAAAAGTTGTGCAATCACATGAAATTTGGCATAAAGTCGTCTTTTATGATAACGATGAAGATGATGGATTCCTGTCGTCGGAAAACATGAGGGAGGGTGTATTTTTTCGACGCCATAGAAGGAAATTCCCTCCTATAGTATATAATGTAGAAAAGAGACCTAGAAGGGAATTTCATTAAGTGGGTCAAAAAACTACACCATCCATCATTTTAATCGACTATCGGCATCCATCATCATCATCTTTATCTTCTGAGATGTAGATACTCAAAATTTCATTTGATTCTACAACTTTTTCAGCGTTGAATTAGAAATGTAAAAAGTTCTATTGTCGGTAAATCGTTAATTTTGCATTCATGAGATCAACGAAATCAACGGTGAAAAGGTGATAGAATCATATGAAATTGGATGTATACATATCTTAGATGACGAAGATGATAAATGCCGATCGTCAACAAAAATAGTGAAGGGTGTATTTTTTTGAGGCCGTGGGAGGAAATTCCTTCATATGACACCTTTCCTCCGTTATCCTTTCTTTCTCTCTCTCTCTCTCTCTCTCTACACATACATCTGGATGGTGACTTGTTACAAAAGTACGAGTCCACGGTGGTGCTTTTGTTTCCAACTTGTAACCAATAACCAATCCAATGGCTTATGGAAAATTAATCATGTTGGTAGATAAAGCAATTCTCTCACAAATATGTCAACTCATGAAAGTTTAGAGGCCTAAAGTCGTAGGCTGTTAAAACCCGTGATGATTTCCTACCATTTAGAAATAATGTATTACTTCTGGTGCAAATGAGAATTTCTATTCCCTTTTGTATTTAGAGAACGGTGAATAACCAAATAAACCATTTGTACCAAAAACTCTCAAATATGAGTGTGAGACGATCCCTTGTGGGTATGAACTCAACTTTACTCAAAAAAATTTAGAGTTTTTGGTGGTTGCCGACTAGGCCTTGGCCTTATCGTCAAAAACAATCAAGGCCCCCCACAATCACACGTCAAATTCACATAATCAAATGCGAAGACACTGATGATTAAGGACCCACAACATCTCTTTTTTCTCACTTCCAACATAAAAAACCATGACATCTGTACATTTGATGATGGTATCATTCCTTTTGTGGATAAGGTACAGATATAACGTATAAAAATACTTAAAAATTGTACATCAAAGATATGATATGTTGCTATTGTGAGCTTATTCTTTGTCCCAACCAAGCAAATTTGTACAAGTGTTAGGACACCCATTTCATATCTAGACTAGATATCAATCTCCATGTAATAAGAAAATTCCAAATATCTTAGTTACTTCATATCCAAATCGATTTAGTAGAACCAAGTAGAAATTGAAACTTATCCCATGGACTTGTATCTCATGTGGAAGTGAAAAAAGAGGCTAAGGCTTTGCTCTAATGTTAGATTATTTTAAATCTAATAATAATTCTTTTATCTTTAATGGTGCGTAGAAAGTCAATTGCCGTTTTATGTGGTTAATTAATTAATAAATAATTGATAAGTAAGGAAGGCCGGCACTTGAGCATGTGGATAAGAGCTCAAAACAATTTGATGAGGACTCTCACTTATCTTAAGCTAGCTAGGCGAGCTTCCCCTTCAGCAATGGAAGGGCCAAATCTCTCCTGCACTGTCCTTTTATCTCTTTTTCCTATGTCGGACCGCAGTTAATTCGTCGCTAACCATTAATTCGCCGTCATCGGTTAATGCATTGCGGCAGCCGCAATGCCAAAACAGTAAATACCGAATGGACTCAGTTCCATGGTTTACTAGTGGCTGAACCAAACTCCAGAGTTGGGTCATGCCACCGCAGCTCGAAACTTTCCAGTGCTTTATGTATGAGTAGCATTTTGAATGCCCAATAACCAATTTGGTCCCAAATTAAGAATTGAAGCTCGTTTCTTTTTTTCATGGTTCTCTTGGTTTGAGAAATAAGAAAACCTTCAGGATGGATCGGAAAAAGTGACCTCTGGCTCAGCCCCCACGACTGACTTCCCTCCCTTCACCTAGCTCAGGCCTTTTTGCACTCATCCTATCGTATCCAACGATCCAGATTCATCCAAAATCGAATTCAACGGTCAAGATTTATGTATAACAGGGACGCCCTTGTATATTGGTGTATCCTACATGCAAAGCATGTAAGATCTATGGCCCGGATCACCCAAGCACCTAGTTTAAATTCCAGACCAAGGGCGCTCGCAATTAAGAAAGAATTAAAAAAAGATAAATTAACACTGCATTCTATAACCATCTCCTCACAGAAGCAATAATTAAAAAAAACTCTCTAAATTTAGATTTTTCATCATCATATAAAAATTCTCATAACAAAATCCAATCAAGAAACAACCAGACTTAGTTACAGATGCAGCGTCTTAATGAAATCAAAATTTTAGCCGCCCATCATCCAACAAGCAAGCAAGCAAGCAAATTAAAACCGCAATCTATGATCAAATGTCAGGAAGTGATCATAAAAAAAGGGAACACAAATTTGATAATTAATCAAGGGTAAACGACGAGACGCCGCGAGCAGCGAGAGCAGCTGTACTTCCTCTTGGCCTGAAAGCAGAGGGGCAAGCACAGGAACCTCCAGGATCTCTCCACATCCGTCGCCATTACGCTGCCGCTGCAGTAGGGGCAGCTGCCGGGGGCCTTGTGGGTCCCCACAACTCTCTCCTGCCCAAAGCATATGAACACCAAACACATAGTTTTTCTTTTTCTTTTTCTTTTTCTTTTTCGTTATTTCCACTCAAATTTTTCTAGCTGAAAATAGAGGTATATTTATTTAGGGAGAGAGAGAGAGAGAGAGAGAAGGAGAGAGGAAATTTCAAGGGAAGGAGCTGTAACCGTTTTTTGTTGCGTCTCTGAGCTCGCCGCTGACACGTTGGCTATATGAAGTCATAAGAAGAGTTATTTAACACCAAACACATAGTTTATCCAGGTTCAATTCTCACCTGGCCCGTATTAAATGCGGAGTTATTTAAATTAAAATACCGCTGCGTAAAAGTCTAGGTTTCGGCCAAAAAGTCTTTCAACCTGCGGGGACGTATTAGAATATAAAATATATTTCCTAAACCCTCATCATAACTCCGGAATTTTGGTGCAGTGGAAATGACATTTAATAGTGAGTACCACCATTCAGTCTCTTTGATAGATTTTAATAGGATTTTAATCCTGCAAGTAAAGTATTAATTTTTATCCATTAGGCATATGCGGATAGTCATTAAAATTGAATTGGTAAAATATATATTAAAAGTAGAATACAATGGATAAATTAAAAGTCATTAAAATCGGATAGGCCCAAAAGTCATTAAAATCGGATTCTAAGGTAATTAATAAATTAAAATTACCTGTTTGTAGAAATTAACTCTTATAATATGACTTTTTAAAATAGAATACAATGGATAGATATTAAAAAACAAACCCGCATACATTTTTTGCAGTCGTTTATACAATATATGCTATTTTTTTTACCATTGCATAAACATACCATGTTTTCATTTCGCTAGTTCTTGATGCTTTTACAACTTCTAAATCACGGTAACAAAAACATCAATGTCATATATCTTGCAGGATCAGCTCAAGTCCGACCCTTCACGAAATGTCCGAAACAAACTAAGAGCTGTTTTTATCACTCACATTTTTGCACACATATTTTTAGCTTTGAGGTAGATTATTGAATAGCATTTTATTTGATATCCAGTCACACGTTGCCATTTATGGTAGAAGATTCCCTTAGGATATATATTCGAAGGCACCGCCCACAAATAATAATGCAAGTTGATGTAACTTAATGGATCTCTCACATGTTTTATTGTTCATTTGTATCAATATCATGTGGGATTGGATGCATCTCCAATGGCATTGATGCATGTAAATAATAGGTGGCATGTTAGGAAATTTGTGGCAAAAGATAAGAAGAATGAAATATGCAATAGTTAAGAAATAAGGTTAATCGTACTAAACACTTTACATCAAAAGATAAATTGTACAAATTAAGCACATGTAGTTTACCTCGTATAGCATTTCAGATTAATATACCTTGACAAACGACTCATCGGCTCAAACACTCTCCCGAATTTTTCAAAATCCTGGTGTCTTTTGATTTTATCTCTTTAAGCATAAAATGATCGTTAGGTTTTATTTTAGAATGTTGTTTTCGTGTTTGTTTACAGTAGGATTTATAGTTTTTTCCCCCTTTATTTGTTTTGGTCGATGAACTGATTATCCTAATAAGCCTATTTGTTTTCGTCGAAGAACAGATTATCCTGATAAGCCATGTGGAAATGCAAGTGCTGTATATATTGGGCAAACCACAAAAGGATTTTGTGCACTTCATCCTAAAAAAATCTAAGCTTTAAAGAACCATCTTCTTTTTTCTCGCTCCTCTAATAAATATCTTGGTGGAATATAAACTATAATCTCTCAACTCTCATCATAATTTTGGGGTTTTGGTGCAATGACCACGAACATTTCATATGGTATCAAAGCTGTCCAAGTTCGATTCCTACCGGACGTGTATTAAATAAGGATTTATTTAAATTAAAATACCGCTGCGCAAAAGTCCAGATTTCGGCCCAAAGGGTCTTCGACCAGGGGTGTGTTGGAATATAAAATGTATTGCCTCAACCTTATCGTAACTTCGGAGTTTTGATGCAGTGGAATAGACACTCAACATATGTATCTCTATTTCAAAATTCATAGAAAGTAGTTTGAGAGAAAAATGTCTCTGTATAAGGGTTTTACAGAGAGCAAACACTTAAATAGCAAAGAAAGTCTCTCTATAAGAGTTTTATAGAGAGAAAACTCTTAAACAGAAACTTAAAAAATTTGATTCGTTCTCCTCTACCAAATCGTTTATATATAAAGATACAATACTAACGTTAAAGTAACTGCATAAATTTAAATTTCAAAAATAAAGAAATTGTTCAAACACAGAAACAAAAGTACGCAACTTCTCAAAGTCGTCACTTCTTAAAGTGGTTGGCAACTGCCATCGTAACAGTAATTAGTTTTATGATCTAATAGAATATATAAGACAATATAAATATTTATTTATTATACCTACTAGAAAATATATAAGATAAAAATTTATATATATATATATATATATATATATAATTTAAAAATTCCTAACAATCACCCACAAATATATATATATATATATATATATAATAGAGAAAAGAGGCCATAGGAGGGGATTTCCTCCTATGGCGTCGAAAAAATACAACCTCCACCATTTTTTTCCGACGACCGGCATCCATCATCATCATCGTTTTCATCTAAGATGTGCATACACCAAATTTCATATGATTCCACAACTTTTTCATCGTTGAATTAGCAATATAAAAAGTTCTATTGTCGGTAAACCATTAATTTTGCACCAACTAAATCAACGATAAAAAAATGGTATAATCACATGAAATTTGGTGTTTCCACATCTTAGATGATAAAGATGAAGGTGATGTATGCTGATCGTCGAAAAAAATCATGAAGGCTGCATTTTTCCGACGCCATAGGAGAAAATTCCCTCATATTGCACCTTTTCTCCATTAAACCCCCCCCTCTCTCTCTCTCTCTATATATATATATATATATATATAATTAAAAAATTCTTAGCAATCACCCACAAATTTTGAATTATATATATATAGAGAGAGAGGGGGTTGGGGGGAATTATTAGGCGATTGTTTATCATGTAATGAGTATTGATACATTCTGAATTTGAACCAATACTTAGTGTAAATTAATTTCCATTTAATCGAAAATATGGTGAACTATGTCTTGAACTATTTTCTTTTTATTTAAAATTTCAAATAGTAACACACATGATATAAAAACTGACTGTGATTCGACTCAAGGGTAGCGCATTTAAAGTCCATACGTCTGCATCTCGTTTTCATGAGTATTTTAAGAATCTGTCCAAATTATTTTTCTATAGCAACGGTCTTTCCTATATACTCATATAGGTGGGTTCTTAAAAAATGTACTGCAATTCAATACGTCGCAAAAAATATTGCCTTTGAACTCATTAAATAAAATTTAGCATCATATTTCTTTGCAGTTGAGTACAAAATTAATTAGGAAATAGTTTAGAGAATTACTCCATATTTATACTTTTACCAATCACTCTATTAGTTCGTTTTTACCCATTTAACCTTCTGTCATGATATTTCCAATTGGAGGGTTGGGTGTTCACTAACGATGACTATTTTATGGGCGCAAGTCCCATCCCTAAAGAGAACTTAAACGCTTTCTTTTTCGATAATCTTTTCGTTAAATGATCTGCAATATTATCCTCTGATCTCACATAATCAAAAGTAATTGTTCCTGTTTTATAAGATTCATGTAAAGAGTCATACCTCATTTTATCATTACAGGCAGTAAGTACACTTTGTTTTTGCAATAGATACATAGTTATCACAATAAAGCAATATAGCAGGAATCAGTTTATTTGTTAAAACTAGATAATAAACATCTCAACCACTCGGCCTCCGTTGCCGCAAGGTCTAAAGCAATAAATTATACTTCCATCATTTATCTCGAAATGAGAGTTTGTTTCATGGATTTCCAAGAAACCGCCCCACTTCTAAAAGTGAAGATATATTTGCTAGTGGATTTAGATTCGCTTGTATCGGCGATCCAACTACATCACAATACCCTTCAAGCACTATCAGACACCCCTTATAATGCAAGATACTTAAATAATCTATCAAGTGCTTTCCAATGATCTTAACCCGGATTACTTGTATATCTACTAAGTTTTCCCACTGCATAAGATATATCCGGTCTAGTATAATTTAATAGATACATAATACAACCAATAGGTTGTGGGTATTTTAATTTGTTTATGCTATTTTCTTCATTTTTATCCAAATGAAAATTAGAATAAAAAAGTGTACTCACGGGATGACTATCATAATAATTAAATTTCTTAACAAGCTTTTCAACATGAGACTGAGTTAGAATCATATCATCTTGAGTTTTAATGAATTTTATGTCCTAGATGACATTAGCCTCTCCTAAGTCCTTCATGTTAAAATTATTCGAAAGAAAATTTTTAGTTTCAAGTACAACCTTTAAAGTTGTACCAAAAATTAAAATATCGTCTATATATAGACAAAGAATGACACGATCATTACCATTAATTTTTATGTACACGCATTTATAAGAATCATTTATTGAAAAACCATAAGATAAAATTACTTTATCGAATTTTTCGTGCCATTGCTTTAATGCTTGTTTAAGACCATACAACGATTTCACTAATCTACATACTTTATTTTCTTGATCATAAGTAACAAACCTTTCGGATTGGTCCATGACGATTTCTTCCTCTAAATCGTCATTTAAAAATATCACGCCCGCTTCCCAAAAGAACTGTAACGGGTATGTGACGAGACCCGCGACGTATTTATTCCGAGAAGGCCATTTCGCACAACAAATACACTAAACGTTTATAAACAATATAAACTAATAAGAAATAACAAGTGAATAAAATTCAACAACTATTTATAACATTCAAAGTTCCACAGAGTTTCAAACTGATACAAGATGTTTTAAACAAAAAATACAATAACAAGGAAGCCTTAAACAAGAGTCATACTGAAAGGAAAAACTGAAATGAAATCTAGTCATCCGCTTGCAATGAAAGTGGAGATTACTTCTTTTCCATTGGTTCTATCTCTTCTGTCCCTAAGTTACATGACGAATATTTTAAGGAAAGAAAGAAAATATGGTGGGATGCTCGTCAGCGAACTTGTACTCGGTAAGTCCCCAATAAGGTGGGGTTATAAGTGTAAAGTGTATAATGACTGTCACGCCCTGCTTCCCAGTAGACGGAAACGGTGACGTGGCAAACCGCAACGTATTTACTAAGAAATAAATACGTTAAGCGTAATTAAGCAATATATAAAATGAATAAGAATAACAAGAGTAATAAAATAAGCAGAAACTTTATTTACATTCAACTTTACATACAACTGTTTGAAATAAAAAGATACAATGATATAAAGTAAATGCCTAAACAGTGGCATACTGAAAATAAGTGCAAGAAGAACTAGTAGTCCGACTAAGCTGTAAGCTGGTCCAAGTCCTCCTTGCTCGACTCTATCTCCTCAGAGTCCGGTTCTCTTGACAAACATTCCGAATAAAGAAATATAAAGGAATGTCATCAACGAACTAACGCTCGGTAAGTCCTAAAAGAAGAAAGATAAGATAGTATATAAAGTGAAATGAACAGGTAAAGTGTATATGATTGATTACTGGTATATGATAATTATTATAACGTGGTTGTTTGTAGTTTGGTAAAAAAGGTATTCATGTATACGAGAGCAGTCTATCTTACCCCGTGGACTATGGTAATATGTAGTACGAGACCACGTCATAACCCACGGGACAACGGCACGAGAATTCATGTAGGTGTCTTTTAAGTGACCTCTCGTGCTACGATATACGTTCCGTACCAATCTATCCCTTTATCACCGTGTAATGTATTGTATAGATTATATTTACAAGTCTTGCCGAAACCATGGATACAAAATGTTCAGGTATTCATGTTCAGGATGTAATCTTGTATTCAAGTAGTCATGTCAAGTTCAAGTCAAGTTATAACTATTGTTCGGTCAAGTCAAGTCAAGTATACATGTTTGAAATTGATGTTTGAGTTCGAGTATTCATGTTCATGATCAAGTATTCATGTTTGATCTTAGATTTAGGTTTGAGGTTGGACTCAGACTGAGTCAGACACTTATACTGATTTAACTCTTGAAATTCTTAGGTTCAGGAGTCATCGGCAACTGCTGCACATGGACAGCAGGATTTGTGTTTTTTCCCAAGACAGTTGTCATTGATAACTCCTGTTAAGTTTTTTAACCTGAATAGAAAAGCACTCACTTTCTCCGGCTCCCTAGGGCTCAAGAGAATTGATCCCGCTTAAACCTATATTTACTAAAGTTCTTAAATATTGTTTTGTATCTCTCGAGAGGGTTTTATGAAAAATATTTTATATAGATTAAAAATAAAACCTCGATGGTAGTTTGTATTACTTAGGGTTTTCATAAGCATGTGTTTTAAGTATTGGGATATTTTCATGATAATTACTTAGCTTTCAAAAGTTTATGCTATTTTAGTGAAAAAATAGTCTTTTTAGTAACTTGATGGTATTTTATTGACATTTTTTTAATATTTCATTTTTATAAAAAATATAGTTTCATAATATAATGAAAATATGGATTTATAATTTTAAATAATTATAAATTTTATAAAATTAGTTTTATTTTAAAAATTCGTTTTTCTTAAAAACAATATTTATATCCTTTCGAGATCGAATACTCTGTGAGGAGTGCTGCATCTCGCTCTACTATCCCCAGAATATGCGATAATCCGCACCATCCATTAGCGGGTCCCCTAACAAGGGTTGTAGATTCATAATTGCAAAAGAATACGAAATACTGTTTAAAAGAAACCCGGTTTTAAAGTATAGGGTATTTATTTGTAAAGTTTATACTTCGAAACAAATATTCATATAAATTAGTATCGTGCTATGAAACAAAACTGTACGTGAGGAGTAGGTCGTTACCCCGTGAAGTTTTTCCTAAAAGTATAGTTTTAACAAAACTAAAAGAAGTGATATCAAAGTTCATGGTATTTTAATGAAAAAGTTTAAGTATGAATGTTTCACATGAGATTCTTAGTTAAAAATTAATTCTAAATATTGGTATTTAGGGTTACAAGTATTGTGTAAAAATTTGGTTGATCAAAATATAAGGGAGAAGAAGTTTCTAGGGTTTAGAAAAAAAATATCGGTAATAACTCCACTTACCGATATAAGTTTTAAAATTGAATTTAAATGAAAATAAAGAGAGATTGGGAGGGACTTACGGTTTGAAAAACTTAGGAAGAGAATGAGGAAAGGAAGAGTGTCGTTGTAGCGTCGCGGGAGCTCCAGAATTGGCTTCAATTTTCGTCGGAAGAAACTTACTCGCTAACTCCAGTTTATTCCACTTACACTTAGGAACTTTTGAGAGAGTTTTTGCTAGAATTTTCAGAATGGTGAAGAGCTAGGGTATGGGGTGGTATTTATAGTGGAGAATTAGGATTTGAGTATTAAAAATATGGATTAAAAAATATTAAAATGATGTTAAATGGTGAAATGAAAAGTCTCTGTTTGATTGTAGGGAAATCAAACAGTGTAGAAGAGTTGATGGGAGTTGAAGAGGTGTGTGTGCAAAGCACAGATCCAATTGGACCCAATCCAACCGTCCTCGCCGGCCAAATCCTCAATTCCACCGGTCGATCTTGGCCTTCTAGCCTCGAGATTCGTGCCACCAAATTAAATTTATATTTAATCCATTTTCACATGTTTGATTTTTCTGAACTTTTCATTTCCCTGTGTATTGCACGTGCAATTTTTTGGGCTTCCAAAAAGTTAAAAAGAAAAATTCTGTCACGCCCCGCTTCCCAGAGTACGCAAGATTGGGCACGTGACATAGCCAACCATGCTACCTGTGGGTAGGAAAAATCCATCCACAGTCACATTACGGTTGTAGAGATATCAAGAATAAAATAATAAACTAATCTAATACATGTCCAAATCCATAATAACAAGAATCAATAAACAATAAGTGCGGAAGCAAATGATCCAATACAATAAATAGACAGTACGTCCCATAATGCGGGCTCACAACTGGAAATGAAATGAAATAAATAAACTAAACCCTAAGGAACTCACAGTTCAGCCTGCTGGCTGAAGTACTCCTGCTCGGTCGACGATAGTGGTACGGAATCTGGGCCATGCAAAACCCAGACGTCAGCGCGTCACGTCATCAAGTATATAATATAAACATGGCAATAAACAATGCAGGTATGAACATGAATAAAGCAGTACTAAGAAATAACAGAGCAGGGTAATGTGCAACGGTAACTAAACTGTCCTATCAGGTTTCTACTCTATAGTCTTTGAAATCAATTGATGAATCGTCGATGTAACTCAATAGTATCCCGTGCGTGCCCGGGACCACGGTCAAGGTCCTCGGGGCTGAATCCGAGACGTGCCGCTAAGCAGTAATAGGTAGTAGGATGGATGAGTGATGTCAGCATCATCACTCCCGGACTGGCCAAGCCCGTAAGACTGATCAGAACAAGTATCGAACTGTTGAGTTACAAGTCGGTTTCACCTTTGATTTCCCCATACCCCCAAGTTATGTATGTCAGGTCAGGTATTCAGTAGTCAAGGACTAATGCCAACACAAAAATCCGGTAAAAGTAGGTCTGTCTGGATAGACAGCAGGAATGGTCAGGTTTGTCGGCATTAGGCATGAAATCAGGTAACAGGTCAGGCACGTTTCAACAGGTTGAGTCAATATGTACAGGGTGTCATGTCCGGTGTATCAGTACATCAAGATCGGTCAATATGTAATGCAATCAATGTATGCTGATAACAGGTATGGTAACGAATAAGGAACAACAGCAGGAACAACAAATAACAATATTATTCCATGTAAACACAGTGATGCTTTGTATTCTCTTATTAACAGGTTCAAGCACCCTTGGGGTGCAATAGTCACAAAGTGAAACAATATCAACAACATACGTAATGAAGCTACATGAATTTAAACTGAAGCATAATAATTGTCTCATGGGTGATTTAACAAATGAAGTGAGGACGATCTACTTGGTTTAGTTAGTTAATGTGTGAATTAATAGCAGACCGGTTAATTACAAGCAACTACTATATTTATTTAATGTTATGGATAATTGTGACCATCAATTCTAAGTTATAAAAAGATATCGATGTTACTAATAGCTGTGTGGTTATAATATGATGATTAAGTTTGTAGCAAGACTTAATCTTGTGTACTAGCATGTTAAGCAAGTATTCGGATACTTGCCTCGACGGTTTCGCAAACCGGAAAGCACGGATGCAATGTCGGCAGAAAACACGAGGCGGGTGCACGGGCCACGGGTCGAGTCCCAACAGAGAACAACGGGATCACACGGACCAGGGTACTTCGCTGGAGCGTCGGGTTCAAAAGACGGCACGGTCGGATTCCGGCAAAAGTCATCGGCAACGAGTTAGCAACATGATATACGTAATAAGATCAGCGGGGGGGGGATTTTGCACAAAAGGAAAGATGAGGAAGGCTTACCGGGAGACACCAGGGGTAACCCCGGCGGGCTCGACGGCGCTGGAACGCCGGCGAGGCAGCGACGGCGGCTGCGAAGGCCTGAACAGCCACTGGGTTCGCTGGAGAGGGGGTGCGACGAGTAGAGGAGGGTGGTGGTCGGCTCTGGTGATCGAGGGGAAAGGAGGTGGCGCGGGTGACGTCGACGAGGGTCGACGGCGCGGTTCCCGGCGACCCGGGATTGGTGCTAGGGTCGGCTCGGGTCTGGTGGTGGTCCGGCGAGGGGAGGAGGAAAGCGACGACGAGGTCGGGACGAGGAGGAAGAGAGGGAGTCGCGGCGTCGTTGGTGACTGGAGGCGGCATCGACGACGAGACCTGCGGCGGTTGGTGGCGTCGGGGTTGGGTGCAGGCGCGGAACGAGACGAAGGAAGGAGGTAGGAGGGTGCGGCTAGGCTCGTGGTGGCGAGGGCGGCGACGGCGAGGTCGCGGGGAGGTCGACGGCGATGTCCGGAGGTGGCTAGGGTTAGGGTTCGGGGTTCGCGTGGGTTTTCTCGTGATGGGGAGGAAGGTGGACAGGGGCGGCTGCATGAGGGAATTATATAGGAGGAGAGAGGGAGAGAGTTTGTTAGAGAGAGAGAGAAAGAGAATGGAGAGAGACAGAGAGAGAGTGGGAAAAGGTGGGGCCCACGAGGGATTCTAACCTCACGCGATTGGCTGAGGAAAGATTGTGGGTAAAAAAATAAATGATTTAAAGGGATTTGAAGGGATTAACGTAGGATTTAGGTAACGAATTTATATATATAGTTTAATATATATTTAATCAAACGGGCACTTTTGGCGCTAAAAGAAACATTTCCAAATCGCGCCCGGGTTGCGCCCAAATGCTCCAAATTCAAATTATAGGATTTTAAGCGAGTTCCAAATTTTGAAAAGGGGTGTTTAATGATTAAAATGCATGCCCCCAAGTCGGACACTTGTACGCGCGCGTAGTCATCCAAACTTGCCCGTTTAGCCGAACGGGACGGAATCTCGACACGCGGACGCTACCACGCGACTAGTGGCGACGAGTAGGCCAACATGGACATCTTTAATTTCATTTTAGGAGTTAAAATTTGTTATGTGCTAAAATGACTTAACCGGTTAAAATTTAGCAATAAACACCAGATAATCAGGATAATTGGAATGAGCAATATATAACCCTCAACTAGTAATATAAATAGTATTATTAGGCTCGGGTGTTACAAATTCAGAAAAAATTGTGTCTGATGGGAATCGAATACACAGGCTATGGCACAACAATGCAAAGGGTTTACCAGTGAGCTACAAGTTACTTCTTGATTTTATTTAACAAAAGTGACTTATAACTCAAACTTAAGCTGTAATATTCTTTTCTTGTATATTAACAAGAAAATTTCCATACAAAGATTTCAGAGTCGTTACATTCTACCCTCCTTATAAAAATTTTGTCCTTGAAATTTACAGTTATATAAGGACTAATTTTCAAATAGATAAGGGTATCTTGCACGTATGTCTTCTTCTCGTTCCCATTTTGATTCTCCTGGCAATCCTTTCTCCACATCACTCGGATCAAGTTTACTTCCTTATTCCGCAATATCTTTACCTTTTGGTCCAGAATCTCAACTGGTTGTTGCTCGCAGGTTAAGTCAGTTTGTATTGCGAGCTCTGAGTTATTGAGTATGTGGCTGGGGTCGCTCACATATCGTCATAGCTGGGATATGTGGAACACGTTGTGCACACCTTCCAATGAGGGTGGTAGTGCTAAACGGTATGCCACTTCTTCAACTCGTTCGAGTATGTCGAACGGTCCTGTGTATCTTGGACTTAGCTTACCTCTCTTACCAAAGCACATCACTCCTCTGTCTGGAGAGATCTTCAGGAATACATGGTCTCCAGGTTGAAACTCCAGATATCGACGCTTTGCATCTGCCCAATACTTCTGTCGGTCTTGGCCTATGTGCATTCTTTCCTTGATTGTACGAATTACGTCCACAGTTGCCACAATTATCTCTGGTCCAAGAAGTTCACGATCTTCGATGAACTTAGTGGTGAACGACACTTCCGTCCGTAGAGTGCTGCGAATGGTGCCATTTCAATGCTTACCTGATAGCTGTTGTTGTATGAAAACTCCACCAGGTGTAGGTGATCTTCTCACGAACCTCCGAAGTCTAACATACAATCTCTTAGCATGTCTTCTAGAATCTGAATTGTTCGTTTGGACTATCCGTCCATTTGTGGATGATAAGCCATGCTGAAATTCAGACTCGTTTCCAGGCTAGCTTGTAGACTCTGCCAAAATTGTGATCGAAATCTGGTATCACGATCGGAAACGATTCGAACAGGTACTCCATGCAATCTCACGGTCTCCTGCATGAGTTCATGGGTATCAAATAGGGTATATATTGAAGCTTTAAATCTTACATTAGATTTATGCTTATCTCCATGTAGTTCTTTGCTAACGTCTCGGTTGATTGGCCAACTCGAAATGGAATAAAGTGAGCCGACTTGGTGAGTCGATCCACAATAACCCATATTGCGTCATTACCCTTCGTGCTGCGAAGAAAGGCAGTCACGAAGTCCATGGTAATGTACTGTCATTTCCATTCTGGGATTGATAACGGCTGAAGTAGGTCAGCAGTTCTGTGATGTCCAGCCTTAACTTACTGACACACTAAATACTTGGCTACGCTTCTAACTACTTCTCGCTTCATTCCATACCACCAGTAGTTTTGTCGTAGATCCTTTTACATTTTTATACCACCGGGTGTACAAAGTAAGGAGAGCTGTGAGCTTCTTTCATCAACTCTTCTCGAACTGGGCCGATTGGCACACATAATCGACTTACATATCGCAAGGATCCATTTTCATGAATGATGAAGTCAGTTCGAAGTCCGCTTTCTACTTATTCTCGGATCTTTTGTATCTTAGCATTATTTGCTTGAGCTGCATTGATCTGATTGACAAGAGTGGACTGGACTTGTAAGTTCATCAAATTTGAAGCGTTATCTGTCACAACTACTTCAATCTCCAATCCGTGCAATTCTTGCTGTAGCTTCCACTGAGCGGTGAGGTTCATTGCTAATGGCTGGCGGCTAAGTGCATCAGGAACTACATTCACCTTCCCAGGATGATACTGTAGGTTGATGTCGAAGCCCCGCCATGAGTTCTGGCCATCTTCTCTGCCGCATGTTCAGTTCCTTCTGAGTAAATATATACTTCAGACTTTTGTGGTCAGTGTATATATCCACTCGTTCTCTCAGAAGATAGTGGCGCTAAATTTTAAGTGCGAAGATGACGGCTGCCAACTGCAGATCATGTGTTAGATAGTTGCGCTCATGAACCTTCGGTTGTCTTGATGCGAAGGCCACAACTTTTCCATGCTGCTGTAAAACACATCATAATCCTTTGCCGGACGCATCACAATACACAACAAATCCTCCAGATTGATCTGGTATTACGAGGATAGGAGCAGAGGTTAGTCTTGACTTGAGTTCTACAAAAGCATTTTCACATGCTTCTAACCACACGAATGCTTTATCTTTACGTATGGGCTTGGTCAGGGGTGCTGCAATCTTTGAGAATCCTTCAATGAATCGTTGGTGGTATCCTGCTAATCCCAAGAAACTTCGTATATGTTTCACCGTTTTTGGTGTCGGCCACTTACTGACAGCTAACATCTTAGCTGGATCTACTGAGATTCCTTCGCCTGAAAAGATATGTCCGAGAAATCCGACTTGATCTAGCCAAAATTCACACTTGCTGTACTTGGCGTAGAGCCGATGTTGTCGCAGTGTCTCCAGGACAATTCGTAAGTGCTCGGCATGTTCTTTCCGGTTCTTTGAATACACCAGGATGTCGTCGATGAAGATGACAACGAACCTGTCTAAGTACTCTCGGAAAACTTGGTTCATCAGGTTCATAAAGATGGCAGGTGCATTGGTCACTCCAAATGGCATTACAAGATATTCATAATGACCATAGCGAGTCCTAAACACCGGCTTCGGAATATCGGACTCTTTGACCTTCACCTGATGATAACCCGAATGAAGATCTATCTTTGAAAATATACAAGACCCACTCAACTGATCGAAAAGATCATCGATGTGTGGTAGTGGATATTTGTTCTTGATCACCACTTCGTTCAGAGCTCGATAATCTACACACATCCTATATGAACCTTCTTTCTTCTTCACAAGTAATACCGGAAATCCCCAACTTGAAGTACTGGATCGGATCCAACCTTTCTTCAGCAGTTCATCCAACTAAATACGGATCTCCTTCAATCCTTCTGGACTTAACCAGTACGGAGGTTTGATTACAGGTTGTGCACTAGGTTGTAAATCAATACTAAACTTAAGAGCTCGATCGGGAGGCAAACCTGATATATCTTCAGGGAACACATCCTCGAACTCTAAAACTACTTCGGACTTTTCTTCTTCTGCCAATAGAGAAAACAATTCTGCATCCTTCGGTTTAGCACGGTATCTTCCTGGCTCCAAAGTTCTATCTCCACTTTTGAAATAGAAGATTGTGTGATCTGGTATCTCAAATACTACCCTCTTTTGACGGCAGTCAATCGTAGCATTGAATACTCCCAGCTAATCCATTCCCAACACAACATTGAAATTTAGGATGTCCAATACTTTAAAATTCGCGTAGAATTCTCATCCGCAAACTACAACTGGACACTGATCAAACCCCATAGTTGCTTTCAGAACTCCATTCCCGGAACTAACATTCCATCTTGAAATGAGTGGCTTCACGGGAATCGCATGCGTTCTCACGAATTGTTGGGACTTGAAGCAGTCTGAAGCTCCAGTGTCGAAAAGTGCGAGTGCAGGAAGAATAGCTACTAGTATAGTATCTAAGTTGTGTGAGGTTGGGTTTAGATATAGAAAAAATTATAGTGATACACAAGGATTGGAAAATTGAAAAGATTGAGAAGTTACCAGTGATGACTTGTCCTGTGGCTTCGGCCTCCTTGACCGTCATTATAAAAGCCTATCGTCATGGTACATTCCTCCTTACTGGAGGCACATTCCTCTGTTCTTGGGGCACGTTTCTCTGCCCTTGAGGCATGTTTCTCTGTGCCTGATGGAATTGACGTTGAAGCTGTGCAGGAAGTCCATGTGGAGCTGGTGCAGGGAGAGCTAAGCGGGGTGCAGGAGCCTGAATAACTAGCCGCTGCGGGGCTATAATTGCGGGTCTGGGTGCTAGAGCTATGTTGAAAAGATATGGACATACTCCTATGGCGTGAGTGGATGCACCACAAACCAAACACAGTCTATTTGCACGCCTGCAGTCTTTGGCCAGGTGTCCAGTCCTCTTGCAGTAAAAACAGAAGTCTGGACTGGACTGGTTAAATGATCCCCCCGGTCTCCTGGGTGCAAAGGTTGTCCTAGAAGAGGCTCCTCCAGATATCTGTGCGGCAGGGCGTTTGATTCCAGCTGTTTGGAGCTTACCCTTCTTCTTCACCACAGCTTCATAACGGCGATCTGCCTTCAGGGCGAGTTCATGAGTCGGGTAGTCGCCTGTGGCTAACGCCACCTGAATCTCCCGGTCTAAGCCCTGTTGAAATCGTCTAGCCCGAATCTCATTAGTCGGGATCAAATATGCCGTGAACCTGATAAGATGTTGATGTCAGGATAGAGATGTGTTTTAACGGAACAGTATTTGATATGAATTCTTTACCTGCTGAGCATTATGAATTCAGCATCATATTCATCCACCGATTTTACCCACATAGAATCTTGTTGCAGGTGGATGAACTGTTGCTCCATCTCAAATTGAGCAATCTCAAGGAAGAACTTCGCATCGAATAGACTGCGAAACGTCTTCCACTCAATTGGCTGTGTGAGTCGGCTTTCCTCAGCCTTCCACCAGACTCTTGCATTGTCTGTCAGTTGTAGCTTAGCAACTTTCACCCAAGCAATATCTAGCACTTGAGCGGCTGCCAAATCATCTTCGATCAATTGAGCCCATTCTTCTGCCTCCAGTGAGCTCTCTTTTCCCGAGAAGTGTTTTGGATACAGTGCCCGAAATTGTTTGAGTCCGGATGCCACGGATTCGGGGCGGTGCATGAGGATAGCAGTCTGCTGCTGCTGACCTTCCAATAGGCTCTTGATAGCCTCAAGCAGTACCGTTTGCTCATTAATGGGAGCTGCAACGGTAGGTGGTGGTGGTAGAGTAGGCGGTGGGGTATTGCCATTGACGTTCGTACTGATGTTGTTGGGAGAATCCATTACCTTGATAGAAAAGAAATGGTTAGGATAGATTCAAGAAATTAGAAATGTAAGGAATGTATATGTTTACCGCCGAAAACAGGTATGGAAACGCGTAGGTCGTCTTGCCTGAATTTGGGGGCAGATGCTATTTGGTTTTATCTATCTACCTCTCCGAAGATGCCAAGTTAATTTATGGCACCATGTATCAAAGGTTTAAACAGATGCGGCCGTTGTAGAAGACTTCGTCAGATTCCCCCTCGTTTGCGAGGGTTTTTTGATTGTGGGGACGCTTTTCCCTGCAGGCACAAGCCCCTGCAGTTAATTACGTTACCGCATCGCGATAACCACTTTCTCCTTCTCCAGAAGGTCACTTCGTGTCGTGTGTGTTTGTTTTATTTTCTGGTTGCCCGTGGATTGTATACTGTAATACCCAGCCCTTTTATACCAAAATCTGTATTCTGTTACCTTAAAGTTCTATTTATTCTTAATTATGAGTTAGGTATTTATAATTTTATTTATTTTATTTATAAATTTATTATTTGTCAAAACCCCATTGAACCCAAACCCTAATTCTAATTACTTTTTCCAAACCAATCCCAAGCCCATTCATGTATCTTTTTCATAAACTCAATTCCTTTTTAATTATCCTCGGCCCATTCTTTTAAACTAAACTCCATCTCTTTTATTCAAATCCCCACCTCATTTTTCTCCCATTTTCAGTCTTTCCTCGGCCCAAAATCTTTCCGGCCCTCTCTCTATATTCTTTTCCATTAAATTTACCATTTAAATTCCAAGCCCGGCCCCATTTCCTTTTTCCATTTAATCTTCAATTTCTTTTCACTGGCCGGCCCAGTAGAATCCCCAGCCCACTTCAATTTTGCGCAGCCCGCTTCACCCACAACCCGACCCGCACCGCTTCGCAACCCGACCCGACCCCACTCCTGTTCATCTTCTCTCCCCGCTCTAACGGTAACTTCCCCATTTCGCGCGCGCGATTCCTTTTCCCCGCCGCGCCTCGCGCCCACGCCCACTACTCCCTCGACCCGCCTCCTCCGCTCACGCCTGTGCCCACGACGCTAACGCCAGCGACCACGTCGACCCGTGCTCCTCGCCTCCGCCGACGCCCACGCTCGTGCGCGTTACTCCCACGACGCACGCCTCGATCTCTCCTCGCGATCACCCCGCGTCTCTCTCTCATCTCATTCCTTCTCCCTCCCTCGTTCTACTTTTCTCCTCCTTTCCCATTCCCTTTCCCGACCACCTTTGCACCCATCGCCTCCATCTCATCGACACCACCACCATCACCCTCGTCGGCAGCGAAGCCCCACCGATCCGCCGGCACCATCCTCCCTCCTTTCCTCTGTTCTCTACACCTCTCTGACACTCTCTCTCCTCTCGATCCCTCTCTTTATCTTATCCCGCTCTCTCCCTTCTTCCCGCTCCCTTGCTCGAACCCATGCCCCCGCGCTCGTCTTGTCGCTGTCGCCACCACCGCCGACATCACCCTCGCCTGCCTTCCTCCATCTCTCCTCTCTCCAAAACCCCGAGCCCCTCCTCACCTCACCTGCATACCCGACCTCAACCCAAGAACCGACCTCCACCGTGCTCCTCGCCGTCTCCAACCTCCTAGCTCCGGCCACCATCTCCGCAACTCCGGCCATCTCGTCGCCACCAGCCCTAAGACGACCTCCTCACTGCCGCGAACATCAATGAGCCCCCTCAATAGCTGCACCCTATAGCTGACCCCTGCAGCCCAAGGCCGACCCATCACCGGCCACCCAACCATAACTCCTAACTTCTACCCGAGCCCTCTGCGTCGTCGGCCATCGCCTGAGATCGTTGCTGTCATCCGAAGCTGCCCCGTCTCCATCTCCGAGCCAAGCTCCACCGCGTCGAGCCCCACGACACAAGCCTAAGCTTAGCTAAGCCTCGTCGTGGTCTTGTTGCGTCCCGCCGTTGCCGTAGCTGTTAGTCACCACCGTGCCGCGTCACTGCCGTACCATCATCGATACGTGTTCAGGCAAGTCCCCACTTGCTACATGCTATTTATTATTAGTTTACAAATTAAAATCGTATATATATCCCATGTTTTGCCTTATGTTAAATATTGCAACAAAACTGTTCGATACTTGTTCTCTTAGAAAATCATTATCACATTTGACGGAACTGGATATATTGCATTGGCCCTTGTAGGGATGGATAACGTGTGCAAATTTCGCTGGAAGATATGACCGTTAACGACTAAAACAACTACCCCCAAGTTTAACCGTAAAACTGGAATTTTATTGTACCCGAAAACCGTTAAATTCACCATAAATCATATACATAATATAATGGTGCGTTCGTGGGCTAAAATCGAAGCCGATTCGACAAACTTTAATCCTATACTGGTTCCCTGGTATTCCTGTACTTAAATTGTGATGAAATTTGGGGCGGAGAGCAACTCTGGACTGCAGTCCAGAGCTACTCCAGTGGTTGCTTGCTGTTCCGTAATGGGTATCGCAAGAATTCCTTAACTCGTAGGTTGCGGAACTCCACTGTTTATTAGGGGTAAATCTGTTATCTAGACAACACGATTAGTTTCATTCTGTTTCGTTACCATTTGATATTTAATCTGTAATTTAATAGATCGGGACGCATAACAGTCCCAGCAGAATCAGAACAGACATATTGGCATTGAATAGTGTATATTTCCTGACGTACAGACGCGATCGAAGATCCATATATTGCGTTGAAAACCTTACTGAAAACCCTAGAATTCATCCCACTGTAGCGTCGCTAAATTCTGATCCCAACTGGGGTTAAAATGCATTGCGAAACGGACTTCTGATTCTGAAACCGGATTTCCAGCCGCGAGCGCTTAAAAGGAAATGGTTATAATTAATGATCCTGGAACCCGATTGGCTTGAAACCAAATTTGATGGATGGACAACTGAACATACTAATTACCACATGTTTATCGTTTTGCTAAATTATATATGTACGTTTCATGATAAATCGTATAAGTGATAAAATACTGTTTTTGGTGACACCTTAATCGTGCTTATATACTGTTCACGCATCATATCATACTCATATCATTGTAGTGATAACCTAGTGATATCGTGCATTTACCCAGTGTTAGATTCTAGTGATGATTGTGGCAAGTACGTCAGTGTTCGTGTATCCGTGATTAAGTGAAAGCGATACGTACTTGTACACAATCAGTGACCCTATTATTCTATTGCATTGTCGACGTCTGTGGGATGCGTGTACGTGTGACTATAAGTGGTATGGGACACTTATGGAAGCGCTTGCACGGGTGTCACAGATAAGGCATCCGACACTGCCATTTATCTTAGATATTAGTCGGGATGTGCTTGATGGAGACCCTGCCTCCAGTTCTCGCGCAGACATGTCACGGATCGATTAGTATTTAGGGTTATGGTTAGCGTTTGATGTAGACCACGGGGTGTGGGGTAGTTTAAGTGTGAATTCAACAGAATCTCGGGAGTCCCATGCCGGCTTATATATTTAGGGAGATATATGGAGATTTACAGGGTATGTGATATACACCGTGATATACATGTTACATGTTGGGCCCGTGGTCCCTTGCCCTTGGGTTCTACCCTTGGGTGGAGGACACTCGCGAGTGGTTGACTCTCACACTTGGACTGACGATAGGCTTAGTGACCCGTGCAGTGAGACTTAGAGACTGATAGGGATACTGGCATTTATATTCCTTATATACTGTGTTGACATACGTGACATATCGTTCTACTGCCTTACTGTTCCGCTGCATTGATTACTGCACATTCATATTCATGATGTCATTGATGTACTGCTTCACATATCTATTATCACTGTTAGAACTGTCACTTGAATTTATACATATTATATTGCTATTGTGTCGCTCTGACGACCTGAGTATGCATTCTCAGTGTGAGGAGAAGATTTAGCCTGGACCAGAACTAGACGTGCATCACAGACTTCTTGACTTGCCATTCCGAGTTACATTCGTTTGTTTTCCATCAGGTCAGTTTATATTAATGTTTCTTTTAGTTACTGCATTTCTCATTACCTGCGCATCATTTACTGTTTACCATGAAAAACTAGAAGCCGAAGTGTGACTACGGCAGGACATTTCCTTGACCGTAGGAGCATGGCTGGCCTTGTCTACCACTCGTATTCCGTATTTTGGGAAGCGGGGCGTGACATATACGGAGACTAATTTATGTTGTCGCCCATAGGGCTTGGATTAGTCCAAATCCGTATTTTCTTAGATTTGGATTTGGTGGATTTAAGGCTTGTTAACCTCCTTTGAGATTAATATCAACTTAAATGTTTGTTAAGGATACATTAGTCTAATTTTAGACTAAGATCTACTTAATAAGGTTTTAGGATCATTTAGATTCAATGAAAGAGCATTTGGGCCCTTATCAATTTAGTTTAAGGACGTTACGGTCCATTGGGTTTAGAGACATCATAATCCGTGAAGTTTAAGGACATCATAGTCCGTAGAGTTTAGTTTAGGGACGTTACGGTCCATTGGGTTTAAGAACATTATAGTCCGTGGAGTTTAAGGACATCATAGTCCATAGAGTTTAAAAATATCATAGTCTATAGAGTTTAGTTTAGGGACGTTACGGTCCGCAGATCACCATTTTTGAGGTGAGGGTTTAGTTTAAGGACGTTACGGTCCGCAGATCACCATTTTTGAGGTGAGGGTTTAGTTTAAGGACATTACGGTCCAGCTTGTTGGTTGTCGGGACCTACCACCTCTCTGAAGACATTGAATAATTACAACGACATTTATCAGAGGTGTGGAGAGATGTACCCTTGAACCTAATTCCAAATTGAGGAAATATCAGTCATGAGCATGGAGGCTCGGTTTATTTAGAGATTTAATCTTAGAAAAGACTTAGCCAATCTGGGGTTGAAGTTGGCCTCTTATAATATTAAACACTAGTGTATGCTCGGTGCCCACGTGCTCCCATGTGATATTCTAAGGTATTGTTAAACACTGAGATCTGAGATACTCACGTGTGGCACGTGAGGCTCCATAGCAGCGCTCACGTGTGGTACGTGAGGCGCCATAGTAGTGTTAAACATTGAAAGTTGGGATGCTCACGTGTGGCATGTGAGACTCTTAGAGTTGGGCGCTGCCTCTTTTATTCTCTTATTTTAGTGCTGAGCACTGTTAGGGGGTCACGTGGGATCACGTGAGGCGCTCCAAAAATAGGGTTCATTCCCTTTTCTCTTTTATAAGTGTTGAGCACTTCTCAGGGGTCACGTGGAGTCACGTGGCTAGATCTTAGTCTTTCCTTTTTCATTCCTCAAAGGTGCTCACGTGGGAACACGTGAGCTTTTATTATGTAGCGTTGAACGCTAATGAATTACCAGGCTGTTCTTCTATGGTTCTGAGGAATCAAGTTCTCCTTTTGTTCTTTGTAGGGATTAAATTCTTTTTAAAGGGTTAAACCCTAGTTTCAGAGGAATTAAATTCCCACATGTTTTGTAAGAGAACTATTTTGGATTCAGTTCTTTCCCCTAGGTTTTGAATCTGCATGACAGAATCTTCCCGATGAGAATTAAATTCTCAACTTGTGGGGATATCTGCTTCTGCAGATCTTAACCAGAGGAAGAACTAAGTTCTTTGAGAAGAGTTAAACTCTTGGTTTAAGAATTAAATTCTCTTTTTGTGGGATATTTTGGGAGGGGTTTCTCTTCTTTAGAGAATTAAATTCTCTCTCTATTTTTCTTCCCCTCTCCCTCTGTGTCTTTTTTTCCTCCTCCCCTTACTCCTATTTATATAAGAAGAAAAAGAATCAATTTGTTAAGAGAATCTCTCATTGAGAGATCATGATTGATTTCATGATCTTTTAGATCAGTCGGTGAATTTTATTCACCGTTGGATTTTTAATCCAAAGGCTCTCTGTTTAACAGAGAAGAATTCTTATTTTTTTAATAAGATTATGAATATCTTGTTAGTTTTGACAAGATTAGAATTTTATTCTATCATATCTTTTTAGTTTAACAAGATCAGAAATATATTTTTTTAATATAGAATTTAATTCTATCATATAGATATCTCGTTAGTTTAATAAGATTAGAATTTTATTCTAACATAGAATTCTGATCATATGAATATCTTGTTAATTTAACAAGATTAGGAAAATATTTTCCTATGATAGAACTTTATTCTACCAGATGATCACCGTTGGATTTTTGATCCAAAGGTCCTATGTTTAACAGAGAAGATCTTTTTTGTTTGAGAAAGATCAGGAAAATATTTTCCAAAATAGAATTTAATTCTAGAATTTTATAGGAGCATTTTAAATTGGGGCGCTCACATGCTTTGCATGTGAGAGGCAAGAGAACTCATGTGTTTAACACGTGACCCCTGCAAAGCATATGAGCGCTCACGTGTTTTACACGTGAGGCATGTTTGGCCATTAGTGATTTATGTTCAGCGCTTATATGCTTTGCATATGAGCGCTCACGTGTTTTACACGTGAGGCCTGTTTGGCCCTTTAACTTTATTTTTTCAGTGCTCATATGCTTTGCATATGAGCGCTCACGTGTTTAATACGTGATGCATGTTTGGCCCTTAACTGTTTTATTCAGCGCTCATACACTTTGCATATGAGCGCTCACGTGTTTAACACGTGATGCATGTTTGGCCCTTAATTGTTTTATTCAGCGCTCATACGCTTTGCATATGAGCGCTTACGTGTTTTACACGTGAGGACAAATTTTGAGGACTCTCCCCTTTTTATAAGGGAACAAGTAGCTCTTGGCCGAAAATTTTGGCGGGAACAGTATAGTTGCTGATTTTTATAATTCTTGTGACATATTACTTAAGACTTCATGCAGAACTGACTCTGCATGGGCCGCCAACAAAACCCGTCACGCCCCGCTTCGTAGCAGACGGAAACGGTGACGTGGCAAGCCATAACGTATTTACTAAGAAATAAATACGTTAAGCGTAATTAAGTAATATATAAAAATGAACAAGAATGACAGGTGTAATAAAATAAACAACTTTATTTACATACAACTGTTTGAAATGAAAAGATACAATAATATAAAGCAAATGCCTAAACAGTGGCATACTGAAAATAAGTGTAAGAAGAACTAGTAGTCCGGCTGAGCTGTAAACTAGTCCAAGTCCTCCTGTCTCGGCTCTATCTCCTCAGACTCTGGTCCTCCTGACGAACATTCCAAAGAAACAGAAAGGAATGTCATCAGCGAATTAACGCTCGGTAAGTCCCAAAAAAAGAAATAGAAGATAGTATATAAAGTGAAATGAACAGGTAAAGTGTATATGACTGATTGCTGGTATATGATAGTTATTATATCGTAGTTGTTTGTAGTTTGGTAAAACAGGTATTCATGTATACGAGAGAAGTCCATCTTACCCCATGGAGTATAGTAACATGTAGTACGAGGCCCCGTCATAACCCACGGGACAACGGCATGAGAATTCATGTAGGTGTCTTTTAAGTGACCTCTCGTGTCACGATATACGTTCCGTACCAATCTACCTCTTTATCCCCGCGTAATGTATTGTATATATTATATTTACAAGTCTTGCCGAAACCATGGATACAAAATGTTCAGGTATTCATGTTCAGGATGTAATCTTGAATTCAAGTAGTCATGTCAAGTTCAAGTTAAGTTATAACCATTATTCGGTCAAGTCAAGTCAAGTATACATATTTGAAATTGATCTTTGAGTTCGAGTATTCATGTTCATGATCAAGTATTCATGTTTGATTTTGGAATCAGATTTGAGGTTGGACTCAGACTGAGTCAGACACTTGTACTGATTTAACTCTTGAAATTCTTAGGTTCGGGGGTCATCGATAACTGCTGCACATGGACGGCAGGATTTATGTCTTTTTCCCAGACATTTGCAATTGATAACTCCTGTTAAGTTTTCTAACCTGAATAGGTAAGCACTCACTTTCTCCGGCTCCCTGGGGCTCAAGAGAATTGATTCCGCTTAAACCTATATTTACTAAAGTTCTTAAATATTGTTTTGTACATCTCGAGGGGGTTTATGAAAAATATTTTATATAAATTAAAAATAAAATCTCGAGGGTGATTTGTATTACTTAGGGTTTTCATGAGCATGTGTTTTAAGTATTGGGGTATTTTCATGATAATTACTTAGCTTTCAAAAGTTTATGGTATTTTAGTGAAAAATTGTCTTTTTAGTAACTTGATGATAATTTTTTGACATTTTTTTAATCCTTCATTTTTATAAAAAATATAGTTTCAAAATATAATGAAAATATAGATTTATAATTTTATATAATTTTTAATTTTAAAAAATTAGTTTTATTTTAAAAATTCGTTTTTCTTAAAAACCGTATTTATATCCTTTCGAGATCGAATACTCCTTGAGGAGTTCTGCATCTCGCTCTACTATCCTCAGGATATGCGATAATCCACACCATCTATCAGCGGGTCGCCTAACAAGGGTTGTAGATGTATAATTGCAAAGGAATACGAAATACTGTTTAAAAGAAACCCGGTTTTAAAGTATAGGGTATTTATTTGTAAAGTTTATACTGCGAAACAAATATTCATACAAATTAGCATCGTGCTTTGAAACCAAAGTGTACGTGAGGAGTAGATCGTTACCCCGTGAAGTTTTTTCTAAAGGTATAGTTTTAACAAAACTAAAAGAAGTGATATTAAAGTTCATGGTATTTTAATGAAAAAGTTCAAGCATGGATGTTTCACATGAGATTCTTAATTAAAATTTGATTCTAAATATTGATATCTAGGGTTATAAGTATTGTGTAAAAATTTGGTTGATCAAAGTATAAAGGAGAATGAGTTTCTAGTGTTTAGAAAAAAGATATCGGTAATAACTCCACTTACCGATATAAGTTTTAAAATTGAATTTCAATGAAAAGAAAGAGAGATTATGAGAGACTTACGGTTTGAAAAACTTAGGAAGAGGGTGAGGAAGGGAAGAGTGTCGTCGTGGCGTCGCGGGAGCTCCGGAATTGGCTTCGATCTTCATCGGAAGAAGCTTGCTCGCTAACTCTATTTTACTCAACTTGCACTTAGGAACTTTTGAGAGAGTTTTTGCTAGAATTTTCAGAATGGTGAAGAGCTAAGGAATGGGGTGGTATTTATAGTGGAGAATTAGGGTTTGGGAATTAAAAATGTGAATTAAAAAGCATTAAAATGATGTTAAATGGTGGAATGAAAGGTCACTGTTTGATTGCAGGGAAATCAAACAGTGCAGAGGAGTTGAGGGGAGTTGAAGAGGTGTGTGTGCAAAGCACGGATCCAATTGGACCCAATCCGACCGTCCCCGTCGGCCAAATCCTCAATTCCACCGATCGATCTTGGCCTTCTGACCTCAAGATTCATGCCACCAGATTAAATTTATAATTAATCCATTTTCCACATGTTGTATTTTTCTGAACTTTTAATTTCCCCGTGTATTGCATGTGTAATCTTTTGGGCTTCCAAAAAGTTAAAAAGAAAAATTCAGAAAAAATTGTGTCTGATGGAAATCGAACACACAGGCTACGTCACAGCAGTGCAAAGGCTTTACCAGTGAGCTACAAGTTATTTCTTGCTTTTATTTAACAAAAGTGACTTATAACTCAAACTTAGGCTGTAATTCTTTTCTTGTATATTAACAGGAAAATTTCCGTACAAAGATTTCAGAATCGTTACAATGACAGGCAATATCAATATATGAAGTAGTGGACTCATAAGAGATGACACTTAAATATAGCGATTATGATAACATGGCGGTTCTTTATAAATATGGCAAACTATACAAGTCTGGCAACGTATCATAAATATGGCAATGTGATCTTAAAAAGGTCACTACCTGGGCAAGCTAAGCTAACGTCAGTCCGAATATGAGCCTCAACCACCGCAAGAATATCCTCAAACCGAAGGGTAGGGGTCCTAGGACAAGAAAACACGGGCCCGAGTCAAAAGTTGGTGATTTACCATTTCGGCCCGGTACCATAGAAAAATAAATGTACCGTTTCAGCACGGTACCACAGCAACATGAATGTTAGTAACGAGATTCCTGAAATTCCGTCGATCGAACTCATAACTCAAACTATCCCAACACTCCGCTTATGTTAAACTATAAATAATGATATAAGTCTTACACAAATGCATGAATACATTAAGGGTTACAAGTTCAAGTCGAGTTCATGTCAATTTCAAGAGTTCATGTCAATTTCATGTATTCATGTCAAGTCATTATGTATTCATGGTATCGAGTCAAGTTGAGTCAAGCATGCAATGAGTTTTATCACACAAGTTATGTAGATACAATAAATAACCAGTCACAGAGCATGAAATGAGACAAGTATATTATTCAAGAAATGACCAGAAACAATGCTGTGAAAAAGTGTTATGTACGACTAATTACTCAAGTCGATCGTATTCGGAATATACGTAAAATATAGCCATAAGTGTTATATAAACGTGAGTTCAAGTCTCTCCTAAATACGACCACTAGTTTGGGAGATGTACCCATTTTTGTATCGTCGCGCAAAATCTGTGCAGCACCGTCACATATTTTAAAAACACAATTTGAATTAATTTCCGTCGGTTTTCAGATTTTGAAAATTATTATAAACTTGTAGGTATTTCGGTGTACTTATCCAAACAATTAAGTTCCGCACAATTTGTATTCCTGAAGCTCGGGTTATGGTCATTTTAATATCAGGGTTTAAAACAGAATTTCTGATTTCTGGACAGCAGCTATAAGATAAATTGCTCAGGATATATCGGGTCATTCTATTCATTTCTGTGTCACCGGGTATATAGGAAAGTTATGTGTCTATTAATTATGTATTCATACATCTAAGATTTGTCCTGAACTGACATCGGAAGCTCAAGTTATGTCTTATCTAAAAACAGTGCGTGAATTAGGACGAATTCTATCCAGATTCGTCACATAATTTTATAACGCAGTTTTTTATTAATTACGTCAATTTTCAGGAATTCAGTATAACTAAGAAAATCTAGATCTTTCGATCTAAATGTTCAAAACACTTGAGTTTGCTCAAATTAGATATCGGTATACCGAGTTATGTGTCCTCGAAGGTAACTGATAAAAGCAGTTTTCTGAGTTTAAAAACAGTACATAAAAAGACGACGTAATTCTCAAATCGTTCTGCGGTTCGATTTGAATTTTTCTCTTTTAACTAAAAGCTCATGTAAAAATCTATAGAATAATTAGACCTAGTTTTTTTTTCATGTAAACATCGACTATTAAAATTATATCTTGGTCTTTAAAATTTTATTAGAAAGATCCAAATATTCCGGGGTCGTATTTGAGATTGACAAGAATATGGTATTTATTTGAAACCCCGTTTTCTTTTAAAACTAAATAAAATAAAAACAGCGAGCAATAAAATATGAAAAGCATGCAGATGTGCAAATGAATCGGTCATGACATATATATTAAAATCGACATAAAAGATTATACAAGCATTTTGTTTTGTATTCATTATTTAAACATAAGAATTATCGAAGTTATGTGCAAGTATAGAAAGACTAGAGGCATGACAAGCGGAAGGAGATTCAAAAAGAGTAAAGCTAAGATGGGCAGAGAGAGATGGAGGGGACTTACGGATTGTATGAGTCAATATAACAACCGGCTCACTGTTTTTTATCCTAACGGCGGAAAGTAATTCTGACGGCTACAAGACCCGAAAGAAGCAAAGTAGAAGAAAGGGGAGCTATAAGTTTTGGCTGTTGATTTTCTGAATTTGTGTGGAAGAATGAAAAGGAAGGAGAAAGAAGTTGAAATATAAAGAGAAATTTATTTTCACCATAATAATCTAATTTATTATGAATCAATTTTGGGAGTTCAAAAGAAAATAAAATGAAAGGTCATTTTTAGGTTATGAAAGGGTTTTATAAAAAAAATTGATAAAAATAATTATAGGACATGAGATTCAAACCTATAGCTTATGGATTAGCAAAGCAATGACTTAACCAATAAGATACAAACTTACTATTGCATATAATTAAATAGAAACAAATATATACTGAGTTTCAAAACAGAATAAATTAAAAGATAAATGGAATAAATTATTTTCTTAGACCAATTAAATTTTTTCTTTCAATGAAATAAATTCCCTTTTCAAAATTTACCTTTTCAAACAAAATCGAATAAACTCTTTAAATTAAAAGAAATCAAAATAAATCTTTTAAGAAAATCGTTTCAAAACCTTTTTTTTACAAAACGAATCATTTCGTGACACATATATTTTTGTTTATTAAAAAGTATTATAGTAAAAACAACATTGTTACAAAAAATATGGTCTTTACATTCATTTGATGCACCACAAGTTTGAAAATGGTAGATAATGCAATAAGCACGCGTATTGTAGAAATTCTAGCAATCGGCAAATATACATCAAAATATTCAATGCATTGTCACTGTATGTAACGTTTAGCGACTAACCGTGTTTTGAATTTATCAATTATATCATCGGGTTTAAACTTTTTCCTAAAAATCCATTTGCAACCTATGGTTTTACAACCGGGTGGAAAATTGCATAAAACCCATGTATTATTTAAAATAATAGAATCATCAATTGCTTCTTTCCAAAAATTGACATCAATTGATTTTATAGCATCCGCATATGTTTGAGGGTTGTTTTCGATAAGAAAAATTTCAGCAAAAAAATAATAAAAGTTGTCACCAATTTTTTTTGGTTTTTCTAGTTCCTTTTCCTCCTCTTGGTTTAAAATTATTTTGATGCTTATGAACAGTAGAAATGCTAGGATATGCAATATTACTAGAAATATCAATGTCAATGGGAATAGATTTGAATAATTTATGTTTCATACGAAAAATATTTTCAAAAAATGTAGCATCTTTGGATTCCATTATTATATTAGAAGATATTTCACTACTATCAGAATTTATAACCAAGAAACGATTAGGCATGACTATTAATAGCATAGCCAATAAATAGAGCATCTATAGCCTTAGGCCGTAATTTTCTTTTTTTGTTTAATGGTATGAAAACTTTAATCGAACACCCCCACACTCTGAAATATTTCAAATTTGTCTTTCTATTTTTCTAAATTTCATATGGACTTTTATCCGAACCTTTATAAGTGTAAATTCCCGTTTCCATCAATAAAATATTTCTATATTTTCCTAGTCCCCTGAATGTTTCCCTTTTTTTTTTCCTCGTAATTTTGTGTGAAATTGGTTGCTTAGGTTTTAGTATTTAAATTTTCCAAAACATAATATATAATTAAACAAAGCCCAGCCCAACAAAAAAAAACTCAATATATAAATAAATCCTCAATTAAACCAAGCCCAGCACATCCCGGCCCATGCCCGCGCCCAAACCCGTAACCCGACCCGACCCGACCCGCCTCCATCCCCTCTTCCCCACTTCGTTTTCACTTTTCCCGCTCCTTTCTTTTCCTCATTCCCACGTCGTCGCCGTGAACCCCACGTCCCCGCCTCGTCGCCCACGTCGCCTCACCGCTCCCCAACGCGACCGCGACCATGAACTTGCGCGCGCGCCTCTCTCTAACTCCTCCCCCTCACTCTCGTTTTCTCTCTCTCCTTCCCCATATCATCTCTCTCTCTCGAACCCACACCCACGCCACGCCCTGTCTCGCCTGCCTCGCCGTCGCTCGCGTCCACCGACACTGATCTAGTCGTCGCCTCCTTCCCCCTCGTCTCCTCACCCCCGACCACCGACGATGACCACCGACTGCACCACCCAACTTCTTCACCGAGCCCCCTGCACACACTCTCGCCGCCGACGATCACCCCGCTCCCATCGCGCCGCCGGCCACCTTGTCGACCCCTCTGCATCATCATCATCATCTCCTATTACCCCGAGCCCCTCCACTACCTCACTACACCTTTCACCGAACCCCACACTAAGCTTCGAACCCCGAACCTCCTTGCTGCACCCTCACCGGCGACCACCAGCCACAACCGTTCACCTGAGCTTCAACGTTGGAGCCACTCGACGCCAACAGAGCCACCCCCCGAGCAACTCCGACGACGAACCCAAACTCGAGCCGAGGCCGTGAACTCTAGTCGCGCCGTTCGTAGCACGATCTCGCCGTTGCCGCTGCCGTGCGTCGTCAACGCGTCTTCAGGCAAGTACCCTACTTGCTACATGCTAAATCGTTCTGTTACAAATTCAAAATCCTATGAATTCCGTGTATATAATTCGTGTAAATTTTTATGACGCAAGTGTTTGATGCAAAACCCGAATGAAAAACTTCCATTAAATTGACGAAAACTGACTACCTAAGTTGGCCCGTACAGTAATGAACATCATGTTAAAACTTGGCTGAAAAATACCGTCGTTACTGACGTGAACGATCATCCCCAATTACACCCGTTAATACTGAAAATTTCCCGCGTCGGAAACTTGTAAAAATCATAACTAATTGTTTACAAATTTAAATGATGCGTTCGAGGGTTCAAATCGAAGCTGACTCAACGACCTGAAACCCCATAAAAGTTTTAAATTGTTTCTATACTGAAAAGACGACGGAAACTGGTTCGGAGAGTGGCTCTGGACAGAAGTCCAGAGCAGCTCTGGCTGTTGATTCCCATATTGTAATGCTTACCTTCTACTTCTTGAACATGTTATATTGCAGAACCCTACACCATAGTGAAGGTGAAACATATATATAACTAATGAAAGTGATCTCACCCCTTTTCACTGTCGTTTACTATTTAAACTGTAATTTAGATTAACAGGACATATAGCAGTCCCAAACAGAAACAGAACTGATACCCCATTGTTTTACAGTACATAACTTCTGACGTAGAGACGCGATTGAAAATATGTCTGGTGAGTTGGAAACCTTATTGATAAACCTAAATTTCGTTCAACTATAGCGTCGCTAAATTCTGATCCCAACAGGGTGAAAATTGTGTCGCGAAATGGACGTTCAGTTCAGAAACTGAATTTCCAGTAGCGAACACTTAACATGAAACGGCTGTAACTTGCAAACCCGAAATCCGAATGCACTGAAATAAATTTTGTTGCACTTCCGACTGAGTTTACATGCTACCGTCTTTGTATCATTTTACTTAATTTTGAACGTATGATTTAATGCAATTTTTATAAGTTCATAAGGTGCATAATAGTTCATATTACACATGACTTGTTAACTGCATAAATGCACATATCTTACCCGATTGCCATACATATAGTGATAGTGCGCGTTATTGTTCAGTGTACAATGCATCGTCGTGCGTGAATGGTATTAGTTTAGGAGTGTCAAGTACGCCAATGAAAACGTGAATGATTCGTGACAGTGAACAATATAGTGAACAGTGACAAAAACCGTGTTGTTGGTGTATACTTGTGCACGGCTAGACCATACTCATAAATAGAGTAAACCTGGGGAAAAGGGGGAAATCAAAGTGGAAAGAGTATTGTATTTAGCGAGGACAGTGATTTAGAGGATGATCATTCGAACAACGACTCTTATATATATTAGGTTGGGCCTAGCGGTCCGGCTGATAGGGTTATGTCCCGGGTGATAGCGGGCCGTAGTCTCGGGTATGTACGAGACCCTCGTTAAACATAATCCTCCTTTCTACAACTCGATTTCAAAATTGACTTAGAGACCGATAGGGACACAGATCATATATTACACCAGTTAGTGACATATTGATTATCTGCATTTTATCCCCATTATTATTATTTTTATTTTCTTGCCATTTGTTACTATTACATCATTGCTATTGTGTCGTTCTGATGACCTGAGTATGCATGCTCAGTGATAGAGGTGGATTTGTCTGATCTCGAGGAGACTGTGAAGATCCAAACCAGTGGACCAGTTACATTTCTCCACTGATATTCCTGGTTAGTTGCCCTCTTGTTTACTTCCTTCGAGCTCAGATCTCTTTATATCTTATAGTTCAGTGACTGCATTCTCTTTACCCGTATTGTATTTTACTGAGTACCATATAATGCTAGAAGCCGAAATGTGACTACGACAGGATTTTTTCTTGATCGTAGGAGCATGGCTGGCCTTGTCACCCTTGTATTCTGTATTTTGAGAAGCGGAGCGTGACAATAAGGAATTCTATTTATTATGTAGCAAGAGGCCATTAAAGCTTTCCCCCACATATTATCGGATAATCCGGAACTAATCAATATAGTGTTTACCATATTCATAAGCGTTTTACTTTTACACTATACTACTCTATTAGATTGCGGTGAATATGATGGTGTGACTTCATGAATGATACCATTATCTTCACAATATTGATTTCTGTGAAGTATACTCACCCCCGCGATCGGATCGCAAAATTTTAATTTCTTTATCTAATTGATTTTCTACTTCTAACTTATAGGTTTTAAACATATCAAAAAATTCATCTTTAGTATGAAGTAAATAAACATAGGAAAATCTAAAACAATCATCGATGAAAATAATAAATTAACGTTTTCCCCCTCGTGTGAAAATTCCATTCATATCACTGATTGAATGAGATTTTAGCGTATCGTATTAAGTTCTAAAGTTAACCGGATTTAAAACGGCGTCGCGTGTAGCTAGCCGTGATGAGTACGGGTCGTCCACAGGAAGATGAAGCGTTTTAAGTTCTTGTTCTCATGAGTTAAGCTGAAGGTCGGAAATGTTCGATTCTAACCTAAGTGTTTGTATATGCAAAATATAAGCTTGTTAAAGATAGAGATAGTTAGTGTAAGTTAGGGAAATCCATACTCATTCCTTTGTGCCGAACTTGACTACTGAAGTTAGAGTAATCGACAACAACGTGGATTAGGATGATTAAGCACGGTATTGGTGAAATCCGGCATATTGACCCTTGTCCGTCCGTTCTTGTCTCTTGACTTTCACCTCCGGCCAAACCAAATGGAATCGGTCACGGTTAAGGATCACCGTTATCTTGGTAGAATAGGATGCCTAACGGAGCGCTTGCGTAAGATTTAGGCGGAGTCAATTAGCAAATATCGGGCAAAAGAATTGAGCAAATGGAATTCTTAACTTACATAACCATTCTCTTTCCCTAACAACATCATTATTCACAAATCATAACCAACATCAAAAAGAAGATATAAAAAGAGAAGACATTAAGGAAGAACATTGCAAGTAAGTAAATGGTATGAAATGAAATTGCAAGAAAGTAAAAGAGATAGAAATACTAAGAATCCAAGTGCACAAATGAAAGATTTATTAACTTTAAATGGATGTACAAACCATGAGTTCAATAACCAAAACATAATCTTGCAAGCTCAATGAAGAGGTTGCAAGATCAGGAGAAGGCAAGGAACTCAAGGTAACTAACTAATATTTACAGAGTTTCAAAATGAAAATGAAAACAAAGAGTTAAACTATTGCCAAAAGTATATCCTTTCTCCTTTCTCTGCTCTGGTATTTATTGGTACAAAATTAGAATAAACAAACAATGAAATAAAGATGATGTGACATCATCCAACTACCAGAAGAAAAATGGAGCTTGTTATGTGGAGTGGGGCCGGCGGCGCCGGGCATTATGCGGATCTCGCCGGTCTTGATTGGTGTGGTGGGGCCCGTTTTGGTGTGGACAACTTGTGTGCTCTCTATGATCTCACTGGCAATATTTGATTTTTCTAATTAAGCTTGGGTTGCACTCAGTAGATTTGGAGAGAATTATAACTTCAAATCACGTCACAACTTTTCATTCACTCATGACTTATGCCCACTTGTCTCTCCACTTGCCCAAGTAATGATTTGTGTGTGTCCACTTATGCTAGGCATCCCACCAAGGTTCATGCATCACAATGTGTTCACACTTGTATTGTGTTTGACCATTTTGTATAAAAAGTGTGTACACTTGCATGTTGCAAAAAGAAACTCTTTAAATGTTGATCGGGTTTCTGTTCCGGTTGCAGTGTCCGCTCACAAATGTCGTATCCGTGCATTTAAGTGTGTTTCCAGTATTTTGATACGAATACCTGTAATCTGTATTTGTTGGTGATCGCACGCCACAAGCGTGTCGGATATTTAAAAGTTCTAAAGTTTAACCGCGATCAGGACGGTGTCGCTTTGCAGCTAGCCGCGATGAGCACGGGTCGATCCACAGGGAGATGGTAAGTTTTATGTTCTTGTTTTAACGTGTTAACAACGTGGCGGATTTGTTCGTTATCTAACCTATGTGTATATTCAAGTATAAGGCTTGTTAGGAAACGATAGGATAGTGTAAGTTAATGGATTCCGTATTCAAGTACTTTGAGCCGAACACAACCAATGAAACTAGAACAATCGGCAACAACGTGGATTAGGGGACTTAAGCACGGTATTCATGGAATCCGGCTTATTGACCCTTGTCCTTCCATTCTTGTCTCTTGCTTTCGCCTCCGGCCAAACCGAATGCAACCGGTCACGGTTAGGAATCACCTTTACCTTGGTAGGGTAGGGTGCCTAACGGAGCGTTTGCGTAAGATTTGGGCGGAGTTTCAAATGGAAAAGACGGGAAAAGGAAATGAGGAATGAAATGTTAACTTACAAAATCTTTCTCTTTTCCTAACAACAATATTCACACCATTCACAAAACAAACCAAAAAGAGATAACAAAATAGAAGAACAAAGAAAAGAAAAGATTACAAGCAAGTAATTAAATGACATGGTAATAAATTGCAAGTAACAAAAGCCAAGAATGAAAATGCATGTAAATAAAAGAGCAAGTAAGAAAGACTAAGAACCATAGAACCAAAACAAGACATGGATTCAATAACCAAATCTTAAACTTGCAAGCTCAATGAAGAGGTTGCAAGATCAAGAAGAGGCAAAGAACTCATGGTGAATGAAGGCACAAAAGAGATCTTTATTAATCATCAAGAATGATACAACCCCTTGAGATCAATAACCAACCCTTAAACTTTCAAGCTCAATGAAGAGGTTGAAGGATCAAGAGAAGGTTAAGAACTCAAGAGGACTAAGCTATTTACAAGAAAGGAGAATAGAAAAACTTGGACAAAGAATGACAATCCAAGACTAAAGAATGACCTTTGAACCTTTACCCCATGGTCTGTATTTATAGGCTCCAAAGAATGGTGGGAAATTCGAATTTTTAAATCAACACAAAATCTTTAGCATTGAATGCACATTACTTCATGTCCATTTGTGCCTTGATTCTTGTCTTCCCCATCATGGTCCATGCTGATATGTCTATTTGAATTTGATTTGCACTCAGTTTTGGAAGGAAATTTGAATCTTTAAATCACACACATAATCTTCACCATTAAATGCCCATTACTCCATTCCCACATGTGGCTTGATTCATGGCTGCCCCATTATGGCTCATGCTGATTTGTTTGATTCCTTTTGATTTGAACACATGCTTTTTAGTCTTGAATGCATATAAAATCATATGCATATAAAATTATCTCCTTAAATGCATATAAAATTATATCCACATGTGCTTAAAAGTCTTTTGTACACACTTGTTGTGTTGGACCATTTAAATAAAAAAATGTGTACACAACTTGTTGCGTAAAGGAACTCCTGAAGTATTGGTCGGTTTGCGTTTCTGGTCGCAGTGTCTTCCCTCAAGTGATATATCCGTGCTTTTGGATGCAGTTCCAGTATTTTTTCATGGATACCTGTTATCTGTAATGCTGAGTAGACACTGGTTAATAATACCGATAAATACAACAAATAGATAATGAATGGGCGGTATTAGAATGCAGTTTTCTGATATGAACAAATACCCCCAAACTTATCTTTTGCTCGTCCCGAGCAAAACCATTTATTCACAAAAGAAAATCCTAACTGCACTTTCGCAGGGAACGCGATTGCACTGAGCGTGTGCAACAAGCCGTTAAACCTCTAGGTGTCCCTAGTAGGAGGAGTGTTGTCTCCTGAGGGTTTTCAGCGGATACTACCCACAAAATCCCGTCAATCTAGTTTTGCGAAATGACTATGATTCAAACCCTAAGGTTTTGTTTAAAAGATAACAATTCTATTATCCTAAATTTAGAACCATCGAACCTTTATTTTTCACACCTCGCTTCTCATTTAACTTAAGATTTTATATGTCTTTACGTGCAGTGCAAATAATGTCGTTAAGTTTCAAAAGGATCGATTAAAGTCATCATGTCAAAAAATAAAGCCCAGATAAAAATTTAAAAAGGATCACATAAGTTTTATAAAGAGTTAAGTATTTCTCAAGTTTCGTTTTCCAGTAAGGTTTCAAATTCAGAATTTCTATCTTGCTTAACAGGAAACTAGGTCTTATTTTTCACTCCACATTTTTCTTGTTTTCATTTCATACATACCTTTGTGAACGTGCAATAGTCTTTATCATAGAATGAAACCTTCATATCTCCGCTAGAAATACTTTTTTATAAAAATCTGTCTTTTGTCAAGATTATTCTCACACAAAAAACCGTTAGGAATTTTAACTCGGAGAGAACACTTGCTTGACTTTGTTTTAATTTGGACTTTCTAGGCTTCTTAGTGAGCTTTGGGCCAATGCTCCCAAACCAGTTGGTTTTAGGGCATTAGGTGTAGAGACATCCTAGCGGACTTAATTACTCAAGTTACCTAGGCCCTAAAACAAAAGACCAATTTTGGCATGAAAATCATGATGATTTAATGCGATTGGAGATATAACCGGTAGTTCAATTATTTTTTTGGATAAAAGATGTGTTTAGTGAGTTAGGTGTGTAATCATTCCAATCAAGTTCCAGATGGGTTATTTTTCAGAATTAGTTCCAATTAAGACATCAATAACATCCCTTCATATCCGCTTCACTTCATAAACTATTCTAGATATTACTTTTCAGAACAAACCTATTTGATCCTCAGAAAATATCCATTTAAAAGTTTTCAGACATAATAGACTTGTCATCTAATTTTCAAAACTCACGACACATGTAGTGTGATGTAAAGACGTATATCAGCTATAGTTAACTTCAAAGGAGAGTTATCTTTCAGGTTTTCAAAATCTAAAAATAGGATTTAGTTGTTCCTATCTTATCAAACAAAACCGTCGAAATATTGAATCTAAGTTCTCCCGCTAGCTAACTTGACGACAAAGTTTTTATATTTTAGAAAATTTCTGATTTTTATGGGTTTTTTAAATAAGTATGAAAATGCAGAATATACAAATGAATGCGAAGGTAGAAAGCTTACCGAGCACACCCCAAACTTAAACTTGACAGTGCCCTCACTGTCAGGCTACATTAAGAGGGTCAAAATTGTCGGCGCTCCTTAAAAGAAAAATTATATACAAAAATAAAAGCAAATCAAAAAAAATATACACAAAAAGGTTCCCCCAAACTTAAGTAAAACAGTGTTTCCACTGTTAAGCGTTGAACTTCAGGATTAGGAGGGAAAGAGAACAGTATCAAGCTATACAAGGCCTTACACAGGCCAAAAGTGAGCATCAACCATTCAAAAATTCTATCTCTGTAATATGCGGGTTGGTGAAAGAAGATGAAGAGAAAAGAAATGGAGAATACGCGAGACCGTATGGAGATAGAAGCGGGATACGGTCTCGGTATATGAGAGGAAGAATGGCGGAAGGGGAAAAGAAATGGTGTACGAACTTGAGGGTGAAAATGGAGTGAATAAATTCGCACAATATGTAATGACCGATGTGTAAAAAGCGATTGTGCTAATCTATCAACCCGTCGAGAGATTGGGTCAAATCCCTCAAGATTCATCAGAAAACATGGGAACGCCGAACTCGGTAAACCAGACATAGGAAATGAAAGTGATACAGTTTTGTGCAAGATCGGAACGATGGAAGGGACGAAGGGGAGTGATTTAGGGATAGTCTTATTCTCACCTAAGTAAACTGTCTCGAACTCGAAAGATTCCATCAATGGTTCGAAATGACTGTGAGCAACCGAGTTTGATGGTTCAACTAACTCATCTGAAAATTCAAAGGACTCAAACTCGGGCGGTGAGCCTTCAAGATCATCCAAAAAAGTGAAACACTCATAATCGTTATCGGCTGTGAGAAGAGTGTCAGATTCAAGGAGGAACGCAATAGTGGCGTCAAATGTGCTATGATTGAACAGAAATTTTTCAAACTCACAGTACTCCTGCATGATCTTTTGCGTGGTCGGAACGATGGAAAGGATGGAAGGTGATTTAGGAAATATAACAGTTAAAGGTTCAGGAGGATGAATTGGAAAATCTGACACATCAAACAAAAATTGTTCATCCTCAATACTATCCTCAATACTCTCCTCAATACTATCCTCATAATTCTCCTCAAAAATTATCTCATCCATGCAAATCTCATCAAAATCAAGATGCATATGAAGTTCGGGAGAAACATTTAATGACTCGGGATGATGAATTGGAGAGAAAATTTCAGTCAAATCTACGGGTTCATCATCCAAAATACTCCCTGCGTCAATATCCTCAATCAAGTGAAAATTAATATTCTCAGACTCCTCATCAAAAGCATGGATTTCAATCGATTCTGGTTCTAAGATGGAAGTGTAGAGATCAAAAGGTTTAGGATTGGTTTCACTTGAAATGGACCCTTCACAATCTGGTAAATCAAACACTACAAAATCGCACAACTCATTAAACGCTCTATCTTTAATCGGTAAATCTTTTGGGACACTAGATAGACATTCAAAACTGGAGTTGTATGATTCAATTTGCAATGGGTAGGTTTGATTAGGAAGGGTGTACAGCTCACTTTCACTACTCAAATTCTCAGCCTGTCCTACCGCCTCATCATACATTGTAAAATGTGGAGCTAGTTGAAAACTAGCTACCGGGTCACTAGGTTGTATGAGGGCGGCCATGGACGCATTCAAATCCATCATCTGTTGGCATGACGCTACTCTAAAGTCTTCCAACAACTGTTCTAGACTAGATATGGGTTGTGAAGGGGTTTCGGTAAAAGATTCAAAGTTGTTTGGATACTGAAAACTCCTAAAAGGCTGTTCAGACGCAATGTCTAGGGCAGGTGCAAAAGTTGGGTAGGACTGGTATGAATTTAATGGTTCGACAGGGGTAGGATCAACATACGAATAAGAAGGTGAATTGAATTGGTGATCCATAGAATTTGTAGTGGTGAAAGGAGTAAAAGATCGGCTACAGGATTGTTCAATATGTTCAACGAGGGACAAAGGACGACTTGCAAAAGGGATATCAACATAAGAGGGTGGTGAAAGTTGAAAAGATTGATACAAAGTGGATTGCGGAGTGCAAGTGTTTATCCTAGACGCGTCTATGCGATCTTTCAATGAAATTTTGGTCATGGAGGGGTCGTTCGAACTTCGACCAAAGCAAGAACTGTAGGAAGTTATGTCTGGTTGTGGGTACCAAAGTTCGGCAAGGGTTTTTCGAGGTAGGGTACCCATGTTATGAAGAGAGGAAGAAGAATAAGAGAAAAGGAGGGGGAAAAATGTGATTTTTTTTAGTTAGTTATTAACAAAAGAATGAAATATACACACAAAAAGAATCTGGACCAAAAACAATCACGACACAAAAATACCACACACCTAATCGTTCTAGGGTTCACCTAGGTCAACTAGACTTGCTCAAGAACTTGGTTGTCGAGATAAAACTGTGTCGAGAAACATGCTCAAAATATACTGATCACGAGGCCAGGTAAGTGCAAAGATAAGGGGAGGTTTTCCGACGCTTTCGCGAAGGTCCTTAATTAAATAACCCTTTCTTTTTTGACGGTTTCGTCGTGAACACTTTCCTAGACACCCCGTAAACAATATACCGTTAAGCGGTGTTCTAAACACAATTAACCTCTCCTAGTGAGCGCGAAGTCCTTAAGGCTTAAAATCTAATTTCTTTTAAAATTTGTGCGGGTAAACGTTCTGCTCAAGTTCGTGATTTGTGGGCCCTGGAAAAGGTGATGAAATCCTTTACCGTATGTTGTGGGGTTCGCTTGCCCTTAAATCCGTATTGATGTATGCAATGTGCAAATCAATGAAAAAATTTGTTCAAAACAATCTTTTTTTTAAGCGCGGCACTGCAACAAATACGGGTTAGTCAAATTTTTTTTGGCGTTTTCTAGCGAACTTGCAAAGAATCCTGCAAAGATATTATATTGGAAGCGTTGGATTTGAGAAGAAGGTGTTAGTAAAGTACGTACCGTTAAGTTGTGGGTTAAGAAACCCCCGTTGAATCGAATCCGGTAAGCTTGAAAAGTTCGCTTGCGCGGGTCAAACTATCCGGATCTTTGGCACTATTCTTCGTAACCACCTTGATTTTGAATGTGCACTTTGCTCCCCACGCTCGCTGTTCGCAAATCCGCAAAATCTGAATTGTCGGAAAAATGGATTATTATTGCGAAAAAGCGATACGAATGCCCAAATACCTGCACACTAAAAATTATAAAAAACAAACAATACAAATAGGACAAAAATAGAACACTGGAGCACAGAGAAAAAATTGGAGGCAAAAGGTGGTGAAGGGGCCGGCGTCGCCGGTTTTGGTGATGATGTCGCCGGCTAACTTGATGAGGTAGGGCTCCAAATTTCAACAGTAGTCTTAGTATTCCACTAATACCACACTGGTATTGTTTATCTTTTTATTTTAGTTAAAGAGTGCAAGCAGGTATAAAATCCAGAGAGCAAAAAAAATGAGTTAAGAATATTAATTTTTTTTTGTTTGATTTTGAAAATTTTGAGATTTTTAGTTTGTTTTGAAAAAGTGTTAGATGGATATTCACAAGATTAACCCGAAATAAGAAAAACTAAAAACATTACCGCCTCCCCGGCAACGGCGCCATTTGATCGCACGCCACAAGCGTGTCGGATATTTAAAAGTTCTAAAGTTTAACCGCGATCAGGACGGTGTCGCTTTGCAGCTAGCCGCGATGAGCACGAGTCGATCCACAGGGAGATGGTAAGTTTTATGTTCTTGTTTTAACGAGTTAACAACGTGGCGGATTTGTTCGTTATCTAACCTATGTGTATATTCAAGTATAAGGCTTGTTAGGAAACGATAGGATAGTGTAAGTTAATGGATTCCGTATTCAAGTACTTTGAGCCGAACTCAACCAATGAAGCTAGAACAATCGGCAACAACGTGGATTAGGGGACTTAAGCACGGTATTCATGGAATCCGGCTTATTGACCCTTGTCCTTCCGTTCTTGTCTCTTGCTTTCGCCTCCGGCCAAACCGAATGCAACCGGTTACGGTTAGAAATCACCTTTACCTTGGTAGGGTAGGGTGCCTAACGGAGCGTTTGCATAAGATTTGGGCAGAGTTTCAAATGGAAAAGACGGGAAAAGGAAATGAGGAACGAAATGTTAACTTACAAAATCTTTCTCTTTTCCTAACAACAATATTCACACCATTCACAAAACAAACCAAAAAGAGATAACAAAAGAGAAGAACAAAGAAAAGAAAAGATTACAAGCAAGTAATTAAATGACATGGTAATAAATTGCAAGTAACAAAAGTCAAGAATGAAAATGCATGTAAATAAAAGAGCAAGTAAGAAAGACTAAGAACCATAGAACCCAAAACAAGACATGGGTTCAATAACCAAATCTTAAACTTGCAAGCTCAATGAAGAGGTTGCAAGATCAAGAAGAGGCAAAGAACTCATGGTGAATGAAGGCACAAAAGAGATCTTTATTAATCATCAAGAATGATACAACCCCTTGAGATCAATAACCAACCCTTAAACTTTCAAGCTCAATGAAGAGGTTGAAGGATCAAGAGAAGGTTAAGAACTCAAGGAGACTAAGTTATTTACAAGAAAGGAGAATAGAAAAACTTGGACAAAGAATGACAATCCAAGACTAAAGAATGACCTTTGAACCTTTACCCCATGGTCTGTATTTATAGGCTCCAAAGAATGGAGGGAAATTCGAATTTTTAAATCAACACAAAATCTTTAGCATTGAATGCACATTACTTCATGTCCATTTGTGCCTTGATTCTTGTCTTCCCCATCATGGTCCATGCTGATTTGTCTATTTGAATTTGATTTGCACTCAGTTTTGGAAGGAAATTTGAATCTTTAAATCACACACATAATCTTCACCATTAAATGCTCATTACTCCATTCCCACATGTGGCTTGATTCATGGCTGCCCCATTATGGCTCATGCTGATTTGTTTGATTCCTTTTGATTTGAACACATGCTTTTTAGTCTTGAATGCATATAAAATCATATGCATATAAAATTATCTCCTTAAATGCATATAAAATTATATCCACATGTGCTTAAAATTCTTTTGTACACACTTGTTGTGTTGGACCATTTAAATAAAAAAATGTGTACACAACTTGTTGCGTAAAGGAACTCCTGAAGTATTGGTCGGTTTGCGTTTCTGGTCGCAGTGTCTTCCCTCAAGTGATATATCCGTGCTTTTGGATGCAGTTCCAGTATTTTGTCATGGATACCTGTAATCTGTAATACTGAGTAGACACTGGTTAATAATACCGATAAATACAACAAATAGATAATGAATGGGCGGTATTAGAATGCAGTTTTCTGATATGAACAGTTGGGGTCAAAATTTACACCTCGGTTGACCAAGTCAAAATCATAGTCAACCCTAACCCGAGTGGGCCCAAGCCCAGGTCAAGTGGGCCAATGCCCGGGTCGAGCCCGAACATGAAGCCGCCGGCCTCCCCATGCCAAAATAAAAATTTTGTAATAAATAATTTTGGTGTATTTTTCTTATGAATAAATGTAAAAAAAATGGGCATAAAACCAAATTTTTGTAAAACCCATGGCTCATGTGCAAAAGAAATGAGCACATAAGGCATGGGATGGGAAAAATACCATTTTGTAAAGCCCAAGGGGCTTGTTCTCCGCCGAAAGCCGGGAAGACAAACGTCTTGCCTGAATTTAGGGGCAGATGCTATTTGGGTTTTATCCGTCCACCTCTCCGAAGATGCCAAGTTGATTTATGGCACCATGTATCGAAGATTTAGACGGATGCGGCCGATATAACAGACTTCATCAGATTTCCCCTCATTGTGAGGGGTTTTTGATTGTGGGGACGCTCTTCTCTGTAGGCGCAAGCCCCTGCAGTTAATTACGCTACCGCATCGCGGTAACCACTTTCTCCTTCTCCAGATGGTCACTTCGTGTCGTGTGTGTTTATTTTATTTTTGGTTGCCCGTGGATTGTATACGGAGACTAATTTATGCTGTCGCCCGTAGGGCGTGGATTAGTCCAAATCCGTATTTTCTTAGATTTAAGTTTGGGTTGGGTTTAAGGATCGTTAGTCTTGTTTTAGACTAAGATCAACTCAAACGTTTGTTAAGGATACGTTAGTCTAATTTTAGACTAAGATCTACTTAACAGGATCATTTAGATCCAACAAAAAAGCATTTGGACTCTATTGTTTTAGTTTAGGGACGTTGCGGTCCAGTTTAAAAGACATCATAGTCTGTAAAGTTTAAAGACATCATAGTCTATGAGTTTAAGTACCCCACAGTCCGTAAAGTGTAAGGACATCATAGCCCATGAGTTTAAGGACCCCACAATCCGTAAAGTTTAAGGACATCATAGTCCATGAGTTTAAGGACCCCACAGTCCGTAAAGTTTAAGGACATCATAATCCAGTTTAAAGACGTCATAGTCTATGTGGTTTTGGTTCAACCGTTTGGGGATGCACCAAAATTTATTGGTTATTGGGACCCTCCATCTCTCTGAAGACGTTGAAGAATTACAACGACTTTATATCATAGGTATGAAGAGATGTACCCTTGAACCCATATTGGTTGGGAGATCTGTAGTCAAGTTTGGGACTAAGATCTATTAAAAAGATTTATGAGCGTATGGGCTCAATTAATCTAAATTAGGGGTCTGTGGCCAACTTGGGCTCGGCCCACTCAGTTAAAATGTTGAACATTTAACAATGCTGAGCATTGGTTTGGGTTCTGACAACCCTTTTTGTCTTTTATTGAGTGTTGAGTACTCATCACAGCTTTGGGGATTTTATTTAAAGAACACTTTGTGTTCGCTCAGCGCACACGTGAGGAGCATATGGCGCGCTTGGCGCTGAGCGCCAGATTTAGAGCGCTAAGGCGTTTCCTGTGAGATAGCGCACACGTGAGGAGCACGTGGCGCGCTTGGCGCTGAGCGCCAGTCAATGAGTGCAGAGCGCTCCTTGTGAAAGAGCGCACACGTGAGGAACACATGGTGCGCTTGGCGCTGAGCTCCAGTAAATGAGTGCAGAGCGCTCCTTGTGAAAGAGCGCACACGTGAGGAACACATGGTGTGCTTTGCGTTGAGCGCCAGTAAATGAGTGCAGACTGCTCCTTGTGAAAGAGTGCACACGTGAGGAGCACGTGGTGCGCTTGGCGCCAGCGCCAGTAAATGAGTGCAGAGCGCTCCTTGTGAAAGATCGCACACGTGAGGAGCACGTGGTGCGCTTGGCGCTGAACGCCAGTAAATGAGTGCAGAGCGCTTCTTGTGAAAGAGCGCACACATGAGGAGCACGTGGTGCACTTGGCGCTGAGTGCCAGTCTTGGAGCGCTAAGGCGCTTCTTTTAATTTGGAGCGCTAAGGCTTTTTTAGGCAATTTTGATCAGTTCTGCGCTCTGAGAATTAAATTCTCGTTTATAAGAGACTTTGTCTCGTGGGTTTAAGAACAAAGTTCTTATTTTTAACAGAAGATGTCACAATCTCTTATTTTTTTGTGAAAGGCTTTGCGTTTATGGAACTGTGATCTGAAGAGAATTGAATTCTTCTTTTCCCCCTTTTTATGATGAGATGATGTGATCTCTTTTGTGAAAGACGTCTGTCTTATAGATCTATGATCTAGAAAAAAAAGAAACTATGTTCTTCTTCATTTGATGAGATGTTTTGACCTCTCTATTTTATTTACCTTGAAAAAATTCTTCTTCTTCTTCTGAGAGCTTGTTCTTCTCTTTTAAATTTCTCAAAGTTTGGGGGGGGGTGTTCCTCCCTTCAGACTTGAAGTCTTGGGTCATTTATATAGGGGAGGCTGATTTGTTTAATCAGTTAAGGAAATCTTTCATCTGATTGATTTGGGAATGTTTTCTACCGTTGGATCTTTAATCCTAGGGTTTCTATTTTACAAAAGGCAATCTTCTTATTTTTTAACAAGATTGGGAAAATCTTTTTCCATACAGAGCTTATTCTGTATCTTGGTGATTTTTAATCACCATTGGATCTTTGATCCAACAGTGCACTAATTTTTAGAGGTGGTTTGATGATTTTTTAGTCATCTTTGTTGGATCTTTGATCCAAGGGTAGGGAACATTTAGTTCCAGCGCTAGCGCTCTCGTGTTTTGCACGTGAGCGCTGCATCAAAGTCTTTGACTCTGGGTTCTAGCGCACTTAGCGCTAGCGCTCTCGTGCTTTGCACGTGAGCGCTACATCAGAGTCTTTGACTCTTAGCGCTTGCGCTAGAGCTCTCGTGCTTTGCACTTGAGCATTGCATCAGAGTCTTTGACTCTTTAGCGTTGGCACTGTTAGCACTGGTGCTTTTATGAAGCGCTGTTTCATTTCAAATTTCAAATTTTAAACAGAGCTTTGCTCTGATTGGGGGAAACAAATGCCCCCCACCTTTGCGCTCACGTAGCTTACACGTGAGTGCAGCGGTGGCAGCATCTGCTCCATTAGACCAACTTAGAAGTTGAAACGGCTCTCAGCACCTATAAATAGGGCCTTTGGCCCTTGAGATGACCTCTGTTCATCTTCTTTCTTGTTTTTCTGAGAATTAATTCTCTTTTAGAGTATAGCTCTTTGTTTTAAGAACTCTCTTAGAGACAAAACTCTGTCAAATTTTTGGTAAGATTTGAACCCATTAACAGAGCTTTGCTCTACTTAGATCATAGATCTTTTAAAGACTTTTAGGGTTTCTTAACCCGTTAATTAAAAACAGAGCTTTGCTCTCTCTAGATCATGAATCAGAAAAAGAAACCCTTTTTAGGGTTCTTTTAACCCATTAACGAAGAACTCTCAGAGTTCATTTTGCAGATCTTAAACATCCTGAAGTTTTTACTTCCGTAGAAAGCCTTGCTTTTAGGGTTTTCGATGGATTATTCCATCTTCTTCACAGAGTATTGCTCTTTAGAAATTTTGGGGAGAATTTTATTCCCTTCATGATTAATTATGACAGATGTCATATCTGTTGCAGAGCACTGGTCTCAAGGGAGATTTACTCCTTGGCCCAAGGGGTGCTCATTAAATGAGAATCCTTTTAGGATTCCCCCCCTTAATTGCACAAATTTGAATCTGTTGGGTGTTTTAGTCAGCACTTGTTTTCTTCATGCGGATATCAAGAGTTGTCTAAATCCCCGTGTCTTGATCAGTCTGTCCGCTAAACTCTCACTGATTTTCATTTTCAGGTGCTATGGCCGCTCATATGTACTGCCTTAACGAAATCATTTCTTATAAGGACATTCGCTTACAGGGCCGTTTTCAAAACCAGGAGTTCACAAACGCCCAATATGCCAAAATTATGAATCGTTTCAATGCACACATCGCCCGACTACGCCCTCGTCACTCCACTCTCTTGAAGATTATAGTGGGAGCAATTTGGGAAGCGCTTCCTGGATTTCATGAAGCCATGACGCTTAATGCACTGGATGACGCCGAAGATAAGGTGCACTCAGTGTATTTGACGGGCTTGATCTCGAAGAAACGGCGAGATAATCTCATTAATATTCTGCATCAAGTTTTCCAGTAAACGACGATAATCGCTGCTTATCAAAGGGTGGAGAATATCAGCGAAGATCCTGATGCTTGTGATCGTGAGAGGATGCACACAAGAATGGTCAGAAAGGCCAGAAACACTTTAGACGGACTTACTTTTGAATTTCTTAATCCATGTCCCGAATCAATGTTTTGCCCTTGTAAACATTTTAATGATGCTTTTGTTTACTATTTTCATCAATGTAAGAACTTTTTGAGGTATGAGTAACAAATTTTTCCTTTCCATGTGTTTATTTTATCCTTTTCGCACATACATGAGTGGGCACGTGTCGGACGCTCAATTGAATGTAAATCAAATGTTCTCCTTATTGCCTTGCATAATATGTGGTTAACGTCCGTAGGTTATGCCTTTTTGTTTTGACTTGGCGCAGAGCAGTTGACGTACTCTTGAGCAGCACCTCGATTTCGACAGCATGTAATTTTGGCAAGTGTGGCTTGTAGATAATAAGTAACAGTTCGTCTTGGACTCTTTGTTGGGTAGCGATGGCTTAGGAAACAGGTTCGGGTCTTATGCCTAGGACTTTTCAACTTTATGAGCCATAAGGGTCTCATAAAGACTTTTCTCCCTACGAGTCGTGAGGATCTCATAGGTGTATTTTCTCTTTAGGAGTCATGATGACTCCTAAGTGTGCTTTCCCTTGAGAGTCGTAAGGATCTCACAAGAAAATTTTCTCCCTTGCAAGTCAAGAGGACTTGTAAGTGATCAATGAATTGGCCTTTTTTCCGAGTCGAAGCACTGCTCCGACGAGGAGGTCATTTGGTTGACGTATTTTCACGACGGGGTCATCGGATGACGTGTTTCCGCGATGGAGTCATTTGCTGACGTGTTTCCGCGACGGGGTCATTTGCTGACGTATTTCCGCGACGGGGTCATTTGCTGACGTATTTCCGCGATGGGGTCATTGGATGACGTGTTTCCGAGACAGGGTCATTAGATGACGTGTTTCCGCGACGGGGTCATTGGCTGACGTGTTTCCGAGACGGGGTCATTTGCTGACGTATTTCCGTGACGGGGCATTGGCTGACGTGTTTCCGAGACGGGGTCATTTGCTGACGTATATCCGAGACAGGGTCATTTGCTGACGTATATCCGAGACAGGGTCATTTGCTGACGTGTTTCCGCGACGGGGTCATTAGATGACGTGTTTCCGCGACGGGGTCATTGGATGACGTGTTTCCGCAACGGGGTCATTAGCTGACGTATTTCCGAGACGGGGTCATTAGATGACGTTTTTCCGCGACGGGGTCATTGGATGACGTATTTCCGCGATGGGGTCATTGGCTGACGTATTTCCGTGACGGGGTCATTTGCTGACGTATTCCTACGACGGGGTCATTTGCTAACGTATTTCCGCGACGGGGTCATTTGATGACGTATTTCCACGACGGGCTCATTGGATGACGTATTTCCACGACGGGGTCATTTGCTGACGTATTTCCACGACGAGGTCATTGGATGACGTATTTCCGCGACGGGGTCATGTGCTGACGTATTTCCGCGACGGGGTCATGTGCTGACGTATTTCCGCGACGGGATCATTTGCTAACGTATTTCCACGACGGGGTCATTGGATGACGTATTTCTGCGATGGGGTCATGTGCTGACGTATTTCCGCGACGGGGTCATTGGATACCGTATTCCGTTTTCTGCGGTATCGGGCTGACTCTAGGTTGTCTGTGAACCGTAGAATCTTGGAACTGGGGACTTTGTCGTGGTTCCGATTGGTGGTGTCGCGTCCGTGCCCTACTGGCATGAGGAGGAACGCCGTTGTTGGTCTTCTGGGATGCAGATGTTGCTGTCGAGATCTGACTTCCCTTTGATAGGGCCTTGTGGGAAAATGTGGTCCCCCTTTTGTTTACGCCCATGGATTGTATACAGGGGTCAGTATGGACTTACCTGCAGGGCAAAAGTTTCATTTCATATATATTTTTTTGTTTTCTTTCCGCGATACTCTATCATTCAGCTTTTTATATCGCGAAAGTCGCGATTGCCCAATCATTTCGGCTATTTTTTTTCGCAGCGCCCAATCATTTCGGCTGTTTTTTTTGTTTTTACTCGCTGTTTTTTATTGCGAGTTGCCCAATCATTTCGGCTATTTTTGTATTCATATATTTTACTCACTGATTTCTATTAAGAGTTGCCCAAACATTTCGGCTATTTCATATGCATTTTTTCTCGAGTATAGAACTCATGGTCTGATACCAATCTTGCATCAGTATCGCTGCGACTGAAATGTTGCCAGGAGCGAATCATCATTTGCCATGAAAGGACTTGGAATTTGATTCCGATTTAGGCATCAACATCGCTACAACTGGAATATTTCCAGGAGCGAATCATCATCTGCCATTGTCGGTTCGAACAAAGGTGGCTTAGCAAACAGGGTTAAGATCCTGTCGACTAAGGCTTTTGACTTCATGAGCCATAAAGGTCTCATAAAGGTGTTTCTCCCTACGAGCCGTGAGGATCTCATAGGTGCGTTTTCTCCTTAGGGGTCATGAAGACTCCTAAGTGTGTATTCTCTTATAAGTCGTAAGGATCTTACAAGAGTGTTTTCTCCTTATAAATCGAAAGGACTTACAAGGGTCATTCACCATGAGAGGATATCCCTTGTTGCTGGTGGGACTCTGTTGGGGAAATATTTATTCTTGCCCGTGGATTGTATACAAGGGTCAGAATTGAACCGCTTGTAGGGTAATCTGGGAAAGGTGATGGCTTAAGAACGGGTTCAGTTCCCTGTAGCTTAAGGCTTTTGAATCTTATGAGCCGTGAGGGTCTCATAAGAGGGTTCTCCATACGAGTCGTGAGGATCTCGTAAGTGCAATTTCTCCTTAGGAATCGTGGGGATCCCTAAGTGTGTCACTCCTTTGTGAGTCGTAAGGATCTCACGCAGGTATTTTCTCCTTACAAGGTCGAGAGGACCTTGCAAGTGTCTTTTAACGAGATTGCACCCTTTCGGGTTTTCACAAACTCGCCGGTAGCCCTTCTGTTTTTACTCACGGAGCCCTTTCGGGTTTTCATCCGTGTCTATCTTGCTTATGGACATACCTTTTTTTTTGTCTTTTTTTTATTTTTTTTATTTACGAGTCTGCACCCTTTCGGATTTTCACAAAGATCGCCGGTAGCCTTGCTGTTTTTACTCACGGAGCCCTTTCGGGTTTTCATCCGTGCCCATCTTGCTTATGGACCTACCGTTTTTTTTACGAGTCAGCCCAAGGATGCTGCGGTTCGTAGTAGTTTATAGACGTTTCGGTCAGGCGTAGTATTTTTTCAAGAACCGACCGTTTATTGGCCTAAAGGGTCTTTCGCCATGCATATTCATGAGCAAGTAAGCCCCACCTTGGTAAACCTTGTCTATGAGATACGAGCCCTCATAGTTTGGCTCGAATTTTCCCCGTTTGGCACGATTGGGGATCATAGGTCTCTTGACCACTAGCACGAGTTCGCCTTGGCGAAATGTTCTCGGCCTAGTCAATCTTTCGTACGAGCGCATCATCCTTTCTTTATAAACATCTAGGTTTTGCTGCGCCATGAGACGAGTTTCATCGAGGGCGTCGAGCTCCTCGAGCCGAAGGTGAGCGTTCTCTTCATCTGTTAGCTCGTAATGAACCGCCACTCGTAGAGAGGGTAGCTCTATCTCCAAAGGGAGTACTGCTTCAGTGCCGAATACCAATGCATACGGTGTTATATTCGTGGCCGTTTTGAACGTGGTTCGATACGCCCAGAGAGCTTCATGCAGTCTCTCGTGCTAGTCCTTCTTATTTCGAGACACCGTCTTCTTTATGATCTTCGTCAAGGTCTTGTTGAAAGCCTCAGCTAGACCATTAGTTCGGCGATTATAGACCGAAGAGTATCTCCAGTCTATGTTATGCTGATGTGCGAAGTGGCTGATTTTATGACTTCTGTAAGCTGGCCCGTTATCGGAGATAATCCGTCGCGGAGTGCCGAACCGATAAATGACGTGTGTCTTGAAGAAATGGAGAATATTCTCCGTCTTCACCTCTCTTAGCGGTACTACTTCTGCCTACTTAGAGAAATAATCGGTTGTCGCCAATATGAACCGATGTCCTCTGGATGACGCTGGTTCGATGGGCCCGATTATGTCAGTTCCCTACATTTTGAATGGCCAGCTAGCCACCGTTGGGTGTAGCGGATTTGGATGCTGGTGGATTAAGTCCCCATGAATCTGGCACGAGTGGCACTGCTTCGCGTATTCGAGGCAGTCCTGAATCATCGTGGACCAATAATAGCCCATCCTTTTAATCTTCAGCTTCATCTTTGGGCCGGCTTGATGAAATCCGCAGAGTTCGTCGTGAGTTTCTTGGACGACTTTCCTCGCTTCTTCTGGTCCTAGGCATCTTAGCCACAGAGAGTCGAGCGATCTCTTATACAAAGTATCATTGACGAAGGCGAAAGACAGAGCTCTTTTCATGAGCTGATGTCTTGAGGACGCATCTTCAGGTGTCCAACGGGATTTGAAGTAGTCTATAAAGACTTCTCTCCAAACCCTAGCCTTTTCCTGGTCTTTTATTTGTAGGTTTGTTTGCTTGGTCTCTTCCCTTTCTTCAAACGATTCCGGAGATATTTCCGTTGGTGTAAGAACCCGACGGCTTTGCACAACAATCCTCACGTCACCGAGGTTTTCGTCAGCCAGTTCTTTAGCGAGTTTGGCTAACGCATCAGCTTTACTATTTTCCGTGCACGGTATGCTCTCCAGCATGTAAGAGGGGATTTGGGTCAGCAGTTGCTGCACTCTCTCACCGTACTTTACCAACTCCAGTTTGCATGTTTGATAGTCGCCGTTTACTTGACTAACGACCAACTGGGAGTCTCCGTAAATAAGGAGGTTTTCGATTCCCATGTTGACAGCGATCTCAAGACCTGCTATCAAAGCTTCATATTCTGCTTCATTATTTGTCATCGGCTCTGTTAGGGAAAAGGCAAAGCGCATTATCCCTCCTTGCGGAGTCACGAAGATAAGGCCTACCCTAGATTTGATTATAGGGGAGCTGTGCTTTCGCTTCTTCATGGAAGATGCCCCATCAAAGTAGAGTTACTATCGGGTATCACTTTCTCCTCTCTCCCTGTCGATCGTGTCAAACATGTGCTCGTCTGGCTATTCGCAATTTAGGGATGAATCGGCAGGTATCGGATGCTCAGCGAGGAAGTCAGCGATGGCCTGGTCTTTCACTGCCTTGAGGGGACGATAAGTTATCGAGAACCCCATCAAGAGGAGGGCCTATTTAGCGAGCCGACCTATTAGTATGGCTCTCGACATCAAATATTTGAGAGCGTCCACTTTTGATACGAGGTAGACCTCATGCGCCAACGCATAGTGTCTGAGCTTTGTTATCGCGAAGATCAATGCCAGGCAGTGTTTTTCGATAGGGGAGTAGTTGTTTTCTACCCCCAGGAGAACTCGGCTCAAATAGTAGAGGACTCTCTCTTTCCCTTGGTCATTTTACTATGCCTATAGTGCGTCTAAGGAACCTTCAAGGGCGGTTGTGTACAGAATGAGAGGCTTCCCCTTGACTGGAGCGGTCAGCACCGGAGGATTCTGCAGATATTCCTTGATTTTGTCTAGTGCGGTTTGGCATTTACGATACCAGACGAAAGGGGTCCCCTTCTTCATTAGATGACTGTAGGGGCGGCATTTTCCGGAGAGATTGGCTATGAATCGTCGGATATATGTGAGCTTTCCTTGGAGGGACCGCAATTGCTTGAGCGTTCTTGGCGGAGGCATTTCCATAATCGCCTTGATCTTTGACGGGTCTATTTCGATGCCCCGATGTCGTACGATGAATCCTAAGAATTTGCCGGAGGAAACTCCGAACGCGCATTTGAGAGGGTTCGTCTTCAGATTGTATTTCCGAAGGCGATGAAACACGATCTTCAGATGCTCCCAATGCTCCTCGTACGATTTACTTTTCACTACGAAGTCATCGATATAGCATTCGACAATTTCATGTATGAGGTTATCGAAAATACTCGTCATGTCTCTCTGATAAGTGGCGCCAGCGTTCTTCAAACCGAAAGGCATCACTCTGTAGCAGAATATGCCCAGCGGAGTCCGGAAAGCGGTGTGCTTCTGGTCTTCGGGATGCATCTTTATTTGATTGTACCTTGATGAGCCGTCCATGAAGGAGAAGACTTCGTGAGTTGACGTGTTGTCTATCATCAGCTCGGTAACCGGTACGGGAAAGTCATCTTTCGGGCAAGCTTTGTTGAGGTCCCGAAAATCTACGCAGATACGCACCGTCCCATTCTTCTTCATCACTGGGACGATATTGGCGATCCAGTCAGGGTACTGAACTTCTTGGATGAAGACGGAGTTGATTAGCTTCTTAACTTCGGCATTGATGCTCATTTCAAGTTCGAGACGCATTCTTCTTAGTGCTTGCTTAACTGGCTTGACGTCCGGGGATATCACCAATTTATGCATAGCTTTCTCTGGATCTAGCCCCGGCATCTCGGAGTAGTTCCATGCGAAGCAGTCTTTATACTGCATAAGCACATCTCTTAGCGTAGCTACCCGTTCTTCGGACAACAGCACACTGACGAACGTAGGCCTCGGGACGTTTGCCGTTCCTAAGTCGATTTTCCTTAGGTTGTCCGCAGTAGTGTGTATCCCATCTTCCAGCTCTTTTGGTGCCGGTGGAAACTCTGAGATCATTTCGTCATCATCGTTTTCGAAACACCAGGGGAGGTCAGCCGTATCCTCGCGTACTCCTTCTCCTGACAGTGTTATCGCGTGACAGGTACGAGATCGCTTCCAAGACCGATGTTGATTCGGCTCTACTCTCGCTGTATACATGGCTTTCGGTTCATGCTTCTGTGGCGGGGTTACCTCCAACTGTTGGATAAAGCGAACTTGCCTCACTGATACTGGTCTTCTACCCAGTCTTTGAATGTGAAGCAGTCTTCAAGAGGATGTCATATCGCTCGGTGATAGAAGCAATAATCTGGGTGATGAACCTCGTTTTCTTGATCGGGGTGTTTGGACTTCGAAAGCGTAATCATTTGATTTTTTATGACAAGATCGAATATCTTCCTTGTCTTGTCTTGGGGAAAAGAATATGCTCGACCCATCAAATTTATAAGAGATGGATCCTGGCCGCTCAATTTTCGATCGCGTGGCTTCTTGGACCCGCTTTGCCGCTGTCGAACATTTTTTCCGTTCTTCAGTTTGTTTTTGCCTCCACGTCGGGTCTTCCGTATGACGTGCTGGCGATGAAGGGCATCGTCATTCTCCGTAGCCAGCTGAAGGAGGCGCTGCGTCCTGGTTTTTTCGTAAATAGCCATTTCACGGTTGTGGTCATCTCGGACCTTTTGATCCGCTTCCCTTATTAGATTGTTCATCTGTTCTTCGAATGACAGACTTGGGACTTTCATGGCGGGACCTCGTTTTGGTTCAGGGTTAGCGTCTTCTAACAAAGCATCTCCTTCTTCATCAAAGTCATGTATAACGTAGCAGCCATGGAATCGTTCCTGTTTCTTGGATTGAACATATCCATGCCCGATCGTTTCCATTCTCCTATTGGGCAATTTTCGTTGAGTTCAAGAGACATCCCAGATCCTGTTGTAGAACCGAGCTTATCGAGCAGTCTATTTGAAGGGCACGCCTTGGCGCCTCAACAGCCTTTTTAATCCTTCTGTGTAGTATTTAGGCAGACGGATAGGCTGGAGCCTGTCAAGTGTAGAATCGGTACCATGCCAGATTTCTTTCTCCACTTTGGTTTCTGTAGATCGATAAAAGAGGATCGCCTTTTCATCTCTTCGCCTGGGAGGGACGTAGAACATCTGCGGTTCTTGTACACTATAGGTATCAAGTGCGTTCAGCTCTTTGTAATGCTCTTGCGGAACCATGGCGATTTGCAAACTCCGTTCATCGCCAGCGAAGGCTTGTAATGATGGCCAAACAGAAAATACTGCATTGACCTCATCTTTAGAGTCGTTGCCGAAGACCAACATAGGGGTAGACGGTCCCGGCTTGTTGCATTGGGGCGGCCCCGAATAGACTATCTCTTCTTCTTCCTCGGTATCGCTCCCAAAGAACAGAATGGTAGTGATAGCTTTGCTCTTCAGTTTATGGCATCTTTCCGTGTCTTAAAAGTATGGCAGGAAATATTTTGCATCCTCGTACTTTTGGACTTCATTTACGGAAAATGGGTTCAGCTCCCCTATTACGGTATACTCGAGACCATCCTTAAAATACTTCATACACCGATGTTGTGTAGAAGGGATGATGTTGTACTCGTGTAACCAAGGCCTGCCGAGCAAAGCGTTGTAGCAAGTCTTGGCGTCAATGATGTGAAACTTGATGTCAGTGACGAGCAGCCCAAAGCGTAACGTCAGAATTACAGAACCGAGCGTCCGTAATGACTGGGAGTCGAAACCGGAGATAGTGATTCTATCCCGAGCGAGGTGCTGGACGATCATGCAGATTTCTTTTAGTACCCTAACATTTAGGAGATTGACAGAGGACCCGTTATCAACTAGAATCTTCTCTATTTTGATGTCATGGCAGTATCCGGTGACATACAGGGGACGGTTGTGCTCACAAGTTCCGAGGAGGAGATCTTCATCGCCGAAAGTGACGTCAGCAGTGTGCACTTCTTTCAGCTCGTCCTTCATCTTTTCTTTGGCAAGGAAAGCTTGGAACTGCTCGGGCTCTTGTAGTGCCTTGATCAAAGAATCTCTCGCCTCTTTAGATAGCTGAAGGGCATCGAGAATGCTCAGCTGCGAGGGTATCTTCCTCAGGTGTGCCAGAACGTTGTAATCCACCTTGCTTTTCTTGGGCGGGTCCTTGGCTGCCAGCTCTTCGACGACTCAGTCATTAAGGGCGATATCTTCAGGGACTTTTTCTTTCCCCTTATCTTTTTTGTTCGATCTTTTGTTTGTGGGTCCGAGATTCTTTTCGGGTAACGTGCGATTGCGCAGCTGAATATTCTCGCAGGTCTTCGTCTCTTCTGCTTCAGAGATGGATTCCTTGAAGAGAGGGCCGAGGGCTATTTCTTCATCAGAATCACTCCTGAAGGTGAGAACTTGGGATCCCCCAGAATTAACCATGTGACAGTCGCCGGCAGTTCTTCTGCGCTCATCTGTTGTGCTTCTCTGCTCTCGACGAGTTTTGCGCTTCATCCGCTTGAAATGCTGTCGATGAGCAACGTATCCCTGCCACCAATTTTTAGAGGCCATGCACTCCTCGGTAGGGTGGGTGATCCTTCGATGGTATAAGCAGTAGTTTGGATGTGCATCTAGTTCATTAGGGAACGTATTTTCTGAATTGTCTTCTTTAAAAGGTGGCAACTTCATTCCCATCGACAGGACTTTGACGAACTGCTTCTTTGTCTTAAACTTTCTTTTGCTGGCGGTAGAAGTAGTTCTATCCGGTTGGGGTGCTCTATGACTTCTCAATACCGGAGCTTCTTCAACGCGACGCCAACGTTTGGCCCTTTCATATATGGTCATTTCACGCTCTCGATCATATTTGCTTTTCTGAAGAGCTTCGCTCAACAGTCTGTCAATCAATTCGTCCGATAGCTCCAGGGATTTTGGTTCCGGTTCTGGATCTACCCCCAGTTTCTCTGTATCGGGAGCTTCTTTGCCCTTTATTGATGAGTAAGAGATCATGTGGCAGCTTGCCACGTAATCCTCAGGCTCTTCTGAAGAATTGTCTCCTTCATCAGCGTCATCGGCTTCATTCTTAAGAACATGCTTAAAGAATTCATCCAACGTGATTGGGGTCCGAGCCTTCTGGTTATATTCTTCCAGCGCATCGATATATTTCTGTAGACCTGTACGGCTGTTTTCGGGTCGGACGGGCTTCTTGGCCTTCTTCTTTTTCTTTAAAGAATTTGGAGGCTTGGCCTGAATGTTTTGTCCACCTTCACCAATTTTCAGCGTTGGGCGAGGCTTCAACATCCCTTCAATAATCTCGGGCTCCAGCGGGTTCTTCCATCTAATTGCCGGACACGCTTGGAGATCTTTCAGCATTCTTTTCATTTTTGTCGAAAGGACAACTTCCCATGGAGTTTCTTCTATAAAAGTGCATGATGCCCCTGGCGTGTCCATCTTTTTAGGAGTGTGTGGCTGGGGCGGCTCCACCTTCCAATTCTCAGATAACGTGAACTTGCCATGTTGGTACTGATCTTCGATCCAACTTTTGAAGATGTAACAATCTTCGATTGGATGACCCAATATTCGGTGGTAAGGGCAGTAATTATGATTGTTAACATCGCCTGGTTGCGTTGGGCGTCTTGGCTCCGGCAGAGTGATGAGCCTGTTGCGCAGCGCTAGCTCGAATAACCTCTTCGTCTTATCCCGAGGGAACGAGTAAAGGCGTCTCATCTTTTCTCCAAGGGATCTTTGTTTATTGTCTTGGTGAGCAACCGGCTTCGGGCCACTCGGTTGTTGTTGAGCGTTGGCAACGAAGGTTGCTTTCCCTTTCCCCTTTTCATTTCGGAGCTCCGTTTTTTAAGAGGACGGCCTGTGACTCATCTGGTCCATCTAGGACAGCTTGTCTATCAGGGCCTGGAAGGTGGTCGGCTTAAAGAACATCATGAACTATGATATGGTCGCCTGCGGATCAAGGGTACCCACGAACATGCCTACTGCAGGAGCTTCCTCTATGCGCTGTTCGCATTTCGACCATAGGTTCTGCCACCGGATTGCATACTGAACCCATGTTTCTCCTGGCTTCACCCTGGCATTGATCAATGCCGTGATTGGGGTGCGTTCACTAGCGCTTGCGAACCTTTGTGTAAACAGTAACTCCATTTCTGCAAATGTCTTAACGGAATCGTTTGAGAGTTCAGAGTACCATTCAAACGCTGTCTCCGACAAGCTGCCAACAAACTGGCGAAGCAGCAGTTTGTCGTCACCCCCAGTATTACAGCATAAGGCTCTAAATTGAGCAACGTGCTGGTGTGGATTCCCCGTCCCCTTATATACGTGGAATTTAGGGATCGTATATCCTGGCGGGTATTTTATTTGATCGTACCAACCCGGATAGGGTCGTCCAGTCTTAACGATTTGGCCAGCCGCTTCGCTCGCCTGATGAGCTCGTATCTGTTGAGCTATATAGTCATCCATGGCGGCTTTGGAGATCGTCTCCTCTTTGGCCGTTGATAGAGCCGGAAGAGGGTTCGATATCTCCCCTTTGTCGTCTTCAAGGACAATCGGAGGGTCTCCAGCTGGAGGATCTGGCCGTATCATCATTCCGACCATATCTTAGAATAAAAGTGCCATTTGTTTTATATTGGCCGCTTGTTCCGCGACCTCTTTGTCTTTCCTCTCGAGCATTCTTCGGAGGAATTCGGCATCAGTTTCCTGTTCATGTCGCTGCTCCGACGACGTCTCTGGGCGTTCTTTTGGCCTGGTGAGTGCGGCCATCTTCGTTAGTATCTCTTGGAGCATTTGCTGTTGTTGCTCCTAAGCCTTTGTCACTGATCTGGTGAGAGGTCAATGGCCCGTGGAGATACGGCTATCCTCTTTTCCGGATGCCATATAAACAGTGTGAACCACTATGCCCCCAGACTTGGAGCGTTTAGGTTCAATGCTCTTTAGATTCGTCACAGACACGGGGATTTTCGCCGACCTTCTTCTTTTGTGAGCGATCGAAGTTGAGGGGGCCGTTGCAGCGGACACACAAGTAGACGGCACCTTCTGTGGTACGACAGGGTGGTCCTTGTCTTGCCGAACTTTCATCTTCTTCGGTCGGCGGGAGTAGTCTTGGTTGATCACTGAGTCTTGGACCTGTCGCCAAACCTTGTGAATTTTAGAGGACAGCCACTGAGGGGGCTGCTCCATCTTTGTCTTTGTAGCATTCTCCACAGGTGGAGAAGATATTTTCAGTACGGCAGTCGGAGAGTTCTTGCGGACTCTTCTGAGTGGTTCAAAGCTGTTCCTAATTAGAACAGCAGCATCAACTTACACCATTGGAGCTGGCGGAGTCAGTCCAAAAGGGGAACTGCCCCCAGCTTTTCTCACTCGGCGCCAGTGGCGACATCGAGCATGCCTTGCAGACGGTATTGATTCAGCTATGGGGGTGGCTCCCTCATGCCCCCTGTCCTGATGAAGGGTTGCCGTTGGTGCCAGCCTATTGAAAACTGACGTCCGTTGAGTGGGGATGGCCAACCTGTCGAAGGCAGACTTCCGAGCAGGGGAAGCAGCCTTGGTGACTTCGCCTGAAGCGGGAGTTGAGCGGGCAGTCTAGCGATGACTGATCTCTTAGCAGGAGAAGCCTCTCTGATGACTTCGTTCACTGGAGCAAGGATGGCTATCCGTTTCGGGATAACCCCCTTAGGTATCGCGGGCTTCTTCACAGGCCCATTGGAGTTTTGGCCCAGTCTGTCAAAGACTGAGGCGTTGGATTTGGGAAACCCGTTGAGAAGGGCCGCGATAGTTGCAAGCCGATCGAAGACCGACTTCTTTAGAGCTTCTTGCGATAGTAGTGGGGCGTTGAAGCTCATTGGTGGGAGCAAGGTCTCAAAGAACAGTCCAGTGGTGGCCTGAGTCACCTGTTCCACTGGCATCGCGAAATGGAGGCCGCTTGAGGCCTATAAGTCACTCCTCCGGCGAGGACGTAGTGGGAGTTGTTGTTGCAGCTAGTACAGTTGGAAGCCATTTTCTCTGCACAGGAGCAAGACACCAAATCTTAGTACCTCAGATCCAAGGGCAACCATATCAAACCGCGATTCGTTCGCGAACACGACACACGAAGTGTGGAGTGGAAAGAGGAAAAGGTCCCACCGGGCGTGCCAGAATCTATTCTACGCCGAAGCAGGGAAGACAAACGTCTTGCCTGAATTTGGGGGCAGATGCTATTTTGGTTTTATCCGTCCACCTCTCCGAAGATGCCAAGTTGATTTATGGCACGATGTATCGAAGGTTTAGAAGGATGCGGCCGATGTACCAGACTTCGTCAGATTCCCCCTCATTGTGAGGGATTTTTTATTGTGGGGACGCTCTTCCCCGCAGGCGCAAGCCCCTGCAGTTAATTACGCTATCGTATCGCGGTAACCACTTTCTCCTCTCTCCCTGTCGATCGTGTCAAACGCGTGCTCATCTGGCAATTCGCAATTTATGGGTGAATCGACAGGTATCGGATGCTCAGCGAGGAAGTCAGCGATGGCCTAGCCTTTCACTGCCTTGAGGGGACGATAAGTTATCGAGAACTCCATCAAGAGGAGGGCCTATTTAGCGAGCCGCCCTGTTAGTATGGATCTCAATATCAAATATTTGAGAGGATCCACTTTTGATATGAGATGGACCTCATGCGCCAAAGCATAGTGCCTGAGCTTCGTTATCGCGAAGATTAACGCCAGGCAGTGTTTTTCGATGGGGGGTAGTTGTTTTCTGCCCTCAAAAGAACTCGACTCAAATTGTAGAGGGCTATCTCCTTCCTTTGGTCGTTTTCTTGTGCCCATAGCGCGTCTAAGGAACCTTCAAGGGTTGTTGTGTACAGGATGAGAGGCTTTCCCTTGACCGGAGCGGTTAGTACCGGCGGATTCTGCAGGTATTGCTTGATTTCGTCCAGTGCGCTTTGGCATTTGCGATCCCAGACAAATGGGGTCCCTTTCTTCATTAAATGGCTGTAAGGGCGGCATTTGCCGGAGAGATTGGCTATGAATCGCCGGATATATGTGAGCTTTACTTGGAGGGACCACAATTGCTTGAGAGTTCTTGGCGGAGGCATTTCCATAATCGCCTTGATCTTTGACGGGTCTATTTCGATGCCCCGATATCGTACGATGAATCATAGGAATTTTCCGGAGGAAACTCCGAACGCGCATTTGAAAGGGTTTATCTTCAGATTGTATTTCCGAAGGCGCTGAAACACGATCTTCAGATGCTCCCAATACTCCTCGTACGATTTACTTTTCACTACGAGGTCATCGATATAGCATTCGACGATTTCATGTATGAGGTCATCGAAAATATTCGTCATGGCTCTCTTATAAGTGGCGCCAGCGTTCTTCAGACCAAAAAGCATCACTTTGTAGCAGAATATGCCCAGCGGAGTCCGGAAAGCGGTGTGCTTCTGGTCTTCGGGATGCATCTTTATTTGATTGTACCCTGATGAGCCGTCCATGAAGGAGAAGACTTCGTGAGTGGACGTGTTGTCTATCATCAGCTCGGTAACCGGTACGGGAAAGTCATCTTTCGGGCAAGCTTTGTTGAAGTCCCGAAAATCTACGCAGATACACACCGTCCCATTCTTCTTCATCACTGGGACGATATTGGCGATCCAGTCAGGGTATTGAACTTCTTGGATGAAGCCGGAGTCGATTAGCTTCTTAACTTCGGCGTTGATTCTCATTTCAAGTTCGAGCCGCATTCTTCTTGGTGCTTGCTTAACTGGCTTGACGTCTGGGGATATCGCCAATTTATGCACAGCTGTCTCTGGATCTAGCCCCGGCATCTCGGAGTAGTTCCATGCGAAGTAGTCTTTATACTGCATAAGCACGTCTCTTAGCGTAGCTACCTGTTCTTCGGACAGCAGCTCACTGACGAACATAGGCCTCGGGTCGTTTGTCGTTCCCAAGTCGATTTTTCTTAGGTTGTCCGCAGTAGTATTTATCCCATCTTCCAGCTCTTTTGGCGCCGGTGGAAACTCTGAGATCACTTCGTCGTCATCATTTTCGAAGAACCAGGGGAAGTCATTCGTATCCTCACGTACTCCTTCTCCTGACAGCGTTATCGCGTGACAGGTACGAGATCGCTTCCAAGACCGATGTTGATCCGGCTCTACTCTCGCTGCATATGTGACTTTCGGTTCATGCTTCTGTGGCGGGGTTACCCTCTAACTGCTGGATAAAGCGAACATACCTTGCTGATACTGGTCTTCTACCCAGTCTTTGAATGTGAAGCAGTCTTTGAGAGGATGTCCTATCGCTCGGTGATAGGAGCAATAATCCGGGTGAGAGACCTCATCTGTTTGTTCGGGGTGTTTGGACTCCGGGAGCGTAATCATTTGATATTTCATGACAAGATCAAATATCTTCCTTGTCTTGTCTTGGGGAAAATAATATGTTCGACCCATTTCTTTATAAAAGACGGATCCCGGCTGCTCAATTCTCGATCGCGTGGCTTCTTGGACCCGCTTTGCCGCTGTCGAACGTTTTTTCCGTTCTTTAGCTTGTTTCTACCTCTGCGTCGGGTCTTTTGTATGACGGGCTGGCGACGAAGAGCATCGTCATTTTCCGCAGCCTGCTGAAGGAGGTGCTGCGTCCAGGCTTTCTCGTAAATGGCCATTTCGCGGTTGTGGTCATCCCGGACTTTTAGACCCGCTTCCTTTATTAGCTTGTCCATCTGTTCTTCGAACGATGGATTTGGCACATTCATGGCGGGACCTCGTTTTGGTTCAGGGTTAGCGTCTTCTAACAGAGCATCTCCTTCTTCATCAAAGTCGTGTATAACGTAGCAACCATGGAATCGCTCCCATTTCTTGAATTGACCATATCCAAGCCCGATTATTTCCATTCTCCCGTTGGGCAATTTTCGCTGAGTTCCACGGACGTTCCAAATCCTGTTGTAGAACTGAGCTTGTCGAGCAGTCTGTTTGAAGGGTACACCTTGGCGTCTTAACAACCTTTTTAATCCTTCCGTGTAGTATCTGGGCAGACGGATGGGCTAGAGCCTGTCAAGTGTAGAATCGGCACCATGCCAGATTTCTTTCTCCACTTTGGTTTCCGTGGATCGATAAAAAAGGATCGCCTTTTCATCACTTCGCCTGGGAGGGACGTAGAACGTCTGCAGTTCTTGCACACTATAGGTATCAAGTGCGTCGAGGTCTTTGTAATGTCTGTGCAGAACCATGGCGATTTGAAAACTCCGTTCATCGCCAGTGAGGGCTTGTATTGATGGCCGAACAGAAAATACCGCATTGACCTCATCTTTAGAGTCGCTGCCGAAGACCAACATACGGGTAGGCGATTCGGGCTTGTTGTATTGGAGCGGCCCCGAATAGACTATCTCTTCTTCCTCCTCGGTATCACTCCCAAAGACCAGAATAGTGGTGATAGTTTTCTGCTTATTCTCCGGATTATGGAACCTTTCCGTGTCTTTGAAGTCTGGCAAGAAGTATTTACATTCTCGTACTTTCGGACTTCATTTACGGAAAATGGGTTCAATTCCCCTGTCACGGTGTACTCAAGGCCATCTTTGAAATACTTCATACACTGATGTTGTGTAGAAGGGATGATTTTGTACTCGTGTAACCAAGGCCTGCCGAGTAAAGCGTTGTATCATGTATTGGCGTCAATGACATGAAATTTGATGTCAGTGACGAGCAGCCCAAAGCGTAACGTTAGAATTATAGACCCGAGTGTCTGTGATGACTGGGAGTAGAATCCGGAGATGATGATTTTATCCCGAGTGAGGTGCTGGACGCTCATGCAGATTTCTTTTAGCATCCTCACATTTAGGAGATTGACAGAGGACCCGTTGTCAACTAGTATCTTCCCTATCTTGATGTCATGGCAGTATCCGGTGACATACATGGGACTATTGTGCTTGTATGTTCCGAAGAGGAGATCTTCGTCACCGAAAGTGACGTCAGCAGTGTGCACTTCTTCCAGCTCATCCTTCAACTTTTCTTCGGCAAGGAAAGTTTGGAACTGCTCGGGCTCTTATAGTGCCTTGATCAAAGAATCTCTCGCCTCTTTAGATAGCAGAAGGGCATCGAGAATGCTTAGCTGCAAGGGTATCCTCCTCAGGTGTGTCAGGACATTATAATCCACTTTGCTCTTCTTGGGCGTATCCTTGGCTGCGAGCTCTTCGGCGACTCGCTCATCGAGGGCGATATCCTCGAAGACTTTTTCCGTCCCCTTATCTTTTTTATTTGATCCCTTATTTGTGGGTCCGAGATTCTTTTCGGGTAGCGTACGATTGCGCAGCTGAATATTCTCGCAGGTTTTCGTCTCTTCTGTTTCGGAGGTGGGTTCTTTGAAGAGAGGGCCGAGCGCTATTTCCTCATCAGAATCGCTTCCGAAGGTGAGAACTTGAGATATCCCGAAATCGACCATGTGACAGTTACCGGTAGTTCTTTTGTGCTCATCTGTCGCATTTTTTCGCTGTCGACGAGCTTCACGCTTCATCCTCTTGAAATGTTGTCGGTTGGCGACATATCCCTGCCACCAGTTTTCAAAGGCGTTGCACTCTTCAGTAGGGTGCGCAATCCTCTGATGGTATAAGCAGTAATTTGGATGTACATCCTCTTCGTCAAGGTATACCCCACCAAGAGTGTTTCCTTCGAAGGGTGACAGCTTCATTCCCATTGACATGGCTTTGGCGAACCGTTTCCTCGTCTTAAGTTTGCTTTTGTTTGCAGCGGATGTGCTTTGATTTGGTGGGAGTGTTTTAACCCTTTCGTCCAGCCGCCGGCGTTTGGCTTTTTCGAATATGGCCATTCATGCTCCCGATCGGCTTTGCTTTACTGACGGGCCGCATTCAGCAGCAGATCGATCATCTCGTCAGACGGTTCCAAGGGTTTCGGTTCGGGATCTGTCCCCAATTTCTTTGCATCAGGAGCTTCTTCACCATCTATTGACGAGCGAGAGATCATGTGGCAGCTTGCCATATAATCCTCAGGTTCATCTGACGAGTCTTCTCCCTCATCTTTGTTGCCATCTCTGTTTTCAAGGATGTGGTTGAGAAACTCTTGGAGTGTGACCGGGGTTTGCGCCTTCTGGTTGTATTCCTCCAGCGCGTCAATGTGTTCTTGCAGGTCCGTGCGTTTGTCATCAGGCTTCACGGGCTTTTTGGTCTTCTTCTTCTTGTTTGAAGATTTTGACGGCTGGGAATGGGCGTTTTGACTATCGCTACCAATTCTTGGCGTCGGGCGCGGCTTCAGCATTCCCTCAATGACTTCGGGCTCCAGCGGACTTTTCCACCTGATCACCGGGCATGTTTGGAAATCTTTCAGCATTCTTTTCGTTTTGGCTGAAAGAGCGACCTCCCATGGAGCTTCTTCTATAAATGAGCATGATGCCCCCGGCGTATCTATCTTTTTAGGAGCGTGTGGCTGGGACGGGCCCACCTTCCAATTCTCAGATAACGCGAACTTGCTCTGTTGGTACTGATCTTCGATCCAACTTTTGAAGATGTAACAATCTTCGATTGGATAACCCAATATTCGATGGTAAGGGCAGTAATTAGGATTGTTAACGTCACATGGTTGCGTTGGGCGTCTTGGCTCCGGCAGAGTGATGAGCCTGTTGCGCAGCGCTAGCTCGAATAACCTTTTCGTCTTATCCCGAGGGAACGAGTAAGGGCGTCTCATCTTTTCTCCAAGGGATCTTTGTTTATTGTCTTGGTGAGCAACCGGCTTCGGGCCACTCGGTTGTTGTTGAGCGTTGGCAACAAAGGTTTCTTTCCCTTTCCTCTTTTCATTTCGGAGCTCCGATTTTGAAGAGGACGGCCTGTGGCCCATCTGACCCATCTGGGCCAGCTTGTCTATCAGGGCCTGAAAGGTGGTCGGCTTAAAGAACATCATGAACTGTGATATGGTCGCCTGCGGATCAAGGGTACCCACGAACATGCCTACTACAGGAGCTTCCTCTATGCGATGTTCGCATTTCGACCATAGGTTCCGCCACCGTATCGCGTACTGAACCCATGTTTCTCCAGGCTTCACCCAGGAATTGATCAATACCGTGATTGGGGTGCATTCGCTAGCGCTTGCGAAATGCTGGGTGAATAGCAACTCCATCTCCGTAAAAGTTTTGACGGAATCGTTGGGAAGCTCTGAATACCATTCGAACGCCGTCTCCGCCAAGCTGCCGACGAATTAACGAAGCAGTAGCTTATCATCACCTCCAGTGTTGCCGCATAGAACCCTAAACTGGGTGACATGCTGGTGGGGGTTGCCTGTCCCCTTATATACATGAAATTTAAGGATTGTGTATCCTGGCGGGTACTTAATTTGATCGTACCAGCTGGGATATTGTCGCCCCGTTCTGACGACTTGGCCAGCAGCTTCGTTCGTGTAACACCCGAGTTCACTTTTACCAATTCCAGTTCTCGTATTTCTTTATTCGTGATATTTTCTTGATTTATCGTATTTTGGGTGCGAACGGTATTTCATATTGCATTCGACCCAACCCGCTTACTTGAACCTGTTTTATTCTTATTTATAGATTACCTTGACTTGTTGTATGGACAGGTGCATCTCATATTTAGTACATACTGGTATTTTATCTAGTATCGCATCTTTTTGCATATAACAATTTAAATCACGTAAAATAAATTAAAATTGCATTTCATGGCCTGCTTGATACCCCTAACCCTGTGGTAGCATCCTTGCATCGTGTTCTCGTCTCGTTCAGTGAAACGGACGTATTTCGATGGCTACGCGCACGTACGTGCGTCCGTTCTTGGGGGTATGTATTTCTGTTACATAATCTTTCATTTTAAATTTTGGAACTAGCTAATAATTTTCGTATTTCAAATCCAAAATTTTAGACCCGACCCGGGCGCATTTCTGAATTATTTTGTATCCCGCCAAATTCTAATTATTTTAAATTATTTTAAATTCGTTTATATTTTTATAACAGCCTAAGTTTATTTTCAACTAACGAATAATATTTTAGCAATTGAAATCTTCTTTCTCTAAAATTAATTCTTTCTCCAGCCAATCCCCAGCTTCCTTTTATGCTGGCCCCACCATCGAGCATCCCTCTCTCTCTTCTATCTCTCTTCTCTCTCTCTCTCTCTTTATTTTCCATAACCAATCAAAATCTCCTCTGAGTCACCGGGCCCCACACGTCTCTCTCTATCTTTCCCCCAAAATCTTTTTCCTTTTCTCTCTCTCTCTCCCGAGCGCAGCTCTCTCTCTTCCCCCTTCCCTTTCTCTCTCCTCTCGCGCCCTCTCTCTCTCCTCTCGCAAACACTGTTCGCTTCTCGATTCCCGTCACCGCTCCCTGGATCCCGTCACCTCCCTCCTTGTTTTCTCCCTCTCTTCTCTTTTAAACGCGAACCCATGGACACGAGAAAAACCCTAGCTTCGTCGCTGTCGTCGCCTCACCCCCCCGACCACCATCTCCTCCACCTTTCTCTCCTCTCCTCATCTCTTCCTCCTCGTCATCTCCTTCTCATTCCTCCTTTCCCCGAGCCTGCAAACCACAGAACCCATCACCGCCATCCTCACCTCCATCGCCGCCGATCACATCGTCATCGCCAACACCCCCTTCTCTCCTCATCTCTATCATCTTCTTCTTCTTCTCTTCTCCTCAACCTCGCACACACCTCTCTCCAAACCCCGAGCAAACCCCCTGCACACCCGACCTCCTCTCATCCCTGCACCCACCGCGACGAGAACCCATCACCCTGCACACCTCATCGCCGGCGATCCCTCAACCTCACCGTCACCACCCATTCTCCTCTTCTCTTCCTCTTCATTCTCTTCTCCTCCCTCTCTTCTCTTCTTCTTCTTTCTTAAAACCCCACACACCAGAACCTAACTTGCACCCTGCACCCTCACCGGCAACTCACCTCCGGTGACCCCGACATCGCCAACATCTCGTCTCCCGTTATCAGTGCAACCCCAGTGAGCCTTCTCTCTCTCGTTCTCCCCCTTCTTTATTCTTCTTCCTTCTATTCTTCTTTCTTGTATTTTGTTTCTTTTCTGTAAAATCTTTAAGCCTCTGTTGATCGCCGGAGCCGTGATGACTCGACGATCCCGACGACCCAGCGAGGATATCTGACCCGTGTGATCCCATCGTGCGTTGTTTGGACTCATTCCGTGTACCGTGCGCGCGTCGCGACTTTTCCCGCCAACGCGTGACGTTCCGTATACCGCTTCACGATCCGTCGAGGCAAGTAAAACTTGCTACATGCTATTTTATATTATTTCATATTCATTTAGATACATATTAATCATGAAGTTTGAATCTAGTGCCCTATATTACAATTTAACATTCGATATCCGTTTTATCATTTTAGATTCATAACTTGGAACATACCATGTTGCATTTAGTTTTACTATACATTAGTACCAACATCCATATTTAAGTCATAATAACACTTATTTGCATAGCGCATAGTACCCCTTTTATAGTTTATACCCTATCGGACGACCGTTTACATACAACTAGCCTAATTTATATTCAATTGCATCTCTAAATTATTTAGTACATATCAAAATGATTTTAACATCCATATTTGTTATACTGTATTCATGTAATGTTGAAACTATCCCCTAAACCCAAACTGATAACCGTGCATCTACATACCTTAATCTGTACCTGATTGCATTTCACGTTACAAGTTCCAGCTTGTTGATTCTATTAGTACACATGCTTGTTCTGTATACCCATGATTATGCTAGTTTGATTATGAGCACCCACATGATATCTTGTACACCCTGACATGACTTGCTACACCTATTACTTGACACGACATGGTACCGTGCAACTCTTGACATGACATGACACCTATATACATTACTTGACTTGACCTGATGTACCATGGCTTTACCTGTTACCTGATCTTGTTTCTAATGCCAACAAACCTGACCTGTTGTCCTTACGGACCGTTCCTGTTGTCTATCCAGACAAACCTGTACCTGCCTGATCCTGTGTCGGCATTAGCTCTAGATTATTTAATACCTAACTTGAATACACATAACCTGGGGGTATGGGGAAATCAATGATGAAACCTGATTTGTAACTCGAAAGTTCGTTACCTTTACCGATCAGTTTTAGAGGCTGGGCCAGCCTTGGGATGATGCCGCTGACATCATCCATCGTTATCCACTACCTTTTAGAGGCTAGGCCAGCCTTGGGATGATGCTGCAGACATCATTCATCATTACCCTTTCCTTTAGTGCCTAGCGGCATGTCTCGGTTTCAGCCCGAGAATCTTCACCGTGATCCCGGGCACGCACAGGATACTATTGAGTTACATCGATGATTCATCAAATTGATTTCAAAGACTTGAGAGTAGTTAACCCAATAGACCAGTTTAGATTACTTACTGCACACTATCCTTCACTGCCCTGATTTAAATTGCCGTTGCACCTGATTTGCCATTTATGATCATTCTTGCATGTCTTGCTACCCTGTTTATATATTATTGCTTGATGTTATGACGCGCTGACGTCTGGATTTTGCATGGCCCAGATTCTCTACCATTGTTGCAGACTGATCAGGTGTATTGCCGCTGTTAGACCGAGCGGTAGGGATCCTGTTGGTATCCAGTCTTACTTTCCAGGTGTTTATTTGATCCTTGGTTCCGCATACTATATTATTTCTTGACTCTTTTACTCTGGCTTATGGACATGTACTAGATAGTTAGTTTACTTTCCTGTTCTTGATATCTCTACAGCCGTAATGTGACTGTGGAAGGATTTTTCCTATCCACAGGTAGCATGGTTGGCTATGTCACGTGCCCATCTTAGCGTACTCTGGGAAGCGGGGCGTGACAGTTCGCTTGATGAGCTCGTATCTGTTGAGCTATATAATCATCGAGCGCAGGTTTCGAGATTGTTTCCTCCTATGCTGCTGAAAAGGCCGGAAGAGGGTTTGACGTCTCCCCTCTATCGTCTTCGATTATTATTGGCGGATCTTCGACTGGAGGGTCTGACTGGATCATCATGCCCACCATATCCTGGAACAATAGCGCCATTTGTTTTATATTGGCCGCTTGTTTCGCTGCCTCTTGATCTTTCTTTCCTAGCATCCTCCGGAGGATCTCGGTATCGGTTTCCTGTTCTGGGCGCTGATCCAACGATACTTCAGGGCTTTCTTTATGTCCCGTGAGTGCAGCCATCTTCGTTAACATCTCCTAGAGCTTCTGTTGTTGCTCCTGATCTTTTGTTACCGATCGGGTGAGTGGTCGATGACCCATGGAGATACGGCTATCCTCTTTCCCAGATGCCATATAAACAGTGTGCACCACCATGCCCCCAGACTTGGGGAGTTTAGGTTCAGTGCTCTTTAGATTCGTCCCAGACACGGGGATTTTCTCCGGCCTTCTTCTTTTGTGAGCGGTCGAAGTTGAGGGGGCCGTTGCAGCGGGCACCCAAGTAGACGACACCTTCTGTGGTACAACAGGGTGGTCCTTCTCTTGCCGAACTTTCATCTTCTTCGGTCGGCGTGAGTAATCTTGGTTGATCACCGAGTCTTGGACCTGTCGCCAGACCTTGTGAATTTTAGAGGACAGCCGCTGAGGGGGATGCTCCAGCTTTGTCTTTGTAGCATTCTCCATATGTGGAGGAGATCTTTTCAGCACGGCAGTCGGAGAGTTCTTGCTGACTCTCCTGAGTGGTTCAAAACTGTTCCTAGTTGGAACAGCAGTATCAACTTCCACCGTTGGAGCTGACGGAGTCAGTCCAGAAGGGGAACTACCCCCGGCTTTCCTCACTCGGCGCCAATGACGACGTCGAGCATGCCTTGCAGACGGTATTGATTCAGCTATGGGGGTGGCTCCCTCATGCCTCCTGATCTGGTGAAAGGTTGCTGTTGGTGCCAGCCTATCAAAAACTGACATCCGCTGGGAAGGAACAGTCAACCTATCGAAGGCCGACTTTCGAGTAGGAGAAGCAGTTTGGACGGCTTCGGCTGCAGCAGGAGCTGGGATAGCCTTCTCTTGTATTGCGAGCCTCTTCGTGGGCCCATTAGAGTTTTGGCCCAGTCTGTTAAAAACTGAGACGTTGGATTTAGGCGACCCGTTGAGAGGGGCCGCAGTAGTCATAAGCCGATCAAAGACCGACTTCTTCGGAGCTTCTTGCGACGGTAGCGGGGCGTTGAAGCTCATTGGTGGGAGCATGGTCCCGAAGAACAACCCATTAGTGGCCTGTGTCTCCTGTTCCACCGGCATTGCGAAGATGGAGGACGCTTGGGGCCCGTAGGTCACTCCTCCAGCGGGGACGGAGTGGGAGTTGTTGTTGCAATTAGTGCAGTTGGAAGCCATTTTCTCTGCACGGGAGCAAGACACCAAATCTTAGTACCTCGAATCCAGGGACAACCATATCAAACTGCGATTCGTTCGCAAACAAGACACACGAAGTGTGGAGTGGAAAGAGGAAAAGGTCCCACCGGGCGTGCCAGAATCTGTTCCCTGCCGAAAGCCGGGAAGACAAACGTCTTGCCTGAATTTGGGGGCAAATGTTATTTGGGTTTTATCCGTCCACCTCTCCGAAAATGCCAAGTTGATTTATGGCACTGTATATCGGAGGTTTAGACGGATGCTGCCGATATAGCAGACTTCGTCAGATTCCCCCTCGTTGTGAGGAGTTTTTGATTGTGGGGACTCTCTTCCCTACAGGCGCAACCCCTCCAGTTAATTACGCTACCACATCGCGGTAACAACTTTCTCCTTCTCCAGATGGCCACTGTTCCCCTCCGAAAGACGGCGCGACAGGGACGTCTTGCCTGAAATTCGGGGCAGATCCTATTTGGTGCTATTCGTCCACCTCTCCGAAAATGCCAAGTTGATTTATAGCACCGCATATCGAAGGTTTAGACGGATGCGGCCGACGTAGCAGACTTCATCAGATTCCCCTTCGCATGAGGGGTTTTTGATTGTGGGGACGCTCTTCCTTGCAGGCGTAAGCCCCTGCAGTTAATTACGCTACCGCATCGCGGTAACAACTTTCTTCTTCTCCAGCTGGTCACTTCGTGTCGTGGGTGTTTGTTTTGTTTGTGGTTGCCCGTGGATTGTATACGGAGACTAATTTATGTTGTCGCCCGTAGGACGTGGATTAGTCCAAATCCGTATTTTCTTAGATTTGGGTTTGGGGTTTTGGTTTAAGGATACGTTAGCCATATTTGAGGCTAAGATCAACTTAAATGTTTGTTAAGGATACGTTAGTCTAATTTGAGACTAAGATCAGCTTAACATGATCGTTTAGATCCGACAAAAGAGCATTTGGGGGCTCTATTGTTCTAGTTTAGGGACATAGTGGTCCATTATTCCCATTTTGGGGACGAATATTGGTTTAAGGACATCATAATCCATGAGTTTAAGGACCCCACAGTCTGTAGCAATATATGGTTGTCGGGACCCGTCACCTCTCTGACGACGTTGAAGGATTACAACGACAAATATCAGAGGAGTTCAGAGATGTACCCTTGAACCGGGTGTAAATTGATTTGAGAGAGCAATTGTGCTCAGTTCAATTTAATTTGAAGACTTATGGCCAGAATTGGTTAGAAAATGTCTAACATTTTATTCATATTTGGCATGTTAGGCCTTTGATTGGGCTCTGCCCTCTTTTTTCTTTTATTATAATGCACAGCATTTATCTTTGGTCTATTAGACCTTTAATTAGGCTTTGCCCTTTTTAATAATGCATAGCATTTAATGTTCTGACAGTGCACCACATGGCTTGTCAGGCGTTTTGCGCCAATTAATAAGCGCAAGGCGCCGGCGCATGTGGAGGTGACACGTGTCACGCTCTGGTGAGCGCAAGTATGTTAACGCAGTACGCTGCGCCAGTGCGCTGCGCTAGTGCGCTGCTGACACGTGGCGCACTCTGGTGCAGTGCGCCAACCCAAGAGTGCAGTGCTCTATTTTTTAAAGCGCAAGGCGCAGATTATTCTGGGGTTGACACGTGACGTGTTCTGGTGACTTGCGCCAACCCAAGAGCGCAGAGGCTCATTTCAGAAGTGCAAGGCACTGTTCCATAGCGCAGAGCGCATCTTGATCAAATTTAGATCAAAGAAAACAAGTTTTTCTTGTTCCAAAGATTTCAAGAACCAATGGTTCTGATTCTTATCAAAAGACAATACATTTATATAGATCAAAGGATCTAGAAATGAAGTAAATTACTTCTTTAATTTTTGTGATGGGATCTTTATGATCTTTTTTTCTTTTTTATTAAAGATCTTGATCTTGTTCTTAGATCATTGATCTTTTTAGAAGAAATTCTTCTTTTTTTTTTCAAAGGTTTACCTTTTTTCTTTCTCTTTGAATTCTTCTCAAAGTTTTTAGAAGAGCTCTCTATATAATCTGAAACTTGGAGTCTAGGGGCCTTTATATAGGGCCAATTAGTTTGTTAGGTTGGTTACAGAGATCTTTCTCTGATTAATTTGGGGATATTTCCCCACCGTTGGATCTTTGATCCTAAGGCCTCTGTTTTACAGAAGATAATCTTCTTGTTTTAACAAGATTAGAAAGATCTTTCTAGAATTTTAATTCTGATTTAGTACTGGCACAGTTGGCGCAAGCGCACCTGCGCTTGACATGTGTCGCGCAGCGCAGAGCGCAGCGCAACTGCGCTGACACGTGTCACGCAGCGTAGAGCGCAAGTTATCTGAAGAGTTGCTTCCTTTATTAAAATTTGAATTTTAAAACAGAGCCTTGCTCTGATTGGGGAAAACAGAAGCGTTGCTTCATTTCCCGTCTTGGAATTTGAACAGAGCTTTGCTCTGATTGGGAGAAACAAATGCCCTCCCCCCACCGTTGCGCTTACGTGGCCCCAGACGTGAGCGCAGCGGTGGCAGAATTCCAACCGTTGCGCCATCGTTTGGAAGTTGAAACGGCTCTCAATGCCTATAAATAGGACCTTTGGTCCCTTAGATGATTTTCATCTCTTCATAAGAATTTTTATTCAGAGCCTTGCTCTTTTGTTCAAGCACTTTTAAGAGTTAAAACTCTAGAAAATTTTTAGGTAAAAATTAAATTAGATTAGATTAAATTAATTTTAAGAGCCTTGCTCTCAATAGATCCTTGATCTAGAGAAAACTCATTTAGGGTTTCACTAACAGAGCTTTGCTCTATAGGTCTGAAGGGATCTAAAGGAGACTGAAGAGAACCCTATTAGGGTTCCATTAGTAGAGCTTTGCTCTCTAAAAGGATTTTTCCTGTGTTTTCTTAACTCATTAATGGAGCTTTGCTCCTTCCAAATCATATAGAGGAATTCTTAAGAGTTTTTCATGGATCTTGGAGGTTAAGGATGACATTTTATTTTTTGATGAATTATATCATCTTTTCAGAGCAAAGCTCTCAATGTTCTCGGGGGATTTCTTTAAACTCCTTTCATAACTGATATTGACGGGTGTCACTCCTGTCTGTAGAGCATTGCTCTCGAGGAGTTTAATTTCCTGCGCCTGTTTTGAATCAAAAATTGCTTAATTAGTCCGTCTGCTGATTTTGTTGATTTTCTTTTACAGGAGTAATGGACGCCCACATGTACGATCTCGACGAGATTATCTCTTACGGGGACATCCGCCGACTCGGCCGTTCTCAGAATCGAGAATTCACGAATGCCGAGTGTGCCGAAATCATGAGTCGTTTCGACGCATACAATGGTCAACTGCTTCCTCGACGCTCCCCTCTCCTGAAGCTTATTGTGGGAGCAATTTGGGAAGCGCTTCCCCTATTCTTTACCGGCGTGCCGCTCAGAGCGTTAGATGCCGCCGAGGATAAGGTGCACTCGGTGTACCTGATGAACCTAATCTCGAAGAGACGGCGAGACAATCTTGTCGATCTCCTGCACCAGGCCTTTCAACAGTCCGCCATACTTGCTGCTTATCGGAGGGTGGAGGACATCAGTGGGGATCCTGACGCTCGTGCTCGCGAAAGAAAGCACACTAGGATGGTTCGCCAGGCTTGGAAAGTCCTGAACAAGGTCACTTTCGAGTTTCTCAATCCATGTCCTGGATTTGAGGTTTTGCCATTGTAATAACATTCCAACAATGCTGTTTTTGTTTATTGTCTTTATTGATGTAAGAATTTTCCAAGTATGAATGACAAATCTTTTGCCTCCTTCTTTTCATTTTCTGCTTTGTTATTGGCATATTCCTTAAGTAAGCATAGCCTGTAGGTGATATAGAATATTCCGTCTTGAATACTTTGGGGAGTAGTGATGGCATAGGAAGCAGGTTCAGATCTGCTACCTAAGGCTTTTCAACTTTATGAGCCGTGAGGGTCTCACAAAGACTTTTCTCCCTATGGATCGAGAGGATCTCGTAGGTGTATTTTCTCCTTGGGAATCATGAGGATTCCTAAGTGCGTTTTCTCTTGAGAGTCGTAAGGATCTCACTAGAGAATTTTCCCTCTTACGAGTCGAGAGGACCCGTAAGTGGTTGTTTCCCTCCTTGTCGAGATTCGACTTTGGAGAGTGTGACCCATGAATAGTATGCAAGAGTTCGTTTTGGACCGACTTGTAGGACCCCGGTGCTTAGGAAACAGGTTTTTTAATCCCCGCTGCCTAAGGCTTTTCCTCACGAGTCGAGACGAATCGAGCATTTCTCGCAAAGACACTAATTTCCTCACGAGTCGAGACGAATCGAGCATTTCTCGCAAGAATATCCTAACGTCACAGTTAACCTCTGCTCTTTACGACAGAGGTCCGTTAGGGTCTGTGGTACTTAGGGTTTTGTCCGTCATACCGTCGCGTTGGCTGATGTATTCCTCGATAGGCAATCTTGCTGTTCGAGTAGACTTGCGACTGTCGTGTCTCTGATCCCTTCGGGGGCTGGACAAGACGTCTTCAAGCAATCCTCCTAGGCAGTTTGACCGTCGGAAGAGCAAGCGTTAGGAATTTTGCCATGCCGCTTTTTACTTGAGGTTAGGCTCACTTTAGAGAACCCCGATGAGTCATAACCACTCCGCGCTGGTGTGGGATGATCTCCGATAGTCTTTCAGGCTTTATATGACTTGCCGTTAAGACCCTGAAGCTAGGAATTTGGCCTTTGCTTCGTTTGCTGGCATTGCGTCTGTTGTATCGAGACGAATGTCGCGGTTGTCTCTAGGTTGCTGGTGAACCGTCGAGGTTTGGAACTAGGGATTTTGCCGTGGCTCCTTTTGGTGATGTTGCGTCTGCTGTGTCGAGATGAACGTCGAAGTGGTGACCACTCCGCACTAGTGCGAGATGATCTCCGATTGTCTTTCAGGCTTTATATGACTTGCTGTTAAGACCTTGAAGCTAGGAATTTGGCTTTCGCTTCGTTTGCTGGCATTGCGTCTGCTGTATTGAGACGAACGTCGAGGTGGTGACCACTCCGCACTGGTGCGAGATGATCTCCGATTGTCTTTCAGGCTTTATATGACTTACCGTCAAGACCCTGAAACTAGGAATTTGGCCTTCACTTCGTTTGCTGGCATTGCGTCTGCTGTATTGAGACGAACGTCGAGGTGGTGACCACTCCGCACTGGTGCGAGATGATCTCTGGTTGTCTTTCAGGCTTTATATGACTTGTCGTTAAGACCCTGAAGCTAGGAATTTGGCCTCTGCTTCGTTTGCTTTGTCACGTCCGAATCCTGTTGGAGGAAGAACGCTGTCGTGACATCTCGTCTGTTGTATTAAGACGGACGTCGAGGTGGTGACCACTCCGCGCTGGTGCGAGATGACCTCCGATCGTCTTTCAGGTTTTATATGAGTTGCCGTCAAGACCCTGAAGATAGGAATTTGGCCTTCACTTCGTTTGCTTTAACCGCGAGGCCTTTTGTTGATGTTGCGTCTGCATCCTGCTGGACTGCGAAGGAACGCCGTTGTTGACATTACGTCTGCTGTATCGAGACGAATGCTGAGGTGGAGCTGGGATTTTGCCGTCACTCTGCTTTGTTTCGACCATGAGATCTTTCGTCGGCGTTACATCCATATCCTGCTGGATTGCGAAGGAATGCCGTTGTTGACATCTCATCTGCTGTATCGAGACGAATGCCGAGGTGAAGCTAGGATTTTTCCGTCGCTTCGCTTTGTTTCGACCGTGAGGTCTTTTGTTGGCGTTGTATCTGCATCTTTCCGGACTGCGAAGGAACGCCGTCATTGACATTGCGTCTGCTGTATCGAGACGAATGTTGAGGTGGAGCTGGGATTTTGTCGTCACTCCGCTTTGTTTCGACCGTGAGGTCTTTTGTTGGTGTTGTATCTGCATCTGGTTGGAGTGAGGAGAGACGCCGTTGGTGATCTCTAAGTTGTCGATATCGACGTCGAGACCCTGAAGGTAGGGATCTTCTTTTGCTTCGTTTATTGACATTGTGTCTGCAATTTTGCGACAAATGTCGAGGTTGTCTCTAGGTTGTCTATGAACCGTCGAGATTTGGCTTCGCTTTCTGGTGGAGCCTGTTGGGAAGGTATGGTTCTCTCTTTGTTTGTGCCCATGGATTGTATACAGGGATCGATGTGATCTCACTTGTAGGGAAAAAGTTTCATTCATTTTTTATATTATTATTTTATTTCCGCGATGCTCTATCATTTCAGTTTTTATATCGCGAAGGTCATGATTGCCCAATCATTTCGGCTATTTTTCGCGGTGCCCAATCATTTCGGCTATTTATTTTCACTCGCTGCTTTTTCTTGCGAGTTGCCCAATCATTTCGGCTATTTTGTATGCATACATTTTTCCTTGCTGATTTTATTGCAAGTTGCCCCATCATTTCGGCTATTTCGTATGCATGTGTGGCTTGCTGTCTTTTCGCCGCAAGCTTGGGATTAGACACCGATTTCGGCATCAACACCACTACAACTGGGATATTGCCAGGAGCGAATCATCATTTGCCTCTGTCAATGTTGAACAAAGGTGGCTTAGTAAACAGGGTTAGGATCCTGTCGACTAAGGCTTTTGACTTCATGAGCCGTAAGGGTCTCACAAAGGTATTTCTCCCTACAAGTCGTGAGGATCTCGTAGGTGTGTTTTCTCCTTAGGAATCGTGAGGATTCCTAAGTGCATGTTTCCCTGTAAGTCGTAAGGATCTTACAAAAGGGTTTTCTCCTTATAAGTCGGGAGGATTTACAAGGATTGTTCACCATATGGACATATCCCTAGTCACGGGTGGGACTTGGTTAGGGAAATGTTTATTCGCGCCCGTGGATTGTATACAAGGGTCAGTATTGAGCCACTTGTAGGGCAATATCGAAGGTTGTGGGGATTGCTTAAGAACAGGTTTAGGTCTCTGTAACTTAAGACTTTCAAATCTTATGAGCTGTGAGGGTCCCATAAGAGAGTTCTCCTTACGAGTTGTGAGGATCCCGCAAGTGTAATTTCTTCTTAGGAATCGTGAGGATTCCTAAGTGTGTTGCTCCCTTATGAGTCGTAAGGATCTCACGCGGGTGGTTTCTCCTTACCAGGTCGAGAGGACCCTGTAAGTGTCTTTTAACGAGGTTGCGCCCTTTCGGGTTTTCACAAACACTCGCCGGTAGCCCTGCTGTTTTTACTCACGGAGCCCTTTCGGGTTTTCATCCGTGGCCATTTTGCTTATGGACATACCGTCTTCTTTTTTTTTCTTTTTTCTAACGAGGTTGCGCCCTTTCGGGTTTTCACAAACACTCGCCGGTAGCCCTGCTATTTTTACTCACGGAGCCCTTTCGGGTTTTCATCCGTGCCCATTTTGCTTATGGACATACCGTTTTTTTTTGTTTTTTTTTTATCACGTCAGCCTGAGGATGCTGCGGTAGTAGTTTAAAGACGTTTCGGTCATAGGTCAACGTACGATTACGCAGCAAAATTTTGCCGCAAATCTTCACATGTTTTGTGCCGGAGGTAGATTCCTTGAAGAGAGGGCTGAGGGCGATTTTTTCGTCAGAGTCGCTTCCGAAGGTGATAACTTGCGCTCCCTTGGTGTCGGCTATGTGACAGTTGCCAACAGCTCTTTCGCGCTCATCTGTCGTGCTTTTCCGTTCCCAACGAGCCCTGCGCTTCACTCGTTGAACGTGTCGTCGATGAGCAACATATTCCTGCCGCCAGTTTTTAAAGGTTATGCACTCCTCGGTGGGGTGTGCAATCTTCTGATGGTATAGGCAGAAGTTAGGATGTATGTCTGCTTCATCAAAACGTATATTGCCAGGGGAATTTCCTTTGAGAGAGGGCAACTTCATTTCTATTGGCAGGGCCCTAGCGAATTGATTCCTTACTTTAAGCTTGCTTTTGCTGGCGATAGGGACGCTTTGCTCCATTCGGGGCATCTCGACCTTTTCCTCCAGTCGTCGGCGTTCGGCTTTTTCGAATATAGCCAGTTCACGCTCTCGATTAGCTTTGCTTTTCTGACGGACCTCATTTAGGAATGCATCAATCACTTCGTCTGATGGTCCTAGAAGTTCAGGCTCAGGATTTGCCCCCAGCTTCTCTGCGTCAGGAGTTTTTTCATCGTCTGTAAACGAGTGAGAGATCACATGACAACTTACTACGTAACCCTCAGATTCATCCGACGAGCTTTCTCCATCATCTTCCTCCTGAAAGACGTGGCTGAGGAACTCTTGGAGCGTGATGGGAGTTCGCGCCTTCTGATTATATTCCTCCAGCGCGTCGATCTGTTTTTGCAGGCTCGTGGGCTTGTCACCAAGCTTCACGGCCTTTTTGGACTTCTTCTTCTTTTTCGAAGATTTTGACGGCTGAGTGTGAGCATTTTGGCTATCACCAATCTTTGGAGTTGGGCGCGGCTTCAGCATCCCCTTGATAATCTCAGGTTCCAACGGGTTCTTCCACCTTATCGCCGGGCATGTCTGGAGATCATTCAGCGTCTTTTTGGTTTTGGTGGAAAGCACGACCTCCCATGGAGCTTCTTCAACAAAAAAACAAGTTGCCCCCAGCGTGTCCGTCTTCTTTGGAGTGTGCGGCTGTGGTGGGTTTACTTTCCACTTTTCAGACAGCGCAAACTTGCCTTGTAGGTACTGATCCTCGATCCATCCCTTAAAGACGAAGCAATCCTCGATCGGGTGACTTACCGTTTGGTGGTAAGGGCAATAATTGGGATTATTCACCTCGATGGGTTGCGGTGGTCTCCTTGGATTCAGGAGATTGATAAGCCTATTGCGCATTGCCAGCTCGAACAGCCTCTTCGTTTTATCCCGCGGGAATGAGTAAGGGCACTTCATTTTCTCATTATAATACCACCGTCTCTGTTCCAGTTGATCCGCTAGCTTTGGGGCACTGGGCTGCTGTCGGGTGTTCGCAACGAAGGTCGCCTTCCCTTTACCCTTGTCGTTTCGGGGTTCCGGCTTCGGAGGAGACGGTCTGTGACCCATTTGATCCATCTGGGCTAGCTTATCAATTAAAGCCTGGAACGTGGTTGGTTTAAAGAACATCATGAACTGTGAAATAGTTGCATGAGGGTCTAGGGTGCCCATGAACATACCCACCGCTGGTGCTTCTTCGATGCGCTGTTCGCACTTCGACTACAAGTTCCACCATCGGGTTGCGTATTGAACCCACGTTTCGCCTGGCTTTACTCTGGTGTTGATCAATGCGGGTGCGCTCACTGGAGCTTGCAAATCTTTGTGTAAACAGCAGCTCCATCTCCGTAAACGTTTTGACAGAGTCGTTAGGTAGCTCCGAATACCATTCAAAGGCCGTTTCCGCTAAGCTGCCGACGAATTGGCGAAGCAACAATTTATCATCGCCTCCAGTGTTGCCACATAAGGCTCTGAATTGAGCGACATGCTGATGTGGATTCCCCGTCCCTTTATATACATGAAACTTAGGGATCGTATATCCCAGTGGGTAACTGATTTGTTCATACAACCCCGGGTAGGGTCGTCCAGTTCTAACAATTTGCCCAACCGCTTCACTCGCCCGATGAGCTCGTATTTGCTGAGCTATATAGTCATCCAGTGCGGCCTTGGAAATGGTTTCCTCCTTGGCTGCTGAAAGAGTCGGAGGAGGATTAGATGTCTCCCCTCTATCGTCTTCAGTAATGGTCAGAGGGTCTTCAGCTGGAGGATCCTGCTGTAACATCATTCCTACCATATCTTGGAAGAGGAGCGCCATTTGTTTTATATTAGCTGTTTGTTCTGCTGCTTCTCTGTCCTTCTTTTCGAGGACTCTGCATAGGAAGTCAACGTCAGTTTCTTGTTCGTGACGCTGCTCTGATGATGCCTTCGAGCTTTCTTTTGGCCCGGTAAGTGCGGCCATTGCAGTCATCATTTCCTGAAGCTTCTGTTGTTGCTCCTGGGCTTTTGTCACGGATCGGGTGAGCGGTCGGTGACCCGTCGAAGCACGGCCTTCCTCCTTTCCGGAAGCCATATAAACAGTATGGACCGTTATGCCCCTAGTCTTGGGGCATTTGGTCTCGGCGTCTTTACGTTCTGCCATTTTGGTAAGGGCTTTCCTTGGCCTCCTTCTTCTTTGAGCAGTTGATGTTGAGGGAGCCGTTGCAGTGGGCACCCAGCCAGCTGATGTCTTCTGTGTTACCACGAAATGGCTCTTTTCTTGATGAGCTTTGAGCTTCTTTGGCCGGCGAGAGTAGTCCTGGTTAATCACCGATTCCTGGACCTGTCGCCAGACTTTATAAATTTTGGAGGACAGTCGCTGAGGAGGTTGCTCCAGCTTCACCTTTAGGGAATTATCCACAGGTGTAGGAGATCTTTTCAATACGGCAGTTGGCGAGTTTTTGCGCACCCTGTTGAGCAGTTCAAAGCTATTCCCGGTTGGAACAGCAGTATTAATTTCCACCGTTGGAGCTGGTGGAGTTAGCCCCGAGGGGGAGTTGCCCCCAGCTTTCCTCACTCGGTGCCAGTGGCGACGTCGAGCATGTCGTGTGGCCGGGATTACCTCCGCTGTTAGATCAACTTTTCCATGCCCCCTGTTCAGGTGAAGACTGATGTCCGTTGAGAAGCCGTATTCAACCGGTCAAAAACAGACTTCTGAGCGGGAGCGGGAGCGGTCAGTCTTGTAAAGACTAGCTCTTTAGCAGGAGAAGCCGTGTTGACGACCTCAGGAGCAGGGATGGCTATCCGCTTCGGGATAACGCCTTCTGGTATTGCAGGCTTCTTCATGGGCCCGTTGGAGCTCTGGCCTAGTCTGTTAAAAACTGAGGCATTGAAGTTGGGCGACCCATTGAGGGGGGCCGCGGTAGTTGTAAGCCGATCAAAGACCGACTTCTTTGGAGCTTCTTGCGACGTCATTGGGGCATTGAAGCTCATCGATGGGAGCATGGTCCTGAAGAATAGTCCAGTGGTGGCTTGAGTTACCTGCTCCACTGGCATCTTGAAAAGGGGAGCCGCTCGGGGCCCGTAAGTCACTCCTCCAGATGGGACGGAGCGAGAGTTGCAGTTGCAGGTAGTGCAGTTTGAAGCCATTGATCTTCTATTTTCTGCACGGAGCAAGACACCAAATCTAAGTACCTCAAATCCACAGGCAACCACAGTAAACCGCGATTCGTTCGCGAACACGACACACGAAGCGTGGAGTGGAAAGAGGAAGAGGTCCCACCGGGCGTGCCAGAATCTGTTCCCCTCCGAAAGACAGCGCGACAGGGACGTCTTGCCTGAAATTTGGGGCAGATGCTATTTGGTGCTATCCGTCCACCTCTCCGAAGATACCAAGTTGATTTATAGCACCGTATATCGAAGGTTTAGACGGATGCGGCCGACGTAGCAGACTTCGTCAGATTCCCCCTCGCTTAAGGGATTTTTTATTGTGGAGACGCTCTCCCCTGCAGGCGCAAGCCCCTGCAGTTAATTACGCTACCGCATCGCGGTAACAACTTTCTCCTTCTCCAGCTGGTCACTTCGTATCGTGGGTGTTTGTTTTGTTTGTGGTTGCCCGTGGATTGTATACGGAGACTAATTTATGTTGTCGCCCATAGGACGTGGATTAGTCCAAATCCGTATTTTCTTAGATTTGGGTTTGGGGTTTTGGTTTAAGGATACGTTAGCCATATTTGAGGCTAAGATCAACTTAAACGTTTGTTAAGGATACGTTAGTCTAATTTGAGACTAAGATCAGCTTAACAGGATCGTTTCGATCCGACAAAAGAGCATTTGGGGGCTCTATTGTTCTAGTTTAGGGACATAGTGGTCCATTATTCCCATTTTGGGGACGAATATTGGTTTAAGGACATCATAGTCCATGAGTTTAAGGACCCCACAGTCTGTAGCAATATATGGTTGTCGGGACCCGTCACCTCTCTGACGACGTTGAAGGATTACAACGACAAATATCAGAGGAGTTCAGAGATGTACCCTTGAACCGGGTGTAAATTGATTTGAGAGAGCAATTGTGCTCAGTTCAATTTAATTTGAGGACTTATGGCCAGAATTGGGTTAAGTCCAGTTAGAAAATGTCTAACATTTTATTCACATTTGGCCTGTTAGGCCTTTGATTGGGCTCTGCCCTCTTTTTTCTTTTATTATAATGCACAGCATTTATCTTTGGTCTATTAGACCTTTAATTGGGCTCTGCCCTTTTTAATAATGCATAGCATTTAATGTTCTGACAGTGCACCACGTGGCTTGTCAGGTGCTTTGCGCCAATTAAAGAGCGCAAGGCGCCAGCGCATGTGGAGGTGACACGTGTCACGCTCTGATGAGCGCAAGTCTGTTAGCGCAGTGCGCTGTGCCAGTGCGCTGCTGACACGTGGCGCGCTCTGGTGCAGTGCGCCAACCCAAGAGCGCAGTGCTCTATTTTTTAAAGCGCAAAGCGCAGATTATTCTGGGGTTGACACGTGGCGTGTTCTGGTGACTTGCGCCAACCCAAGAACGCAGAGGCTCATTTCAGAAGTGCAAGGCACTGTTCCATAGCGCATAGCGCATTTTGATCAAATTTAGATCAAAGAAAACAAGTTTTTCTTGTTCCAAAGATTTCAAGAACCAATGGTTCTGATTCTTATCAAAAGGCAATGCCTTTATATAGATCAAAGGATCTAGAAATGAAGTAAATTACTTCTTTAATTTTTGTGATGGGATCTTTATGATCTTTTTTTCTTTTTTATTAAAGATCTTGATCTTGTTCTTAGATCATTGATCTTTTTAGAAGAAATTCTTCTTTTTTTTCAAAGGTTTACCTTTTTTCTTTCTCTTTGAATTCTTCTCAAAGTTTTTAGAAGAGCTCTCTATATGATCTGAAACTTGGAGTCTAGGGGCCTTTATATAGGTCCAATTAGTTTGTTAGGTTGGTTACAGAGATTTTTCTCTGATTGATTTGGGGATATTTCCCCACCGTTGGATTTTTGATCCTAAGGCCTCTGTTTTACAGAAGATAATCTTCATGTTTTAACAAGATTAGAAAGATCTTTCTAGAATTTTAATTCTAATTTAGTGCTGGCACAGTTGGCGCAAGCGCACCTGCGCTTGACATGTGTCGCGCAGCGCAGAGCGCAGCGCAACTGCGCTGACACGTGTCGCGCAGCGCAGAGCGCAAGTTATCTGAAGCATTGCTTCCTTTATTAAAATTTGAATTTTAAAACAGAGCCTTGCTTTGATTGGGGGAAACAGAAGCGTTGCTTCATTTCCCGCCTTGGAATTTGAACAGAGCTTTGCTCTGATTGGGGGAAACAGCCGCTTCGTGTCGTATGTGTTTGTTTTATTTCCGGTTGCCCGTGGATCGTATACGGAGACTAATTTATGTTGTCGCCCGTAAGGCGTGGATTAGTCCAAATCAGTATTTTCTTAGATCTGGGTTTGGGTTGGGTTTAAGGATCGTTAGTCTTGTTTTAGACTAAGATCAACTCAAATATTTGTTAAGGATATGTTAGTCTAATTTTAGACTAAGATCTACTCAACAGGATCATTTAGTTCCAACAAAAGAGCATTTGGACTCTATTGTTTTAATTTAGGAACGTTGCGGTCCAGTTTAAAGACGTCATAGTCTGTAAAGTTTAAAAACATCATAGTCTATGAGTTTAAGAACCCCACAGTCCATAAAGTTTAAGGACATCATAGTCCATGAGTTTAAGGACCCCACAGTCCGTAAAGTTTAAGGACATCATAATCCAGTTTAAAGACGTCACAGTCTATGTGGTTTTGGTTCAACCGTTTAGGGATGCACCAAAAGTTATTGGTTATTGGGACCCTCCATCTCTCTGAAGACGTTGAAGAATTACAACGACATATATCAGAGCATTTTTTCACCGGATCCGGGTGAAGAGATGTACCCTTGAACCAATATTGGTTGGGAGATCTGTAGTCAAGTTTGGGACTAAGATCTGTTAAAAACATTTATGAGCATATGGGCTCAATTAATCTAAATTGGGGTTCTGTGGCCAACTTGGGCTCGGCCCACTCAGTTAAAATGTTGAACATTTAACAATGCTGAGTATTGGTTTGGGTTCTGACAACCTTTTTTGTCTTTCATTGAGTGCTGAGTATTCATTATGGCTCTGGGGTTTTATTTAAAGAACAGTTTATGTTATCTCAGTGCACACGTGAGGAGTACGTAGTGCGCTTGGCGCTGAGCGCCAGATTTAAAGCGCTAAGGAGCTTCCTGTGAGATAGCGCACACGTGAGGAGCACGTGGCGCACTTGGCGCTGAGCGCCAGTCAATAAGTGCAAAGCGCTCCTTGTGAAAGAGCGCACACGTGAGGAGCACGTGGTGCGCCAGTAAATGAGTGCAGAGTGCTCTTTATGAAAGAGCGCACATGTGAGGAGCACGTGGTGCGCTTGGCGCCAGTAAATGAGTGCATAGTGCTCCTTATGAAAGAGCGCACACGTGAGGAGCACGTCGTGCGCTTAGTGCTGAGCGCCAGTAAATGAGTGCAGGGCGCTCCTTGTAAAAGAGCGCGCACATGAGGAGCACGTGGTGCGCTTGGCGCTGAGCGCCAGTAAATGAGTGCATAGCGCTTCTTGTGAAAGAACAAACATGTAAGGAGCACGTGGTGCGCTTGGCGCTGAGCGCCAGTCTTGGAGCGCTAAGGCGCTTCTTTTTAATTTGGAGCGCTAAGGCTTTTTGTAGGCAACTTTGATCAGTTCTGCGCTCTGAGAATTAAATTCTCGTTTATAAGAGACTTTGTCTCATGGGTTTAAGAACAAAGTTCTTATTTTTATAGGAGATGTCACAATCTCTTATTTTTTGTGAAAGACTTTGCCTTTATGGATCTGTGATCTGAAGAGAATTGAATTCTTCTTTTCCCCCTTTTTATGATGAGATGATGTAATCTCTTTTGTGAAAGACGTCTGTCTTATAGATCCATGATCTAGAAAAAAGAAACTATGTTCTTCTTCATTTGATGAGATGTTTTGACCTCTCTATTTTATTTACCTTGAAGAAATTCTTCTTCTTTTTCCGAGAGCTTGCTCATCTCTTTTAAATTTCTCAAAGTTTGTGGGGGGTTCCTCTCTTCAGACTTGAAGTCTTGGGTCCTTTATATAGAGGAGGCTGATTTGTTGAATCAGTTAAGGAAATCTTTTCTCTGATTGATTTGGGAATGTTTCCTATCGTTGGATCTTTGATCCAAGAGTTTCTGTTTTACAGAAGGCAATCTTCTTGTTTTTAACAAGATTGGAAAATATTTTCCCATACAGAACTTATTCTGTGTCTAGGTGATTTTTAATCACCATTGGATCTTTAATCCAAGGGTGGGGGAACATTTAGTTCCAGCGCTAGCACTCTCACGCTTTACACGTGAGCGTTGCATCAGAGTTTTTGACTCTGGGTGCTAGCGTACTTACCGCTAGCGCTCTCGTGCTTTGCACATGAGCGCTGCATCAGAGTCTTTGACTCTGGGTGCTAGCGCACTTAGCGCTAGCGCTCTCGTGCTTTGCACATGAGCGCTGCATTAGAGTCTTTGACTCTTAGCGCTGGCGCTGCTAGCGCCGGCGCTGCTCACGCAAGCGCTAGTGCTCTCATGCTTTGCACGTGAGCGCTGCATCACAGTCTTTGACTCTTAGCGTGGGCGCTGCTAGCGCTAGCGCTCTTGTGCTTTGCACGTAAGCGCTGCATCAGAGTTTTTGACTCTTAGCGCTGGCGCATTTAGTGCGAGCGCTTTTATGAAGCGCCGCTTCATTTCAAATTTCAAAATTTGAACAGAGTTTTGCTCTGATTGGGAGAAACAGGGCTATATGTAAATTTTATAGCCTATGAAGGCAAACATGATGAAAATATCTAGAAGAACTTTTTCATTCTCTCAAAACTCTAGGGTTTTTGTGCCTCTTCCTTTCTCAAGGTTCTAAACCTTCTTTTTTTTTTTGAATTAAATCAAGAGTTTAACTCTTTCTTTCCCAAAAATAAATAGTTTTTCGCCGCAAAACCCACAAAGGGGAATTCAGATCTTCCATCAGATCTCAAAAAGGGAAGATTTTTTTAAATCTCATCCCCTTTTCTCCAAGATCCGGGCAACAGAGAGGAGGAAGAAGGAGACCCATCTCCAAAGACCCCATTTTGGGGAAGATCCAATGCTCGGGGGAGAAGAAAGGGGCCCCCTTTGATCATTTCCAAAGATTTCAAGGAGTTTAACTCCATTCAAGATCTGTTGGAGTTTAACTCCATAAATTACACTTTTCTTTAGGAGTTTAACTCCATTCAGCACCTTTCGGAATTTAATTCCATAAATAATAAATCCACTTTTGGAGTTTAACTCCTTTTTCCGGGGCTTAAAAAAAACCCTTCTTTCCGCCGACGCCTAAGCTCCCAGCGCCCATGTGCCCCGAGCGCCAAGCGCCCACGTGTCGAGCACGTGAGGCGCTAGCGCCTAACCGCCCAGCACCCACATGCCGGGCATGTAAGGCGCTAGCGCCTAGCGCTAACGCAAGCGCCCAAGGGCCAGACGCCAGCGCCCGACGCCCTCGTGCTAGGCACGTGAGGCGCTGGCACTCACGCGTCCTTTGGATGCCATTTCCCCCCTCATTTTACATGCACTCCACACTAAAAATACCTTCCCCGTTAGAAAAAAATTTCTAACGGGGCGCTGCCTCGCACCCCGTAAGGGGGTTGCTAGCCCTCTTGACCCCCAGCCCTCTATCCGGGTAGCGAGACCCCCGTAAAAACTCTGCGGAGCCCCCGATATATCCAAAACCCCTTCAAAATATAACACTACACATTGAGTTCGCATAACCCGTTTGACCCGTCAATCGGATGTTCTCTCGCTCCAAAGGCGAGGGGTAATTAACGGCAGCTTAGTCCGCGGCTGCCGGAGATTCGGATCCCCACAATCAATAAACCCCAGCCTACCCTAGGCAGGAGGAATCTGTAATGCGCCTGACAAGCGTGCGCATATTCCCATCTCAAAGGCGTGACGAAAAACACCCTACAGATTCTTGCACGTCCGGTAGGACCTTCCTCTCCTCCCATATCTCTGGTCAAGTGTTCATGCGAACTCATTTAGCATATATATCGATGTTTGTACTGAAGTAGTTTTCTTTTCGTGCAGCAATCAACATTCAACGATAATGTCTCCGAAGATGAATTTAGCTTCCAACGCGACCTCGATCTCGTACGTGGTCAAGATCAATGCCCGTGTAGTTCTCCCTGCCAGTCTCAGCCAGCAATGGGAGGAACCACCCCATCAATTTGGTTCGGTCATCATCTATCCTGCTGGAAACGCTCATCTGGCGGAGGTCCCGAAAAACCATGCAGCCAAACCAACCTCGAGGGGCAAGAGGTAAAACGTCGTGGTCGCCAGAGCATCCCACCACAAATGCAAATCCGTACTCGAACGGCTCTCCACTGTTCCAACTGGGGGCAAGGCCGTCAACACCAATGGGGCCACAAAGCAGCTCCAGCAATTTCAGAAAGTGCCCTTAACAATCGCGCGAGCAGGAAACTTCTCTGGGCTCTCGGTCAATTGGTCTACGGCATCTTCCCGAAGAGCCAAATCAGCCAAGTGCTCAAAACAGAAAAGCTGAGAGAGAAGCGACTCAGGTATCGAGCCAACAAGAGGGCCAGGACTTCAGCTATATGGAATCTTGTGAGGTTCCAAGAGTAGGGTTACTCCTCAATGATGGCTGAGTCGGCCGTAAAAATCATCAATTCCTTCAAACCTCTGATGTGGGTTCAAAAAAATGCCATGACCACCAGAATCAAGAAGACAGCGGTCCGAACAATGCCACAAAGGGACGTGTCCCAGCCCCAAAAGAGAAAGCATGACACCATTTCTTTAAGAGTCTATCAGGCGTTCTGCACCACATGAAAACAGCGGGGCAGATCCAGAAAGGAAGCACCAACACCACTGATGAATCCGGTTAAGTCAGCCATCTTTAATCGATTGTCCGCTATCAAAACAGAATGGCCAAGACGGTGATCCACAAAGTCAGCTACAAATAATGAAATGATGGTCGGATATGTTGTCCACACGGTCTATATGGCAGGCACGCGCTCCAGTGACAACCTTCGCAGCAAAAACAAAGATAGGGCCACCACATCCCAAGCCCAATCTGGCTTGAATGTGGTTGCCGCTTCCCAAGAACAGCCTCCTCCGCTGGATGATGAAAACCCTCTCGATGAGGATGATAGGCAGAAAGATCCCTCAGTCCATGTAGAGTCAAGCTATGACAGCGACGAAGAGCTGACTTTCCGCCCCAGGACCGCGGAGCAAGAGCTGCTTCAAGAACTTCGAAAACAGCTCAGAAGCAAAGATAAAGAGATGCCCAAGCTCTATTCGAAAATTGATGACCTAACGAATGTTGTGATGCAGCTTACGGCTCAAATTGCTCGAGCGCCTCCCAATCAAGCATAAATCTCTACTCATGAGCCGGGTGATGACAACCCGAAGCAGCCGATGCCTGCCCCTTTGGGTCCAAGATTGGTCGAGCCGCACGAAAGCCGACCGCATTCCGCTTCTGGGGACGCCTTGGCCCCAGATAGCACTATCCCGCTAACACAAGATCGGATAATGGATTTGGTCACCAGCAAGGTTAAAACATTGGTAGCTGAAGCTGAAGCTCAGAAAGAAATTGGCAGTAGTGGACGGCCATATCCCGCACAGTACGATCTAATCGAGTTCCCGAGCGGCTACGTCATTCCTAAGTTCGAAAGATTTGACAGGACGGGAAATGCAAATCAGCACGTCGCTCACTTTAAAGCGTCGTGCGGAAATACATGGGGCAATGATGTGCTCCTTCTTCGTCAGTTTGTCAACAGCCTGACCGGTGTCGCTTTCGACTGGTACGCGAGTATACCAGACGGGTCCGTCATTACCTTTTCCCAAATAGAGTCTCTGTTTCGGCAAAGGTTCATGAGTGTCAGTGATAAAATCTCCATTGCTGACCTTGTGAGGACCAAGCCGAGGAAGAATGAAAGCAATACCGACTTTATCGCCCGATAGCGTAATCTCACGGTCAAATACGAACCACCGCTGGAGCAGGACCAGCCCGTCAGCCTTCTCATTAAGAACCTCAGCAATTGGACGGTCCCATTCTTGTGTACAGCAGGCCTCAAGACGTTTCAGGAGCTAACCAAGAAAGTCCAAATGCTGGAACGCTGGAAGCAAGAGTCTACTCCGGACTCTCAGAAAGACAAGACTTCGAAATGCAAGCGGGACGACAACCGTAGAAGCGGGAATTTCAGCAGTACCAATGTCTTTAATGCGTCTGACAATGAAGACAAGCGAAAGGCAGACGATTCCAAAACCAACCGGTCTCGAAAGCCATTGTTCGGAGGAGAAGGGCCTTCCCTAGAGGAGAAAAAGAACAAGGTTTACTCTTTCAGAAGGTACAAGGTCCACAAGATATTTAAAGATTCCTTGAACAACGGTCTACAATTGCCGAAGTCGAAAAGACCTCAAGAAGCAAAAATGACCGACAATCCCCTATATTGCTTGTACCACCAAGTAATGAGCCATGCGATCGAGAATTGCTATATCTTCAAAGACTGGGTCGAGAAGCAGTACAAGGCTGGAGAGATCGAGCTGTCCAAGAGTGTGTTGGTGAACAATCAAGTTGCAACCACCAACTTTATACAGACAGAAGCTAAAGCCTTCTGGGAGCAGACAGCTGAACCCGCTGCACTGAGAAATGAAACTGACTCACCGCAGCCTCCGTGGAGTATGCACATATCTTATAAGATGAAGAAGATGCTAAAATTACTTCGGAAAGAGCCCAGAAAGGAATGGGAAGGGCAGAAGAAGCCTACTATTCCAGCTGCCAATTTGGCTCCATCAGGCTCAAAATCCAAAAAGCTCAAGAAGAAGAAAAGTGCAGCTCGACGCGAAAAAGAGTCTGCAGGGAGATCGACCATTCAAAAATATATCGATTTCCTCGAAGACTATAAACAGAAGGAAAGAACTCTGATTCAATTGAAGGAGTTCCTCTCTGTAGAAGCGGCTGAAATTCTAGAGGAGTTAGAAGAAGACTCCAATGAAGAGATCCCTATAGTGACCTGCTACGCCATCCATCTTGGCAGCGACTCTGAGGAGGAGCTCTGTTTTCCTGAAGAGGACAGGGAGCTTGCCACAAAGGCCAACCAAATCTACCTCAGAAGCGGCAGGGCTCTACTGCCAAATCAGGGCAACGCCCAAAAAGGGAAGGATAAACAAGTCGTTAATGAAGAAGATGGCAGAGAACTTGCTCATGAAGATTGAGTCCTTCCCCAGTAGACTACAATGTCTTAGCTCATCTCCGAAAGCTTCCGTCTTTCCTGAGCATCTACGATACCTTGGTCCTATCTAAGGAGCTTAGGGATGTTCTCATTCACGGTTTACAAAATCCCGAGCAGTACCAGGCTCCCTTTGCGGAAATTAATATGAAAGAAGCCCAGTACGCTCTGCATACCGCCGCAGTCATGTTTAAGGACGAAGACTTACTACTGGGAACATCTGAGCATAATCGGCCGCTTTACGTAACTGGGTACAGCGACGGAGACCGGATTAATCGCATATTGATTGATCCGGGATCCCCAGTGAACATCATGAACTTACGGACTCTGAAGAGTTGTCAATGGACGTCCGACACGTGTCAAGGGAAAGGATTGTCATTCAAGGCTTCAAACAAAACTGCCAGCAAGTTCTGGACTCTATAGCTCTGCAATCAAATTTGGGGATCTGCAAATCAAAGCTAAGATATACGTGATCGATGCTGACACATCTTATAAAATTCTTTTGGGACGGCCGTGGCTCCACGATTATGGCATCGTTCCATCAACTCTCTATCAATGCATGAAGTATACTAAAAATGGCGAAGAAAGACGCATTGACGGAGACATCCAGCCGTTCGGTGTGCATGGAGTCCGATATGAAGATTCTTGGTATTTTGTAAACCTCCAAAGTGCTGAGCCACAGCTGACTAACGAAAGAACGGCCCCGAAGCTCAAAAGCAAGTCTGGGCCGGCTGTCACTTTCAAAAGCCGTGTTCCCGCCAAAAATTTCTGCGCAAAAGAGCCCAAGGTATCAAATGGCGGCGATACGCCTAAGAAAATGGGAACCAGTATCTTCCGGGCTGTTTTTTGACAAACTCTCGAATGAGAAACAGATAAATTCTGATGGTATCGAAAGCGTCTCGAAAAACCCTTCGATTTGATATATTATGGGCTTCATAATTCATTCGGGATCAAAAGTTATGAGGCATCACGTGTCCACACGTGATGGGCCTTTAAGAACCCGCTGGAGGAGTCAAAAGATATAATAAAAACTCAGAAAAGACCCCAATGGGGCATCACGTGCTCACACGTGACCATGGGTCACGTGCAGACACGTGATGGGCTTTTAAAGCCTCTAAAATAATGAATGGAATTTAATTCTAAAAGTCAGAAAATACCTCAACGAGGTATCACGTGCTTACACGTGACCAATGGTCACGTGTTGACACGTGATGGTTAAAACTGAAACATAAATAAGCGACTGAGAAAGGAACCCAATTGGGGGTCACGTGCTCCCACGTGACCAAAGGTCACGTGCCAGCACGTGACTGGCTTTAAAAGCCTTATAATTTAATAGAATTGAATTCTAAAAGTTTCTGAATCTTTCCAAATGGAAAAGGGTCATGGGGAACCGTTGGATTAAAAATCCAAGGGTGATTAAAAATCACCAATTTATGGAAGAATCCCAAATAAGGAAAGATTCCCCCTAAATCTAACCGAGATAACAAATAGAATATCTTTTGGATTTAAAATCCACGGTGAATAAAATTCACTGAATGATCTAAAGGCCCAAATTAATGATAAATATAAATCAAATCTCTCAACAATCAAATCAAATCTTTCAATGAGATATTTGCTAAACAAATTGATTCTTTTCCTTCTCCTATAAATAGGAGCCAAGAATAGAAGAGGGGGAGAGCTACTTTTTTGGAGAGAAAAACAGAGAGAGGAGAATTTAATTCTCTGCAAAAGAAAAACCCTAGGTAAGAAAAAAGAGGCTTCAAAAGAGAATTTAATTCTCAAAAGAGTTTAACTCTTACATAAAGAAAAGAACTTAGTTCTTTCTCTGGTTGAGTATCTGCAAAGTGCACATCTCCCCATGAACTGAGAATTTAATTCTCATTGGGTTGAGATCCTGCCATGCAGATCTAAAACACAGAGGAGGAATTGAGTTTTGAGAATTTAATTCTCCCAAACTTTCAGGAATTTAATTCCTCCTAAAACAAAACTAGGGTTTAACCCTAATCAAGAATTTAATTCTTTTACAGATCTGGGAATTTAATTCCTTTAAAAATAAATCAGGGTTTCATCCTAAATAAGAATTTAATTCTTTCACGATAGGAATTTAATTCCTCCAAAATCATAATTAGGGTTTAACCCTACAAAGAATTCAATTCTTAAAAGATCTCTGTTCATGAAAAGAACTAGGGTCACGTGCTCCCACGTGACCCTTGAAAAGATCCCCTGCAAAGAACTTTGAGGCAATACCTCACGTGCTCCCACGTGACCCTCATTATATATGGAACAAAAGCAAAGGCAGAAACAATTCTGGGTGCTCTCACGTGTTACCACGTGACCCCTAATAAATGTTCTAATAAATCAGGGCATGATTATACATCACGTGCCCACACGTGATGGCTATGAAAATTAAGAGTGTTAAACACTTGTTTACAGAACAAAATAAAGTGGATCTGGCCCCACTTTTTGATGCCATCACGTGCTCCCACGTGACTCCCAAAACGCAGAAAGAAAAAGCAAAGGAAATGAAAGCTTTGGGCGCTCTCACGTGTTATCACGTGACCCCTCAGTAAATGCTTTAACAATTAGCGCACAGATCCCCATCACGTGCCAACACGTGATGCTCTAAAATAAAAATATAAGTGTTTAACACTTGTTCGCAGATTTGAGGATAAACCAAAAGGAGATCTGGCTCCACATTTAGGGCGCCCTCACGTGTCACCACGTGACCCCTAATGAGCATTCTAACAGACCAGAGCGGGGGCCTCCATCACGTGCCCACACGTGATGGCCGACAGAATTAAAAGAGTTAAATACTGATCTGCAGAATAAAATAAAGGGAATCAGGGCGCTCTCACGTGACCCCTCTCTCCTTAGTGTTTAACACTAATCTGAAGACTTTGTCCTAAGTGTTTAACACTGATTTGCTTAGTGTTTAACACTAATTTGGAAAACTCTGATTACCAGTGTTTAACACTGATTTGCTTTAGTGTTTAACACTAATTTGAAAGCCTCGTTGCTAGTGTTTAACACTGATTATCTTTTAATGCTAAACACTAACTTGCTAATCTTATTCCCAGTGTTCAACACTGTTGGTCTTTAGTGTTTAACACTAGCTTTAGTCCAATTGGCTAAGTTTATAGAGGCAAAGCCTCTCTTTCAATGAGCCAACAGAGGGCCCATATTTCAAACACAATTGGACTTAGCCCAAATTGGCCATAAGTTCTCAAATCATCTTGAACTGAGAACATCTGCTCTTCCAACCAACTCATTGGTTCAAGGGTACATCTCGGAACTCCTCTGATATTTGTCGTTGTAATCCTTCAACGTCTTCAGAGAGGTAACGGGTCCCGACAACCACACATCAACACGGACTGTGGGGTCCTTAAACTCATGGACTTATGCGTCCCTAAACCAAGATACGGACTGTGGGGTCCTTAAACCCGCGGACTTATGCGTCCTTAAACTAACGGACTAATGCGTCCTTAAACACGCCCATATGGACTGTGGGGTCCTTAAACCCATGGACTTATGCGTCCTTAAACTATCAATGGACCACTATGTCCCTAAACTGGAGATGGACCACCATGTCCCTAAACTGGTATTGGACCACCATGTCCCTAAACTGGTATTGGACCACCATGTCCCTAAACTGGAACAATAGAGCCCCAAATGCTCTTTTGTAGGATCTAAACGATCCTGTTTAAGTTGATCTTAGCCTCAAAAATGGCTAACGTATCCTTAAACTTTCAAACAGACTCTAGTCCCAAATCGGACTATAAATCCCCTAATCAACTCTGGCTCAAGGGTACATCTCTGAACTCCTCTGACATCTGTCGTTGTAATCCTTCAACGTCGTCAGAGAGGTGATGGGTCCCGACGGCCATACATTTAATGGACCACTATGTCCCTAAACTGGAACATTAGAGCCAATTGCTCTTTTGTCGGATCTAAATGATCCCGTTAAGTTGATCTTAGTCTCAAACTGGACTAACGTATCCTTAACAAACGTTTGAGTTGATCTTAGCCTCAAATATGGCTAACGTATCCTCAAACCAAAACCCCAAACCCAAATCTAAGAAAACACGGATTTGGCCTAGTCCACGCCCTACGGGCGACGACATAACTCGGTCTCCGTAAACAATCCACGGGCAACCACAAATAAAACAAACACCCACGACACGAAGTGACCATCTGGAGAAGGAGAAAGTTGTTACCGCAATGCGGTAGCGTAATTAACTGCAGGGGCTTGCGCCTGCAGGGAAGAGCGTCCCCACAATCAAAAACCCCTCAAGCGAGGGGGAATCTGACGAAGTCTGCTACATCGGCCGCATCCGTCTAAACCTCCGATACACGGTGCCATAAATCAACTTGGTATCTTCGGAGAGGTAGACGGATAGCACCAATTAGCATCTGCCCCGAACCTCAGGCGAGACGTCCGGCGTCCCGCGCCGCCGTTCGGAGGGGAACAGATTCTGGCACGCTCGGTGGGACCTCTTTCTCTTTCCACTCCACACTTCGTGTGTCGTGTTCGCGAGCGAATCGCGGTTTGCTGTGGTTGCCTGTGGATTTGAGGTACTAAGATTTGGTGTCTTGCTCCGTGCGGAAAACAGAAGATCAATGGCTTCAAACTGCACTGCCTGCAACTGCAACTCTCGCTCGGTCCTTGCTGGAGGAGTGACTTATGGGCCCCAAGCGGCCTCCCTTTTCAAGTTGCCAGTGGAGCAGGTAACTCAGGCCACCACTGGATTATTCTTCGGGACCATGCTCCCACCGTTGAGCTTCAATGCCACAATGACGTTGCAAGAAGCCCCAAAGAAGTCGGTCTTCGACCGGCTTGCTACTACTGCGGCCCCTCTCAATGGGTCGCCCAACTCCAATGCCTCAGTTTTCAGCAAACTGGGCCAAAACTCATGTGGGCCCATGAAGAAGCCTGCAATACCAGAAAAGGTTGTTCCGAAGAGGATAGCCATCCCTGCTCCTGAAGTCGTCAAGGCGGCTTCTCCTGCCAATGGGTCGGTCTTCACAAGACTGACTATTCCGGCTCCCGTTCCTGCTCAAAGGTCCGTCTTTGACAGATTGGATACCGCTACTCAAAAGACGTCAGTCTTTAAGAGACTGACACCAGCAGCACTTCAAATGGACAGGGGGCAAGACAAAGCCATCCCCATTGCTGAACCAACGCCGTCCGCTCGACATGCTCGCCGTCGTCACTGGCGCCGGGTAAGGAAGGCTGGGGGCAACTCCCCCTCTGGGATAACTCCGCCAGCTCCGATGGTGGAAATCAATGCCGCTATTCCAACTGGGAACAGCTTTGAACCGCTAAGAAGGGTGCGCAGAAACTCTCCTACTGCAGTGCTGAAGAGAATTCCTTCACCTGTGAAGAATGCTACAGAGAAGAAGCCGGAGCAACCTCCTCAACGGCTATCCTCTGAAATTTATAAGGTTTGGCGACATGTCCAAGAGTCAGTGATCGATCAAGACTATCTCCGCCGACCGAAAAGGATGAAGGTTCAGCAGGAGAAGGACTACTCTGTCAAGCCACCAAAAGCGACAGCTAATTGGGTGCCCACCGCAACGGCTCCCTCAACGTCAATCACTCAAAAGAAAAGGAGGCCGCAAAAAGCCCCTGTGAACATGGCGAACCGTAAAAGCGCTGAATCTAAACGCCCCAAGTCTGGGGGCATGGTGGTGCATACTGTTTATATGGCTTCCGGAAAGGAGGAAGGCCGTGCTTCGACGGGTCACCGACCGCTCACCCGATCCGTGACGAAAATCCAGGAGCAGCAACAGAAGCTTCAGGAGATGATGATTGCAATGGCCGCACTCACCGGGCCAAAAGAAAGCCCAGAGGCATCATCAGAGCAGCGTCACGAACAAGAAACTGATGCTGACTTCTTACGCAGAGTCCTCGAAAAGAAGGACAGAGAAGCCGCAGAGCAAGCGGCTAATATAAAGCAAATGGCGCTCCACTTCCAAGATATGGTAGGGATGATGCTACAGCCGGACCCTCCAGTTGAAGACCCTCCGATCATTACTGAAGACGATAGAGGAGAGACATCTAATCCTCCTCCAACTCTTTCAACAGCCAAAGATGAAACCATCTCCAAGGCTGCGCTGGATGGCTATATAGCTCATCAAATACGGGCTCATCAAGTGAATGAAGCGGCTGCGCAAAATGTTAGAACTGGACGACCCTATCCGGGCTGGTATGACCAAATCAGTTACCCGCCGGGATATACAATCTCTAAGTTCCACGTATATAAAGGGACAGGGAACCCACATCAGCATGTCGCTCAATTCAGGGCCTTATGCGGCAACACGGGAGGCGACGACAAACTATTGCTTCGCCAATTCATCGGCAGCTTAACAGAAACAGCCTTTGAATGGTATTCGGAGCTACCTAATGACTCTGTTAAAACATTTGCGGAGATGGAGCTGCTGTTTACACAAAGATTCACGAGCGCTAGTGAACGCACCCCGATAACAGCACTGATTAATGCCAGGGTAAGGCCAGGCGAGACGTGGGTTCAATACGCAACACGATGGCGGAATCTATGGTCGAAGTGCGAACAACGCATCGAAGAAGCACCTGCGGTAGGCATGTTCGTGGGCACTCTTGATCCGCAAGCGACCATCTCGCAATTCATGATGTTCTTCAAGCCAACTACTTTCCAGGCCTTGATTGACAAGTTGGCCCAAATGGATCAGATGGATCATAGATCATCTCCTTCAAAGACGGACCCTCAGAATGAAAAGGGGATAGGGAAAGCAACTTTCGTCACTAATACTCAACAACAGTCGAGCAACTTAAAGTCGGTTGTCCGTCAAAAAAATATGCGTCCACGCCCATCCCTCGAGGAGAGACTGGGACGTCCTTACTCGTTTCCTCAGGATAAAACGAGAAGACTGTTCGAGCTGGCAGTGCGCAACAGACTCATCAATCTGCCGAGTCCAAAACGTCCGTTGCAACCAGGCGATGTCAACGATCCCAATTATTGCCCTTACCACCAAACGGTAAGTCACCCGATCGAGGATTGCTTCTTCTTTAAGGGATGGATCGAGGATCAGTACCTACAAGGAAAGTTCACGCTGTCTGAAAAGTGGAAAGTAAACCCACCACAGCCGCACACTCCAAAGAAGACGGACGCACCGGGGGCAACTTGTCACGTGATCTCCCACTCATTTACGGACGATGAAAAAACTCCTTGCACTGAGAAACTGGGGGCAGAGCCTGAGCCGGAATTCGTGTGGCCGTCAGACGAAATGATCGACGCTTTTCTAGATGAGATTCGTCTAAAAAGTAAAGCTGATCGGGAGCGCGAGATGACCATATTTGAAAAGGCCAAACGCCGGCGACTGGACAAAAGGGTCGAAACACTCCCACCATATCAAAGTACATCCGCCGCAAATGAAAGCAGGATCAAGACAAGGAAACGATTCGCCAAAGCCATATCAATGGGGATGAGGCCACCCTCTTTCAGAGAAAATTCTCCTGGTGGTATACATCCTGATGAAGCGGACGTGCATCCTAACTTCTGCTTATATCATCAGAAGATCGCACATCCTACTGAGGACTGCAACTCCTTTAAGTGTTGGTGGCAAGGGTATGTCGCTCACAGGCAACACTTCAACAGGACAAAGCGTGAAGCTCGTAAACAGCAGAAAAATGGGACAGATGAGAGTAAAAGAATTGCCGGCAATTGTCATAGGGTTGATCCCGAGGGACCGTGAGTTCTCACACTCGGGAGCAATTCCGACGAAAAAGTAGCTCTAGGCCCTCTTTTCAAGGAGTCCGTCTCTAAAACGAAAGAATTGAGGAGTTGCGAGAGCATTCAGCCTTGCAATTGCACGATACCCGGAAAAAATCTCGGACCCGCAAGCAACGGTTCGAACAAAAAGGATAAAGGAAAGGGAAAAACGGCCTTCGTCGCCAACACTCAACAACAGTCGAGTGGCCCTAGAACGGTTGTTCGCCAAAACAACAAGCGGCAACCCCTCTATGAAAAGTTGAAACGTCCTTACTCGTTTTCCCGGGACAAAACAAGGAGACTGTTCGAACTAACAGTGCGCGACGGACTTATCACTCTACAGGAGCCGAAATGCCAGCTACAACTGGATGAGGTCAACAATCCTAATTACTGCCCTTACCACCAAGTATTGGGCCATCCGATCGAAAATTGCTACATCTTCAAAAACTGGGTTGAAGACCCATACCAACAGGGCAAGTTCGCGCTGTCCGAAAACTGGAAAGTGAGCCCGCCACAACCATATGCTCCGAAAAAGATGGATATGCCGGGGGCATCATGCTCATTCATAGAGAAAGCCCAACGGACCACTACGTCCTAAAACTGGATAATAGACCGTAACGTCGTTAAACTAACAACGGACCACTACGTCCTAAAACTGGATATGGACCGAAACGTCCTTAAACTAACAATGGACCGCAATGTCCTAAAACTTGCAAATGACCAAAACGTCGTTAAACTACTATCAACCCGCGGCATTCTCAGGCTGACGTGGTAAAAAAATAAAATAAAATAAAAATAAAAAAAAAGGAAAAGGTATGTCCATAAGCAAAGTGGGCACGGATGAAAACCCGAAAGGGCTCCGTGAGTAAAAACAGCAGGGCTACCGGCGAGTGTTTGTGAAAACCTGAAAGGGCGCAATCTCGTTAGAAAAAAAAAGAATAAAAAAAAATGGTATGTCCATAAGCAAAGTGGGCACGGATGAAAACCCGAAAGGGCTCCGTGAGTAAAAACAGCAGGGCTACCGGCGAGTGTTCGTGAAAACCCGAAAAGGCGCGACCTCGTTAAAAAAAAAAAAGAGAATAAAAAAAAAAGAAAAAAAAGAACGGTATGTCCATAAGCAAAGTGGGCACAGATGAAAACCCGAAAGGGCTCCGTGAGTAAAAACAGCAGGGCTACCGGCGAGTGTTTATGAAAACCTGAAAGGGCGCGACCTCGTTAAAAGACACTTACAGGGTCCTCTCGACCTTGTAAGGAGAAACCACCCGCGTGAGATCCTTACGACTCACAAGGGAGCAACACACTTAGGGATCCTCACGATTCCTAAGAAGAAATTACACTTGCGAGATCCTCACGACTCGTAAGGAGAACTCTCTTATGGGACCCTCACGGCTCATAAGATTTGAAAGTCTTAAGTTACAGAGACCCGAACATGTTCTTAAGCAACCCCCATAACCTTTTGGCCCTACAAGCGGCTCAATACTTACCCTTGTATACAATCCACGGGCACGAATAAACATTTCCCTAACCAAGTCCCACCCGTGACTGGGGATATGTCCATACGGTGAACAACCCTTATAAGTCCTCTCGACTTGTAAGGAGAAAACCCTTTTGTAAGATCCTTACGACTTACAGGGGAAAACACACTTAGGAATCCTCACGATTTCTAAGGAGAAAACACACCTATAAGATCCTCACGACTTGTAGGGAGAAATACCTTTGTGAGACCCTTACGGCTCATGAAGTCAAAAGCCTTAGTCGACAGGACCTTAACCCTGTTTGCTAAGCCACCTTTGTTCAACATCGACAGAGGCAAATGATGATTCGCTCCTGGCAATATTCCAGTTGCAGCGATGCTGATGCCTAAACCGGTATCAAATCCCAAGTTCTTTCATGGCAAATGATGATTCGCTCCTGGCAATATTCCAGTCGCAGCGATGCTGATGCTAAGATCGGTATCAGATCCCAAGTTCCACACTCGCGATAAGAAAAATCAGCGGGCCACGAATGCATATGACATAGCCGAAATGATGGGGCAGCTTGCAACGAAATCAGCAAGTAAAAATGTATGCATACAAAAACAGCCGAAATGATTGGGCAACTCGCAATAAAAAGCAGCGAGTAAAAAGAAAAATAGCCGAAATGATTGGGCACCGCGAAAAATAACCGAAATGATTGGGCAATCGCGACCTCCGCGATATAAAAGCTGAAAGGATAGAGGATCGCGGAAATAAAAATTTTTTTGAAAGAATGAAACTTTTTACCCTGCAGGTGAGGTCACATTGACCCCTGTATACAATCCATGGGCACGAACAAGGAGGGAACCATATCTTCCCGACAGGCTCCAACGGAAAGCGAAGCCAAATCTCGACGGTTCATAGACAACCTAGAGACAATCTCGACATTTGTCGCAATATTACAGACACGACGTCAACAAATGAAGCAAACGAAGATCCCGAGCTTCAGGGTCTCGACGTCAACATCGACAACTTAGAGATCACCAACTGTGTTTCTCCTCACTCTAACTAGATGCAGACATGACGTCAACAACCGACCTCAGAATCGCAACGAAACGGAACCATGGCAAAGTTCCTAGTCCCAAATCTCAACGGCCACATCTGCAGCCTGGAGACCAACAACGGCGTGCCTCCTTATTCCAGCAGCACAAAGATGTTACACCATCAAGCGGAGCGATGGCAAAATCCCAACTCTGCCCTAGCATTCGTCTCGTTACAGCAGACGCAATGTTAACAACGACGTTCCTTCGCAGTCCAGCAGGATGTACATGCAAAGTTAATAAAAGACCCCATGGTCAGCAAAGCGGAGTGATGGCAAAATCCCAGCTCCACCTCAGCACTCGTCTCGTCATAGCGGACACATCATCAAGCAAAGCGGAACAGCAGCAACTCCCAGTTCCGTGACTCGACGATGTACTCCAACAGAGAGTCAAATCCCAACTCCGTGAAATGCGGATATAATCAACAAAATTCCTGGTCACGTGGAACGCGGATAACGTCACTCTTTGACCCCGTGGAAAACGTCCAGAGCGGATCCTGGTCCTCGCAGAGCACGGCAGTGAACCCGTGTGAAGCATCCAGAGCGGAGCCTAGTCCTCGCCTAACGCGGCAGTGAACCCGTGTGAAGCATCTAGTGCAAAATTCCTGGTCACGTGGAACACGGATAACGTCACTCTTTGACCCCGTGGAAAACGTCCAGAGCGGATCCTGGTCCTCGCAGAGCACGGCAGTGAACCCGTGTGAAGCATCCAGAGCGGAGCCTAGTCCTCGCCTAACGCGGCAGTGAACCCGTGTGAAGCATCTAGAGCAAAATTCCTGGTCACGTGGAACACGGATAACGTCACTCTTTGACCCCGTGGAAAACGTCCAGAGCGGATCCTGGTCCTCGCAGAGCACGGCAGTGAACCCGTGTGAAGCATCCAGAGTGGAGCCTAGTCCTTGCCTAACGCGGCAGTGAACCCGTGTGAAGCATCTAGTGCAAAATTCATGGTCACGTGGAACGCGGATAACATCACTCTTTGACCCCGTGGAAAACGTCCAGAGCGGATCCTGGTCTTCGCAGAGCACGGCAGTAAACCCGTGTGAAGCATCCAGAGCAGAGCCTGGTCCTCGCAGAACACGGCAGTGAACCCGTGTGAAGCATCCAGAGCGGAGCCTAGTCCTCGCCTAACGCGGCAGTGAACCCGTGTGAAGCATCTAGAGCAAAATTCCTGGTCACGTGGAACACGGATAACGTCACCTTTTGACCCCGTGGGAAACGTCCAGAGTGGATCCTGGTCCTCGCAGAACACGGCAGTGAACCCGTGTGAAGCATCCAGAGCGGAGCCTAGTCCTCGCCTAACGCGGCAGTGAACCCGTGTGAAGCATCTAGAGCAAAATTCCTGGTCACGTGGAACACGGATAACGTCACTCTTCGACCCCGTGGAAAACGTCCAGAGCGGATCCTGGTCCTCGCAGAACACGGCAGTGAACCCGTGCGAAGCATCCAGAGCGGAGCCTAGTCCTTGCCTAACGCGGCAGTGAACCCGTGTGAAGCATCTACTGCAAAATTCCTGGTCACGTGGAACGCGGATAACGTCACTCTTTGACCCCGTGGGAAACGTCCAGAGCGGATCCTAGTCCTCACACCAACATGGAGTGATCACCACCGCGACATTTGTCTCGATACAGCAGACGCGATACCAGCAAATGAAGCGAAGGCCAAATTCCTAGCTTCAGGGTCTTGACGGCAAGTCATATAAAGCCTGAAAGACAATCGAAGATCATCCCACACCAGCGCGGAGTGGTCACCACCTCGACGTTCGTCTTGATACAGCAGATGAAATGTCACCCCAGCGTTCTTCCCCCAGCAGGATTCGGAAGCGACAAAGAAAACGAAGCGAAGGCCAAATTCCTATCTTCAACGTCTTGACGGTAAGTCATATAAAACCGGAAAGACAAACAGAGATCATCCCACATGGAGTGGTCACCACCACGACATTCGTCTCGATACAACAGACGAAATGTCACTACAGCGTCCTTCCTCCAACAGGATCCGGACACACCAAAGAAAACGAAGCGAAGGCCAAATTCCTAGCTCCAGGGTCTTAACGGTAAGTCATATAAAACCGGGAAGACAATCAGAGATCATCTCATACCAACATGGAGTGGTCACCACTACGACATTCGTCTCGATACAACAGACGAAATGTCACTACAGCGTCCTTCCTCCAACAGGATCCGGACACACCAAAGAAAACGAAGCGAAGGCCAAATTCCTAGCTCCAGGGTCTTAACGGTAAGTCATATAAAACCAGGAAGACAATCAGAGATCATCTCATACCAACATGGAGTGATCACCACCTCGACGTTCGTCTCGACACAGCAGACGCAACATCACCGAAAGGAGTCACTGCAAAATCTTTGGTTCCAGAGCTCGACGGTTCACCAGCAACCTAGAGACAACCATGACATTCGTCTCGATACAGAGGACGCGATGCCAGCAAACGAAGCAAAGGCCAAATTCCTAGCTTCAGGGTCTTAATGGTAAGTCATATAAAACCGGAAAGACAATCAGAAATCATCTCACACCAACATGGAGTGATCACCACCTCGATGTTCATCTCGACACAGCAGACGCAACATCACCGAAAGGAGTCACGGCAAAATCCCTGGTTCCAGACCTCGACGGTTCACCAGCAACCTAGAGACAACCGCAACATTCGTCTCGATACAGAGGACACAATGCCAGCAAACGAAGCGAAGGCCAAATTCCTAGCTTCAACGTCTTAACGGCAAGTCATATAAAGCCTGAAAGACCATCAGAGATCATCCCACACCAGCGTGGAGTGGTCACCACCTCGACGTTCGTCTCGATACAGCAGACGAGATGTCACGACAGCGTTCTTCCTCCAACAGGATTCGCACATGACAAAGCAAACGAAGCGAAGGCCAAATTCCTAGCTTCAACGTATTAACGGCAAGTCATATAAAGCCTGAAAGACAATCGGAGATCATCTCGAACCAATGCGGAGTGGTCACCACCTCGACGTTCGTCTCGATACAGCAGACGCAACATCACCAAAAGGAGCCACGGCAAAATCCCTAGTTCCAAATCTCGACGGTTCACCAGCAACCTAGAGACAACCGCGACATTCGTCTCGATACAGAGGACGCAATGCCAACAAAATGAAGCAAAGGCCAAATTCCTAGCTTCAGGGTCTTGACGGCAAGTCATATAAAGCCTTAAAGACTATCGGAGATCATCCCACACCAGCGCGGAGTGGTTATGACTCATCGGGGCTCTCCAAAACGAGCCTAACCTCAAGTAAAAAGCGGCATGGCAAATTCCTAACGCTTGCTCTTCCGATGGTCAAACTACCTAGGAGGATTGCTTGAAGACGTCTTGTCCAGCCCCCGAAGGGATCAGAGACACGGCAGTCGCAGGGCTACTCAAACAGCACGATTGCCTATCGAGGGATACATCAGCCAATGCGACGGTACGACGGCCAAAACCCTAAGTACCACAGACCCTAACGGACTTCTGTCGTAAAGAGCAGAGGTTAACTGTGACGTTAGGATATTCTCGCGAGATCTGCTCGATCCGTTTCGACTCGTGAGGAAATTGATGTCTTTGCGAGAACTTCTCGATTCGTCTCGACTCGTGAGATAAAGCCTTAGGCAGTAGGGATTAAAAAACATGTTTCCTAAGCACTGGGACCCTGCAAGTCGGCCCAAAACGGTCTCTTGTATACTATTCACGGGTCTCACTCTCCAAAGTCAAATCTCGACAAGGAGGGAAACAACCACTTACGAGTCCTCTCGACTTATAAGCGGGAAAATTCTCTTGTGAGATCCTTACGACTTTCAAGAGAAAACACACTTAGGAGTCCTCACGACCCCTAAGGAGAAAATACACCTGCGGGATCCTCTCGACTCGTAGGGAGAAAAGTCTTTATGAGACCCTCACGGCTCATAAAGTTGAAAAGTCTTAGGTGGCAGATCCTAACCCTGTCTCCTAAGCTGTCACCGCCTTGCAAAGAGGTCAAGATGGACCATCTATGAGCCAGACTCGCCAAAGCTACATGCCACTGAAACGGAAAAGCTACTCATGAGCATATAAACTACTTCACGCCAGAGTAAGATATGAAGAAATAAAAGGGTGCGGCTCATGGAGTTGAGAGTTTGGAACTATATCTCTTAAGAGTCGAGATTTGAGTCAATGATAAATGACGACGCTTGTGTCCGCTCGTTATCTTCTCAGATCAAGATTCTGAAAGTGATACACCAACCTGAAACTGGTCATACGCCATGCATAACTCTGCACTACTTCACCCACGTACATACTTACGTGGGCAAAGTAGTGGGGGGCATTTGTTCCCGCCAAAAATTTCTGCGCAAAAGAGCCCAAGGTATCAAATGGCGGCGATACGCCTAAGAAAATGGGAACCAGTATCTTCCGGGCTGTTTTTTGACAAACTCCCGAATGAGAAACAGATAAATTCTGATGGTATCGAAAGCGTCTCGAAAAACCCTTCGATTTGATATATTATGGGCTTCATAATTCATTCGGGATCAAAAGTTATGAGGCATCACGTGTCCACACGTGATGGGCCTTTAAGAACCCGCTGGAGGAGTCAAAAGATATAATAAAAACTCAGAAAAGACCCCAATGGGGCATCACGTGCTCACACGTGACCATGGGTCACGTGCAGACACGTGATGGGCTTTTAAAGCCTCTAAAATAATGAATGGAATTTAATTCTAAAAGTCAGAAAATACCTCAACGAGGTATCACGTGCTTACACGTGACCAATGGTCACGTGTTGACACGTGATGGTTAAAACTGAAACATAAATAAGCGACTGAGAAAGGAACCCAATTGGGGGTCACGTGCTCACACGTGACCAAAGGTCACGTGCCAGCACGTGACTGGCTTTAAAAGCCTTATAATTTAATAGAATTGAATTCTAAAAGTTTCTGAATCTTTCCAAATGGAAAAGGGTCATGGGGAACCGTTGGATTAAAAATCCAAGGGTGATTAAAAATCACCAATTTATGGAAGAATCCCAAATAAGGAAAGATTCCCTCTAAATCTAACCGAGATAACAAATAGAATATCTTTTGGATTTAAAATCCACGGTGAATAAAATTCACTGAATGATCTAAAGGCCCAGATTAATGATAAATATAAATCAAATCTCTCAACAATCAAATCAAATCTTTCAATGAGATATTTGCTAAACAAATTGATTCTTTTCCTTCTCCTATAAATAGGAGCCAAGAATAGAAGAGGGGGAGAGCTACTTTTTTGGAGAGAAAAACAGAGAGAGGAGAATTTAATTCTCTGCAAAAGAAAAACCCTAGGTAAGAAAAAAGAGGCTTCAAAAGAGAATTTAATTCTCAAAAGAGTTTAACTCTTACATAAAGAAAAGAACTTAGTTCTTTCTCTGGTTGAGGATCTGCAAAGTGCACATCTCCCCATGAACTGAGAATTTAATTCTTATTGGGTTGAGATCCTGCCATGCAGATCTAAAACACAGAGGAGGAATTGAGTTTTGAGAATTTAATTCTCCCAAACTTTCAGGAATTTAATTCCTCCTAAAACAAAACTAGGGTTTAACCCTAATCAAGAATTTAATTCTTTTACAGATCTGGGAATTTAATTCCTTTAAAAATAAATCAGGGTTTCATCCTAAATAAGAATTTAATTCTTTCACGATAGGAATTTAATTCCTCCAAAATCATAATTAGGGTTTAACCCTACAAAGAATTCAATTCTTAAAAGATCTCTGTTCATGAAAAGAACTAGGGTCACGTGCTCCCACGTGACCCTTGAAAAGATCCCCTGCAAAGAACTTTGAGGCAATACCTCACGTGCTCCCACGTGACCCTCATTATATATGGAACAAAAGCAAAGGCAGAAACAATTCTGGGCGCTCTCACGTGTTACCACGTGACCCCTAATAAATGTTCTAATAAATCAGGGCATGATTATACATCACGTGCCCACACGTGATGGCTATGAAAATTAAGAGTGTTAAACACTTGTTTACAGAACAAAATAAAGTGGATCTGGCCCCACTTTTTGATGCCATCACGTGCTCCCACGTGACTCCCAAAACGCAGAAAGAAAAAGCAAAGGAAATGAAAGCTTTGGGTGCTCTCACGTGTTATCACGTGACCCCTCAGCAAATGCTTTAACAATTAGCGCACAGATCCCCATCACGTGCCAACACGTGATGCTCTAAAATAAAAATAAAAGTGTTTAACACTTGTTCGCAGATTTGAGGATAAACCAAAAGGAGATCTGGCTCCACATTTAGGGCGCCCTCACGTGTCACCACGTGACCCCTAATGAGCATTCTAACAGACCAGAGCGGGGGCCTCCATCACGTGCCCACACGTGATGGCCGCCAGAATTAAAAGAGTTAAATACTGATCTGCAGAATAAAATAAAGGGAATCAGGGCGCTCTCACGTGACCCCTCTCTCCTTAGTGTTTAACACTAATCTGAAGACTTTGTCCTATGTGTTTATCACTGATTTGCTTAGTGTTTAACACTAATTTGGAAAACACTGATTACCAGTGTTTAACACTGATTTGCTTTAGTGTTTAACACTAATTTAAAAGCCTCGTTGCTAGTGTTTAACACTGATTATCTTTTAATGTTAAACACTAACTTGCTAATCTTATTCCCAGTGTTCAACACTGTTGGTCTTTAGTGTTTAACACTAGCTTTAGTCCAATTGGCTAAGTTTCTAGAGGCAAAGCCTCTCTTTCAATGAGCCAACAGAGGGCCCATATTTCAAACACAATTGGACTTAGCCCAAATTGGCCATAAGTCCTTAAATCATCTTGAACTGAGCACATCTGCTCTTCCAACCAACTCATTGGTTCAAGGGTACATCTCGGAACTCCTCTGATATTTGTCGTTGTAATCCTTCAACGTCTTCAGAGAGGTAACGGGTCCCGACAACCACACATCAACACGGACTGTGGGGTCCTTAAACTCATGGACTTATGCGTCCCTAAACCAAGATACGGACTGTGGGGTCCTTAAACCCGCGGACTTATGCGTCCTTAAACTAACGGACTAATGCGTCCTTAAACTAACGGACTAATGCGTCCTTAAACACGCCCATATGGACTGTGGGGTCCTTAAACCCATGGACTTATGCGTCCTTAAACTACCAATGGACCACTATGTCCCTAAACTGGAGATGGACCACCATGTCCCTAAACTGGTATTGGACCACCATGTCCCTAAACTGGAACAATAGAGCCCCAAATGCTCTTTTGTCGGATCTAAACGATCCTGTTTAAGTTGATCTTAGCCTCAAAAATGGCTAACGTATCCTTAAACTTTCAAACAGACTCTAGTCCCAAATCGGACTATAAATCCCCTAATCAACTCTGGCTCAAGGGTACATCTCTGAACTCCTCTGACATCTGTCGTTGTAATCCTTCAACGTCGTTAGAGAGGTGATGGGTCCCGACGGCCATACATTTAATGGACCACTATGTCCCTAAACTGGAACATTAGAGCCAATTGCTCTTTTGTCGGATCTAAACGATCCCGTTAAGTTGATCTTAGTCTCAAACTGGACTAACGTATCCTTAACAAATGTTTGAGTTGATCTTAGCCTCAAATATGGCTAACGTATCCTCAAACCAAAACCCCAAACCCAAATCTAAGAAAACACGGATTTGGCCTAGTCCACGCCCTACGGGCGACGACATAACTCGGTCTCCGTAAACAATCCACGGGCAACCACAAATAAAACAAACACCCACGACACGAAGTGACCATCTGGAGAAGGAGAAAGTTGTTACCGCAATGCGGTAGCGTAATTAACTGCAGGGGCTTGCGCCTGCAAGGAAGAGCGTCCCCACAATCAAAAACCCCTCAAGCGAGGGGGAATCTGACGAAGTCTGCTACATCGTCCGCATCCGTCTAAACCTCCGATACACGGTGCCATAAATCAACTTGGTATCTTCGGAGAGGTAGACGGATAGCACCAATTAGCATCTGCCCCGAACCTCAGGCGAGACGTCCCGCGTCCCGCGTCCCGCGCCGCCGTTCGGAGGGGAACAAGCCGAAACCCCCATGTGCGTCCGCATTTTGGAAGTGACACTGATGAGTCCGATACTGGAAGTCCTTCCTTCCGTAAAACTCGCCCTCATTTCGGTAGCGATACGGACGAATCCGATATTGAAGGTTCATCCGACAGCAAAATTCGCCCTCGTATAGGCAGTGACACTGAAGAATCAGAAGAAGGGGATCCTTCTTACAGCAGCTATGCAAATCAGGCCCCCATGCAACAAGCAAAGCTAGGAGAGACCTTCGAAGTTACAGAAGGGTACCTAGACATCACAAGGGTGCCGGAGCAGATGTGCAAAGAGCTCGATGCATTGTCAGTCTCCACCGTTGACCAGCTGAAAACTTTATACATTCCCGGAAGGAAAAGTGGACAGAAGGGCATCTTGTTTTATGGATCAAATCCTGTCGCGCACCCGGACGATTTGTCTGTGACATGCCTTACATACGAGAGAGGCATAAGGGTCATCCTCAATCCCATATATTATGCGCCCGAGATGCAGGAATACTTTAAAAGGTGCGGATGCCGGTTATATCAAACGGAGTCCGAAGCAAAGTTTTATGAAGGGCTGTGGCATCCGCCTCAGGTCCGAGCACTCATCGATGGACGAATTCCAGATAGACGGGGCATAGGTTTCATTCAGCCTGATGCCAAAGCATGGTATATGATCCATATTAGTGAAGCCGGCGAAGGGTCAAATGATGAAGATGAGCTAGCCGAGCCAGAAGAAGCCCCTCAAGAGCTCGAAGATGGTGGACAAGCAATCTTCGATGAGCTAACTGAGATCAATTTGGGAACGCCTAATAATCTAAGGCCGACCTACATCAGCTCACTCCTGTCAGAAGAAATTAAAGACCAGATAATTGCCCTGCTGTATGAGTTCGCCGACTGCTTCACGTGGACATACAAAGAAATGCCTGGCCTCTCCCATGAAGTGGTCGTGCATAAGCTGGCTATATCTCCTGATGCTAAGCCAGTCAAACAAGCTCCTCAAAGAATGAGAAGGGATCTGGAAGAAAAGTTCATCGAGGAAACCAAGAAACTCATCGATGCTAGCTTCATCAGGGAAGAGAAATATGCGGACCGGATCGCATGCATAGTCCCAGCGAAGAAGAAAACTGGGCAGATCCGAGTTTGTGTCAATTTGAGGGACCTCAACAAGGCATGTCTTAAAGACGACTTCCCGCTACCGGTCATGGAAATGATGGTCGATGACACTTCAAATTACGAGTTGTTCACCTTTATGGATGGCTCATCTGGATATAATCAGATCAAGACGTCGCCTGAGGATGAGAAACACACAGCATTTCGAACCCCGATCGGAATATACTGCTACAAAGTGATGCCGTTCGGACTGAAGAACGCAGGTGCTACATATCAAAGGGCAATGACCAATATCTTTGATGACCTAATCCATAAAGTCGTCGAATGCTATGTTGATGATCTGGTCGTCAAGACTACAGCCAAGGCCGATCGCATCCAAGATCTTAGGACCGTTCTTACGAGACTGAGGGAATACGATCTGAAGATGAATCCTCTAAAGTGCGCCTTTGGCGTGTCATCGGGAAAATTCCTGAGCTTTATAGTCCGATATCGAGAGATCGAAGTTGACCCATCAAAGATAAATGCCATCATGGAGATGCCCCCTCCAAAGAGTCTGACCAGCTAAGATCTTTTCAAGGCAAGCTTGCTTATATACGAAGGTTTATCTCAAATTTATCGGGAGATGTAGGCCCTTTCTTAAAGCTCATGAAGAAAAGAGCTCCTTTTGTCTAGGATTCCGAATGTCAAGAAGCGTTCGAAAGCATCAAACAATACTTGTTGCACCCTTCAGTGCTGGCCGCTCCCATTCCAAATAAATCGTTGATTCTCTACACTGCCGCGCTAGATGAATCACTCGATGCGCTCTTTGCCCAGAACAATGAGGAGGGAAAAGAAAATGCCCTCTACTACCTCAATCGAACTCTAGTCGGGGCGGAACACAACTATTCCCAGATCGAAAAGCAATGCCTGGTTTTGATATTCGCTGTGAAGAAGCTGAGGCACTATTTGCTTGCTCATCGGGTTACGTTGATCTCCAAGGTCGACCCGCTCAAACACTTAATGACCAAGGCAAGCCTAGCCGGCAGAATGGCAAGATGGGCCGTCATGCTACTTGAGTTTGACATAGTTTATACTCCTCATAAAGCAGTAAAAGGGCAAGCTCTTGCAGACTTCCTTGCTGCTCATCCCGTTCAAGAAGGGTCACCGCTCAATTACGAGTTACCCGACGAACAAGTGCTGCACCTCGAGGAAGGTGAGCCATGTTAGGAGCTCTAATTCGACGGAGCCTCATCAATGAGGAGCTCCGGAAAATCAAGCATCCCGCAGATAAAAGCGGGGATAGGATTGGTGTTCATCACACCATCAGTGGGAACCCTACGACGTTCTTTTGCTCTCACCGAGCCTCGCACAAACAACGAGGCTGAGTACGAGGCTCTGATAGCTGGTCTGGAGATCGCTATAGAAATGGAAATCTTTCGGCTACGAGTCTACGGTGATTCCCAGCTTGTTATCAACCAAGTAAGTGGCGACTATAAGATATACAAACCTGAGTTAGCTCGGTACAGAAGCCGGGTGGTGGAACTAATGAAACAGTTCACCCACATTGAGCTAATGAGAGTTCCTAGGGCGTTGAATGGAAAAGCTGACGTGCTCGCTCGCTTAGCCAAGGAGCTGGCTAATCCTGACATGGATGAAATTCTGATCACAGTCAGGAGCTAGAAAATTCTACCCCCAGTCTCTCTACGAGAAGAGGAAAGCACGGAACAGAAGAGCAGTCCTGCCGAAGAAGCTTCGATCATTCAAGACGAGACCGATTGGAGAGAGCCCTTCATAGGGTATCTCCGATACGACAAGCTGCCCGAAGGAAAATCTGCGAGGGTTCAACTGAAGAAGAGAGCACTTCGATACGTGTTTGTAAATAATACGCAATACCACATATCATATGACCAACTCTGGCTCAGATATCTGTCATCGGCCGAATTCCAGAAAGTCATGAAAGAAGTTCACTCAGGCGTCTGCGGAGCTCACCAATCCGGCCCCAAAATGCGGCTTCAAATCAAACGGCTTGGATATTACTGGCCTACCATGATAAGGGATTGTAAAGAGAAGTGTTATATCTGCCAAATTCATGGTGATTTCATTCACAAGCATCCCAATCCGCTGTATCCTACGGTGGCGTCATGGCCCTTCGAAGTTTGGGGCACCAACATAGTTGGTCCAATTAATCCTCCATCATTCAAAGGTCACCTGTTCATATTGGCTGTAACGGACTACTTCTCCAGATGGGCTGAAGCTGTCCCGCTAAAAGAAGTCAAGACAGAAGATATTCTGATGTTCTTCCAGCATAATATTCTATACCGCTTCGGTACACCAAGAAGAATCATATCTGACAACGGGCCTTCTTTCAAGAGCTTCAAAGCCTCAAGGTTCGCTACTCAACACAAGATAGACTGGAGATATTCCTCCATCTATAATCCAAGGGCTAATGGGCTGGCCGAAGCCTTCAATAAAAATCTGTGCAAGCTCCTGAGGAAAAATGCTTCAGCCAACAAGAGAGACTGGAATCTCAAACTTCATGAGGCATTGTGGGCATATCGTACCACGCACCGCACTCCAGCTCAGTCCACTCCATAATCATTACTCTTCAGAGTGGAGGCGATCCTCCCCCTCGAAGTCGAAGTTCCAAGCTTAAGAATAGTCGTCCAGCATGAGTTGACGGAAGAGGAAAATGTGCTTCTTCGTCTCGAAGAACTTGACGCCCTTGAAGAAAGGAGGCTCGCAGTACAGCAAAATCTAGAGCTATATCGAGCCCAGATGACACGGGCCTATGACAAGATGACCCGTCTCCACGCTTTCAAGAAAGGCGAATTGGTGTTGGTCCTCAAAAGGCCGATCATCCCCAATCAACATGCAAAAGGAAAATTCGAGCTAAACTGGGAAGGACCATACGTCATCGAGAAAGTGTTTGATGGAGGATCATACCAGCTGATAAATGCCGAAGGAGAAAGGCTTATGCCACCTATCAATGGCCGATATCTCAAGAAATATTATGCATGAATGCTCCAAGTCGCAGCGAATTGAGCACACCGGACCTACGGTTTGAATCATGCATCCTGTAAAACCTTATACAATCCACGGACGTAAACAACCCCTATCTCTCCCAAGTCCTACCAGCGAGACTACTTTTAAAGTCCCACTGGTGCAAAAAAAAAGAAGAAGAAAAAGAAAAAGAAAAAAAACGGTATGTCCACAAGCAAAACGGGCACGAATGAAAACCCGAAAGGGCTCCGTGAGTAAAAACAGCAGGACTGCTGGCGAGTTTGTGAAAACCCGAAAGGGCGCAAACTCGTGAAAAGAGATAAAATACACTCGCAAAGTCTTCTCGACCTTGTGAGGAGAAAATCCCTGCGTGAGATCCTTACGACTCACAAAGGAGCAACACACTTAAGAATCCCTACGATTCCTAGGGAGAAAATACACCTGCGAGATCCTCTCGACTCGTAGGGAGAAAGTGCTTTTATGAGACCCTTACGGCTCATAAAATTGAAAAACCTTAGGTGATAGAGATCTAAACCTGTCTCCTAAGCCATCGCTCCCCAACGAGAAATGGCAAATGATGAGTCGCTCCTGGCGTTACGCTTCAGTATTAGCGGTGCTGATGCCGACCCAAAAACCAAATCCCAAGTCCTCCCGGGGCAGATGATGAGTTGCTCCTGGCATTATTCCAGTGCAGCAATGCTGATGCCAAACAAGATCCAAATTCCAAATCCCCAAACGGCAAATGATGAGTCGCTCCTGCTATCATATTCCAGTGCAGCGATGCAGACGCCAACCAGTCCTAAAATTGACTACCCTATACAATCCACGAGCTGAAATAATTCTCATCACACCCAGGCCCCACAGCAATCACAAGCTCCGCGGTCGGTCTCCGCCATCGGAATTATGCTCCATTTGGGAAGACCTACTCATGTGTCCTCACGATACATGGGAGAACAAAACTTACGAGATCCTCTCGACTCGTAGGAAAACACCTTCGTGGGATCCTTACGACTCACAAAGGAAAAATACACTTGGGGGACCTCACGACTCCTAAGGAGAAAATACACCTACAGGATCCTTTCAACTCGTAGGGAGAAAATGCTTTTATGGAACCCTTATGGCTTATAAAATTGAAAAAGCCTTAGGTGATAGGGACCTAAACCTGTCTCCTAAGCCATCGTTCCCCCAGCAGGTAAAGGCAAATGATGAATTGCTCCTGGCACCTGTATTTCAGTATTAGCAACGATGATGCTAACCCCAATCCCAAAATTCCAAACTTTCGACCTAATAGACCCCTACGTCGTTAAATTGGGAACAGATAACCTCTAAGTCGTTAAACTGGGAACAAACGACCCCTAAGTCGTTAAACTGGGAACAATGGAAATTCCCTCATGGCAAATGATGATTCGCTCCTGGTACCATATCCCAGTGTAGCGGTGCTGACATCAACCCAAATCACATCAAGTCAGCAAGACAACCAATGACCCCCTGGCAGAATCAAACTCCACCTCGGAAACAAGTCGAATCCCGACACCGCAGAAAGTGGAGCAAGTCAAATCCAAACCCGACACCGCAGAAAGCGGAGCAAGTCAAATCCAAACCCGACACCGCAAGAAGCGGAGCAAGTCAAATCAAGCACCGACCGTCCAAGTCTCTAAAAGGGCAGCACCGACCGTCCAAGTCGCTAAAAGGGCAGCACCGACCGTCCAAGTCGCTAAAAGGGCAACACCGACCGTCCAAGTTGCAAAAAGGGCAGCACCGACCGTCCAAGTCGCAAAAAAAATGGCAGCACCGACCGTCCAAGTCGCAAGAAGGGCAGCATCGACCGTCCAAGTCGCTAAAAGGGCAGCACCGACCGTCCAAGTCGCTAAAAGGGCGGCATCGACCGTCCAAGTCGCAAAAAGGGCAGCACCGACCGTCCAAGTCGCAAAAAGGGCAGTACCGACCGTCCAAGTCGCAAAAAAATGGCAACACCGACCGTCCAAGTCGCAAAAAGGGCAGCACCGACCGTCCATATCGCAAAAATGGTAGTACCGACTGTCCAAATCGGAAAAAGAGCAGAACCGACAGTCCACGTCGCTAAAATGGCATAAATGAACTCCACGTCGTCAAAATGGGAACCAAATTAAATCAACCTCCAGGTGAAAGAAGATCCATCAATTTCATACACACAATCCACATATGCGGTGTGCATTTATTGAAGGGGAGCAATTTGTTGGGGTCAAAATTTACACCCCGGTTGACCAAGTCAAAATCAAAGTCAACCCTAAACCGAGTGGGCCCAAACCCAGGTCAAGTAGGCCAATGCCCAGGTCGAGCCCGAACATGAAGCCGCCGGCCTCCCCCATGCCAAAATAAAAATTTTGTAAATAATTTTGGTGTATTTTCTTTTATGAATAAATGTAAGAAAAATGGGCATAAAATCAAATTTTTGTAAAACCCATGACTCATGTGCAAAAAAAATGAGCACATGAGGCATGGGATAGGAAAAATGTCATTTTGTAAAGCCCAAGGGGCTATATGTAAAGTTTGTAGCCTATAAAGACAAACATGATGAAAATATCTAGGAGAGATTTTTCATTCTCTCAAAACTCTAGGGATTTTGTGCCTCGTTCTCCTTCCTCAAAATTCTAAACCTTCTTTTTTTTGAATTAAATCAAGAGTTTAACTCTTTCTTTTCCAAAAATAAATAGTTTTTTTACCGCAAAACCCACAAAGGGAAACTCAGATCTTTCCTCAGATCTCAAAAAGGAGAGATTTTTTTAAATCCTATCCCTTTTCTCCAAGATCCGGCCAACAGAGAGGAGGAAGAAGGAGACCTATCTCCAAAGACCCCATTTTGGGAAAGATCCAAGGCTCAGGGAAGAAGAAAAGTGTCCCCTCTAATCATTTCCAAAGATTTCTAAGAGTTTAACTCCATTCAAGACCTGTTGGAGTTTAACTCCATAAATCAAACTTTTCTTTAGGAGTTTAACTCTATTCAGCACCTTTCGAAGTTTAACTCCATAAATAATAAATCCTCTTTTGGAGTTTAACTCCTTTTTCCGGGGCTAAAAAAAACCCTTCTTTCCGCCGGCACCTAAGCGCCCAACGCCCGGATGCTGGGCACGTGAGGCGACAGCGCCCAAGCGCTCCCGCCAGCGCCCATCGCCAGCGCCCAAGCGCTCTCATGCTAGACACGTGAGGCGCTGGCGCTCACGCGTCATTTGGACGCCATTTCCCCCCTCATTTTACATGCACTTCACACTAAAAATACCTCCCCCATTAGAAAAAAATTTCTAACAGGGCGCTGTCCCGCATCCCGCAAGGGGGCTGCTAGCCCCCTTGACCCCCAAACCGCTATCCGAATAGAAGGACCCCCGTAAAAACTCTGCGGGGCCCCCGATATATCCAAAATCCCTTCAAAACACAACACTGCATATTGAGTTCGCATGACCTGTTTGATCCGTCAATCAGAAGTTCTCTCGCTCCAAAAGCGAGGGGTAATTAACGGCAGCTTAGTCCGCGGCTACCGGAGATTCGGATCCCCACAATCAATAAACCCCAGCCTACCCTAAGCAGGAGGGATCTGTAATGCGCCTGATAAGCGCGTACGTATTCCCATCTCAAAGGGGTGACTAAAAACACCCTACAGTATTTACTGAGCAAACAAGGGTTAATAGTACCGATACATCAAAAAATGATAATGAATGAGCTCTGTATTGAAATGCAATTTTTCATGATGAACAAATACCCCCAAACTTATGTTTTGCTTGTCCCGAGCAAAACAAAATCCTAACATCAATTTCGCATGGAACGCGATTGCACTGAGCTCGTACAATAAGCCGTTAAACCTCTAGGTGTCCCTAATATGAGGAGTGTTTTCTCCTGAGAGTTTTCAGCAGAATACACCCACAAAATCCCGTCAAGTTAGTTTTGCAAAATAACCGTCAATTCTAATCCTAAGGTTTAGCTTCAAAACTAGAAATTCTATTATCCTAAGTTAGAAATATCGAACCTTTTATTTTTCACACCTCACTTCTTATTTAATTTAAAATTCTATATGTCTTTACGTGCGGTGCAAATAGCGTCATTGTGTTTCAAAAAGTTCGATTAGAGTCAACATGTCACAAAATAAAGACCGGATAAGTTTCAAAAGGATCACACAAGTTTTATAAAGAGTTAAGTATTCCTTAAGTTTCGTTTTCCAGTTAGCTTTCAAATTCAGAATTTCTATCTTGCTTAACAGAAAACTAGGTCTTATTCTTCACTTCACCTTTTACTTGTTTTCGTATCATACACACCTTCGTGATCGTGCAATAGTCTTTATCATAAGATAAAACCTTCATATCTCCGTTAAAAATATTTTTATAAAAACTTGTCTTATGTCAAGATTATTCCCACACAAAGAACCGTTAAGAATTTTAACTCAGGGAGAACACTTACTTGACTTAAATCATTCTTTTGAAGCTCATCCTCTTTATGATAAATAATCTGCTTGCCCCGAAATAATTTAGAATTTCTAGGTTTCTTGGCGAGTTTTGGGACAATGCACCCAAACCAGTTGGTTTTAGGGTATTAGGTGTAGAAACACCCCGGCGGATTTAATTGCCCAAGTTATCTACGCCCTAAAACAAAAAGACTTATTTTGGCGTGAAAATCATAACAATTTAATGTGAACGGAGATATAGCAAGTTGTTCAATTTTTTTCATGATAAAAGACGTGTTTGTGTGGATCAGGTGTGTAATCACTCCAATCAAGGTCCAGATAGGTTATTTTTCAGAATTAGTTCCAATTAAGGCTTCAATAATATCCCTTCATATCTACTTCACTTTATAAACTATTTTTGATATTACTTATTTCAGAACAAAGCTGCTTGATCCTCAAAAAATAGTTTATCAATTTTAAAAGTGTTAAGACATATTAGACTTGTCATCTCATCTTCAAAACTCACGACACGTGTAGTGTGATGCAAACACGTATATTAGTTACGGTTAAACTCAAAGGAGCATTATTTTTCAGGTTTTCAATATCCAGACAAAGAATTTAGTTGTTCCTATCTTATTATATTAAATCGTCGATATTATGAAATTAAGCTTTTCCACTAGCTAACTTAACGACAAAGTTTTTATATTTTTGAATTTTTTTCAATTTTTATAGTTTTTCAGTTTTTTTTCCTGATACAAACAGCAGAATGCAATACAAAAGCAAATGTGTAATGCAACTACATGCAAAATAAAAGAAAAAAATACATGATATGAAATGCCGAAATGCAGGAAATATGCAAATGCAAAATTATATGCTGATACAAGATAAACCCCATCTCAAATTCGCAATACCCCCAAACTTGAAGTAGACAATGTCCTCATCGTCGCTTGGCCTTTCCTTTTCTTTTGCTCTTGCTGCTTCCACTCACGTCATCTTGGTTTGCTAAGATCTGGCTCAACTGTTGTTTTATTTCTTTGTTCTTCTGAATCAATGTCTTGATACCGCGGACCGCTATCATGTGTAACTCATAAGGATCTGTCGGTACATCCTCATTCAAGTAGATCTTTGATGAAGTCTGCGGTGCCGCATGCTCGCTAGGGTCAGAGGGTGACCAGATCTGCTGCTCACTTCTGGTGTCAGTATAACCCGGTGAGATTCTCTCAACCTCGACCGGGACTATGTCGTACATGGTGACACAGGTATCGAAATCCTCCTCCCCCATATAGTAATGGCAGATCTGTGTGATGAGGACCGGAAGTAACAGTTTATGCCCTGTGACACCCTCCATGATTATCGCGAACAACATGTTCACAATGCAGAACTGATGGTTCTTCGTCATTAAGAATCGAACCAACAATCGCCGGAAAAGAGGAAACTCGAATGAGCCCTTTGACATTTCGGTATACCCAGCGGCAAGCCGTATAGACGTTTCGATACATCTGCTGGGCATTTAGCCCAGCATCTCGTAATTCGCACCTCGATCCCATAATCGTTCTATACTCGGCGAGTTCTAACGGATATTGGAATCCTGGTCGGGTGGGGATGTTGGTGACTTTTGAAATTGTGTCTGCGGAGAACACCCTCTTTCTTCCCCGAAAATGAAAACGTACACGATCCCGCAATTGCTCGCAATGCATCGTAGAACTCATCTACTAATTCTTCAATGGCACACAACCCATCATCCCCATACAATAAAAATTCCCAACCCATTTGACAAATCGTATAATAGAAATAGCTCCCAAATACCTTATGGGTGAAAACATCGACAAAAAATTTTTCGCAATCAAAGGGAGCCATTACAATAGGTATTCAAATTTTTCAGAAAATCAAACGACGGGGGAATTGTTAGAAGAGAGAATCTTACAGTGAGGAAGAAGGAAATCGTTTAATGGTGAGAGGAGGGTCGGCGGCGACGGGATTTTCAAAGGTTTTGCCAGTCGATCTGAGGGATTTGGAGCTAGGGTTTCTGTGGTGATTTAGGGGAAAGGAGAGAAGATAGAAAATGTTGTTTGAGTGTGTTATAATAGGGCTTGGGTCAGTAGTTTGGTATTGTAAGAAGTTGTTTATACAAAAAAAAACTTTTTTCAAAAGAAACCCCAACTTTTCTCTTTTCATATTCTTTTCTTTTCTTTTCTCTATGCACATTCCACTCCCTTTTTTCTCTTTCTCTCTCTCTCTCTCTCTCTCTCTCTGGATAAAAGAAAAGGCAAACAAAATATATATACAGAAAAAGCCCCCCTCCAAACTTAAGTGAAACGGTGTTTCCACTGTTTAAGCAGTGAAGTTCAGAGTTAGGAGGAAGAACAGTATCAATCTATACAAGGTCTTACACAAGCCAAAAGTTAACACCAACCATTCAAAAAATTTATCGTGATATCGCAGTGGTTGGAGAAAGAACGCGTAGAGAAAAGAGAGGAAGAATACGCGAGACCGTGTGTGGATTGAAGTGGGATACGGTCTCGGTAGAAGAGATGAATGGCGGAGGGGAAAAAGAAATGGAATACGAACTTGAGGATGAAAATGGAGTGAATAAATTAGTACAATTTGTAATGATCGAAGTGAAAAAATGGATTGTCCTAATATATCAACATGTCTAGAAATGGGGTCAAACTTCTCAAGATTCGTAAGAAAACATGGGTCGACCGAATTTGGTAAACTAGATGTAGGAAATGATGTTGATACGATGTTTTGCAAAGTAGGAACAATGGAAAAGATGCAAGGAAGTGATCGAGAAATGGTATCGGTTAAACATTCAGGAGAGTGGTCACAGTCAATAGAAGGGACGGGATGAATTGGAAACTCCGACTCATCAAGTAAAACTGTTTCATCCTCAATACTATCCTCAGGACTCTCCTCAAAATTCAGCTTATCCATGCATTCATCATCAGCAATTTCCATACGCATATGGAGTTCGGGAAAAGCAATTAATGGTTCGGGATGATGCCCACACGGAAGTGAAAGGACTTGATGAATTGGTGAGAAAAACTCATCCAAAACTGTGAGTTCATCATCCAAAATATTCCTAGCGTCTATCCTCAATCAAGTGAAAGTCAAATTTCTCAGACACCTCATTAAAAGCATGGGTTTCAATCTATTCCGGTTCTAGAGTGGAGGTGTAGAGATCAACGGGATTGGATGTGGTTTCACTTGAAATGGACCTCACAATCGGGTAAATCAAACACTATAAAGTCGCACAACTCATCAAATATTCTATCTTCAATTGGTGATCCATTTAGGACACTTGATAGACTTTCGAAACCAGAGTTGTGGAATTTAGTTTGGAACGGGTAGGTTTGATTTGGAAGGGTGTACTGCTCACTCTCACCACGCAAATTCTCAATTTATTCTATCGTCTCATCATACATTGGAAAAATCGGAGCTAGTTGGAAACTATCTGCCTGTTCGTTAGATTGTATGAAGGCGGCCATGGACGCATTCAAATCCATCATCTGTTGGCACGACGCTATCCGAAATTCTTCTAATGACTGTTCAAAACTAGACATGGGTTGTGAAGAGGTTTCAGTAAATGATTCAAACTCGTTTGAACGAGAAACTCCCAAATGGCTGTTCAGAAGAAATGTCTAGAGAATGTGTAAAAGTCGGAAAGGATTGATAAGAATCGAATGGTTGGACAGGATTAGGATCAACATTATGATAAAAAGGTGATTGGAATCGTTGATCAAAAGAATTCAAAGTGGTGAAAGGAGTGAAAGATCGGTTACGGGATTGTTCAATTTTGTCAGCAATGGACATGGGTTTCGGAGTCGCAACATGACTCTCAGAAGGGGTATCAACATGAGAAGGTGGGAGAGGTTGAAACGATTGATACGAAGTGGATTGCGGAGTCCAATTGTTTGTCCTAGATGCACCTATCCGATCTCTCAATGAAATTTTGGGCAAGGATGGATCGTTCGATGTTCGGCCAAAGTAAGAACCGTATGAAGTAATATCTGGTTGAGGGTACCAAAGTTCGGCAAGAGTTGGTCGATGTGGGGTACCCATGATATGAAAGGGGAGAAGAAGAGATGAAAAAAGTTGTGAGGGTTTTTTTTAATGTTTTTTTATGTTAGCTATTAACAAAAGAATGAAATATATACACAAAAAGAAAAAAAACAACCACGACACAATTACCACACCTAATCGGTCTAGGGTGCACCTAGGTCAACTAGACCTGCTTAAGAACTTAATTGTCGAAGTAAAACTGTGTCGAGAAACGGGCTCAAGATATACTGATCATGAGGCCAGGTAAGTACATAGATAAGGGGAGGTTTTCCAACGCTTTCGCGAAATTCTTTAATTAGAATAACCCTTTCTCTTTTGGCGGTTTCGTCGTGAACACTTTGCCTAGTCACCCTGTGAATGATATACCGTTAAGCGGTGTTCTAAACACAGTCAACTTCTCCTAATGAGCGCGAACTTCTTAAAGGCTTAAAGTCTAGTTTCTTTTTAAAATATGTGCATGTAAACGTTATGCTCAATTTCGTGATTCATACGCCACGGAAAAGGTGATGAAATTATTTACCGTATGTTGTGGGGTTCACTTGCACTTAAGTCCGTATTAAAGAATGCAATACACAATTCAATGAAAAAGTTGTTCACAACATCAAACAATCGTTTTTTAAGTTTAAACGTAGCGCTGTAACAAATACGGGTTAGTCACTTTAGCTCTTGACAGCAAACTTGCAAAAAATCCTGCAAAGATAGAATAGTGGACGTGTCGGATTTGAGAAGAAAGTGTTTAGGAAATATGTACCGATAGGTTTTGGGTTAAGAAACCCCCGTTGAATTAAATCCAATTAGTTTGAAAAGTTCGCTTGTGCGGGTCAAACTATCCGGATTTTTGGCATTGTAGTTCCTATCACCTTAGCTTTGAATGTACACTTTGCTCCGCACGATAGCAGTTCGCAATTCCTTAGAATCTGCAAATGTCAGAAAAATGGATATTTAGTGAGAAAAAGCAATATGAGTGCCCTCTACACACACAAAATTATAAAAATCAAATAATAAAATTGGGATAATAATAGAACACTGGAGTGTATAACAAAATTTTGGAGCAAAAGGAGAAGATTTGACCGACGGTGCTGGGAAATTGGAGGAAGGCGCCGGTTGAATTTGTGAATTGGGGCTCCAATTTTATTCTGTGGTCTTAGTGTTCTACTAGTATCTCAATTTTATAGTTAAACTTCTTTAATTAGTCACAGAGTGCCAGCAGGTCAAATTTCCAGAGAAAAAAAGTTAGAAACGTTAATTTTTGTTTTGGTTTTTGAAATTTTTTTGATTTTTTAGTTTCGGTTTTAGAACAGAGTTAGTATTAAAAACAAGATATACAGAGATTAATCCGAATAACAAGAATAAAAATGTTACCGTCTCTCCGGCAACGGCGCCATTTGATTGAATGAGATTTGCGCATGTCGTATTAAGTTCTAAAGTTAACCGCAATCAAGACGGCGTCATGTGTAGCTAGCTATGATGAGTACGGGTCGTCCGCAGAGAGATGGAGCGTTTTAAGTTCTTATTCTCACGAGTTAAGCCGAAGGTCGAAAAGGTTCGATTCTAACCTAAGTGTTTGTATATGCAAAATATAAGGTTGTTAGGGATAGAGATAGATTAGTGTAAGTTAGGAAAATCCATACTCATTCCTTTGTGTCAAACTTGACTACTGAACCTAGAGTAATCGGCAACAACGTGGATTAGGGTGCTTAAGCACGGTATTTGTGAAATCCAGCTTATTGACACTTGTTCGTCCGTTCTTGTCTCTTGACTTTCACCTCCGGCCAAACCAAACGCAACCGGTCACGGTTAGAGATCACCGTTACCTTGCTAGGATAGAGTGCATAACGGAGCGCTTGCGTGAGATTTGGACGAAGTTCAATTAGCAAATATCGGGCAAAGGAATTGAGCAAATAGAATTCTTAACGTACATAACCATTCTATTTCCATAAAAACATTACTATTCACAAATTATAACCAACATCAAAAAGAAGATATAAAAAGAGAAGACATTAAGGAAGAACATTGTAAGTAAGTAAATGGCATGAAATGAAATTACAAGAAAGTAAAAGAGAGAGAAATACTAAGAACCCAAGTACACAAATGAAAGTTTTATTAACTTCAAATGGATGATACAAATCAGGAGTTCAATAACCAAAACCTAATCTTGCAAGCTCAATGAATAGGTTGCAAGATCAGGAGAAGGCAAGGAACTCAAGCTAACTAACTAATATTACAAAGTTTCAAAATGAAAATGAAAACAAAGAGTTAAACTATTGCCAAAAGTATATCCCTTCTCCTTTCTCTGCTCTGGTATTTATAGGCACAAAATTAGAATAAACAAACAATGAAATAAGGATGATGTGACAGCATTCAACTACCAGGAGAAAAATGGAGCTTGTTAGGTGGAGTGGGGCCGGCGGCGCCGGGCATTATGGGGATCTCGCCGGTCTTGATTGGTGTGGTGGGGCCCGTTTTGGTGTGGACAACTTGTGTGCACTCCATGATCTCACTGGCAATATTTGATTTTTCTAATTAAGCTTGGGTTGCACTCGGTAGATTTGGAGGGAAATTATAACTTCAAATCACATCACAATTTTTCATTCACTCATGACTTATGCCCATTTGTCTCTCCACTTGCACAAGTCATGATTTGTGTGTTCCCACTTGTGCTAGGCAACCCACCAAGGTTCATGCATCCCAATGTGTTGTATTGTGTTTGACCATTTTGCATAAAAAGTGTATACACTTGCATGTTGCAAAAAGAAACTCTTTAAATGTTGATCGGTTTTCTGTTCCGGTTGCAATGTCGGCTCACAAATGTCATATCCGTGCATTTGAGTGTATTTCCAGTGTTTTGACATAAATACCTGTAATCTGTATTTTTATTGAGTAGACACGGGTTAATAGTACCGATATATCATAAAATTGATAATGAATGAGCGATATTGAAATGCAGTTTTCCGTGATGAACAATCACATACATGGCTATGAAATAATTGTAAAATACTAGATTCTTTGCGAGATACAGAATTAAATGGTTTTCTAGTTTGATTTTGTTTGCGAACAAATTTCGCATTTAACATCACATTTGAAATCTGATTTTGGTAACAAATCTATACTCGGCATCCTTTTAATTGTTTGAAAATTTGCATGTCCCAATCGGCCATGCCATATAGATGATGTTTCCAATAAAAGAATAGTTGGAGAAAAGGAATTTATTTTATTAATACATTATGATAATATATTTAATTTAAATAAGCCATCATTAGTCATTCTTTTCCAACAAAGCAACCATTTTTACTTAATGCAATATTGTTTTATTTAATTACAACACAAAAAATCACATTGCACTAGCAGTGATCCACTAATTAAATTCTTACTCACATCGGGTACATGCAGCACATTAGAAAATGTTGGGACGTTTCCGGATGTTAGTTTCAAATTTACACGTCCTTCTTCGAGTATGATGCCTGTGGAATTATTTCCCATATCCACGCACCCTCTGGAGGTGGCCTGATATAAAGAAAAACATGAATGGTCATAACAAATATGCACGTTAGTTCCCGTATCAATCAACTAATTAATGGAAAGACAAGAATAATTAATTTCGGGACTCATACTAACATTTCGTTCATAAGCTAAAGAGAATGTATTAACGGTCAACATGTTGACAAGTGGATGAGGCTTTTCTTTTCCTTGGCCCCTTTCTTGATTGTAGCACTGCTTGTCCTTTCGATAAAAGCAAGCCTTACCGGGATGATTCTCCCTCCCACAAATACAACATATGTTTCCATTTTTAATTAATTTTCCATTTGGTTTAAAATTATGATTCTTTTTACTTTTGAAAAATTGTTTACCTTTCTTTTTCATCATAATTTTATTTTCCAAAAATACACATTCGATTGACTTTCAAATTTAGAATTTGGTTTGTCTTTATTTCTTTATTTTTCTTCAATTCTAAGTGAGACAATCAAACCATCTAAGAAAATCTTTTTCCTTTCATGCCTAAAATGCAATGCAAATTGACTCCATAAAAGTGGCAATTTTCCAATAATGGATGTAACAATATGGGTTCGGTCATGTCAATACCATGTTCATCCAAATCATGTAATATGTCTTAAATCTCATGAACTTGATCCATAATAGATCAAAAATTAACCATTTTAAAATTATTAAAGGAATCAACTGTATATTTTTCCAAACTCGCATTTTCATTTCCATATTTAGTTTCAAAAGCATGCCATATTTAGTTTCAACCGTTTATGTCTTGAATCTCATGAGCTTGATCCATAATAGATCGAAAATCAATCATTTTGAAATTATTAAAGGAATCAAGCGTATATTTTTCCAAACTCACATCTTCATTTCCATATTTAGTTTCAAGAGCATGCCATAATTCAAAAGAAGTTGATGTAGAGCAATAGATATCATGTAAACGATAAGAAAGAATACTAAGGATACGACCATGACAAAGAAAATCAATTTCTTGAGGTGTTCTAGCGCGTAATTTAGCATGCTCAATTATGGGTTCAAGAATGATAATAGAAGTTTCTTCAATTATTGATTTAGGATCCTTTTCTAGAGTGGAATCATTTGATTTAGAATCTTCATCTTTTGACAAAATGGAATCACTATCTTTATCAGAGATGTCAAGTTTAGAAATAGTGACTACCGATATAAGTCCTAAGCATGCAAGTTAACCAATACCGAGTTTTACGTTGCCGCCTACGAAAATTAGATCCTCCAAATTTATCGAGCTTAACATCATCATACGAAAAGTACTATTTTTTGAAAATACCAAATTAAGATTAAATTAAGCAATTCAACCTACATTAGGAATGTTAGAAATATTATTAACAAATGCAAGATTTAATGAAAGCAAAATAATTAAATTAGGAAAAGCAAGTAATTGGACGGATTAGGAGGCACGTCGAAGATACTTTCCGTAAAGCAGATTGAGCTCTCCGCCGTACAAAGAGATTGCGCTTTCCTACTTTTGAGATACAACCCGACCCGCCGCTTCGATCTTGTTGTACGAGCCAAGATAGAATCTTCGAATTTATTGAGCTTTTTAATCGTCGATGTCTTATTATATTTTAAGAAAAACAGAAAACAGTTTAAAAGAAGAAAGTCTCCGGAGATGACTCTTAAACAAAAACTTAAAAAATTTGATACGTTCACCTCTCCTAAATTCCTTATATATAGAGATACAGTACTAACGTTAAAAAACTGTATAAATTTGAATTTCAAAAATAAAAATATTGTTCAAATACTAAAACAAAAGTAGGTGATTTTGAGACTTCTCGAAGTTGTCGGCAACTGCCAACATAACAGTAATTAGTTTTATGAACTAATATAATATATATGAAATATATAACAAGTCAGTGTATGCTCAATCAATCAAGTTAATTTAACTTAGCCGCTGAATTGATTCCAGAATATTCTTAACATGTCTCCCAAATTGATTAAAACTCTCTTTTCAATTAGCTACATGCATCTTAATTATTTCAGTGATCTTAGATTAATTTTTGACCCAGTTTAGTATACAGATTAGTTCAAACACGTTTCGGTATCTTCATTGGTATATGTTGGAATTGATGCAGAGATAATGTCGTAAATGTAAATCGATAATTAACATCAATCTCATACCTTTGAGTGCGGAAACGTTCTTAAACCTTGAATTGATCACGGCCTTCGTGGTCGGTCGTACAATAAGCACGCGCATTTTCACGGTTTAAATTCCCTTTTACTCTTGTAAGGATCAAAAAATTAGAAGAGAATAACTCTTATGTTGAAGAAGGAAAAGAGGAAAAGGATATGCTCTTGAGAGAATCCATGTTCTCTTTTTATAGCCTTTTTGGTATGTCAGTTATTGGATTAGTTTATAAAACTCCCAAATATATTTGGAAACTTCCCAATAACGACTCATCAATCAATTAATTAATTGATGGGTTGGGTCAGGTCATCATGGACGTACAATAACCCAAAACAAACAGAATGGTAATATGATTTTATCAAAAATTCAAATTTGTACTTGTGCATCAAGAAGTATAAAATAATAGTTTACAGTCAATATTGTTGAAGGTTGTTGAATCAATTTTCTTTAGCTTAGAATGAAAGCATTATAATCATCTGTAAAATCACTTTATCATGCTTAGGGTTGTAAATAACCAGAACTTGAACAATCTGGGATCAGGGCAAATTCTGTTCGTTTATTTTGACCCTGGCCCAAAGTTGGGCTGGAGTCCGTTTCGAGTGATTTTCTGGCTCAATTTCGATTTGACTGGTTTACCTTAGCTCAAATTTGGTTTGTCAATGACTCAGATCACAATGAATCAAGTTTATAAACAAACAAACAAGCTTAGCTCAAGCTTGTTATGAGTTTGGCTCTTATATAGCTTGTTGCTCATTGTTAGCAAAAACATATAAAAAAAAAGGACAGTTTGGGCGTTGATTTTTATGTTGGGTAGCGGCCTATTGGGTATGAGTTTACTAGTATATGTCTATTAATTTGGATTGATTATTAGAGATTAAATATCACTTTAGAATATATATATGGATTGATTATTAGTCTGGCTTGAGATTAAATATCACTTTAGAATATATATATATATATATATAAATGAGCCGAACTCAAGCAATAATTTGGATTGATTATTAGTCTGTCTTGAGATTAAATATCACTTTAGAATATATATATATATATATATATATATATATATATAAAGGAGCCGAACTCAAGCAATAAACTAACGAGCCATGATTAAGTTAATATACTTATCAGTTCAGTATGCTAATAAACAAACCGAATTTGAACGAGTTCTTAACGAGCTGAACCTGAGTTGGCTCTGATCGAATAGCACCTCTAGTCATAATCATAAGTTTTCTAACAAGTTTCAATTGTTTAATAAACATCTTTAAATAGCAAGCATGCAGGCCTTGCCTATAATTATCTTCCAAGAAGGGGAAAATAAATAAACATGGGAAACAATTTGAATTTCATACAGTTAAATTTTGCCATATTATTTTACTATTCACACCTGCCATACTTTTTACTTTAATTTTATTAAACGAGGCTAAAACTGTTTCCGTGTTTCAATCAAAGAAGGCATTAACAAAACTACATCTGTTTTTGGACTTGATGTATTTAAAATTTTACCATTCCAACTTGACATATAAAACATTTGCCTATCAAATAGCAAAATAGAAAATAAAAAGAGCAAAATTGCAAACCAAAGAGATGAACCTAAAGGGCTATATTCAACAAAACTATAAACTAGTAGAATAATTTAAGTCCAGCAGCTAGCCGCCATGCATGATAGTCAGCATGCAGCAGCTAGCTAGCTAGCAAAGATTCATTGAATCTAATCGTATACAAAATCTTCAGAGAAACTTTCCCAATTTGATGTAGAAAATTGTGTTGGTGATTGTTTGTAATTTGGCTCCACACGTGACTCAAAATTATTTTCATATATAGACGTGGAATAATAATAAACAGCATAACATAATTAAATCTATGAATAGCCAATGACGATCACTAGCCAAGCTACTTGGAAAAAAGAAAGAAAAGAAAAGAAAAATTAAAGGAAGTGAGAAATTATGGTTCATTGCATCACAAGAAAAAGGTTTCAATGTACCAAAAATACAAGGAAGGCTCTACAAATCAAAAGGATAAGGGCTGCGGATAGAGTCATAAGGGGGCAAAGAATTTGGAGATGTGATGCTCAAGCAATGACTACGGTATGGCCCCTAATTTGTTTTCTTCAGTTATAGTTAGTCAAAATATGGTACCAAATAAGAAAATTTGGATATGTTTTTAACTTGGACGAGAAGAGTTAGTATGATACGAATATTGTGTTAAATAACAAATTTAAAGCAGGGTGGGTTTTATACAGCATTTTTTTTCTTTCCCTTCTTATTTTATTTTATATTTTGAATTTACCCATAAAACATTAAATTGGGGCCAATGTCTTTCCTGGGGATCGGACCCCACACTCACTCCAAAAAGAGAGTGCCATACAAAGTGAGCTATTGCTCATTGATTAACATTCAAGATGTTTAAGATAGTAACATGGAACTCTAAAATTGCTATGAACCCTCCTTAGAGTTTTTATCTTTTTCCAAAAAATTTAAAGGTATTTTTGTCAAAACATACAATGTTTCCTTCAATTTAAGGCTACTTAATCCATGTAGCAGTTATTTGGCCCCTTCATGTCTTAAACAAGTTAACAAAACCATGCCTCAAAAAGGGTTCATAGGATTTTTATAATTCAATGATGTTATCTCAACAACTATAGAAGTCAGTTGGTGCTTTATGAAATTTACAGTAGAGGGAAAGTATTGTATGGGCAACATTTTTTAACTCAGAGAAATCTTTGGCGAACTGAATGTCTAAGATAAACCAAAGGAAAGAATAGAAAATATTCATTTCACATAATTTTATGTGCATTAAAATCAAGATGAATGGTGCAGAGTGAGTTGAAATAACTTGAAGGTGAATAACCTCAATGTCTTCTAGATAGAAACAAATTTTATTTAGTTTCTTAAAAGTATATTACATGCTTATATAAGGTTTAAGCACCGGCAGATTAGCAGGGAAAAAAAATTTAAAGAACATTGGAACACTGGGAAGTTTCTTCAGAGATATATTCAGCAAAACCTGCACATAATTACTGTGAACCGATCAGTTTGATCTCTTTTGCTAAAGGTGACCGATGGCTTCTCTACAATAAACGAGACGCAAAGCATCTCATATGAAAAATTCAGGGATAAAGATAAATCAATACATCTCATCAGTGATACGAGTGATTAATCCGCTGCAAGCGTTTCAGGATTGTGTGCCTCAATGTCAACATGCCTAATCCCTGGAACAATCTTTTGAATCTCCCTTTCAAGGCGATCAACCTCACTTCCCAATGCTTCGACAACACCCTCACCTACAGTAAACCAAATAACAATTTCAATTGCAGAGCATTAGCCATGACAAAAATGGATAGGATAGTGTTAGGGGTCAAAAATTACACCCCGGTTGACCAGGTCAAAATCGAAGTCAACCCCAAGCCAAGTGGGTCCAAGCCCGAACCCAAGTCCAAGCAAGTGGACCCATGCCCGGGTCGAGCCCAAGTATGAAAAGGCCTCCTCCATGCCAAAGGAATAATTGTTAAAACATAAATAGGCTTAATATAAATTTTTTTTATGAATAAATGTAGTAAAATGGGCAACAAACCCAAATTATGTAAAAACTCATGGCTTATGTGCAAAAAAAAAAAAATACATGGCATGGTATGAAAAACCCAAGTATGAAAAGCCCAAGAGGCCATATGTAAAATATAAAGCCTATATAAGACATCATGATGAATGATAACAAACAAGATTCTTTCTATATCAACTTAGGGTTTTATGCCTCCTTCAAGATTCATAGCTTTGTTCTTTTCTTTTTTTGAATTAAATCAAGAGTTAAACTCTTGTTTTTTTTTTTAAAAAAAATAGTTTTTCACCATAAAATCTCCAAACCATAAAACCTTTGGAGAGAAGTTCAAATCTCCTGTCAAGTCTCTAAAAACGGGAGATTTTAAATCTCATCACCCTTCCATCCAAGATCCAAAAAATAAAAAAAAAGAAGAAGGAGACCCATCCTTAAAAAGACTCACTTTAAGAGGATTCAAGACTCAAAAAAGAAGAAAGGGATCCACTTTCATCATCCAAGATATAAATCTTGGAGTTTCAAGAGATCTCTTTTGGGTTTTCTAAATATAAATTTTTTTTTAGAGGTTTACTTCAAATAAAATTATTTTGGAAGTTCGACTCCAAAATAAAATTATTTTGGAAGTTCGACTCCAAAATAAAATTATTTTAAGAATTCAACTCCATATAAAATTTTTGGTAGTTCAACTCCATATTTAAAAACCTTTTGAAGTTTAACTCCATAATAATTATAACAAAAAAAGAGAATCTTTTGGAGTTCAACTCCAAACCAGTAGGCACCCTCCACTTTCCTCCCACGTGAGTGGGGGTTCACTTCCTCACGTGAGGGGAAGGGAAGCTCCCATAAAGTGGGAGCCCCTTTCTCCCTCTCACGTGAGAGGGAGAGCTTCCACTCCGTGGGAGCTTCCTCTTAAACAAAAAAAAAAATCAAAATCAAAATCAAAAAGAAAAAAGTTTTGTTTTTGGAGTTTAACTCCATAATAAAAATTCTTTTGGAGAGTTTAACTCCACGCAAAATCTTTTGGAGTTTAACTATATACAAAACTTTTGGGGAGTCTAACTCCACTCCATAATAAAAAAAATCTTTTGAAGTTCAACTCCATACAAATGTTTTTGGAGTTTAACTCCATATAAATGTTTTGAAGTTTGACTCCTTCAAAAAAAAATTAAAAATAAATAAAAATTTGTTTCGAAAGGGGCTTCCACTTGGTGAAAGCCTCTGCTCGCTTTCACATAAAGGGAAAGTGGGAGCAACCTCCCCCTCACGTGAAGGGAAGCTCCCACTAAGTGGGGGTTCTCCACTCCCCATATAAAAATTTGTTCTCCACTTCCCTTCACGTGAGGGAGAGGCTCTCACTCCCTTCACGTGAGTGGAAGGGGGCTTCCCCTTCTTTTCTTTCTTTCTTTTCTTTTTTTCCTTCTTTTTTCTTTTTTAAGTTATTATTTTAGTTTAACTCCATACAGAAACTTTTGGGAGTTTAACTCCAAATAAATTTTATTTTTTTTGGAGTTTAACTCCAAATAAAATCTTTTGGAGTTTAACTCCATAAAAAAAAAAATTGAATGAAAAGGAGTTTAACTCCATACAGAAACCTTTAGGAGTTTAACTCCAAATAAAATTGCTTTTTTTTTGTTTAACTCCAAATAAAATCTTTTGGAGTTGAACTCCATAAAAAAAATATTTCTTTAAATAAAAATAATTAAAAAAAATCATGTCACAAATAGAATAAATAAAAATGAAATAAATATGCCCTTCTGCGTTGCTTTCAAACACCGAAACTTCACATTGAGTTCGCATGACTATTTTGACCCGTCAATCGAAGGTTTCTTCGCTCTCTAAGAGCGAAGGGTAATTAACGGCAGCTTAGTCCGCGGCTGCCGGAGATTCGGATTTCCACAATCAATAAACCTCCGCCTACCCTGGACGGGGGGAATCTGTATATGCCTGACAAGCGACGCATATTCCCATCTCAATGGGGTGACGAAAAACATTCTACAGATTCTGGCACGCCCTGTGGGACCTTCTCTCTCCTCCCATATTTCGGGTCAAGGATTCATACGAGCTCAATTAATATATATTGATTGTTTGTACTAAAATTATATTCCTTTGCGCAGATTAACAATTTTCGATCTCAATTTTCGGACGCAACAAAGATGTCTCCAATAAAAAGCTCAACTCTCGACATAACTCTCATCTACTGCACGATGAAGATGGACGCCAAGACGGTCCTCTCAGCCGATCTTGGACGACAATAGGAGCCGCCGCCGCTACAGTTCGGCTCTATTCTATTCATGCTAGCTAACACCATCCTAGCTCCTCAAGCTCCCGTAACAGACAAACCGGCCTCGAAAGGCAGGAAGACAAATGTGGTGGTTTCGAAGGCGCCCCAACCCAAACGCAAGTCGGTATTCGAACGGCTCTCCTTGGCCCCAGCTGGGGCCAAAGCAGTCAGAATGAAAGAAGTCGCCAAACGTTGCGGGCAAGCCCGGGCGATGCCTTCGTCGAGTGCGCAGCCGGATGTGTTTTCAAGGCACTCTATCGGCCGACCCACGGCGGCTTCCTGAAAAGCAGAAGCCCGTCAAGCACTCAAAACAGAAAAGCTAAAGCAGAAACGGCTCAGGTATAGAGCCAACAAAAGGGCGCGAACTCCGGTCAAGCTGGATTTTGTGAAGTTCCAAGAGTCGACTTATCCCGCAAAGACGACCGTCTCGGTCGTTAAAATCTGCAACTCTTTTGAACCTCTGAGATGGGTCAAGAGACTCTATGACTGTGAAGATAAAAAAGATGGCAATTCGTACAGTGCTGCGAAGGGACGTGTCTAAACCCCAACGTAGAAAACCTGACGTCTCCTCAAGCGTTTACCAGGCACTCCGTGCAGCGCGGAAGCAGCAGGGCAAGGCCCAAAAAGAAGCGTCAGCGCCACTCGATAACCATATCAGGCCGACCGTCTTCAGTCGAGTGTCCTTTCCCGAAGCGGAAGGACCACGACAGCGGTCCGCAAAACCAGCCGCTGGAAGTAAAAGGGTGGCCAGCCATGTTATCCACACAGTCTACATGGCGGGTACGCGCCCCAGTGACAACCTTCGCAGCAAAAGTAAGAATGGGGCCACCACATCTCAAGCCCAATCTGGCTTGAATATGGCTGCCCCTTCCCAAGATCAACCTCCTCCGCAGGATGATGAAAATCCTCTCGATGAGGCCGATAAGCAGAAGGACCCCTCAGTCCGCGTGGAATCAAGCGCGGACAGCGAATAAAAGCCGACCTTTTGCCCTCGGACCGCGGAACAGGAGCTCCTCCAAGAGCTCCGAAAACAACTTCGAAGCAAAGATAAGGAGATAGCCAAGCTATACTCCAAAATTGACGACTTGACAAACGTCGTGATGCAGCTCACGGCTCAAGTTGCTCGGACGCCCTCCAATCAAGCATAAGTCTCTACTCATGAGCTTGGCGATAACGACCCGAAACGACCGATGCATGTCCCTTCAGGTCCGAATATGAGCGAACTACACGAAAGCCGACCGTATTCCGCTTCTGGGGAAGCCTTGGCCCCAGATGACGTCGTTCCTCTGACGCGAGATCGGATAATGGATTTGGTCGCCAACAAAGTTAAAACATTGGTGGCCGAAGCTGAGGCTCAGAAAGACGTTGGCAGTAGTAGGAGGTCGTACCACACACAGTACGACATCATCGAGTTCCCTTGCGGTTACGTCATCCCTAAATTCGAGAGATTCGACGGGACAGGAAATGCGAATCAGCATGTTACCCACTTTAAAGCATCATGTGGGAATACAGGGAGCAACGATGCGCTTCTTCTCCGTCGGTTTGTCAATAGCCTGACAGGTGTCGCTTTCAACTGGTACGCGAGCATACCAGACGGTTCCGTCACTACTTTCGCCCAGATGGAGTCTCTATTTCGGCAAAGATTCATGAGTGTCAGCGACAAAATCTCCATTACTGACCTTGTACGGACCAAGCCGGGAAAGAATGAAAGCAACACGGACTTCATTGGCCGATGGCGTAATCTCACCGTCAAGTGCGAGCCGCCATTAGAACAAGACCAATCCGTCAGCCTCCTCATTAGGAACCTCGGCAATTGGATGGCCTTGTTCTTATGTACAGCGGGCCTCAAAACATTCCAAGAGCTGACCAAGAAGGTTCAGATATTGGAGCGTTCGAAACAAGAGTCTACCCAGGACTCTCAAAATGACAAACCTTGGAAAATCCGAAAGGATGACCATCGTAAAGGTGGGAACTCCAACAATACCAACGTTTTCAATACGTCTGACAATGAAGACCAGAGAAGGGCGTGCGGCCAAAAAACCGACCGAACGCAAAAACCAGTACTGGAAGGAGAAGGACCGACTTTGGAAGAGAGGAAAAGCAAGGTATATTCATTTAGAAGGAAAAATGTCAGAAAGATATTCAGGGACGCCTTGAGGAATGGTTTACAACCGCCGAACCCAAAGAGGCCACATGAAGCAAGCATGACTGACAACCCTCTATATTGCCCATACCACAGAATGCTGGGTCACGTCATCGAGTATTGCTACGTATTCAAAGATTGGGTCGAGAAACAGTACAAGACGGGAGAAATCTCATTTTCCCCTGGCGTGTTGATAAACGATCAAGCCGCAACTGCCAACTTTGTACAGACAAAAGCCGAAGCCCTTTGGAGGCAAACCGCTGAACCATCTGCCCCAAGAAATGAGGACAACGTGTCGCAACCTCCGTGGGATGTATACATATCCAAGAAGACAGAGAAGATGCTAAAACTGCTCCAGAAAGAACTCAGCGTCGGGCGGGAAGGGCAAAAGAAGCCCATTGTCCCGTCCACCAATCCGAGACGGGCAGGCTCGAAGTCCAAGAAGCTCAGAAAGAAGAAAAAGAAAGACGCGGCTCGACGCAAAAAAGAGTGTGCGAGCAGATCGACCATTCAAAAATACATCGATTCTCTCGAAGACTATGTACAAAAGGAAAGAACCCTTATCCAACTAAAGGAGTTCTTCCCTATAGAGGCCGTAGAAATCTTGGAAGAATTGGAAGATGGTTCCGATGATGGGACCCCTACTGTGACTTGCTACGCCATCCATCTCGGCAGTGACTTTGAGGAGGAGCTCTGCTTTCCCGAAGAGAAAGATAAGCTCGCCACAAAAGCCAACTAAATCCAGCTCAGAAGCGGTAAGACTCTAGCCCCAAGACAAAGCAACGCCCCAAAAGAAAAGGAAAATCTGATGGCTAATGAAGAAGACGGCAGAGATCCGACTCACGGAGATTCGAGCCCTTCCTTGGTAGACTATAACATCTTGGATCACCTCCGGAAATTTCCATCCCTCTTACATATCTATGATGCTCTGGTTCTATCCAAGAAGCTTAGAGATGTCCTTATCTATGCTCTGCAAAACCCCGAGCGGTACCAGGCGCGCTTCGCGGAAATCAATATAGAAAAGGCCCAGTACGCTCTGCAAACAGCTGTGGTCACATTTAAAGATGAAGACCTGCTATTAGGGACAGCCGAGCATAACCGACCGCTTTACGTGATAGGATACAACGACGGAGATCGGATTAATCGCATATTGATTGATCCAAGGTCCTTGGTGAACATCGTGAACTTGCGGATTCTAAAGAGTTTATCAATAGACATCCAACACCTGTCAAGGGGGAGAATTGTCATCTAGGGCTTCAATCAAAACTGCCAGCAAGTTCTGGGATCTATAGCTTTGTCAATCAGGTTAGGGGACCTGCAAAGCGAAGCTAAAATATAAGTGATCGACGCCGACACGTCTTATAAGATTCTCCTGGGACGACCGTGACTTCACGATTATAACATCGTTCCGTCAACACTCCAATGCATGAAGTATACCAAAAATGGCGAAGAAAGACACATTGACGGAGATATACAGCCGTTTGGTGTACATGAAGTACGATATGAAGATTCTCGGTACTTTATGAAACCCCAGAATGCTAAGCCGCAGTCAACTAAAAACAAGAAGGCCCAGAGTCTCAAAGGCCAATCTAAGCCGGTCGTCACGCTTAAAAATAAAAATCCACAAGTGCGCCCACGTTTCGGCAATGACACTGATGAGTCCAACGCTGGAGGTCTATCCTTCCGTAAAAACCGTCCCATTTCGATAGCGATACGGATGAGTCTGATATTGAGGGCCCATCCGGCAGCAAAGCTCGCCCTCATCTCGGCAACGATACTGAGGAGTCGGAGGAGGACCCGTCTTGCAACAGTTGCACAAGCCGAACTCTCATGCAAAAAGCAAAGCTAAGAGAGACCTTTAAAGTCGCAAAGAGATCCCTGGCCATCACCAAAGTTCCGGAATAGATGTTTAAAGAGCTCAACGTGTTGTCGGTCTCCACCGTGGACCAGCTGACAACCTTCTACGTCCTCGGAAGGAACAACGGACAGAAGGGCATCCTGTTTTATGGGTCGAACCCTGTCGTGCATCCGAACAATTTGTCTGCAACGTGCCTTCCCCATGAGAGAAGCATAAGAGTCGTCTTAAACCCCAGATATTATACGCCCGGGATGCAGGAATATTTCAAAAGGTGTGGATGTCGGTTATACTAGACAGACTCCGAAGCCAGGCTTTATGAGAGGTTATGGCACCCGCCTCAGGTCCGATCGCTCATCGAGGGGCTTGTCCCAGATAGACGGGGCCTAGGTTATATACAACCCGACGCCAAACATGCTACATGATCCACGTTAGCGAAACCCGCGAAGGGTCGAATGATGACGGCAAGCAAGCCGAGCCAGGAGAAGCCCCTCGAGAGCTCGAAGATGGCGGACATGCAACGTTCGACGAGCTAACCGAGATTGATTTGAGGACATCCGATTATCCGATGCCGACATACATTAGCTCGCTCTTGTCAGAGGAAATGAAAGAGCAGATGATCACCTTGCTGCGTGAGTTCGTCGACCGCTTCGTGTGGACATACAAAGAAATGCCTGGCCTCTCCCCCGAAGTGGCCGTGCATAAGCTAGCTATTTCTCCTGATGCCAAGCCAGTCAAACAAGCTCCTCGAAGAATGAGAAGGGAGTTGGAGGAAAAGATCATTGAGAAAACCAAGAAACTCATCGATGCCGGCTTCATCAGAGAAAAGAAATACGCAGACTGGATCGCATGCATCGTCCCAGTAAAGAAGAAAAATTTCCTGCTTCCGGTCATGGAAATGATGGTCGATAACACCTCAAATTACGAGCTGTTCACTTTCATGGATAGTTCATCTCGATATAATCAGATAAAAATGTCGCATGAGGATGAGAGACATACAGTATTTCAAACTCCGATAGGCATATATTGTTACAAAGTGATGCCGTTTGAACTGAAGAACGCAGGTGCCACATATCAAAGGGCAATGACCAAGATCTTTGACGACTTAATCCATAAAGTTGTCGAGTGTTATGTTGATGATTTGGTCGTCAAGACTAAAACCAAGGCCAATCACATCCAAGATCTCCAAACTGTATTCACCAGACTGGGAGAGTACAATCTAAAGATAAATCCTTTAAAGTACGCCTTCGGCGTATCATCGGGGAAATTCTTAGGCTTCATAGTCCGGCACCGAGGGATCGAGATCGACCCGTCGAAAATAAAAATGATCGTGGATATGCCTCTTCCAAAGAATCTGACGCAACTAAGATCCTTCCAAGGCAGGCTCGCATACATAAGAAGGTTCATCTCAAACCTATTAAGAAGATATCGACCTTTTTCAAAGCTCATGAAAAAGGGAGCCCCTTTTGTCTGGAATGCCGAATGTCAAGAAGCATTCAACAGCATCAAGCGGTACCTGTTGCACCCTCTAGTGTTCGCTGCCCCCATTTCAAATAAATCGCGGATCCTCTACACCGCCGCACTGGACGAATCGCTCGGCGTCCTCCTCGCTCAAAACGAGGAGGGAACGGAAAATGCCCCCTACTACCTCAGCCGAACATTAGTCGGGGCAGATCATAAATACTCCCCGATTGAAAAGCAATGATTAGCCTTGATATTTGCCGTAAAGAAGTTAAGGCATTATCTGCTTACTCAACGGGTTATGCTGATCTCCAAGATCGACCCGCTAAAGTATTTGATGACCAAGGCGGGTCTAACTGGTAGAATGGCCAGATGGGCTGTTATGTTGCTTGAATTTGACATAATATACACACCTCAGAAAGCAGTAAAAGGGCAAGCCCTCTCCGACTTTCTAGCTGCTCATCCCATATCTAAAGAGTCACCGCTAAATTACGAGTTGCCCAACGAACAATGCTACACTTCAAAGATGACGGGCCATGCTGGGAGCTCTATTTCGATGGAGCCTTATCAATAAGGACCTCCAGCAGATCAAGCATCCCGCAAATAAAAGCAGGAATAAGATTGGTATTCATCACACCATCGGGAGGAACCCTGCGACATTCTTTCGCTCTTACCGAGCCTCGCACAAACAACGAGGCTGAGTACAAAGCTCTGATAGCTGGTCTGGAGCTCACCATAGAAATGCAGATCCCTCAGCTGCGTGTCTACGGAGATTCCCAGCTAGTCGTCAACCAAGTAAGCGGCGAATACAAGATATATAAGTCCGAATTAGCTCGATACAGAGACCGGATGGTGGAGGTCATGAAGCGTTTCACCCACATTAAACTGACGAGAGTTTCCAGGACGCTGAACTGAAAAGCCGACGTACTCGCTCGTCTAGCCAAGGAGCAGGCTGATCCTGACATGGATGAGATTCTGATCATAATCAGGCGCCGGCAAATCCTGCCTCCCGTCTTTCTACGATAAGAAGAAATCGTAGAACAAAAGAACGGTCTTGCTGAAGAAGCTCAGGTCGTCAGGGACGAGACGGATTGGATAGAACCCTTCGTAGAATATCTTCGATATAACAAGCTGCCTGAGGAAAAAATCGTGAGGGTTCAGTTGAAAAAGAGAGCTCTCCGGTATGTGTTTGTGAATGACACACTATACCGCAGGTCGTACGACCAGCTTTGACTCAGATGTCTGTCCCCAGCCGAAGCTCGAGAAATTATGAAAGAAATTCACTCGGGCGTCTGTGGAGCTCACCAATCCGGCCCCAAAATGCGGCTTCAAATCAAACAGCTTGGATATTACTGGCCTACCATGATAAAAGATTGCGAAGAGCATGCAAAGAAATGTCATCTATGCCAAATTCACGGTGATTTCACAAGCACCCCAATCCGCTGCACCCTACCGTAGCGTCCTGGCCCTTCGAAATTTAGTGCACCGATATAATTGGTCCGATTGAACCTCCACTATCCAAAGAACACCGGTTCATATTAGCAGCGACGGACTACTTCTCCAGGTGGGCTGAAGCTGTCCCGCAAAAAGAGATTAAGACAGAAGACGTTTTGAAATTCTTCCGGCATAATGTTTTATATCACTTCGGTATGCCGAGAAGAATCATATCTGACAACGGGCCTTCTTTTAAGAGCTTCAAAGTCTCAAGGTTCGCTACTCGACATAAGATAGACTGGAGATATTCTTCTATCTATAATCCAAGGGCATATGGGTTAGCCAAAGCGTTCAACAAAACCATGTGCAAGCTCCTGAGAAAAAATGCCTCAACCAATAAACGAGGCTGGAATCTGAAGCTCAATGAGGCATCATGGGCATATCGTACCACACACCGCACTCCGACGCAGTCCACTCCATACCCGTTGCTTTTCGGAGTGGAGGTAATCCTCCCCCTCGAAATCAAAGTTCCAAGCTTTAAGGATGGTTGTCCAGCACAATCTGACGAAAAAGGAAAACGCTCTCCTTCGGCTCGAGGAGCTTGATGCGCTCGAGAAAAAGAGGCTCGCAGTACAGCAAAATCTGGAGCTGTATCGAGCGCAAATGTCACGGGCTTATGACAAGATGACCCGTCTCCGTGCTTTCAAGAAAGGCGAATTGGTGTTGGTCCTCAGAATACCGATCATCCCCAATCGACATGCCAAGAAAAAATTCAAACCAAATTGGGAAAGACCATACGTCATCGAGAAAGTATTCGACGGAGAATCCTAACAACTAATAAGTGCCGAGAGAGAAAGGCACATGACACACATCAACGGCCGATACCTCAAGAAATACTACACGTGAATGCTCCAGATCGCAGACGGATCAAGTACGCCGGCCCTACGGCCTGGATCATACATCCTATAAAACCGTATACAATCCACGGACGCAAACGCCCCTATCTCTCCCAAGTCAATGATACATCTGAAGTCCTACCGACGATAAAGCTCAAAAAAAGCGGTATGTCCACAAGAAAATGGGCACAGATGAAAACCCGAAATGTCTCTCTGAGTAAAAATAGCAGGACTGCCGGCGAATTCGTGAAAACCCGAAAGGGCGCAAACTCATGAAAAAGAGAAGAAATACACTCGCGAAATCCTCTCGACTTTGTGAGGAGAAAATCCCCCCGTGAGATCCTTACGACTCACAAAGGAGCAACACACTTAGGAATCCTCAGGAGAAAATACACATGTAAGATCCTTTCGACTCATCGGGAGATAATGCTTTTATGAGACCCTTACGTCTCATAAGATTGAAAATCCTTAGGTGATAGAGATCTAAACATGTCTCTTGAACCATCGCTCTCCAACGGGCAACGGCAAATGATGAGTCACTCCTGGCATTGCTTCAGTGTTAGCAGTGCTGATGCCGACCCAAAACTCAAATCCCAAGTTTTCCTAAAATCAAATGATGAGTCGCTCCCGGTACTACGCTTGAATGTTAGCGGTGTTGATGTCGACCCAAAAACCAAATCCCCCCTGGGCAAATGATGAGTTGCTCCTGGTATTATTCCAGTGCAGCAATGCTGATGCCAAACAAAATCCAAATTCCTCTCAAATTCAAAAGTCATGCCAAACAAAAGCAGAAATCAAACAGATCAAATCAGCATCCCACCCGGCAGCGCTTCCAAGCTCAAAAGTCCCAATGGACGGGTAAGGGACTCCCAAAGCAAATCAAATCCCGACAACGCAGAAAGCGAAACAAGTCAAATCAAATCCCGACACCGCAAGAAACGGAGCAATTCATCGACCGTCCACGTCGCAAAAATGGCAGCAACGACCGTCCATATCGCAAAAATGGCAGCAACGACAACGACCGCCCACGTCGCTAAAATGGCAGCATCGACCTTTCACGTCGCTAAAATGGCAGCGCCGACCCTTCGCAGGGAACCAAACCAAATCAATCCCCATATAGAACAAGGTCCATCAATTTCATGTACACAACCCATACACGCGGTGTGTATTTATTGATGGGAGCACTTTGTTAAGGTCAAAAATTATACCCCGATTGATCAGGTCAAAATCGAAGTCAACCCCAAGTCAAGTGGGTCCAAGCCCGAACCCAAGTCCAAGCAAGTGGACCCATACCCGGGTCGAGCCCAAGCATGAAGAGGCCTCCCCCATGCCAAAGGAATAATTGTTAAAACATAAATAGGCTTAATGTAAAAAAAAATTATGAATAAATGTAGTAAAATGGACAGCAAACCCAAATTATGTAAAAACCCATGGTTTATGTGCAAAAAAAAAGTACATGGTATGGGAAAGGCACATGTGCCATTTTGAAAAGCCCAAGGGGTCATATGTAAAATGTAAAGCCTATATAAGACATCATGATGAATAATAACAAACAAGATTCTTCCCATATCAACTTAGGATTTTGTGCCTCCTTTTTCAGGTTTACAACTTTCTTCTTTTCGTTTTTTGAATTAAATCAAGAGTTTAACTCTTGTTTTCTAAAAAATTGTTTTTCGCCATAAAACCTTTGGAGAGGAGTTCAAATCTCCTATCAAGTCTCTAAAAAAAGAAGATTTTAAATCTCATCACCATTCCCCCCAAGATCCAAAAAAAAAGGAGAGAAGAGGGAGAAGGAGACCCATCCTTAAAAAGAACTCACTTTGAGGGGATTCAAGGCTCAAAAAAGAAGAAAGGGGTCCACTTTCATTATCCAAGATATAGATCTTGGAGTTTCAAGAGATCTCTTTTGGGTTTTCTAAAAATAAAAATCTTTTGAGAGTTTAACACCAAATAAAATGGGAGTTCAACTCCAAATAAAATTGTTTTGCGAGTTCAACTTCATATAGAATCTTTGGGAGTTTACCTCCATATTTAAAAACCTTTTGGAGTATAACTCCATAATAATTATAACAAAAAAGAGAGAATTTTTTGAAGTTTAACTCCAAGCCGGTGGCACCCTCCACTTTCCACCCACGTGAATGGGGGTTTCCTTTCTCACGTGAGGGGAAGGGAAGCTTCCACAAAGTAGGAGCCCCTTGCTCCCTCTCACGTGAGAAAGAAGCTCCCACTCTATGGCAGCTTTCTCTTAAACAAAAAAAAAAATCAAAATCAAAATCCAAAAAAAAAAGTTGTCTTTAGAGTTTAACTCCATAATAAAAAAAAATTTAAGGAGTTTAACTCTACGTAAAATCTTTTGGAGTTTAACTCCATACAAATCTTTTGGGAAGTTTTAACTCCACGAAAAATCTTTTGGAGTTTAACTCCATACAAATGCTTTTGGGAGTTTAACTCCACGAAAAATTCGTTTGGAGTTTAACTCAATAATAAAAAAATTGTTTGAAGTTTAACTCCGTACAAATGCTTTTGGGAGTTTCACTCCATAAAAAAAATCTTTTGGAGTTTAACTCCATACAAATGCTTTTGGAAGTTTAACTCCATAAAAATATCCTTTGGGGTTTAACTCCATAATAAAAAAATTCATAAAAAAAATCTTTTGGAGTTTAACTCCATAATAAGAAAATCTTTTGGAGTTTAACTCTATATAAATGTTTTGGAGTTTAACTCATTCAAAAAAACAAAAAAAAATCTTTTGGAAGCCCCTCTCACGTGAAGGGGAGGCTCCCACCAAGTGGCCTACCAAGTGGGAGCCCATGCTCCCTCTCACGTGAGGGAGAGGTTGCTCCCACCAAGTGGGAGCTTTTCCCCCTCAGGTGAGGGAGAGGTTGCTCCCACCAAGTGGGAGCCCCGCTCCCTCTCACGTGAGGGGGAAGAAGCTCTCCATTCCCCTTTATGTGATGGGGAAGCTCCTACTTAGTGGAGCCCCTTTCCCCTTCACATGAGTGGAGGGGCTTCCCCTTCTTTTCATTCTTTCTTCTTTTTTTTCTGTTTTATGTTTTTTTGGAGTTCAACTCCATACAGAAATTTTTGGGGGTTTAACTCGAAATAAAATTGTTTTTTTTAGTTTAACTCGAAATAAAACCTTTTGGAGTTTAACTCCAAAAAAAATGTTTTTTTGAATGGAAGGGAGTTTAACTCCATACAGAAACTTTTGGGAGTTTAACTCCAAATAAAAAAAAAATTTAGTTTAACTCCAAATAAAATCTTTTGGAGTTGAACTGCATAAAAAATGTTTCTTTGAATAAAAAAATCATTTGTCACAAATAGAATAAATAATAATGAAATAAATATGCCTTTCTGCATTGCTTTCAAACACCGACACTTCATATTGAGTTCGCATTACTATTTTGATCCGTTAATCGAAGGTTTCTTCGCTCTAAGAGAAAGGGGTAATTAACGGCAGCTTAGTCCGCGGCTGCAGGAGATTCGGATCCTCACAATCAATAAGCCCATGCCTACCCTGGATAGGGGGGATCTGTACACGCCTGATAAGCGACGCGTATTCCCATCTCAATGGGATGACGAAAAACACCCTACACATAGTTGTCTTATGTTAATTTGTCAATTCATAACCCATACCATAATTCGCCATGGCCTTGAGCAACGCAGAGTCATCCTCACATTTTGCTGCTTCGCGAAACTGTTGTCACCAACAAATGCATGTCTCAATAGATGTTTAAATGATTTTAAATGAAACCAATGATCTATCGATGATCATGCGCATAGTTTAGAGCGAGGCTCCTTCCATTATTTGAGTACATATATAATAGCAAAATGGCTTTATTATGTTGTTCTTTGGGTTTCCTGTGTTGGCAAGCGGTAGATGCAATAACAAATTTGATATTCACGTAACATCTAGGTGACGGTGATCCCCATGCTTGTCAATATATCAAACATTGATTAGTCAAACTTTGGCTATGTTTGATTTCGAAGAAAACGAAGAAACTGAGAAGAAAATAGGAAGGAGTCAATAATATTCATCGAGGGAGGATCATCATTGGAACCCTTCTATTTTTATTTTCTTATCTTTTCCCTCATTTTCTTTCAATAACAAAATCTTCAAGTTGGGTTATATTACACAGAGCATAAACCATTTCATGGCATGGCTTGAATTATTGTTGAGAGACCTCCCAGAAATTTGAAATATAAACTGTTAGAGTGCATGATTTCAATAAAGGTCCTGCTGATATACAAACATGCTCTGGAATTGGATCCTGCTGATACTAAAATCTATTAGTTGTAACAATATGTTGGCACTAGATTTTTGATAGATGCAAAAAATGATGAGCACCAAATCTTTGCTTGTTTGTCTTCCAGTATAGTTTTAGACATACAAACTAAACACGCATTCATTCTCCTACAAATGCTGCAACAATAGAAAGTTAACGAAACCATTCCATAGTAGATGGTGGTGATACTCTATTGGTATATGCTTTGAAAGCAGAAAAATCATCAATGATTGCCATTATACCAAGATTTTGAATCCTTAACTTGAGATAGCAATGGCATGAAACAATATGCACTTTGCCAATTTCTTCCGGTCAAGTATGAACTCTAATAATCATGTATAGCAAGCTATTTATCCTATCATAACTCTTGGGTTACAGAAGTCAACCTTTTTCTTTCCAGACTCTTGTTTTCAATAACAAAACCATCTTAGTTCTTAATCAACAATTGATGCAATCTAGGATTAAAATAAATTTTAGTCAATTATCATTTCCAAAATATTTGGGTTTTTATGGCATGAAATAATCATACAATCTAACTGATCATGCAGTTTAAGCCTGTGTATAAGGAAGCAACTCATCAAGTACCAATAAAACTAGGATGGAAGCTAGGTAATGAGAGGTAGAAACTAAAAGGTCACGAACAACTCTCGAATAGAGTCATACGCTAATTTCGCAAAATTTAGTAATCCGGTTTATATAATGCATTCAAGCCTTCATGATAATTGTACATTGATGCAGAGTATCCTGACATTGGAGAAAACTTATAACTAACCTGCTTGGCCCAATCTTCACGTCCAGTTCTTTCCAAGTAATTCTGTACCACCACCACACCATTGAAATCTGTAAAATCAAGAAATCATATCCAGTTGTGACAAGAATACTTTTGATAAACAAGAGATTGACAAGACTTCTGTGATTGAATAAATATTGTGCCAAATGGTTTCAATTAGCATGAGGTTAGCGAATATCGAGGGAAGAAAGATGGTGGGCAGGTGGGGATAAGTAATAATATGTTCGTAGGATTTTTCGCATATGCATTCTGAAGTTTATAGCTAGATATTTGGTTTAGTTGCAACCACAAAAGGAATAGGGAGCGTAGTGTCAGGATTGTCAAAGAGCAAAGAAGAGAGACTAGAATCCAGAGGTAACATCGAAGGTGCACAACTTAAAAGTATTAGTTCAAACTGGCAAATGGTGTAAAGCACTAAGTTGATGATATCATTTTACAAAGAGACTATCTCCTTCCTCCTTGACAGCCTCACTCTGCATGCTTGGGCGATCATCAATATCTGCTTCACTCGGCAGTAGCCTAGAGCACTTTCTAGCATAATGATTGAATTTAAGAATATACTGCATAATTAGCAGGGATGTTGGACCTACCAATCTCTGCTTTGAATCTAAAGAATCCAGGCCCAATCACCTCACTTTTGCAGTCATATAAAGCATCCACGACCTGCACAAGTCAACAGATCAAAGAATATGACCCAAAATATTTCATGAGTGCTACAAGCCTACAAATGATCTGGCAAAATCTTACAGGATCAGATTTCAAAAATGCAAGCACTCTTTCCATGTCATGGTCATCAATTGCTCTACCAATCAAAGCGTGTCTGTTCCTTTGAATGAGGAATATAGCAACCTGTACCATTAATTTAAATGAAATTAGTCTGCCCATGTATATATCTTTAAAAAATGTTTATGATATTTACCAAATGAAAGCTAGCTCTTAATTCTGGAGATGCAACAATGCTTTACAAGAATACTAGATTGAACGAACCCATTTGTATGATTAATTGTAAGTTTTGTGTTGCAACCTTTCTGGATGGTAGCTGGTAACCAACATTCAGGTCAGCTTAATGAAGAGCAGCCAGAGATGGATGGAATTGATTTGTGGGGGAAAAAATCTGTTTGTAACAAATTTTATCTTGAAATGTCTATTTAAATGCTCAAAACAATTCTTCCTATGATGCTTCCGTTCTGATTGCAGTTGCATCGGGAAAATGAGTGTACCACTAGATGCTTCCTTTTATTCACATTTTTCTTCAATCTAAATCTACTTGGATTGTGCTAAATGGAAGTCAGTCTCCATATATGTTTTTTCCAAGAAATTGGTGAAGAAAAATAGTACACAGAACATTTGTTAACCAATAGCGAACATTAGAATACAAATGCCAAACTCAAATACATGTGTGCATTTAACATACCATTCCAAGTAAATTACCAACTATGATAGAACCAATAGGGTCATAGATTGCATTCCCTGTAGTATTAACAGCAACCAATGACGCTGCAGCAATAGCAAGACCTGTCACAGCAGCACCATCCTGTACAATAAAACCTAGCGATGAGACAATAAATGTATACATCGTAACATGCATGTTAACGAAAAAACATAAATGACAGCAATGAGAAAGACAACCATCATATTTTCAAAAGGTGCCCAGTAAAGATAATGGGAAATATCACATTGAATTTGCTGTCAAATTGCTCTTTCCGATGCAGGAGCACCCTTAAAGCACAAGCAGCACAATGAAGGTGATTCTCCATAGTGGCTACCAACCAGATACACAGATTACTAGATTGTTGGCACATGTCAATAACAACTTTGGACATGTTGTGTATTAACATTTTACTGATACTTTGATGATAAAGAATTTACCTTCTTTACAAAGTAAATTGATAGCAGATATTTGGTATACATGATTAGAAAATTATTCCATATTACACAACATATTCTTATTTTTTAATAGAACACTAGGCAGAATTCAAACAATACAACTATGATAATGTGTATGGGTATGGAGGGTTTTGATATATCCCTTTCTTAGTGTATCCATGTTTTTCGCATAACATCGTATCATTGTGTTCAACTGTCCGTAATGTACCACAATTGATATGCAGAGTTTTTCTATGTCCAAGTTCTATTAAAGATTTAAAAAATTACAATTTTCTTAAACTCAACAAATAGTTTAACTTGATGTTATTTTGTGAAATGTGCTAGTAGGATTCACTTGTCACTAATACTTATAATTTTAATTCTGCAGGCTGCATGCACCTTAATCGTTCATATGTAACAGCTATATTTTAATATAAAAATAGTCATATAGAACACGTATTCCAGCATATCTTATCCTAGTCTTTTAAGATTTGTCATATCATTATAACCATATTGTATGGTATCACAATGTTCCTAAATATGTAGCTTAGGAAGTACCTCGGTCATGACAGCAACGGATGTTGGATCGTGACCACGCCAAACATAGTCCCATACGCTCATTCCTTCTGCAGCTGCACCTTTCTTTACCGCATTTATAGCAACCAACAGTGAAGCTCCTAACAAAAGCATTAGAATTACTCACTTGCATAATTTTAAGACCATAATATGAAGGGTTTTTTTACTTGTAGTCCCTCCCCCAAAAAAACACAGCAAATTCCTTTCTATCCCAAAAACTTGGTATTTACTTTTTAAACCCCCCTCCCCAAAACAAGTAAGATACATCATTCATTTTAAACCACCACCACCACCACCCACCACCACCCCACCCTATGATTTCTGTCAACTTCTAACGGCATAACATCAGGTTTTTCTTTAAAATATCTCAAACTCTCTTCTACTTTGAAAATATTCAATGTCTTTCCCAAATTGCAATTAGGGTTTAGACTTCTACTGCACCTTTCTCAAAATCAACCATGAAATCAGAAGTATCTACAACATCCTTCTCTAGCTATGAAGAAGTTGAATGCTTCTGCGGTCTTGTTGTCTTCGGATAAATGGTAAACCTAAAATCTATGTAGAAAAGTTAAAAGCTAAAGTTGACGGGGTTATTTCTGACGGAAATCGTAAAAAGGGGTGAAATGATATGTCTTATTAGTTTTGGGGGTAAAAAGTAAATACCAAGTTTTGGGGGGTTGGAAAGGAATTTGCTATATTTTGAGGGGGCTACAAGTAAAAAACCCTAATATGAATGTATGCAACTGACCTTCAATAAGAAACGATCCACCAATCACTAAAGCAGCATAATGGATATTTTCAGGGTGCTGTTCGCATCAACCATAGTTGCAAATTAGTATTTACGGAAGTGATGTTTTCTTAAGAAGAGATGGAGCTAAATGCAACATCAAGATTTAGACAACATGAACATCATTACATACATGAGAAGTCCACAAGTTCTGGAATCCATGCACAATTGTGGCCCCAGAACCAAGGCAAAAGATACCAACTGCCGATATTAAGGACCAAACAAATCTTTCCTTTGAATAGCCATAACTGCAGAAAAGGGGGGGAGAATAAACCTAAAAGAATAGATAAGAACTTTCGCAACTGTAAAGCTTAAAAAATTATGCCACTGGGCCAAATAAGATCTGTACAAACTCCAAAGCACCCTAATATTAGAATCAAATGCATAGCTAGATAATGATGGTTTATACACTTCGCTACTACTGACGCTTTTAACAGAGAAAGACATATTGTTTAGGCAATTAAGAATTTACCTTAAGGGGATATTTGGTTGCTTGCAACACATTTGTTGAGAAAAAAACTCTATTTCCTATGTTTGGGTAGCAAAACTTGAGTTGGAATCAGAATGGAGTTGCAATATGTAATAAATGTTGCAATTTCGGGAAATGAGACCATGGGAATTATCATGGGTGCCACATAAGCAAAATTGCAACAAATGTCATGCACTGTTATTGTTTTTGTTAAACCGGACCAAATAGTGGTTTGGCTCTGGAAATCTAACAACAAAGACTAAAACACCCAAACAATGGATAAGAAGCTTTTTAATTCTAATAAGTTTTTGAATGCAACATTTGTTGCAATGTTGCATTTCCTAGTGTTGCTAACCAAACAACCCCTTCAAAAGGAGTAATAGCAGCTGCAGCAGCGTATGGTGTATGAAGATGCACGTAACTTACGGGTGCATAGCATCAGGAGCACGCCTTGAGCTACTCAAACCATAGGCCAGAAGTGCCTAAAATATAAACCTGAATCAGCTTTGACTTAAATCGATGACTGAAAAGCACAAACTATTAGCAAGTTATGAAAAAGGCACGAGAAATAGAAAAGCACCTGGTTCGCAAAATCAGCAACTGAATGCACCACTTCAGCTAACATAACATGACTGGAAGTCACAAACCATACTCCAAACTTGAGAGAGAAGACCATAAAGTTGCACCATAATGCAGTATTAACTGCTCTTTGGCTGATGCATTCCATTTGTATTTAGACAAGTTGAATGATAACGTCATTACAACTATTAAATATTCATATAGATTGGATGATGATGATGAATCAAAATTTTGAATAATGACGTAATCACATGTATTAGCCTTTATAGTCTTATGGTTCAAACCAAACAAAGAGTATCAGAAAAATGGCTAGAATCACACAGGTAAGAGCTAGTTGTTTCAACACTTCAACTTATAACATGACCGGAAGAAAGCGATCCTCTCTATGAAAATAATATATTTAGGAGCCTGCTTTATAATTTGAACTTTTTTCTCTGAGAAGGGGTAAACAATATTGCGGTTCTATAAAGTCATAGGAGGACCTTGGAAACGTGCATCATTTACACTTTCTCGCATATATAATACGACATGCTATTCAGCAGGTGTTGTGATAAATCTCTCTTAAAAGACCATCGTAACAGATTTCGTGCATATTACTAGATAGAATTCCACAACTAATCATCCGCTTGAAATATGTTGCTCCTCAATCTGATTCAACATCCCCACAAACACAACACATGAATAAAGAACCGCAAACAACATAGATATCTAGAAAACAACCGGTCAACCTACTTCATTGGTAAGTAAAATAAAACTTAATTGCCACAATAGATTAAAGAAAACATTCTTCCAGGATAAGCAAATACTAGGATTCCAAATATAGACTTTGAATATTGAACAACTCACCAAAAAAAATTAAGGTGGGTAATTCTACTTAATGTTTCTACACTTGAATGATCATGGCAGAACTCTACAAAGCATCCAATTGTAAATTGGGGAAAGGGTTCACTCGATAGATGTTTAAACCATCAAAGGTTTCAAACAAGCATTCACTGACTATATCATTATCTCTCATTAAAAATCATAATAAAAACAACAATTGCAATGCAGCAGCATACCTAGTGTCATCGAATTCGGTCTTTTTAATCTTCGCAACCCTAAGAGAATAACCTGCATAAAAACCCCCAAAATAAGAATAAAAATCATTATCAGTTGAAAATAAATATATGAATAGAACTCAAGAGGTAGTTGATAGAAGCCTACTGCGAACAAAAGAAACCAAAGGGGTAGAGTATTGAGCCCCCGACAGATACGATTTCTTCTGAAGCAGAAGCGAGGACTCGTGATCCCTAAATAACCGACTGCCTCCGCCGCCGCCTACGCCTCCAGAAGAAAACCCTAATTTTCTGTGTTCGAGTTGTTTTTCTTCTTCTTCTCGCTTGGGTTTGATGAGATGCGAATAGATAGAAGAGGAAGACGAGAGGGGGATTAGAGGGGAGGAGGAGGAGGAGAGAGGCTGAGGGTGGTGATGGTGGAAGAGGAGGCGGAGGCCTAATCGCGATGTAAGCATTAAAATGTCGTTGCTTGCTGCTGCTGCAGCCAAACTCTCATTTAGCTCTCCTCAAAGAGAAAGAAGAAGAAGAAGAATGTGCTGGTCTTTCAAACTTGATGATCATGAGATTAGTATATGGTTGATCAAAGGAAAGTCATGGATTTTATTACATCTTTTTAGGGTTTTGTTTTTTTCACTGGGCAAGTAGTATTCAAAAACAATGCCTGCCGGAATGTTTCATAGCATTTAAATTTAGAATAAAATATTCCGGAATACATGTATTTCTAATATGAAATTCGTTAGATATTATTTTAGCTTATACATGTCTTGATTGTTTTTGGATGTAAGGATTTGCCAAGAAACCCCTTTTTTAATAAATATTTTATCTATTTGATCTTATGACAATTTTAATTGATTTATGTTTTCTCACTTGATTAGAAAATGATTATATATAAATTTCTTATATATTTGGCCACCATAAAAAAAATATAATCCGACAGAAGCAAGAAATCCAAACCCAAATGAGCAACAGGAAATAAGAATTTTGAATTTATAAGGAAACACAATGTAAATAAAATAAGAGATCATGGTTTGTTATGTTTTGCTTGTGAATAAGGAAACACAATGTAAATAAAATAAGAGATCATGGTTTGTTATGTTTTGCTTGTGAATCTGACCTTGATCAATGTGATCTTCAAATTGGAAATTTAGGGTTTATCAAGTTTTAAGGAAAAAGCAAAAAGGTTTTGGAAAGAGAGAAAGAGAAATGGAGAGGGCACTCTAAACTCGACGGATCTTATTCGAAAAGGTAAGTTATGGAAAAAAAGGCAATTGAGAGGCAATGGATGGGTTCTTTTTGAGAAAAGAGAGATGTCTATTTGGATGGATGAGAGAAAGAAATAAGAGAGAGAGAAATGAAGGAGAAGGAGAAAGACGTATTGTAGGGAAAAAATAATTAAGTGTGAGCTGATTTTTATTATCCCGTGAAATGGGTGAATGTTTTGTCCCTCTACATTAATCCTGAAAAAGTCTATCCAAACAGGTCCAAATCAAAGCTTGCTCTAATCCAGTGGATAAAAAAAATCTGGGCTTTTAATTCTAATGAAAGGATGTGTCAAAACATGCCCTTAGTAAATCCTGTCTCCAAGATATTAGAATAGAGTTGCTTGTGAAAGGCGAGTGCTATTGTTGCTTGTGAAAGAAGAGTGCTAATGTTCGCTGAAAAAACCGCAGGGAATGGTACGGTAACAATTCTTGCTTTCTTGCTCCATTTATGAAAGAAAATGTTTGTAATTAGATATGAAAAGAAGCTGATTTATTTTGCAATAATTAAAGCTTACTTAAGTTTCTCCGGCAAGGCAACAGTGTCTACATTTTGGGAAGCAGCAGCTAATTTAGCTTCTTCCGTGGCTTGATTAAACCAAAATTTTGGAGCTGTATCAAGACATAACAGCACTGGTATCCTGCTTAGAGAATGGGGTGTGGCTCCTACAGGAGTTGAGAGAGGGAAACAGCATCTCCCATTATCATCCAAAATAAATATAAATAAATCCAATGTTACATCTTAACATAACAACATCAACCCCAAACCTCAAATATGAAACCCATGACAAATTACACTCTTCTACACAAATGACAAGAATGATGTAAATTGAGACAACAGCAAGTTTCACACCTCAGGTTTCGCCACAGTTCTTCACAAAGCAAATTATCTTACAAGTTAAAACAATCGCAAAGCACTTCGATCAAATTAAAACAAGCAAAAGGAGATTCAAGAGAAACATTTATCCCCTAATCTAAACAAGATGCATTGATACAGCAGCATCACAAGCATAACATAGCTACAATTATTATCCTTTTCCTCAATCAACACATCTTAGGGCCACTGAGATTTGTGTTTGGCAAGGTAAAAAGTACGGTACAATACTGAAATGGAAGGGGTCTTCAACAATTAGCTTTCCAGTGCATTTTCCAAGTCCAGAGAGAGCCCTTCTCGTTCCTGAAATTAACAATTGTGGCAACAGCTGGGCACAAATACTAAGCCTAAAGACTCCTGTAATCTATAACAGTCACTTCATCGTCAGGAGCATCAAGGTCTTGATAGCTGCAACCACAGGTTATGACAAGAATCAGCATATAACAAAGAGGCTGATGGTCCTAAACTTTCAGCGATAACAAATTAGCCACATGTATCATCATAATAAAGAGAAGATTGTAAGAGATCTGGTAAGCATGCTGGTGTTGACATTGAGATCACACCCCACCAGTTCAAACAAATATAAATCAAGTGAAACTAATAGTCTTTTCAAGCCCCAAAGGTTACAAGCTATATCTTTATCTCTTGGCATAACCTATGAATGGCTTGCTAAAAACTGAGGTTTGAGGTTCCATGATGCATGCTATATGTTCAATGGTACTCCAAAAGCGTTAAACCAAAGTCTTAGCAAAGATTGATCGATATTCATAAAGATGGTGATGGTGAGATTGAGGATGCTGTAGATCAAAATATAATGGTTATATTCAAAAAGCAGTGTCGAGAAGCATGTTAATGTTCGAAATAAAGAAATCATGGGATATAAACGAGGAATCAGTTTGGATTACTTAGACATGAGCAAGCAAGATCAATGAGTAGACAGTTAGGAGGCACATAATTGTTAGTTGAAGCGACTACAATTGTACTCTAAACAAACATGGACTGCATCAGTAAAAATGGATGTGACGGTGCAAACAAATATTGGTAATTCAATTATAACTCAATATCATATTTATATCCGTATCAGATAGCCATCCCTTCTCTAAATAGGAACAAAAATAACGTTGTGGTGAGCTTTCCAATGTATCCCTCTTACACATCTTTATCCAAATATATCCAATGAGTGTGTGTGTGTGTAGGGGAGCGATCCATTGCAAACCGGTTCGCATTTTTTTAAAAACGGGAACTCCCGATCCACGACATATTTTAACGATCCGATCCGTTCAAGTTGATCACCCAACCCACAAATATGTGTATGAAAAATCAAGGGATTTAAAGATCTCTAGCCTATGCATCGGATGACGTTTATGTTGCATTATCGAAAGACGTTCATTTTTGCACCCATCGATACATAGGCTAGAGGTCTTTAAGTCCCTTAATTTTTCATACACATATTTGAGGGTAGGGTGATCAACTTGAACGGATCGGATCGTTAAAATATGCCGTAGATCGAGAGTTCCTGTTTTTTAAAAAACGTTGACCGGTTTGCAATGGATCACTCCCCTGTGTGTGTGACGTCTACGTCTGTCAACTAATACAAGATGTGACATATGATTAAAATATAAATTAAGCTGATGAGGACGTATACTTTAATTATTTAGTACAAGAATATGCTAAATTTAGCTTTAATTTAATTTTTCTCTCCAATTTATAGTCCTATCCTAATCTTTAATATCCAAATGAACTTAAAATTTGTTTTTACCATAAATGGATATTGATTTCAATATTTGAACAGTATCATTCTGCATTAACCCATGATATCATGCAGGTGCATAATGGCTAATGGCCTCAAGGTAAAAACACAAGTTACAACAAGAGCAGAGAAGTCATCTCTCATTTTTATTTTTATATTTTGGCAGAGTAAGAAGTGTATTTTTCCAACACCGCCAACCCATACTTCAGATAATAAAATGCAATCGAACATAAGCAAATGATAAAGCAAAAGTAGCATTACCTCCGTATACGACGAGGATCATGTCGCAGCACTGGAGGTACACCAAGGATTGGTGCTGGAGCAGCCATTTGCGGACCAGGTCTCCCTTTCCTTCCACGACCACCACCGTTCGTTTCAAAAGGAGTCGGTCCTCCTTGTTCCCTCAACATGCGCATAGCAACTTCTGGTGGTGCAGGAACAAAAGGTCCCAATGGACTACAGAATGACACGGCTTGAGATTACAAAATGCACACAAAAAATATGGAAATCCCATAATGCTGACTTACCCTGCACCAGGCACAGGCATCAATACTGGTGGAGGAGGAGGAATATCATCAGGGAAGGAAGGAGCACCGACGAGTCCTTGTCCACCATAGGCATCATACATTGGGTCATCAGGATTGCCTCCATCTGGTCCACCATTTACATCGCGGGATGGTGAGCCCTCGGATCTGCCGTATCTGTCTTGATCATTGAATCTATCATTTCTGCCATAATCTCTTCGGTTACCACGTTCGTCTCTCAGACGATCTGAAACGGGCCTGCGCCGCATTCCCTTGTCCTACAAAACAAGAAGAATGTGATTAGAGGATCAGAGTAATCAAGTATATAACATACTCATATGCAATATAGAGCTCTTCAAGTGACGCCCCCAGTGACCAATTTTGCTAACGCCCCTTTCTGATGCTTTTTTACAATAAACATGAGATTTACAGCTCCACATGCTTTACACATGGGGCTACTATCAATAATAAGTCTTGTAAGCTAAAAAGTGTATTTGCAAACAACGAGCAAAAACATACCAGAGCAGATTGCTGCATAACAGGAGTTCCACCGGGAGCATTTGCATCACTGCGACAAAGATAAAGTGCTGTCAGTATGTTCTTATGAAGATATGGGCCATCTTTTCTCGCTGATAATACAAAATAAACTCAGAACGTACTTCATATAGTTTTGAAAATAAAGATCCTCACGAACTTTTGAAGTTAATTCAATCACAAGTTCAGGATGCTTGAGTCTCAAATGCTTGTGAACAAACTCAGAAGCATGAAAGAGTTTGGTACAACCCTTGGCCCCACATCCATACTTCCAGCCGTATTTTTCATCTCTTATTTTTCTAACATAAGGATCTAGACAATCCGAAGCAGCATCGAGTTTCTCCTTGGCCGTCATTATTTCCAAAGGATTCTGACCTTGCAACCTTTCCTGCCAAAATGAATCAAGCTTTTTCTCCCAATCCGACCCCTTCACATTAGATTCATCGGTGGCTTTACTGTCTGATCTGATATGTCGAAGACCCTTGGCATCATTCCTCTCAGACATTCCATAATAATCCAAATGATGTGCGCGCCATAAATAAGTAATTAGTGTATCCAATAGCTCGGCTCCCTCAAGACCCTTAACAGTTGTTAAGCCCCGAATAATAATTATTGGACCAATAGATCCACCATGTGATTTTTCCCCATCCAATTTATCATGATCACTACTGCAAAGAACATTGTCCTTGATTCCTTTTTCAGAGTCAAGCTTACGAACTAGAGCCTGAGCTTGTTCTATGTCGATTTGAATCCTGCGAGATTCAGAAGTAACTGAGGGAGCTCTGGGAGCTGCAGAAAGCAGATCATTTTCCTTTGCTGGAGCTCTCACGTGCCTTCTCCTTTTTCCAGCATTATCTGCTTCATCCTCAGAGTTAGGTTCACTGCCATGTTCTGATTTGTTAAATGTGGAAGCTGTCAAACCTGGACCGCTGCATAGAAAAGGTAAAAGAAGTCTACGTCAAGTCCCTAAATGAGAGGAACATTGATAACGATTAAGAAGAGAAACTTACAGGTCGAGAGTTCCACTCTGCAAATCAAGAAAAAATTCTTTTGCAGCAATTCTTGCTTGTTCATTCATCCTGTTTATATTACAAGACATTAGGTAAATAACAATAGAAATATAAGAAGACTGAAGCGAAGACATGGAAAGACAACCATAATCCAAGTTGTTCACCGGACACAAACTGTCACCTGTTCTATGCCTGTTAAAAATGTAAATGCCATCAACTCACCTTTCGATCACAGCCACTAAGTTTGTAGGATGATACTTGTCTTTGAGCCTGCATTTACAATAAGTCCAGATAGTATTTAAAGCTGTCAGAAAGATGTACAAACAAAAGAAACTCTGGTTGCAATCAAACTCTATATCTATATGCATCTTCTATAAGCAGTACCAGTCTTCATTTTTATGAGCTTCAAAATAAGCACGCTTCTGAGTTGTAATGTACTCCGACCTGTATTCTTGATACCTATATAGCACATCAATGTCTCACTAGTTAACAAACAGGAGCAACCCAAAAAGGCAAAAATAACACAATTAAGCCCCTCTAAATAGAAACAAGCGCATGTGCACGGGTAAAAATGGTAGAATGCACCCTCAAACAGTGCTCTTGAGCACACAGAGATGGAACCGGTATTGAACTCAGAAGGGGGAAACCTTATAACGATTTTTTTCCCTTTTTTTTTGGTGGGGGGGGGTTGTTTTTTTTGGGGGGGGGATGCAAGATAGAATATGATATTTTCTGAATGACATATTATAGCCCTTTCTACCATTTGTAAAACAATATTTTGAACTTTTTTGTTTAGTTTTAAATATTTAGTTGATCTACTTAACCAGCTTGACGAAATCAAATTCTTCAATTAAAGAGCATGGCACTGAACCAAGATAAAACACAGACATGTATAGAAACAAACTACTAACGCGGAGAGTGGGGGAAAATTGTACTTAGACCTTTTATTACTTTAATTCTTGGAAGCACGGACACTTATATTTGCTTGCCTTGTCCATGATCAGACACATGGACATTCCGCCTGACACCATGTGCAACACACTTGGGCCGTCGACCTAAATTGGACATGTCTAACACTTCTACATAGCGTAGGGGTTTCACAAATAAGAATATGGAATATGCTTAGGCAACTTGAATGCCATTGAGGAAACAATAATATTAGATGTATTCAGTCTCTCATGCAAGACTAGACTTAGAAGGAGTAATGGTCCAAATTGATGTAATGATGATATCAGGTCCATAAAAGCCATCTCCAATTAGAAAGGTTAATATTTTGTTTCACCTAACTCTCATGGATTGTATTCTTGTGAGTTTTACTTTTATATATATATATATATATATATATATATATATATATATATATATTTGTTCAAAAACTTACGGTTATGGATGACAATTATAAGTTGGCTTAAATCCAAAAAACTACCAAAAACTTTACACTTGTGGCAATAAACTAGCAAATACTTTTTAAATGTACAAAAAAACTAAAAACATTCAAAAACTACGAGAAACTACACAAAACTATCGAAAACTACAAAAAAAACTATTAGACTTAAGGTGCCACGTCAGCAATAATTGCAAGAAACCACCACAAAACTTTCAAAGCATGGTAATTTCTTGTAATTTGGAGGGTTTTTGGTAGTTGGTTAATACGGGGATAAAGTAATTAAATATAGATATACAATATAGTTGTGTCCCTATATCCCCGTATCCTTTTCACAAATTTGTCGTGGCCCATGTCTGTGTCTATGTCCATGCCCGTGCATGTGTCCGTATCAAGGCTTAATTGCTTTAATTATACGACACTTGTTGCGATGTGATTGGGATAAGCATTGCATGTTGTATTGAGTGGTCACGAGAACATTCACTAGAACAAAAGGCGAAACCAAGCAAAAAAGGGAGAGATGACTTATAAGATTCACAATTGGGAGAATGAGAGCTCTTATAGATTCTTTTAATGTATCAAGCTTTACATAATTAAAAAAGAGAATAATGAAGGACAAAGGCCCTAGGAGGGTGGCGTTGAAAAAAGTATGCCATCCACCGTTTTATCGACGATCGGCACCGTTCATCTTGATCCTTATCATTATCATCTAAGATGTAGATACACCAAATTTCATGTGATTCAAACACGTTGATCTAGTGATGTAAAAATTCTAAAAATGTACTATGATCGAAAATCCATTAATTTTGCATCCACTAAATCAACGGTGAAAAAATGTTAAAATCACATGAAATTTGGAGTATCTACATCTTAGCCGATGAAGATTAAGATGGTGGGTACCGATTATCGAAACAAACGGTGGAGGGTAGACTTTTCTCGACATCATATGAGAAAATCATCTCATAGGGAATTTGTCCTCCATTATTCTCATTAAAAAATTGTGGTTTAACATTCTAATGGTTGAAATGAATATGGCTTCCATTTATAGCTAAAAGTTTAATTGCTAATCAATGTTTATACGTAATAAGAGAGTTAGAATTGATTTTCATTTTCAAAAGTTTAAGAAAATGTTCTAAGTTTACTCCCGTCTCATAATTCAATCCCAGAATTCATTTTATGTATACCAATATAATTCTAAATTAGATAGAAGCTATCTAATAAGTTATAACTATAATAGGTAAAGTTTTATCAAGAAATATATAATAGGCTGACGCAGGGATTAGTATCAGCAGGTTTATTATTATTTTAATTTTCCTTTATGTGCATCTAAGTTGTATGTGTTGATTTGTTGTTTTTTTGTAGCTACAGTAACTTTTTGGTTTAATGCAATTCATGAGACGGGCTGGTCAGAGTCCTGCTTGTTTCTCAAAAAAAAAAAAGGATTAGTATCAGCAGGATTTTGGGATGGCCACCAGCAAAGTAAGGAAATACTAGGCAGTGAAAGATATATTACTGCCTGGCGGAGAATTCTAGGGTGACTGTGAAAGCAATGTGGAACATTCAGGAACGGAAGACATTTCTTTGGGTTTTCCGACATTTCCTCAGGGAAAGGGGGTGAGCAACCCCATTATCCCAATATCTGGGTTCCATCCCTGTGAGACATGCAGACTCTGTGTTCATACATGCATGCTAGCGGAATATCATAAACAATTGTATACAACCTCTCTATGAAGATCCATGAAAAAAACCTCGCTATGAAGATCCATGAAAAAATTAGACAAATAAGTGAATCATAAAGTAAATGAAAAGGTATAGCTAGCTCCCCACAGTAATAGTATGACAGTCTAAATGAGCACCAGACAAGAAACGGTCCAATCATCATAACTTGTCAGAACACGATATTTCATCATAACTAGGTCTATCTACCTGCGTTCAGCTTCGGCTGGCAATATATCATCTTCAAGCTCCTGAATGAACTGTTTGTATGACATCAAGCCCTCCCTAAAAGCAATCAATACCAAATAAGTAATGCATATTATATCCTAATGAAACTCGAGTAAGAAAATGAAAATTGAATAAGCATCATTAGCAATTTCATCATTTCTAAATCGGATACGAAAGCAACAAAAATCAGCCCAGACACATTCAATTAGATACGTATACTCTCTTCATTATATAGACAAGAAACATGCATGTCTTCTTCAAATAATATGTCAAGATAAATCAATAAGCCAAACATAGATTTGATAGACATCTAATAAATATAAGTATGAAAGGAGTCCATACATAAAAAGTTTATGAATGGTATGTTGCATTAAAAAAGGGAAGCCCAATGATTTCATCATCCATATGTTGCACAAAAAAAGGAGTTCCAACATAACAAAAGAATTAACAATTTCATCGATGGTAATGACTTCAAAGGTATAAACAAAACGGTGACAAAAAATGAACACTGATTATGGATAAGCATAAACCTACCATCCAATATGCACAACTACAAGGTTTAGATTCTTGGTATCAATACTGGCAGCGAACAGTCAATTTGGGAACGTAATCAACCCTCTCGACTGTATTGGCCAACTCGGATCAGAATATCTATTTATCATTTGACCAAGACAATTTTTGAAATTTGGAAAATTTTAAATAAAATATTATAATTATCTATAAAGAATATTTTTCAGTGATAAATGACGTCTGAAATGGTTTTGAAAATAAATTATAAAATAAAATCTTGGCCCTTTTCAGTTATTAATGATGTTAAAGAAACCAGTAACCCATTAACAAGCCCACTAACCCGTAATAAACTTAACTGTAAAACCCACTGATATGTTGGCTGTTTTGCCGGATTCATCGTCGAGGGCATGTATCCATATCGGAACGTATCTCCATAAGGTTCTTTCGGATTTATTGGTTTTTTGGCACATAATAAAATTTTATTGTATTTCTATCTATACGAAATACGTAGTAGTGGCTAGGACACCAACAATTTATGCATTGAAACTAATGAATCGCTTGTATTGCAGTTTATATTTGCTTTAATGATAGAGAGAGAGAGAGGAAACGGCTTATCAGCTGGTAGCTAATATTAAACCGTTAGCTAGTGTCTAGAAATAGCCTAATCCAACCATCAAATCGACGATCTGCTCTGGTCATCTTGTTCTACATATTGAGTGATCTATGACTATGAAATTTTGATCGATTTAACAGCTTCTATGTCTTCGATCAAGTGTCCCAGATGAATGAAATTTTTAATGTGTTTAAAAGCCATCCATTTTCCAAATGTTTGATCCATCATTTGTGAAGCATTATATTAATCAAAATTTCATACGCATAGATCACTCCTTGTGTAGAAGAAAATGGCCGCAACGGATCGTCAACTTGACAATAGGATTAGGCCACCTCTAGGCACTAGCTACCAGTTTAATATCAGTTACTAGCTGATAACCGGTTCCCTTGAGATATATATATATATATATATATATATATATATATATATATATATGAAGATAATGAAGGAAAGATGTCATAGAAGGAAATTCCCTCCTATAGCGTCGAAAAAATACTCCCTCCAGGATTTTTTTTGGCGACCGACACCCATCATCATTATCTTTATCGTATAAGATGTGGATACACCAAATTTCATGTGATTCCATCACTTTTTCACC